>JACBWV010000610.1:20260871-20312862 GCA_013435795.1 Chlamydomonas sp. ICE-L | reverse complement strand
GGTGGTGGGTGCGTGTGCGTGGGGCGCGGACCGCTTTACTAGGAGAAGGAGACAGCCAGGCTGAGAGCTGTGTGGTGGTGGTGGTGGTGGTGTGCGGGGGGGTACCCGCTACTAGGACAGAGACAGCCAGGCTGAGAGCTGTGTGGTGGTGGTGGTGGTGGTGGTGTGCGGGGGGGTACCCGCTACTAGGAGAGAGACAGCCAGGCTGAGAGACTGGGTGTGTGGTTGGGGGTGGTGGGGTGGTGCGGGGGTGGGGGTACCAGCTACTGGAGAGAGGCAAGCCAGGCTGAGAGCTGTGTGGTGGTTGGTGGGGTGTTGGGGCGGTTGGGTACCCGATATACGGAGAGAGACAGCCGGATGAGAAGCTGTGTGGTGGTGGTGGGGTGGTGGTGTGCGGGGGGGGTAAACGCTACTAGGAGGAGGACAGCCAGGATGAGGGCGTGTGGTGGTGGTTGTGGTGGGTGGGAGGGGCGGGGTAACCGCTCCTAGGAGAGAGACAGCCAGGCTGAGACGCGTTGGTGGTGGTGGTGGTGGTGAGTGGTGTGCGGGGGGGGGGTCCTGCTACAGGAGAGAGACAGCCAGGCTGAGAGCTGTGTGGTGGTGGTGGTGGTGTGCGGGGGGTACCACGACTACTAGGAGAGAGATAGACAAGCTGAGAGATGTGTAGGGGTGGTGGTGGTGGTCGGTGAGAGGGGGAGGTAACCTGCTAATAGGAGAGAGACAGACAGGATGAAGAGGTTGGGGTGGTGGTGGTGGTGTGAGGGGGGGGGCCGGGGGGTAACAGCTAATAGGAGGAGACAAGACAGGTTGAGAAAGCTGTGTGGCTGTGGTGGTCGAGGTGGTTGTGGTTGTGCGGGGGGGTTGGTGGGGGTACAAGATAATAGGAGTAGAGAAGCCAGGTGAGAGATGTGTGGTGGTGGTGTTCTGGGTGGTGGTGTGAGGGGGGGGGGTAAAAGATGAATAGGAGAGGGAAAAGCAGGCTGAGAGCTGTGTGGTGGTTGGTGGTTGGTGGTGGTGTGTGAGGGGGGGTAACCGCTACTAGGAGAGGAGGAAGCAAGGATGAGAAGCTGTGTGGGGGGTGGTGGTGGGGTGAGGCGGGGGGGGTGGAGGGTACACGCCTACTAGGCAGAGGGACAGCCAGGTTGAGAGCGCCTTGTTGTGGTGGGGTGGGGGGTGGTGTGCGGGTGGGGGGGGGTAACACGCTACTAGGAGAAGACCAGCCAGGCTGAGAGCTGTGGGTGGGTGGTGGTGGGGTGTGCGGGGGGGGGGTTAAACGCTACTAGGAGAGAGGGACAGCCAGGTGGAGAGATTGTGGTGTGTGGTGGGGTAGTGGTGTGTGCGGGGGGGGGGGTACCCGCTACTAGGAGAGAGACAGCCAGGCTGAGAGCTGTGTGGTGGGGTGGTGGTGGTGGTGTGCGGGGGGGTACCCGCTACTAGGAGAGAGGCAGCCAGGCTGAGAGCTGGGTGGTGGTGGTGGTGGTGTGCGGGGGGGTACCCGCTACTAGGAGAGAGACAGCCAGGCTGAGAGCTGTGTGGTGGGTGGTGGTGGTGTGCGGGGGGGTACCCGCTACTAGGAGAGAGACAGCCAGGCTGAGAGCTGTGTGGTGGTGGTGGTGGTGGTGTGCGGGGGCGGGGACACCGCGACGAGGAGACGACAGCCAGTGCTGAGAGAGAGTGTTTGTGGTGGTGGTGGTCGGTGGGTGTGCGGGGGGGTGGGGGTGGGGGGTGGGGTACCCGTATCGGAGAGAGGCAGCCAGGACGAAGGATGTGTGGTGGTGTGTGATGGTGGTGTGCGGGGGGGTGGGGGTGGTAGGTACCCGCTACTAGGAGAGGAAAGCCAGGGTGAGAGCTGTGTGGTGGTGGTGGTGGTGTGGCGGAGGAGTGGGGTTGTTGTTGTTGTTGGTGGTGGTGGTGTGTGTGTGTGTGTGTGGTGGTGGTGGTGTACCCGCAACTGGGAGAGAGACAGCCAGGCTGAGAGCTGTGTGGCGGAGGTGTGTGTGTGGTTAGGTGGTTGGTGAAGGAGGGGCAGTAGGAGAGTGGGCGGTTGAGGGGTGGGGGGACGGTGGTGGAGGGGGTGGTGGGGGGGGTGGGGGTGGGGTGGGTGGGGGGAGGGTGGCGTGATGGGTAGGGCTAGGGTGGGGTGGGGTAGGTATTTTAGGCGGGGGTAGGGTAGTTGGGGGGTGAGGGGAGGGTAGGGTAGGGGGGGTAGGGTAGTAGGGTCCGGGCTAGGGTGAGGGTTAGGTAGGGTAGGGTTAGGGTCAGGGTAGGGTCGTTTAGGGTAGGGGGGGTTAGGGTTGGTAGGGTGGGGTAGGTGGGGCAGGTGGGGTAGTTTAGGGGGGGGGTGGGGGTAGGGTCGGGTAGGGTAGGGAGTTTGGGTAGGGTTGTGTAGGGTAGGGTAGGGTAGGGGTAGGGTTGGGTTGGGTTGGGTGGGGGTGGGTGAGGGTTTGGGGGTGAGGGTGGGATGAGCTTGGATGGGGTTGGACTGACGGGTTGCGGTGAAGGGAGGTTGTGGAGGTTGTGGAGGTTGCGTGGGTTAGGGTGGGTTGGGGTGGGATGGGGAGGATACACATAGATGGAAGCTACGAGGAAACAGCATTAGCAAACCCGGTATATTGTACCTTCAAAATAAATGATAAAAACCAGGTATTTCGTACCTTCAAAATGAATTATCAAAACCAGGTATATCGTACCTTCAAAATAAATGATCAAAACCAGATAAATTGTACCTTCAAAATAAATGATCAAAACCAGGCATATCGTACCTTCAAAATAAATAATCAAAACCAGGTATATTGTACCTTCAAAATAAATGATCAAAACCAGGTATATTGTACCTTCAAAATAAACCAGGTATATCGTACCTTCAAATAAACCAGGTATATCGTACCTTCAAATAAACCAGGTATATCGTACCTTCAAATAAACCAGGTATATCGTACCTTCAGATAAACCAGGTATATCGTACCTTCAAATAAACTAGGTATATCGTACCTTCAAATAAACCAGGTATATCGTACCTTCAAATAAACCAGGTATATTGTACCTTCAAATAAACCAGGTATATCGTACCTTCAAATAAATTATCACTGAAGCACGAACTCAGGGCCCCCGTTGGTTGAACGATTGTTGGGGCTCAGTTCAACAGTGCTTTTACTTTTTAAAGCCCTTCCTATACGGTTGGGCAGGTCCCTTTAGTCTATTTGGCCTACACCTGGACTGGAACATACATAAGTACATACCCCTATCACTTTAGTCCAAACAGGATGTGTCTTGTAAGGTACAGGAACCAACGAGGCATAATTAAAAGCAGGTACGATCCCACTTTCTGAATGCCCATGTGCATGATTTGGTGTGGTGTGGTGCAGTGTGTGGTGGATGGATGGTTGGGTTTGGATGTGTCTCGTTAGGTGCAGGAACCAACGAGGCATAATTAAAAGCAGGTACGATCCCACTTTCTGAATGCGCAGGTGCATGATTTGGTGTGGTGTGGTGCAGTGTGTGGTGGATGGACAGTTGGGTTTGGATGTGTCTCGTTAGGTACAGCAAACCGACTGCACCAGTTTTATTTTTTTCAAATCTGAAAGTGGGTTGTTTCTAGCTGTATGGTTTTAGGCCTCCTCCAAGGACAGCGTTTGAGTGCTTTATATAGCTTAAGTAGCCTTTTATAGCTTTCAAGGACCATTTAAGTGGGGTGGGGGGGACTTTTTTTACTTTTTTACAGCGACGGGGTCAAAACTGGCGATCCCTATATATAGCGGGAAAAAATCCCTCAGGTATAATGGAACCCCCACCAAGTGGCATCCAACCTGAATTTTATTTTATTTTACATTTATTTTACATATGCTCCATTCTACACCCACACAAATGGTCACACCCGATAGTACACACCGCACCACACCACACACTGCATGGCACATCCCGCAATACAACACAACGCACCACCACACACTACACCACATACTACAATGTTCATGATCAAGCCTCGCCTGGAAATGTATTGTGTTCTTGATAGAGGGATTAGCCTAGTAACAAGTTCTATGCAGCGTTGCAAGCGACGTTAACAATTGGCCAGAGTGTTTGCGAGAGGGCAGCGTGTGTGGGGGGGGTGGGGAGGGGGGGGATTGTGTATGTGTGTGTTTCGGGGGTGGAGGTGGAGGTGGGGGTGGGGGTGGGGGTGGGGAGAGAACATGAGCACTCCAAGAGGAACAGAGGAGCAGTGCAGAGAGAGGGAAGGGTGGGGGGTGGGGAGTGGGTGGGTGGATGAGCGTCAGGTGGCAGCGGAAGTGAGATAGTTACGAGGCCGTTGGCTGACGTGTCAGGCTTCGTCTCAGTCAGATGGTCGGTCGTACACACAAATGTGAGTGAAACATTCAAATGCAAGTCTTTCCCAGGATTCATGTTGGACCTGTGTGTGTACGACCGACCATCTGACCGAATCAAAGCCTGACACGTCAGCCAACGGCCTCGTAACTAACGTCCAATATGAAACATTCAAAATCAAATTCTATTCCAGGATTCATGTCAGACACAAAACATTCAAATTCAATTACTTTCCAGGATTGATGTCAAACATGGGTTATTCAAATTTAATTACTTTTCCAGGATTCATGTCGAACATGACACGTTCAAAATCAAATTCCTAGTACAGGATTAATGTAAAACGCCGTATTTCCCACACAGTAGTGGGAGAAATGGAGCATTCAGACGCGCGCCGCAGAATTCCGAAAGCTGCCTTCAAATATCTAGGGATCGGCATCTAATATTAGTCTGGAAAAAACCCTATGTTGACTAATATTAACTAATATTAACTAGTATTAGTATGTTAGATTTCAGATTTGTTTTGCCAAAATCAACTTTTGAAAAATGGAATCAAATATTTCATTGAATAACTAATCTAGCAATGGAGCCGGATTTTGATGGGAGCCAATCTGGATGGGTGCAAAAATGAAATAAAGCATTTGTACCGCGGAACGCGGAACTAGCGTAACACGGAACTAGCCCGTGGCCTAATGCCCTATCAAAATGTTGCCCAAACAATGTGGGCTTGTCCAGCAGAGGTAGTGTAGTAACACTATGTCTGAATCATTAGGAAAAGCTACGAGCAGCAGCTTCCAGGCAGCTCTGTGAGCCAGCCACTGGGCTATGTCCTATGATTTTAGTAGTGAAAGAAATTTAATTATACTAGCTCCGAGGTGCACTAGCTTGCTTTGGGTTGGGCTGAATAGACAGCCAGGGGAGCTGCCTAGAAGCTGCACCCCATCTCTAAAGTAGATGCTATTTCTGTGAACATCTGCTGCTCGGAGTTGGCTACGTGAGAACTACGGTTTACTCGTCATCATCATCCATGTCTGTGTGTGTGTGTTTGTGTGTTTGTGTGTATGGGGGTGGGGGTGGGGGGGGAGGGCAGTCCCATGGAAGTGTGTGTGAATTTGTGTGTGTGTGGGGGGGGGGCAGTCTCATGTCAGTGAGATCTCGAAGTAGTCCAAAGTTACTAGGCAGTCATCCTTCACGTTGGATGAATGGTGAGCCATGATCCCAACCATTTTTGCTGCCTTCACAACAGCCCCAAGAGTGCCTGGGTCCTTGCTGATAACCATGTCAAATTGTTCATTGTAAGTGAACGTGCTCCGGTTAAGGTGAGCTAGTAGAAACTCCGGCTTCCTCAGTGAGCAGGAGTGTTGCTGCATTCCATCGTCGTTCAGTTGCTTGCGCAACATTCTACCGCGCTTGGCCATGGCTTTCGAGGGCATCGCAGTCGCGCACCAACAGAAACGAAAATACGAGAGGGCGCGTTGCCTTGGCAAGCTGTGAGGGTGCAACAAGGTAGGAAGATGCGAGAAGAAAGAAAGAGCAACGCCGCGCACGCGCAGAGCAGCGCACAAGGCGCAAGAAAGAGTAAAAGGCCTGAAGTGGTGGTCAGACACGATTTGGACACTTAGCATCCTGTACACCAAAGCACAAGCGGCAGGGAATTATAAAACCTGCTTCTATGCTTTTGGAGCGTATTAGGCTGCCCGCGATCTCTATGAGGTCCAGTGGACTGCCCTGCACAAAGCCCTCGGGCAGACGCAGGCGCACGAGCTGATGGTCGAAAGAATGAAACCCTTCGGTGACCTTTCGGACAATCAGTGGGACAAGCTAGTAAGCTTGGCGAAGGGTAGCAAGTTCGAGGATGCAGTCCGATCTTTAGCCCCGCAGATCAAACGTTCCCTGGATTACCAGAAGGAACGGACTGAAGCGAGGGACGGAACTGTGGACTTGAAGGCCATAAGGCTGATAAGTGCTACAAGCTGCACCCCAAGAACAAGGGGCCAAGGAACTCGCGAAAGAGGGACTACAAGCTCTAAGCCTTCTAACGAGGACCTCCCTGCTTCAATGTAGGTGAGAAGGGGGAGTGTGGGAGACTGATGGATGAGATGTACCAACCCCATGACTTGGAAGACAGGGAAAAGTGGTTCAACTCTTCTGGAACCAAACTGAATTCTGAGAGATGGCAATTATGGGCAGATAAATTAGGTGTCCCCTGTCCTGTAGCAGCCTTAGGCCCTGTTTCTTGGGACTGGAAGACCACCCCTCCAGATTCCATAGAGGTGTGCAACCACACCAGTGCCTTGCTCAACCTCCCCCCCCTTGTCTCTGAGTTAGATAAGTCTGAGAGGCTGGGCATGATAGAATTCTTGCAGGCAGTAGTAGCACAAAGACAGACCTGAACAGTCTGAACTTACAAGCTTGATAGTGCAGTTGACTTTTTTTAAGTGGTAACAGCTGATAAGACCAGTAAGGCCAGCCAGTGGTGTGATATACCCCCTAATTAAGCAGGCCCCCAATCATTGCAAATATAAGTTCTGACAATGATGAAGCCTGCATGTGCTTATTTCCTAAACCCTCAAGGGTAAATTATATGTATTTGGAAATATGAAAAGCAACTGTAAAGGAATCTGAGTCAACTGTCTGAATACGAAACATTCAAATTCAATTGCTCGTACAGGTTTCATGTCAAAAACAAAACATTCACATTCAATTACTTGTACAGGATTCATGCCAAACACAAAACATTCAAATTCAATCACTTTTCTAGAATTCGTGTCAAAAGGAAACATTCAAATTCAATTATTGTACAGTTTTCATGTTTTCATTCAAACACAAGACATTCAAATTCAATTATTTTTCCAGGATTCATGTTAAACAAAAATTCAAATTAAATTCCAATCCGATTACTTTCCAGGTTTCATGTCAAACACGAAACACATTCAAATTGAATTACTTTTCCAGGATTCATGTTCAACACAAAAAATTTAAATTCAATTACATTTACAGGTTTCATGTCAAACACAAAACATTTGAATTCAAACATTCTATGCCAAAGCCACACCAGGGAATGCAAAGCTTTTCATATATGCTCTAGCCTACACCAACAAAAATGGTCACACACTAAACCACACTACACTGCACACCGCACCACACACTTCACGGCACACCCCGCAACTAAAAACAACACACACCCCCACACACCACCGCACACTACACCCAAATTTTCATGCTCAAGGTAATGATGTCGCCTGGTGGGGCGTGGTGTTAAGGGAGCCCGTCGTACGCGGGTGGGGAGCGGTCTCCTACCTCAACTGGACAAGCTACCATCGCGGTTGACAACGACCTGCAACGCCAAGAGTGACCGAAGGGGGAGTCGAACCCCCGACTCTTCATCCTCAAGCCTCACCTTGGAATGAAGAGCTTTTCACATATGCTCTAGTCTACACCCACAAAAATGGTCACACACTAAACCACACTACACTGCACACGGCACCACACACTTCACGGCACACCCCGCAACTAAAAAAAACACATTACCACACACAACACCGCACACTACACCCAAATTTTCATGCTCAAGCCTCACCTGGGAATGTAGAGCTTTTCACGTGGAAGTAGCGGTGTCGCTGAACGAGCGGTGAGTTCAAGACCTCCTGGCTCCTGTGAGATTTTGCCAAGTGGTGGTTTTGGTGGATGAGTGGGCGTTGGTGTTGGTTTTGGTTTCAGTGTTGGTGGGTGGTGGATGTGAGGGTGGTAGCTGGTTGGGTGGTGGATGGGTGGGCGTTGGTGTTGGTTTTGGTTTCAGTGTTGGTGGGTGGTGGATGTAAGGGTGGTAGCTGGTTGGGTGGTGGATGGGTGGGCGTTGGTGTTGATGTTGGTTTTGGTGTTGGTTTTGGTAGTGGAAAGTTTTGTGGTGCACGTGTGTTTGATGATGATGATGATGATGATGATGATGATGATGATGGTGATGATGATAATGGTGATGATGATGATGATGATGGTGAAGGTGATGATGATGATGATGATGATGATGATGATGATGATGATGGTGATGATGATGATGATGGAGATGATGATGGTGATGGTGATTTTCACGTTGACGTAGCGGTGTTGCAGGACCAGCGGTGAGGTAAACACTTCCTGGCTTCTGTGAGATTTTACCACGTGTTGGTTTTGGTGGTGGTTGGTGGATGGGTGGGCGGTGGTGTTGGTTTTGGTATCGCTGGACCAGCGGTGAGTTCAATACCCCCTGGCTCTTATCAGATTTTGCAAAGCACGACGAGTTGGTAGTTAAAAGTTGTTGGTGAGTGTATGATGCTGATGCTGCTGATGGTGATGATGGTGATGCTGATGGTGCTGATGCTGATGGTGATGCTGATGCTGATGGTGATGATGCTGCTGATGCTGATGGTGATGATGATGATACTGCTGCTGACGATGGTGATGGTGATGATGATGGTGGTGATGATGATGAAGATTTCCACGTGGAAGTAGCGGTGTCGCATGACTAGCGGTGAGTTCAAGACCTCCTGGCTCCTGTGAGATTTTGAAAGCATGACGAGTTGGTAGTGAGGGGTTAGAGGTACCACCACGCTCCCTAACACCACCACCACCACATTCCCCACCACCACCACCAATACCCTCCCCCACCCCACCACCACCCCACCACCAGAGCGACGCGCTGCCCCTCGAACCTGGCAGAGTGCGAAGCACTGAGCCTGGGGGATTAGAGGGGTCACTTCTGACTGGTACCATGAAGCGACGGAATGGCGAGGCATCGTCACAAACAAATAAGTGCGACCAAGGATCATGGTACAAGCCAGCTCACCTTAGCAAGTACGTGGTGCAGTATACAGTTGACAGGCTGGTGGCGGCATATGTACTCCAACCAAAGGCAGGGCCCACTAAGGAAGCAACACTGGTGAAAACGTGAAGATAACAGAGGTTACAGAAAAAGGTGGTGGCGTAAAGGACACACACTGACATGAAGTCGCTAACGGTTCCGCGTAGCAGGATGCGAGAGAGGAAAAGGCCTAGGGGACTGCAAGCGAACCTACATTGCGGGGGCGGGGTGGGCGGGTGGGTGAGTGGTGGGTTGATGGGGGGTGGTGTTGGTGGGTGAAGGTGCCGTGTAGCAGGATGCGTGAAAGAAGGAGGCCAAAGGGGCGCACAGCGCTACCTGCTGGGGGGGGTGGGGGGAGTGGTGCTGGTGGGTTGAGGGGAGTGGTGTGGTGGTTGTTGGCTGGGTGAAGGTCGCCGCGTAGCAGGATGCGTGAAATGAAGGAGGCAAAGGGGGCAAGCGCGGCCACATGAGGGGGCGGGGGCTTTGGTGGCTGCGTGGTACTGGTGGTGGATGGGAGTGGTGTTGTGTTGTTGGGGGTGAATGGTACGCGTAGCAGCATGTGTTGAACGAAGGAGGCCCCCACATGGGTTGCAGCGCTTACATGAGGGGGGCGGGGTGGTGGGTGAGTGGTAATGGTGGGTTGATGGGGAGTGGTGTTGGTGGTGTTGGTGGGTGAAGGTGCCGCGTAGTAAGCATGCGTGAAAGAAGGAGGCCAACGGGTGCAAGCGGAACATTGATGGGTGCGTGGTGGGTGGGGAGTGGTAATGTGGTTGTGATGGGGAGTGGGTTGGTGGTGTGGTGGGTGAAGGTGCGCGAGCAGATGCGTGCAAGAGGAGGCCAAAGGGCGCAACGCGGCTTACATGAGGGGCGGGGTGGGGGGGTGCTTGGCGGTGGTTGATGGAGTGGTGTTGGTGGTGTTGGCTGGGTGAAGGTGACGGTAGGCAGGATGCGTGAACGCGGAGACCAAAGGGGTTGCAACGCTTACAGCGGGGCGGTGGGGTGGTGAGTCGGTTTGTGGTGGTTGATGGGGAGTGGCGTTGGTGGTGTTGGTGGTGTTGGTGGGTGAAGGTGCCACGTAGCAGGATGCGTGAAAGAAGGAGGCCAAAGGGGCGCAAGCGCTTACATGAGGGGGCCGGTTGGGTGGGTGAGTGGTGCTGGTGGGTTGATGGGGAGTGGTGTTGGTGGTGTTGGTGGTGTTGGTGGGTTGAGGTGCCGCGTAGCAGGATGCGTGAAAGAAGGGGCCAATGGGGCGCAAGCGGCATACATGAGGGGGCGGGGTGGGTGGGTGAGTGGTGCTGGTGGGTTGATGGGGAGTGGCGTTGGTGGTGTTGGTGGCGTTGGTGGTGTTGGTGGTGTTGGTGGGTGGAGGTGCCGCGTAGCAGGATGTGTGAAAGAAGGAGGCCAAAGGGGTGCAAGCGGTCTACATGAGGGGGCGGGTTGGGTGGGTGAGTTGTAATGGTGGGTTGATGGGAAGTGGTGCTGGTGGGTGTTGGTGGTGTTGGTGTATGGGTGGGCGTTGGTGTTGGTTTTGGTGGTGTTTGGTGGTGGATGGGTGGGTGTTAGCTGGGTGGGTGGTGTATGGGTGGGCGTTGGTGTTGGTTTTTGTGATGGTGGGTGGTGGATGGGTTGGTGGTAGTTTGGTGGGTGCTAGCTTGGTTGGTGGTGGGAGGATGCGTGCAAGGAGGAGGGCCTAAGGAATCAAGCAACCTACAGGAGGGGGCAGGGTGTGTGGGTGAGTGGTAATGGTCGGTTGATTGGGAGTAGCGCTGGTGGTGTTGGTGATGTAGGTGGGGTAGTCGGTGGTGCCCCTTATGAGGATGCGAGAGAAAAGAATACCTAAGGGGCACAAGCGGCCCACATGAGGGGGCAGGGTGGGTGGTGGATGGGTGGGTGTTGGTGTTAAAATTGGTGTTGGTGGGTGGTGGATGGGTTGGTGTTGGTGTTGGTGTTGGTGTTGATTTTGGTGTTGGTGGGTGGTGGATGGGTGGGTGTGGGTGTTGATTTTGGTGTTGGTGGGTGGTGGATGGGTGGGTGTGGGTGTTGATTTTGGTATTGGTGGGTGGTGGATGGGTGGGTGTTGGTGTTGATTTTGGTGTTGGTGGGTGGTGGATGGGTGGGTGTGGGTGTTGATTTTGGTGTTGGTGGGTGGTGGATGGGTGGGTGTTGGTGTGATTTGGTGTGGTGGTTGGTGATGGGTGGGGTGTGGTGGTGTTGTTGGTGGTGGTGGGTGGTGGTGAGGGTGGAGGTGGTTGTTTGGTGTGATTTGGGTGGTGTAGTTGTTGGATGGGTGCGTTGGTAGTGTTGTTTTTGTTAATTGCTTGATGGTGGTGGGTGGGATGGTGGGGTGGGTGGTGGGTGGGTGTGGTGTGACGGGTGGGTTTTGTTTTTGTGGTTTTGGGTGTTGGTTGTTGGGTGGTGTTGGTGGTGTGTGGTGTTGGTGTTGGTGTGTGGTGTGTGGTGGGTGTTGGTGGTGTATGGGTGGTGTGTGGGTGGTGTATGGGTGGGTGGGTGTTGGTGGTAATGGTGGGTTGATGGGGAGTGGTATTGGTGGTGTTGGTGGGTGGTGGTGCCCCTTATGAAGATGTGTAAGAGAAGGATGCCTGTGGGACGCCAGCGGCGTACAGGAGGGGACAGGGTGGGTGGTGGATGGGTGGTGGTGGATGTTGAAGTTGGTGTTGGTTTTAGCGCTAGTGGGTGGTGGATGGGTGGGTGTTAGTCTTGGTGTTGGTGGGTGGTGGATGAGTGTGTGTTGGTGTTGGTGGTGGTTTTGGTGTTGGTGGGTGGTAGATGGGTGGGCGTTGGTGTTGGTGTTGGTTTTGGTGTTGTGGTTGGGGGATGGGTGGGTGTTGGTGTTGGTGTTGGTGTTGGTTTTGGTGTTGGTGGTGGGTGGTGGATGGGTGAGTGTTGTTGTTGGTGGTGGTTTTGGTGGTGGTGGTGTATGGGTGTATGGGTGCTGGTTTTGGTGGAGGTGGGTGGTGTATGGGTGGATGTTGGTTGATGGGTGGTGGATGGGTGGGCGTTGGTGTTGGTGGATGGGTGGGTGCTAGCTGGATGGGTGGTGGATGGAAGGGTGTTGGTCTTGGTTTTGGTGATGGTGGATTGGTGAGTGGTAGCTGGGTGGCTGTGTTTGGTGTTGTTGTTGTTGTTGTTGGTGGGAGGGTGCTGGTGTTTCTGGTGTGTGGTAGTGGTGGTGTGTGGGTGAGCTGTGGTGATGGTGGTAATGGTATTTGTGGTGTGTGTGTGTGGTGTGTGTGTGTGTGTGTGTGTGTGTGTGTGTGTGTGTGTGTGTGTGTGTTGGGGGGGGGGGGGGGGGGGTAGTAGGTACGAATGTGGGTGTGGAGTGGGTGGGAGTGCATGGGGGATGGGGGTGGGGTAAAGAGGTGCGGCTGACCTTGGAACCAGGAGAGCTGGAAGGGCGCTATTTCTGATGAAGCTAGGAGCTGTCTGTGGGCCAATAGGACTGAGAGCTGCAGCCCATGCAGGAAGAGGAGGGCTATGCAGCTAGTGAAGCTAAGCAACTGTCTTGCTGAGCCAACTAGCCATAGGGTAATGGCTGTGGCGAATACATGCAGAGCAGCGTGCCATGAGGCGGATCCGATTAATCGCCAGAGTTTGAGATCGAGGAAGGAGTGCATCGCTCCTGGCAGGTAGCAGACAGGCAGGCGCACGCCTTAGGAATTTGACTTGCCACCGGCAAGGAAAAGTTGAGGAATGGGGGGGGAGGGAGGTGAGATTCAATGCGATAAGCAGTTTATATGGTATGAGAGGAGGGAGGATAGAGGAGGTCGGTAATCTGTAGCATGAATTGAAAACAGGCGAATCTTGGCTAGATGGCTGGGCCGCAATGATGGGACTGAACTTCGTCTGGATTCATGAAATGAGAGCCCGGCGGAATTAAAAGCAGTGCGATGTTTCGAGCAATGATCAGATCGGGGACTGCTGAAGTGGGTGAGGAAGATTGCCAACTCAACCTGTCGCGTCAAGGGCAGTTGGCTTGGCATCAGCATATCGAAGTTTGAATTTCGTACACTGAAACTTTCGGACTCGACACTGTCACTGCTGCCAACTGAGAATTCACCTAGTCGTTGCGCTCCGGTCGTCTCTTATCTTATATGCCTCATTTTCGCAATTGCCAATCGGGATATCAAAGCTGTTAGTTGACCCTTACTAACCCCACCCCACCCCACCCCACCCGCCCCACCCTCTGCACTGTTCCTGTTCAAACAATTCCTCTTGGCAGCCCAGTTCGAACGCGGCTCCCTTCCTATCGCTGATAAAATGACTCACACGAATGGCGAGCATCATTGAATCCGTCCCTCGCCCATCTCCCAAGTCGCACCATTTCTTGCGCCAGACAACACTAAAATCAGCAACTTTCCCCTGAGCCTCGACAGACCTGTCTGGTCGACACTCCTATATTACCTATACGATGAACTATGGTGACCCAAATACAGGCGAACGCGCGCTGCGGTCCATAGGCAACCAGAAACTACACAACAGTGGACCCATGGATGGGTACAATAGAGGTCAGGGGGAGCCTCCAGAGAAGGTGGGAGTTAAAGCATCTCCGTGACTGCCCCTGCCCCTGCGACTGTGACTGTGTCTGTGACTCTACATGTTTTTGTTATCGTGCCTGTGCCGGGGTCTCTCCCTGCCCTTGTCCCTATGCCAGTCCCTGTGCCCTGATGGATGCAAACAATATAGGCAAGGGAAAACCTCCCGATAAGGTGAGAGTTGCTGTATATGATATACTGTACATCTGTCCCTGTGTCTGCCCCTGCCTCTGCTCTTGCCCCCTTGCCCCTGTCATTGTCCCTGCCCCTGCCCTTGCTCCTGTCCCTGCCCCTGTTCCTTCCCCTGCCCTTGCCCTTGACCCTGTCCCTGCCCTTGTCCCCGCCCTTGCACTTAACCCTGTCCTTGTCCCTGCCCCTGCCCCTGCCCTAGCTCCTGTACCTGCCCCTGTTCTCGTCCCTGCCCTTGCCCTTGACCCTGTCCCTGCCCTTTTCCCCGCCCTTGCACTTGACCCTGTCCTTGTCCCTGCCCCTGCCCTTGCTCCTGTCCCTGTCCCTGTCCCTGTGCCTGCTCCTTGAAGGTCTAACCGCCCGTCCCTGCTGTTTGCAGAAGAGGTGCTTGCAGCCAGATAGGGCCAACACATATCCAGCTGGGCCAGGTAGTGTTGACAGGTGAGAACTGGACTGGGTCTGATAACTGTGTTGGTCTCCACCTTGAAAGCAAGGGTTAATTTTTCATCATCATCATCATCATCATCATCATCATCATCATCATCACCATCATTATCATCATCACCATCATCATCTTCATCATCATCACCATCATCATCTTCATCATCATCACCATCATCATCATCATCATTATCATCATCACCACCATCATCATCATCATTATCATCGTCTCCACCTTGCATGGGTTACTTTGAACATGGTTAGTGCTGTGTGTATGTTACAGTGTGTATTTTACTATGTGTATGTTACCATGCTATGGTGTGTGTATGTTACAGTGTGTGTGTGACAATGTGTATGCTACTGTGCTATGTTGCATTTGTTTTTACAAGAAAACACAATTTTACCAGATTTGTTTTATCAGGAAAACACATGAACACAAAACACTCTCACACACAAAGACTCTCACACACACACACATGTAACACAAGACACCAAATACACTAAGACACAAGACACACAAAGACTCACACACACACACGTAACACAAGACACACAAGACACTACAACACAAGACACACAAAGACTCTCACAAACAAACACACATATAACACAAGACACACAATACACAACAACGCAAGACACACAAAGACTATCACACACACACACACACGCATGTAAATCAAGACACACAAGGCACACAAGCACTCACACACACACAAGTAACACAGTACACAAAATAGACAACAACACAAATTGCTATCTCACACAAGCATTCACACACAAAGGGTCTCAAACAAAAACACACGTAACAGAAGAAGAAGAAAAAAACTCTCACACACAAGCACTCTCACACACAAACACAAGCAACAAAATACAGAACAACATAAAACACCACTCATACTTCCATATGGCACCATCCCACCCCCCCTCCACCCTCCACCCTCCACCCACTTTCTCCACCTCCACCCACTTGCAGCAAGCCTGTGCCTTCTTGGTCAATCTTTCATGTGTCCCGAGTACTCAGCACTCATACTTTCATATGGCGCCCTCCCACCCCCCTCCACCCCCCCACCCACTTCCTCCACCTCCACCTCCACCCACTTGCAGCAAGCCTGTGCCTTCTGGGTGGGTTTCCCCTTTCTCCCAAGTGCAGAGATATGCATCCATACCCACGTATTCCTTCATATGCCGCCCTCCCTCCACCTACCCACCCACCCGCCACCCCCCTCCATCTCTACCCACTCGCAGCAAGCCTGTGCCTTCTAGGCCTATCTTCCCAGTGTCCCGAGTACTCACCACTCATACTTGAATATCATGCACTCCCTCCACCTGCCCACCCACTCACCATCCCCTCCACCCACCTCCACCCACTTCCACTCCCATTCGCAGCAAGCCTGTGGCTTCTGGGCCCATCTTCCCGGTGTCCCGAGTCCAGCCACCTAGAACACACCAAACAAACCAAACAGAACACATACAAATTATAAAACAGCAGACACACCCAAGCGCCACATACACCCACACACTACACACAAAACAAACGCTCCCTGCGCCTCCCATTTGCCAGCCAACCTGGTGACATTGGGCCTAATCTTCCCTGTGTCCCGAGTCCAGCCACTGCAGCAACAAATCGGCTTGTCCACATTCAGTGAAATCGCAAGATTGGACTCAGCAGTCCAAGACTCTGTGGGAGATGCTAAGGTGGGTGCTTGTTACCTCATCCTCACCCTCACCCGTCACTCCATTGCTCACCCGCACCCTCGTCCATCACGTCCAATCGCACACTCCTTTCTGTAGGGGTCGCCGTCCCGCGCGCCCTCACCCTCACTCAATCGCACCTCTCCTCTCGTCCACCCTCACCCGCACTGCCAATCGTCCCCTCTCCTGTCTCCTCACCCGCACCCTCACTTCCCAATCGCACCCGCTCCTTCGCCTCACATCACCCTCACTTCCAATCTAACTCCTCCGGTCGCCGCTCCGCACCCCAGTTTCCAATCTCACCCTCTCCATTCGCCTCCCCTTCACCCTCACTCCCATCTACCTCTCCTTCGGCCTCACCCTCCAAACTCACTTCCAATTCACCCTTCCTGCTCAGCACCCTCACCTCACTTCCAATCTCACCCTCTCCTTCTCCTCACCCTCACCCTCACCCTCACTTCCAATCTCACCCTCTCCTTCTCCTCACCCTCACCCTCACTTCCAATCTCACCCTCTCCTTCTCCTCACCCTCACCCTCACTTCCAATCTCACCCTCTCCTTCTCCTCACCCTCACCCTCACTTCCAATCTCACCCTCTCCTTCTCTCACCCCTCCCCCTCACTTCTTAATCTCACCCTCTCCTTTTCTCACCGCACCCTCACTTCCAATCTCATCCCTCTCCTTCTCCTCATCCCACCTCAATTCCAACTCACCCTCTACTCTCCTCACCCTTTCACCCTCACTTCCACTCCGCCCCCTCTCTTTTTCCTATCTGTCACCCTCACCCTCTCCTTCTCCTCCCCCTCACCCTCACTTCCAATCTCACCCTCTCCTTATCTGTCACCCTCACCCTCACTTTCGACCTAACCCTCTCCTCGTCCTCACCCTCACCCTCACTTCCAATCTCTCCCTCCCCTTCTCCTTATCTGTCACCCTCACCCTCACTTTCAACCTAACCCTCTCCTTGTCTGTCTCTCTCACCCTCACCCTCACTTCCAATCTCACCCTCTCCTTCTCTTTATCTTTCACCCTCACCCTCACTTCCAATCTCACCCTCTCCTTCTCCTTATCTGTCACCCTCACCCTCACTTCCAATCTCACTTTCAACCACTCCATTAACCACCCCAACCCTTACCCTCACCTTTCCCCATCCACCCCACACCCCCAACCTACATACAAACCAAATCACAAACACAACCTCTGGCTTCAATACCTCCCATACACGCAAGGTCCTGCACAGTTTGACCACATCCATGCCTCTGCCTACCCCCCAATCCCAAACCACCCCACGCCCCCAACCTACACACCCAATCCCAAACACAACCTCTGACCCCCATACCTCCCATACACGCAAGGTCCTGCACCGTTTGACCACATCCATGCCTCTGCCTACCCCCCAATCCCAAACCACCCCACGCCCCCAACCTACACACCCAATCCCAAACACAACCTCTGACCCCCATACCTCCCATACACGCAAGGTCCTGCACAGTTTGACCACATCCATGCCTCTGCCTACCCCCCAATCCCAAACCACCCCACGCCCCCAACCCGCATACAAACCCAATCCCAAACACAAACCCTGGCCCCCACACCTCCCATACACGCAAGGTCCTACACAGATAGACCACATCCATACTCAGTTCTACCCCCTGATCTTAAACCACCCCATGCCCCCAACCTACATACACACCCAATCACAAACACAACCTCTGGTTCCAATACGCAAGGTCCTACATAGCTTGAACACATCCATACCCAGGCCTACCCCACGATCCCAAACCACCCCACACCCCAACCCACATACAAACTCAACCCCTGGCTCCCATACCTCCCATACACGCAAGGTCCTACACAGATTGACCACATCCATACTCAGGCCTACCCCCTGATCCCAAACCACCCCACGCCCCCAGCCTATATACACACCCAATCCCAAACACAACCTCTGGTTCCAATACGCAAGGTCCTACATAGCTTGAACACATCCATACCCAGGCCTACCTCACGATCCCAAACCACCCCACGCCCCCAACCTATACACACACCCAATCACAAACACAACCTCTGGTTCCAATACGCAAGGTCCTACATAGCTTGAACACATCCATACCCAGGCCTACCCCCTGATCCCAAACCACCCCACGCCCCCAGCCTATATACACACCCAATCCCAAACACAATCTCTGGCTCCAATACCTCCCATACACGCAAGGTCCTACAAAGATTGACCACATCCATACTCAGGCCTACCCCCTGATCCCAAACCACCCTACACCCCAACCCACATACACACCCAATCCCAAACACAACCTCTGGCTCCAATACCTCCCATACATGCAAGGTCCTGCACAGTTTGAACACATCCATACCCAGGCCTACCCCCTGATCCCAAACCACCCCACGCCCCCAGCCTATATACACACCCAATCCCAAACACAACCTCTGACCCCCATACCTCCCATACACGCAAGGTCCTACAAAGATTGACCACATCCATACCCAGGCCTACCCCCTGATCCCAAACCACCCCATGCCCCCAACCTATATACACACCCAATCACAAACACAACCTCTGGTTCCAATACGCAAGGTCCTACATAGCTTGAACACATCCAAACCCAGGCCTACCCCACAATCCCAAACCATCCCACGCCCCCAGCCTATATACACACCCAATCCCAAACACAAACCCTGGCCCCCATACCTCCCATACACGCAAGGTCCTACACAGATTGACCACATCCATACTCAGGCCTACCCCCAATCCCAAACCACCCCACACCCCAACCTATATACACACCCAATCACAAACACAACCTCTGGTTCCAATACGCAAGGTCCTACATAGCTTGAACACATCCATACCCAGGCCTACCCCACGATCCCAAACCACCCCACACCCCAACCCACATACACACCCAATCCCAAACACAAACCCTGACCCCCATACCTCCCATACACGCAAGGTCCTACACAGATTGACCACATCCATACTCAGGCCTACCCCCCAATCCCAAACCACCCCACACCTCAAGCCTGTATACAATCCCATACCACAGGCATTACAGGTCCTAACGAGGTTGAACACATCCATGTTCAGGCCCATCGCCTCCATGCTGGGACAAGGCCATGGGGGGGGGGGGGGGGGGGGGGGGGGGGGGGGGAGGTAACCACCTCCCACCCAAACTATATACAAACACAATCTCTGTCTCCCATACCACAGGCACGACAGGTCCTACAGAGCTTGAACACATCTATGTTCAGGCCCATCGCCTCCAGGCAATTCACCCCAGCTGAGGCAGGCCAGGGGGGGGGGGGGGGGGGGGGGGGGGGGGACCAACCCACACCCCAAACCTATATACAACCCCAAACACAAACACAAACCCTGACCCCATACCTCAGGCACGCAAGGTCCTACATAGCTTGAACACATCCATGTTCAGGCCCATCCATGTTCAGGCTGATACAGGGGTTGGGGATAGAGCAGAGGCAGCAGCGTCCAAGGCCCCCGTTGAGGTCTCCTGCCATGAGCTTCCCTATGACTGGAGCCTGAAGAAAATGCTGCGCTTCACATCCAGCCATGCCTTTAAGAGTGCTGATTCCGCGATACGGCCGTCTGTAGGCTCAGGTGGGGCAACAAACCTTGTCTATGTGTATGTGGCTTGAAAACCGTATGTGTTTGTGCATCATACGTTTTTACATCCAGCCATGCCTTTAAGAGCGCTGAGTCAGCAGTGCAGCCGTCTGTAGGCTCAGGTAGGTCTACAAACATTTCCTATGTGTGTATGTGGCTTGAAAACAGTCTGTGTGTGAATCATGCGCTTCACATCCAGCCATGCATTTAAGAGCGCTGAGTCAGCAGTGCGGCCGTCTGTAGGCTCAGGTGGGTCTACAAACATTTCCTATGTGTGTATGTGGCTTGAAAACAGTCTGTGTGTGTGCATCATGCGTTGTACACCCAGCCATGCCTTTAAGAGCGCTGAGTCAGCAATGCGGCCATCTGTAGGCTCAAGTGGGTCTACCAACCTTGTCTATGTGTGTATGTGGCTTGGAAGCTGTTTGAGTGTGTGCATCATGCGTTGTACACCCAGCCATGCCTTTAAGAGTGCTGAGTCTGCAGTGCGGCCGTCTGTAGGCTTAGGTGGGTCTACAAACATTTCCTATGTGTGTATGTGGCTTGAAAACAGTCTGTGTGTGTGCATCATGCGCTTCACATCCAGCCATGCATTTAAGAGCGCTGAGTCAGCAGTGCGGCCGTCTGTAGGCTCAGGTGGGGCAACAAACCATGCCTGTGTGTGTATGTGGCTTGGAAGCCGTTTGAGTGTGTGCATCATGCGTTGTACACCCAGCCATGCCTTTAAGAGCGCTGAGTCAGCAATGCGGCCATCTGTAGGCTCAGGTGGGTCTACCAACCTTGTCTATGTGTGTATGTGGCTTGGAAGCCGTTTGAGTGTGTGCATCATGCGTTGTACACCCAGCCATGCCTTTAAGAGTGCTGAGTCTGTTGTGCGGCCGTCTGTAGGCTCAGGTAGGTCTACAAACATGTCTTATGTGTGTATGTGGCTTGAAAACAGTCTGTGTGTGTGAATCATGCGCTTCACATCCAGCCATGCCTTTAAGAGCGCTGAGTCAGCAGTGCGGCCGTCTGTAGGCTCAGGTGGGGCAACAAACCATGCCTGTGTGTGTATGTGGCTTGGAAGCCGTTTGAGTGTGTGCATCATGCGTTGTACACCCAGCCATGCCTTTAAGAGTGCTGAGTCTGCAGTGCGGCCGTCTGTAGGCTCAGGTGGGTCTACAAACATTTCCTATGTGTGTATGTGGCTTGAAAACAGTCTGTGTGTGTGCATCATGCGCTTCACATCCAGCCATGCCTTTAAGAGCGCTGAGTCAGCAATGCGGCCATCTGTAGGCTCAGGTGGGTCTACCAACCTTGTCTATGTGTGTATGTGGCTTGGAAGCTGTTTGAGTGTGTGCATCATGCGTTGTACACCCAGCCATGCCTTTAAGAGTGCTGAGTCAGCAGTGCAGCTGTCTGTAGGCTCAGGTGGGGCAACAAACCATGTCTATGTATGTATGTGGCTTGAAATCCGTTTGTGTGTGTGCATCACGAGGAGGGGGGCAGGGAAACATACTTTGTTCCGCAACTTCATTATGGATAGAGAGACGCGATAACATGCCTAGTTAAGTTGTTACAAGGAGAAGCACAGACAAAATAGTGAAACCTGAAAAAAGATACGGTACTTAGCGGTACATCGGCGAAACTGCCAGATAGAGCATAAGAGTCTAGGACCGCCTAGATACCTAAAAACCAGGAAGTACCATCCCAGAGATGCAAGAACATGACAATACCTTCGACAGATGAAGCATGACACAGGTCAACGGTCAACGGTCTTGTTACTAACTCGCTTCCGTTACCACCGCTCGCTCCGTTGCCAACACTCTCCGCCAATTTTTAGCGTCGCTGGCGACGCGGCATATTACTTGTTTAGTATATGAATATATTGGGCAGTTCGCCGATGTACTGCCAGTACCACCTCTTGCTTTCAGTTTCTATCATTTTTTTGTTCCGTCCTGCTCATTGTAACAATTCTACGACTTGTTTAGTATATGATAATTATGGAAAGCAGTATGAAATTGTGAATCCAACTTGTATTCCTCTGTGCCCATAAGCCCTCAGCAAGTTGGGCTAATGCCCAGCAGGGTACTTCCGTTGACCAAATTGGCCAGCGCTGTAGCGCCCTTGAAAAAACAAACTGCGCTTTGTATTGCAAAAAGCGCACTAATTGCTTACTGCGCCCACTGGTGATTTAAAAAAACTGCGCAAAACGTGCAGTGGGGCTCAAAAAGGCATCGCGTCAGCGCGCAAAAGCGCGCGCTTGGAAGTAATCTGTTGCCCAGTACCTCTTGAGCCTATGCCTGCATACCCTGATGCTCTAATGCCCATGCCTATACCCTGCATTCCCTTATGCCACTTGCCCATGTGTTGCAGTTGCTCGTACCCTTTCTTTCATGCCAGAGCCCATGCCTTACTGCCCATTTGCCCATGTGTTGCAGTTGCTCGGGCCCTTCCCTTCATGCCAGAGCCCATGCCTGCATACCCTTATGCTCTAATGCCCATACCCCATATAATGCATTCCCTTATGCCACCTGCCTATGTGTTACAGTTGTCCATACCCTTTCTTTCATGCCAGAGCCCATGCCTTACTGCCCACTTGCCCATGTGTTGCAGTTGCTCGGGCCCTTTCCTTCATGCCAGAGCCCATGCCTTCACACCCTTATGCTATAATGCCCATACCCGTGTGATGTATTCCCTTATGCCACTTGCCCATGTGTTGCAGTTGCTCATACCCTTCCCTTCATGCCCAGTACCTCTTGCGCCCATGCCTTCATACCCTTCCCTTCATGCCCAGTACCTCTTGCGCCCATGCCTTTGTACCCTCCCCTTCATGCCCAGTACCTCTTGCGCCCATGCCTTCATACCCTTCCCTTCATGCCAGAGCCCATACCTTAATGCCCACTTGCACATGTGTTGCAGTTGCTCGGGCGCAGACGGCTTGCCTTGAGGGCATGTCTTCATACCCTTATGCTAAAACGGCCCATGACCATATAATGCATTCCCTTATGCCACTTGCCCATGTTTCCCTTCTTGCATTTTCTGATGTTTTTATAGTTGCTCGGGCGCAGACATCAACAATAAACATTGAGCCATGCCTTCATTCCCTTATGCTAAAAGGCCCATGCCCATATAATGCATTCCCTTCTGCTACTTGCCCATGTGTTACAGTTGCTCATACCCTTCCCTTCATGCCAGAGCCCATGCCTTCATACCCTTATGCTAAAAGGCCCATGCCCATATAATGCATTCCCTTATGCTAAAAGGCCCATGCCCATATAATGCATTCCGTTCTGCTACTTGCCCATGTGTTACAGTTGCTCATACCCTTCCCTTCATGCCAGAGCCCATGCCTTCATACCCTTAAGCTAAAAGGCCCATGCCCATATATTGCATTCCCTTATGCTACTTGACCATGTGTTGCAGTTGCTCATACCCTTCCCTTCATACCAGAGCCCATGCCTTCATTTCCTTATGCTAAAAGGCCCATGCACATATAATGCATTCCCTTCTGCTACTTGCCCATGTGTTACAGTTGCTCATACCCTTCCCTTCATGCCAGAGCCCATGCCTTCATACCCTTATGCTTAAAGGCCCATGCCCATATAATGCATTCCCTTCTGCTACTTGCCCATGTGTTACAGTTGCTCATACCCTTCCCTTCATGCCAGAGCCCATGCCTTCATACCCTTATGCTAAAAGGCCCATGCCCATATAATGCATTCCCTTATGCTACTTGCCCATGTGTTGCAGTTGCTCATACCCTTCCCTTCATACCAGAGCCCATGCCTTCATTCCCTTATGCTAAAAGGCCCATGCCCATATAATGCATTCCCTTATGCTACTTGCCCATGTGTTACAGTTGCTCATACCCTTCCCTTCATGCCAGAGCCCATGCCTTCATACCCTTATGCTAAAAGGCCCATGCCCATATAATGCATTCCCTTCTGCTACTTGCCCATGTGTTGCAGTTGCTCATACCCTTCCCTTCATGCCAGAGCCCATGCCTTCATACCCTTATGCTAAAAGGCCCATGCCCATACACTGCATTCCCTTATGCCACTTGCCTATGTGTTGCAGTTGCTCGGGCGCAGACGGCTTGCCTTGAGGGCCACACTAACGGTCTAAGCGATGAGGTAAGCATTCATTGTTTGCTATGTATAATTTATTTGTTTGCTATGTATAATTCATTTGTTTGCTATGTATAATTCATTTGTTTGCTATGTATAATTCATTGTTTGCTATGTATAATTCATTTGTTTGCTTTGTATAATTCATTTGTTTGCTATGTATAATTCATTTGTTTGCTATGTATAATTAATTTGTTTGCTATGAATAATTCATTTGTTTGCTTTGTATAATTCATTTGTTTGCTATGTATAATTCATTTGTTTGCTATGTATAATTCATTTGTTTGCTATGTATAATTCATTGTTTGCTATGTATAATTCATTGTTTGCTATGTATAATTCATTTGTTTGATATGTATAATTCATTTGTTTGATATGTATAATTCATTTGTTTGATATGTATAATTTATTGTTTGCTATGTATAATTCATTGTTTGCTATGTATAATTCATTGTTTGCGATGTACAATTCATTGTTTGCTATGTATAATTCATTGTTTGCTATGTATAATTCATTGTTTGCTATGTATAATTCATTGTTTGCTATGTATAATTCATTGTTTGCTATGTATAATTCATTTGTTTGCTATGTATAATTCATTGTTTGCTATGTGTAATTCATTGTTTGCTATGTGTAATTCATTTGTTTGCTATGTGTAATTCAGAGCAGCACTGCTATATACTGCTATGTACAACACTATTATATACTGGTATTCATAACACTTCTATATACTGTTATATACAACAATTGTATATACTAGTTTGCATGTATGTATGTATGTTGTAACATTCCAGGGGTAGAAACAAATATTCTAAATGGACATTCCCAACCATGAAAAGAGGGGCTATAAAAAAAAGTACAACATTCGTTTATGCTTATTATGTACAATAATAGTATGTAATACGACATAAATACAACACACTAAGATGAAGTACAATATTAAAAAATAAACTACTATATACTTCTTATGTACAACAATAGTAAAACGCTCAACACTAGTATATACTTATTATAAGGGTTGGGAAGCAAACATGTAATTTATTTGTAAAGGCCGTATATACGTATAAACGTATGCATATAAACGTATAAACGTATGCATATAAACGTATAAATACGAATATAATTTTCTGCACTTCTGGAGAAAATAAGTTTATATGGGTTGCTAATTTCATGGGTATTTGATGGCAATTTTAGGTATTGCCGCGTTGCTAATTTCATTGGCATCACATATGAGCTCTCAGAAAAAAGATCTGGCAAGTTAAGGTTGTCCAACTCTCAGAAGAAGAAAAATCACGCCCAGAAAGTGCGTCAACCAAGGAGCACGGTGCCAATGTACGGTAATCATTAAATGCCAGTTGGTATATTGAATAACTGTATGAGTGCATAATAATATAACTGCATAACTGTATTGCAATATTGCCCATGTTCACATTGCACTAGGCTTGCACCATCAATCCTTCAAGCCCACGTAGGAGCATAGCTTGTGGAATGGAAGGCTAGGTGGCGCTCTGATATGTGTGCCATCCTGTCTATCTAAATCAAACTTTAGGCAACATGTTTACAAATGGTGTATGTGAAAGGTTACTTTGATTGCATTTTGTGATATAGGAGGTCAATAGCTTTCCAATGAGCTATCTAAATCAAAAATTGAATGAAAAGGTAAAGTTTCGGGTAAAGTGCTGGGGTATAGTGCTGTACTTCGTATTTATATGTCGTAGTGCTGTACTTCGTATTTATATGTATAAACATATATGTATATACATATATTTACATGTATATTTTATATGTCGGCCCAACCCAACTGATTATGTACACCACTAATAAAAAGCTCAACACTAGTATATACGTATTATGTACGACACTAGTATTGTACATAATAAGTTTCACACGCTGCTTTCCTCCCACCGCTTCAGGAGAAGCTTCACGCTAGCATGCCCAGCTGCAGCTTTCCATTCGACCATTGGTTCAGCGCTACCATCTCCTCCCTCCTCACCCTCACCTGCTAACAACCTACCCCTCTCCACACACCACCCCCTCCCACCACTCCAGGAGACGCTTCACGTTAGCCTTCTCAGTTGGAGCTTCCCATGCGAACATTGGCCAAACGCTAGCATCCCCTCCCTCCCTCCCCTGCTAACAACCTGCCCCTCTCCACCCGCACCCTCCCTCCAACCCCTCCAGGACAAGCTTCACACTGGCATGCTCAGTTGGAGCTCTCCATGCAACCATTGGTCCAGCCCTTCCAAATCCTCCCCCCCCTCCCTCCCTCCCTCCCTCGCCTGCTAACAACCTACCCCTCTCCACAAACACGCCCCCCCCCCACCGCTTCAGGACAAGCTTCACGCTAGCCTTCTCAGTTGGAGCTTCCATGTGAGCATTGGCCAAACGCTAGCATCCCCTCCCTCCCTTCCCTGCTAACAACTTACCCCTCTCCACCCGCACCCTCCCTCCCACCGCTCCAGGAGAAGCTTCACGCTGGCATGCTCAGTTGCAGCATCCCAATCAACCATTGGTCCAGCACTACCATCCCCTACAATCCCCTCCCTCTCTACCTCCCTCCCTCCCCTGCTAACAACCTACCCCTCTCCACACCCTCCCTCCCACCGCTCCAGGACAAGCTTCACGCAAGCCTTTTCAGTTGGAGCTTCCCATGCAACCGTTGGTCCAGCCATTCCAAATCCTCCCTCCCTCCCTCATCTGCTAACGACCTACCCCTCTCCACACACCCCCTTCCACCGCTTCAGGAGAAGCTTCACGCTGGCCTTCTCAGTTGGAGCTTCCCATGCGACCATTGGCCAAGCTCTACCATCTCGTCCCTCCTCACCCTCCCATCTAAAGCCTCGACCTCGGCGTCAGCAACAAACCCATCTAGCCTCCCCACTATCATGTCTGCACGGCTGTCTGCGTGGAGGTTTGCGCTGCGCAACCTGTACCATTCCATGCGACAGGGTCACTGCCATTCCTTCTACTACATCACACCTGAGGTTAGTACCACCCATCTGTGTATCGACATCAAAAACGTATGGTATGGCATGGGTAGCCCTTTGCAACCTGTACCATTCAATGCGACAATGTCACTGCCATTCCTTCTACTACATCACCCCTGCGGTGGGTACAACACATCTGTGTATCGACATCAAAAAAGTCATATGGTATGGCATGGGTAGCGCTGTGCAACCCTGTACCATTCAATGCGACAATGTCACTGCCATTCCTTCTACTACACCACCCCTGCGGTGGGTACCACTCATCTGTGTATCGACATCAAAAACGCCATATGGTACGGCATGGGTAGCGCTGCGCAACCTGTACCATTCAATGCGACAATGTCACTGCCATTCCTTGTACTACACCACACTTGAGGTGAGTGTGCACTATAGGACAGCTATGGACCCTATGACAACCTGTACCATTCAATGCGACAATGTCACTGCCATTCCTTGTACTACACCACACCTGAGGTGAGTGTGCACCATGGGAAAGCTATGGACCCTATGGCAACCTGTACCATTCAATGCGACTATGTCACTGCCATTCCTTGTACTACACCACACCTGAGGTGAGTGTGCACCATGGGACAGCTATGGACCCTATGGCAACCTGTACCATTCAATGCGACTATGTCACTGCCATTCCTTGTACTACACCACACCTGGGGTGAGTGTGCACCATAGGACAGCTATGGACCCTATGGCAACCTGTACCAATACCCCCACACACCACCACCACCATACGGACACATGCACTCACGTGCACAAACTCACCCACACACACAGACACTCACAGAACCAGGCACAAACACAAGCACAAACTCACACACAAACGCATGCACAAACACTGGCAGACACAGGAAAAACACACATACACAAACTCACGCACAAACACACAGACAAACGCAGACACTCACAGACACAGGCGCTCACACAAACACACAAACAAACACAAACACGCACACACTCACATACACATACACAAACACACTTACATACGCGCGAAAACATGGTACACCAAATTGCGAAAACACGATACACCAAATTGCGAAAACACGGTACACCAAATTGCGTTGAGGATGCAGGGTGGGGGGATCAATTCCCCCTACGGTTGCCCTGAGCGTTGCTGGTCGTTGTCAACCGCGATGGTAGCTTGTCCAGTTGAGGTAGAGGACCGCTCTCTACCCGTGTACGACGGGTTCCCTCAATACCACGCCCCACCAGGCGTTATCGTAACGCACGAAAAGAAGCAACATAAACAAAGTCACACAAACAAACCCTCACACAAACATGGACACAACACACACACGCACTTACCCTCCACCCACCCTCCACCCACCCATCCCTTTTTTCGGGGGACACGTCATCCTTACTATGTCCTGTTTTGTGTCAAGAGCACACACACACACACAAACATACACTAACGCACAGACAAACACACTCCCACATACACAAACCCACTCACAGACACGTACACACACACACTTACCCCCCCCCCCCCCCCCCCCCTCATGTTTTCAGGGAACCCGTTACCCATACGTCATCCTCTTTTGTGCCAAGGGCACTCGTGGTGGTGGGAACTCTCCCCATGCGGTGGTGTCTCAGACTACTAAGCTGTTCAGGGGCAAACTCAGTGCTGCAGGTGGGTGGGTGGGTAGTGGTCAAAAGGCGTGTTTTGTTTAAGGTGTGTGTATGTGAAGGTGGGTGGGTGGGTGGCTGAAGCTCTCCCCATGCAGTGGTGTCTCAGACTACTAAGTTGTTCAGGGTCAAACTCAGTGCTGCAGGTGGGTGGATGGGTAGTGCTTGGGAGGGTTGTTGCACCAGGTCCGTGTGTGTATGGTGGTGTGTTAATATATCGGTGCGCGGTGGGGTGTGAGTGTGGGGTGGAGCAAGAGTAAATGGCAGGGTGGAGCAGCTCACCCCATGCTGTGGTGTCTCAGACTACCAAGTTGTTTAGAGGCAAACTCAGTGCTGCAGGTGGGTGGGTGGGTGTATGAGTGGGGGATGGGTAGTGGTTGGGAGGTTTGTTTTGATACAGTTGTCTGTGTGTGTGTGAAGGTGGATGGGTGGGTGGTGGGAGCTCACCCCATGCGGTGGTGTCCCAGACTACTAAGTTGTTCAGGGGCTAACTCAGTGCTGCAGGTGGGTGGGTGGGTGTATGAGAGGGGGATGCGTAGTGGTTGGGAGGTTTGTTTTGATACAGTTGTCTGTGTGTGTGTGAAGGTGGATGGGTGGGTGGTGGGAGCTCACCCCATGCGGTGGTGTCCCAGACTACTAAGTTGTTCAGGGGCTAACTCAGTGCTGCAGGTGGGTGGGTGGGTGTATGAGAGGGGGATGGGTAGTGGTTGGGAGGTTTGTTTTGATACAGTTGTCTGTGTGTGTGTGAAGGTGGATGGGTGGGTGGTGGGAGCTCACCCCATGCGGTGGTGTCCCAGACTACTAAGTTGTTCAGGGGCTAACTCAGTCCTGCAGGTGGGTGGGTGTGTAGTTGGTGGGATGTTTGTTTTGATCTTTATGTAGGTGGAGGTGTATGGGTAGTGGTCAAAAGGCGTGTTTAGTTCTAGGTGTGTGTATGTGAAGGTAATGATAACGTCTGGTGGGGCGTGGTGTTAAGGGAACCCGTCGTACGCGGGAAGAGAGCGGTCTAACAACTCGAATGGACAAGCTACCATCGCGGTTGACAACAACCTGCAAAGCTAAGGGTGACCGTAGGGGGAATCGAACCCCCAACCCTTCTTCGTTGAAGCGATTTGGTGTACCACTAGACCAATCGTATCACTGAAACGGGCTGAGTTTGTGAATGTGGGTGGGTGGCAGACGCTCTACACGTGATGTGGTGTCCCAGTCTACAAAAGTGTAATAACTCAAACTCAGAGCTGCAGGTGGGTGCGTGGGTGTATGAGACGGGTGGTGGTGTGGTGCTGCAGGTGGGTGGTGGGAAGAGGCCGGGAGGGTTATTGTACCAGGTTCGTGTGTGTATGGTGGTGTTTGTATGTAAGGGTGGGCGGTGGGGTGAGAGTAAAGGGCGAGGTGGTGGGAGCTTTCCACATGCGGTGGTGTCCCAGACTACTAAGTTGTTCAGTGGCGAACACAGTGCTGCAGGTAGGTGGGTGGGTGTATGAGTGGGGGATGGGTAGTGGTTGGGAGGTTTGTTTTGATGCAGTTGTGTGTGTATGTGTGAAGGCGGATGGTGGATGGTGGGAGCTCTCCCCATGCGGTGGTGTCCCAGACTACTAAGTTGTTCAGTGGCGAACACAGTGCTGCAGGTGGGTGCGTGGGTAGTGGTTGGGGGGTTTGTTTTATGCAGGTGTGGTTGAGAAGGTGGGTGGGTGGTGGCAGAATCTCTCCCCATATTTTGTTCCAGTCCTTTATATCGATAATAAATCAATAGTGCGCCTTATTACGAGGCGTGAAGTTGAGGGGGTTGACTGTTTGCTTGCACTGGGGCCAGTCACTAACGTTGCATGTACTTGTATATCATCTCCTATCTTCCGGACCTCCTATCCATTCATCAACCCATCCAACTATGCATGCATTCAACCATCCAACCATCCTCCTATCCACCTATCCATTCATTCATCCACCCATCTGACTACGGTATCCATCCAACCGTCCACCCATGCAGATGCCAAGTTTACTCTGCCCTGTGGCTCCCACCCAAACGCCAACAGACTAAAGAGAGTGCCAATAGAAAAGTTTGAATCCCATCCATCCATCCATCCACCTGCTCATCCATCCATCCGCCTGCCCATCCATCCATCCAACCGCCTATCCATCCACACATGCATCCACCCACCCATCCATCCGTCCGCCTATCCATCCACACATGCATCCATCCATCCATCCATCCACCCACCCATGCAGGTGCCAAGTTCATTCTGCCCTTTGCGCCCACCCGAGCACCCAAGGATGGATTATATTGCCATGATTGATCATATCCACCCCACCATACATCCACCCACCCATGCAGGTGCCAAGTTCACTCTGCCCTTTGCGCCCACCCGAGCACCCAAGGATGGATTATATTGCCATGATTGATCATATCCACCCCACCATGCATCCACCCACCCATGCAGGTGCCAAGTTCACTCTGCCCTTTGCGCCCACCCAAGCACCCACCGATGACAAAAAGGGCGGCGTTTCGCATCTACTCAGGACCATGCTTGGGGATGATGATAGCAACTCAGAAGAGATGATGCAGGTGTGTGTCTGTTGTATGTGTTGTATGTCTGTGTTCTGTGTGTGGGTGTGTGTTGTGTCTGTGTTCTGTGTGTGGGTGTCGTCTGTGGGTCTGTGCTCTGTGCGTGGGTGTCTGTTGTTTGTGTGTGTCTGTGTTCTGTGTGTGGATGTGTGTCTGTGCTCTGTGCGTGGGTGTCAGTTGTTTGTGTGTGCGTCTGTGTTCTGTGTGTGGGTGTGTGTGTTCTGTGTACGGGTGTCTGTTGTGTGTGGGTGCATGATGTGTATTCTGTGTGTGGGTGACTGCGTGTGTGGGTGGGTGTTCTGTGTGTGGGTGTGTGTGTGTGTTCTGTGTACGGGTGTCTGTTGTGTGTGGGTGTATGATGTGTATTCTGTGTGTGGGTGACTGCGTGTGTGGGTGGGTGTTCTGTGTGTGGGTGTGCGTGTGTGTGTGTGTGTTCTGTGTACGGGTGTCTGTTGTGTGTGGGTGTATGATGTGTATTCTGTGTGTGGGTGACTGCGTGTGTGGGTGGGTGTGCGTGTGTGGGTGGGTGTTCTGTGTACGGTTGTCTGTTGTGTGTGGGTGTATGATGTGTATTCTGTGTGTGGGTGACTACGTGTGTGGGTGGGTGTTCTGTGTGTGATTGCCTGTGTGTGAGTTCTCTGTGTGGGTGGGTGTCTATTTTCTGTGTGGGGGTGTATTTTCTCTGTGTGGGGGTGTTTGCGTGTGTGGTTGCCTGCGTGCATGTTCTCTGTGTGGGTGGGTGTTCTGTGTGTGATTGCCTGTATGTGAGTTCTCTGTGTGGGTGGGTGTCTGTTTTCTGTGTGGGTGGGTGTCTGTTTTCTGTGTGGGGGTGTCTTTTCTCTGTATTTGGTTGTTTGTGTGGGTGGTTGCATGCGTGCATGTTCTCTGTGTGGGTGGGTATCTGTTTTCTGTGTGTGGGTGTCTTTTCTCTGTGTGGGGGTGTCTGCGTGGGTGAGTGTCTGTTTTCTGTGTGTGGGTGTCTTTTCCCTGTGTGGGGGTGTGGGTGTGGGGGGGGTCTGTGTTTTCTGTGTGGGGGTGTTTTGTGTGTTATGTGCACTGTGTGCGGGTGTCTGTTGTGCGTGTGTGTGTTATATGTGCACTGTGTGGGGGTGTCTGTTGTGCGTGTGTGGGGGTGTCTGTTATGCGTGTGTGTGTGTTATGTGCACTGTGTGGGTGTCTGTTGTATGTGTGGGTGTGTTATGTGTGTGGGTGTGTCTGTGCTCTATGTGTGGAGGTGTCTGTGTGGGGGTGTCTGTTCTCTTTGTGGGGGTGTTCTTCGATACTATTGAACTTCCGTACAGAGGTGTGTGTCCTTTTTCTCACGGCTGAGATAAGGTGTGTATGATTTGCATTAAATACTTAATATTGAACTGCAGCATGAATGTGTGCGTCCTTGACGCGGCCAAGATAAACGTGTGTATGTTTTGCATTAAATAAATAATATTGAACTGCCGTATGAATGTGTGCGTCCTTGACGCGGCCAAGATAAACGTGTGTATGTTTTGCATTAAATAAATAATATTGAACTGCCGTATGAATGTGTGCGTCCTTGACGCAGCCGAGATAAACGTGTGTATGTTTTGCATTAAATAAATAATATTGAACTGCCGTATGAATGTGTGCGTCCTTGACGCGGCCGAGATAAACGTGTGTACGTTTTGCATTAAATAAATAATATTGAACTGCCGTATGAATGTGTGCCCTTCCTGACACGGCACAGATAAAGGTGTGTTTGTTTTGCATTAAATAAATAATATTGAACTGCCAAACGAATGTTTGCGTCCTTCGAGACACGGACACGATGAGTTGTGTGTGTTTTGCATTAAATAAATTAGATTGAACTGCCGTACGAATGTGTGCGTCCTTCATGACCCTCACATGTCCGCCATAGCAGCAACAGCAGCAAGAGCAATCACATCGAAAGCAGCAACAAGGAGCAACAGCAGCAGCAACAACAGCAGCAAGAGCAACCACATCAAAAGCAGCAATATAAAGCAGCAATCATCTGTTGTTTCAACAACCAAAAACCGACAACCAGCAACAGCAACATTTACAATAGCAACAACGCCATGTGCAACCCCAACCATTTCTGTCTCATTCTTTGCAGGCAGCTCCTAGCACCAATCCTATCCAAGGGCCCCCTCCAGTGCGGGACAACACCCCCCAGTCTGTACTGCTCCTTCAAGGGGGCCGCGCAGTACACACCCTCTTCGACATGATACTCAACGATACGAACTTCGAGCAGACTACAAACGAACCCACGGACCTACCCACTCTCTTGGCCCCCGTCCCATTTGAGGGGGCCTCGCAGTACAAGCCACTGCTCCGGGTCCGGGGCCAGGTTAAGGCTGCAAGTACCGGGTTGAGGAGGCAGAGCAGTGGTGGCGGAATATTATCCATGCCGTTGGTAGATGCGGCTTCGAATGCATCCGGGTCCGGGTCAGCGCACGGTGTGGAGGTCTCAGGACATGTGCCCTGTTGGAGTGTGTACCGCCTCTGCCATGCCTTCAGAGTGAGTGATTTTCAACGCGGTACCTCAGTGTTAAACTACTGTCTATAATGAAGCTTTTAAGCGAGTGCTTTCAAATATTGTACTAGAGGTCTCAGGACATCTGCCCTAGTGGAGTGTGTACCGCCTCAGCCTCGTCTTGAGAGTGGGTTATTTTGAACACAGTCCCCCAGTGTGTACCCCCTCAGCCTCGTCTTGAGAGTGAGTGATTTTGAACACAGTCCCCCAGTGTGTACTGCCTGTGCAACACCTTTAAAGTGAGTAATTTTAAACACGGTACCACAGTGTGTACTGCCTCTGCAAGGCCTTTAGAGTGAGTGCTTATGAACACCGTACCGCAGTGTTTGACTACTGTATATAAAAAAGGCTGCTTCAGGGTGCGTGCTTTCAGGTTGTGGGACGTGTCAAGCGGACACATTGCCACTCTGAAAGGACACACTAGTAAGGTAAATGGTGTGGTTTTTAGCCCTGATGGGAAGCTGCTTGCCTCTGCGAGTGGTGACATGACAGCCAGGTCGTGGGGGGTGTCAAATGGACAGGCTGTTGCAATCCTGCAGGGACACACCAGTCCTGTCCATAGTGTGGCTTTCAGCCCCAATGGGAAGATGCTGGCCACTTGGAGTGGGGACTACACTACCGCACTAAAGGTCTCGGGTCATCTGCCCTGTTAGAGTGTGTACCGCCTCTGCCACGCCTTAGAGAGAGTGATTTTGAACTCGGTACATCCACATCCACACCGAAAACTTCACGTGTGTGCAGGACAGGCAATAGAGCGCCGCCCTTAGTGTTGGCCTAGAGGCAGAGCTAAGCAGCACCACCACTCACCCACATCCACCTTTACCCACACCCACAACTATCTGTTTGGGTGCAGGACGGGCAACAGAGCGGCACCCTTAGTGTTAGTATTGAGGCGGAGCAATGCAGCATCGCCATATTGAATATGTTGGCCACCAATTCCAACACATCTGATCTCATACCCATGTTTGCGTGCAGGACGGCCAGCAGCGCGGCACCCTTAGCGTCGCCGCCACTCACCCACATCCACCTTTTACACCCACAAATTCATGTGTGTGCAGGGCAGCAAGAAAGCGGCACCCTTGTTGTTAGCCTAAAGGCAGAGCCAAGCCTCACCACCACTCACCCACACCCACAACTATCTGGGTGGACGTGGGCTACACTCCTCACCCTCACTCACAAGCCTCACCACCACTCACCCACACCCACAAGCCTCACCCAAAAGCCTCACCACCACTCACCCACACCCACAACTATCTGTTTGTGTGCAGGACGGGCAGCAGAGCGGCACCCTTAGTGTTGCCCTAGGACAGAGCCTTGCCACCACTCACCCACAACTTCACCAATCTCAACGTATTTGATCTCATGCCTTGTCGCATTCATACCCATGTGTGTGTGCAGGACGGGCAGCAGAGCGGCACTCTTAGTGTTGGTATAGAGGCAGAGCCTTGCCACCACTCACCCACACCCACAACTATCTGTTTGTGTGCAGGACGGGCAGCAGAGCGGCACCCTTAGTGTTGGTATAGAGGCAGAGCCTTGCCACCACTCACCCACACCCACAACTATCTGTTTGTGTGCAGGACGGGCAGCAGAGCGGCACCCTTAGTGTTGGTATAGAGCAGAGCCTTGCCACCACTCACCCACACCCACAACTATCTGTTTGTGTGCAGGACGGGCAGCAGAGCGGCACCCTTAGTGTTGGTATAGAGGCAGAGCCTTGCCACCACTCACCCACACCCACAACTATCTGTTTGTGTGCAGGACGGGCAGCAGAGCGGCACCCTTAGTGTTGGTATAGAGGCAGAGCCTTGCCACCACTCACCCACAACTTCACAAATTTCAACGTATTTGATCCCATGCCTTGTCGCATTCATACCCATGTGTGTGTGTGCAGGACGGGCAGCAGAGCGGCACTCTTAGTGTTGGTATAGAGGCAGAGCCTTGCCACCACTCACCCACACCCACAACTATCTGTTTGTGTGCAGGACGGGCAGCAGAGCGGCACCCTTAGTGTTGCCCTAGGACAGAGCCTTGCCACCACTCACCCACAACTTCACAAATTTCAACGTATTTGATCCCATGCCTTGTCGCATTCATACCCATGTGTGTGTGCAGGACGGCCAGCAGAGCGGCACTCTTAGTGTTGGTATAGAGGCAGAGCCTTGCCACCACTCACCCACACCCACAACTATCTGTTTGTGTGCAGGACGGGCAGCAGAGCGGCACCCTTAGTGTTGGTATAGAGGCAGAGCCTTGCCACCACTCACCCACACCCACAACTATCTGTTTATGTGCAGGACGGGCAGCAGAGCGGCACCCTTAGTGTTGCCCTAGAGGCAGAGCAATGCAGCATCTCCCTCAACTGTGATGTTGCATCCACCCAAGGGAAAGGGGCCAACGGAATGCTGCAAAGAGCCATGGCACATGCAGTGCAACCTAAAGGGGTCACGTCGCAGCAGGTAGGGGGGGGGGGGGGGGGGGGGGGACCTGGGTAAGATGAACCCAAGGGAGGCAGGAGGGGTTTGGGGGGGGGCAACGGAATGCTGTAAAGAGTCATGGCACATGCAGTGCCTCCTGAAGAGGTCACGTCGCAACAGGTAACGGGGGCATGTGTTTGTGGAGGTGGAGTTTTTTGTCTTGGGGAGGTGGACGGTGGAGGTGGTGGAGGTAAAGGTGGCCTGGGTAAGATGAAGATGCAGTGTCACCTACAGGGCACATAGCAACAGGTGAGGTGTGTGTTGAGGTGTGAGGTGGAGTTGTGTGCATTAGGGTGGTGGACGGTGGAGGTGGTGGAGGTAAAGGTGGCCTTGGTAAGATGAACCCATGGGAGGTGTGTGTGTGGGGGGGGGGGGGGGGGGGGGGGGACCAACGGAATGCTGCAAAGAGCCATGGCACATGCAGTGCCTCCTAAATGGGTCACGTCACAACGAATAAGTACAACACGTGACCTAACTACCTAGCTAAGTCCTAACTAACTAACTAACTAACTAAGTCCTAAATCACTAACTAACTACTAACTTACTACTTATTAACTACCCAAGTCCTAACCAACTAAATAAATAAGTCCTAACTAACTGATTAAGTCCTTCCTCCACACGGCATAACTAACTAACTAACTAATAACTAGCTAACTAACTAACTAACTAACTAAGACCTCTCTCCACATGGCCTGCCCCCCAAAGGGGTTTAGGATTTACCATAAACCCTGGAGCTTTCAGCATTTAGAGGCAACACAAAAACAAATTCAACACTAAACACTAAACACAAATGAAACACTAAACACAAATGAAACACTAAACACTAAAGTATACAACAAGGCATACCGTAGACAACAAAGCATACCGTATACAACAAGGCATACCGTATACAACAAGGCATACCGTAGACAACAAGGCATACCGTAGACAACAAGGCATACCGTAGACAACAAGGCATACCGTATACAACAAGGCATACCGTATACAACAAGGCATACCGTATACAACAAGGCATACCGTAGACAACAAGGCATACCGTAGACAACAAGGCATACCGTAGACAACAAGGCATACCGTAGGACAACAAGGCCATACCGTAGTACAACAAGGCTACGTTAAACAAGCATACCATATACAAACAGGCACACCGTATACAACACGCATTCCCGTTAGACAAACAAGTCGTACGAGGACAACAAGTCGTAAGTATACAAACAAGTGACCGTATACAACGAAGGCGTTACGTTATAAACAAGGCGTACCTTATACAACAAGGCATACCGTATACAACAAGGCATACCGTATACAACAAGGCATACCGTATACAAAACAAGGCATACAGTAGACAACCAACGGCATCACGGAGACAACAAGCATTACCGAGACAACAAGGGCTTACGTCGACAAACAAAGCATCCCGTATTACAACAAGGCATACCGTAGACAACAAGGCATACCGTTAGACATAAGCATTTACCGTAGACAACCAAAGGCGTTTACCGTATACAACAAGGCGTACCGTATACAACAAGGCATACCGTAGACAACAAGGCATACCGTAGACAACAAGGCATACCGTAGACAACAAGGCATACCGTAGACAACAAGGCATACCGTAGACAACAAGGCATACCGTAGACAACAAGGCATACCGTATACTACAAGGCATACCGTAGACAACAAGGCGTACCGTATACAACAAGGCATACCGTAGACAACAAGTCGTACCGTAGACAACAAAGCATACCGTAGACAACAAGGCATACCGTATACAACAAGGCGTACCGTATACAACAAGGCATACCGTAGACAACAAGGCATACCGTAGACAACAAGGCATACCGTAGACAACAAGGCATACCGTAGACAACAAAGCATACCGTAGACAACAAGGCATACCGTAAACAACAAGGCATACCGTAGACAACAAGGCATACCGTAGACAACAAGGCATACCGTAGACAACAAGGCATACCGTAGACAACAAGGCATACCGTAGACAACAAGGCATACCGTATACAACAAGGCATACCGTATACAACAAGGCGTACCGTAGACAACAAGGCGTACCGTAGACAACAAGGCATACCGTAGACAACAAGGCATACCGTATACAACAAGGCATACCGTATACTACAAGGCATACCGTAGACAACAAGGCATACCGTATACAACAAGGCGTACCGTATACAACAAGGCAGGGGAAACGATTACATATCCATCTCACGCACTTGCGGATCTTGGAATAAAGCACTGCCGACCTTCGTGTTGAAAACTATGGAGGTGCAAGTTCGCATGGGGATTTCCAGGCCGCCTGTAGTGTGGGGTTTGCGGCAGCCGGCAGCGTATACAACAAGGCATACCGTATGCATAATATATAAAAAACAAATTCAAGGTCAAAAACTGAGCCCACTGGCCTGCCATTCACCCATCAGGAGCTGGCGGCAATGAGAGGCAACACACAAACAAATGCAGCACAGAGACAGGTACAAAAAGTATAACACATTATGTATTAAAAACAAACTGAGTCCACTGGCCTTTCACCCATCAGGAGCTGGCGGCAATGAAAGGAGCGAATAGCAGCGTGCTACAACGACAACAGCTTCAACAAGTAATACACATTATATATACAAATAAAATTATATATACAAATAAAATTATATATACAAATAAAATTATACATACAAATAAAATTATACATACAAATAAAATTATACATACAAATAAAATTACATATACAAATAAAATTATATATACAAATAATAACGACGACAGCTTCAACAAGTAATACACATTATATATACAAATAAAATCGCCCCTCAAGGATGCAAGGCCTGATGGGAATGAAAGGGTCAGAAAACACCTTTCCCATCGTTAAGGCGGTGAGGATGCGCTGCCACGAACTAAACACAGAGTTGGAAGGAGAAGTGGTGTGGAGGCCAAGGGAACACCCAGAGCAAGTGATTGCAGATGCATATAATCCCCTCAAGGCGTTTTTTGTACATCAAATAAAAACTCGACAAGAATATAAGATCAAAAACAAACTGAGTCCACTGGCCTGCCATTCACCCATTCACCAATTCAATTCACCCATTCACCAATTCACCCATTCACCCATTCAATTCACCCATTCACCAATTCACCCATTCACCCATCAGGAGCTGGCGGCAATGAAAGGACAGAATAGCAGCGTGCTAAAACAAGGGGTGGTGAAGAGTATTGTGTTCCAAGGCCGGGATCAGATGATGCTCCAATTATCGTAGGAACCCTCCGAGTCGCTGGTTTGTGTCGGGAGACCCACATCCTGGGGTGAAAGTCCTTTCAAAACTTAAAAAAAAGGAGGAGCCGTACCCTGAAGAGTATTGTGTTCCAAGGCTGGGAGCAGATGACGCTCCAACTATCGTGGGAGGCGTACCTAGAAGAGTGGCAGAGTTGCAGATTAAGTGCCCACAATCAGTAGCTGACAGATGGTGACGATCAGTAGCTGACAGATGGTGATTATCAGTAGCTGACAGATGGTGACGATCAGTAGCTGACAGATGGTGACGATCAGTAGCTGGCAGATGGTGACAATCAATAGCTGACAGATGGTGACGATCAGTAGCTGACAGGTGGTGACGATTAGTAGCTGACAGCGATGAGTGCCCACGATTAGTAGTTAACAGCAATGATTGTCCACGATCAGTTGCTCCATAAGCAAGTCGATGTGTGTAGCCCAAATAGCAGCTACCAGCCAGCTTCATAAGCCAGGCAATGGGTGTAGCCCCAATAGCAGCTTCCAGCCAGCTCCATAAGCCAGGCAATGGGTGTAGCCCCAATAGCAGCTTCCAGCCAGCTCCATAAGCCAGGCAATGGGTGTAGCCCAAATAGCAGCTACCAGCCAGCTCCATAAGCCAGGCAATGGGTGTAGCCCAAATAGCAGCTTCCAGCCAGCACCTGAGTAGTAATTAGGAATCGATTCTGGTTTAGTTGTAAATTACTATAATATGAGAATGCTAATGAACCCTGACTCATTCAGATGATGGAAGCATGTTGTTACGTTTATGAATAAATGTGACAAGAAATGTAATGTTCAACTGTATGCATAGCCTGAGCTCCCGCCCGCCCGTCGTTTACGTTTTGTTGGGATTCAGTTCACCAATGCTTGTTTTGTAAAACACCATTCCTGTTTTAAGGTTGGGCAAGTCCCTTCAGCCTATTTGGCTACGCCTGTAATGATTAGGTCAGGACTTATCGTAGGCAAGGTAAATGCGAGTATGCAGCTTGAACTAACTTGAATTGAACTTGGTTACATACGGTAGCTTCAGCCAGCAATTTGGCTGCTCGCCGTCTTCGGCAGTAAACATCTTATTACCAGGGAAATGTAAAGTCGAACAAATCACTTTTTCATTTTTTCATTTGTTTGTTTCATTTTTTATTTTTATTTTTTTATATTCCTCTTCTTCTAAACGAAAAAACAGTATAAAAATAACCTATTCATACCTATCAAAAAAGGCTTGATCCAGTCTCTTCATACATATATAAATGCTATTACGCAGCTTGAACTTAAACTTGGTTACATGGCTGATCGCCATTTTCGGCAGTAAAAAAACAGATAACCAGGAAAATGTAAACGTGAACGAAACGTGTTTTCCTTCTTGAACTCGAACTTGGTTACAAAGCTTCAACCAGAAATTTGGTTGCGGTCTTCGCATACTAAAAAAAAGAACACGCCCACCAGCCGTTCTCATTACCTTTTGTGTTGTTATATAAGTCGGTATGTATAGTGCAAACCGCCCGCACCATGTGGCCGCTAGGCTCATATGTTGTGGGCTGAAATACTGGTTAACTGGATTACTCGAGGTTGGTTACATGGCACCATTCCACCCGCTCCGTGTGGCTGCTAGGCTCATATGTTGTGGACTCGATTACTCGATTACTGGATTAATCGAGGTTGCTTACATGGCTCCAGCCCACCCGCTCCGTGTGGCTGCTAGGCTCATATGTTGTGGACTCGATTACTCGATTACTGGATTAATCGAGGTTGCTTACATGACTCCAGCCCACCCGCTCCGCATGGCTGCTAGGCTCATATGTTGTGGACTAGATTACTCGATTACTGGATTAATCGAGATTGGTTACCATACATGGCTCCAGCCCACCCGCTCCGTGTGGCTGCTAGGCTCATATGTTGTGGACTAGGTTACTCGATTGCTGAATTAATCGAGGTTGGTTACACGGCTCCAGCCCATCCGCTCCGCATGGCTGCTAGGCTCATTTGTTGTGGACTCGATTACTCGATTAATCGATTAATCGAGATTGGTTACATGGCTCCAGCCCACCCGCTCCGTGTGGCTGCTAGGCTCATATGTTGTTGACTAGATTACTCGATTACTCGATTAATCGATTAATCGATTAATCGAGATTGGTTACATGGCTCCAGCCCACCCGCTCCGTGTGGCTGCTAGGCTCATATGTTGTGGACTGGATTACTGGATTACTCGAGATTGGTAACATGGCTCTAGCCCGCTGACTCCATACATACATACATACATACATTACATGTTAAAGTCTACTTGACACCGCGAGGGTGTATGAGACTCTGTGCTTTAAACAAAAAGAAAAAGCACCCACAAGGCAAAAAAACCCATTACATCAGGGGTGTGTCGAGGACAAACAAACCAAACTCCCAACCACCGTTTTGGTGGCGTAGGTATTAAACCCCTTAGAGCAGGACCCAGATCTCAACCACTTACAGTGGCGGAGGTAAGAAGCTAACAAATGAGAAGTCTCAAGAAGAAAAAAAAGGGATAATAAATTACGGTGCCACTAAGCAGTCCAGGGCTTCCTGTCTTGCTCTTCTACAAGTAGAAAGATTGTCGGCTAGGTTGCTCCAAAAAGACTTAGTGCCATTTCCATTCATAAAGGTTCTGAATGTGGAATCGCAGAATTCCACATTCCATACGGTTAAGTCGGTATCCATGTGGCTGCTAGACTCATATATTGTGGATTGGAAACTTTGTGGACATTCGGCTTCACTTTCTTGCTTTCTTGCTTCTTTGCCGCATTGTTTTGTTGCTTGTACCTTGTGATTGGCTTGGCTTGGCTTGGCTCGTAATTGCTTTGTTGCTTGTACCCCATTATTGGCTTGGATTGGCTCGTAATTGCTTTGTTGCTTGTACCCTGTCATTGGCTTGGCTTGGCTCGTAATTGCTTTGTTGCTTGTACCCTGTCATTGGCTTGGCTTGGCTCGTAATTGCTTTGTTGCTTGTACCCCATTATTGGCTTGGCTTGGCTCGTAATTGCTTTGTTGCTTGTACCCTGTCATTGGCTTGGCTTGGCTTGGCTCGTAATTGCTTTGTTGCTTGTACCCTGTCATTGGCTTGGCTTGGCTCATAGTTGCTCAGCTGCTTGTACACTGTGATTGGCTTGGATTGGCTCGTAATTGCTTAGTTGCTTTGTACCCTGTGATTTTGGAGATTATCGGAATACCCTCCCCCCCCCCCCCCCCCCCCCCCCCTACCCCCCGGGTGTTGAGGATCTGGCCTGCCTTAGGTAAACTATGGCCTGTTTCTGGACCCCTCCTCTTCTGACCTCCTGGGGTGAAATCCTTCCACAACTACACAAATGTAATGTAACATAACGGTACTTGAACTTATACTAAAAAAAAGAAAAAAAGAAAAAAAGAAAAAAAGAAAAAAGTGATTTGTTCGAGTTCGCATTTTCTGGTATTATTTTTTTACTGCCGAAGACGGCGAGCAGCCAAATTGCTGGCTGAAGCTATGTGACAAAGTTCAAGTTCAAGAACTTATACTGGATTACTCGAGATCGGTTACAAGGCTCCAGCCAATAATATGGCAGCTCTCTGTGACTCTTTCTTTGGCAGTAACATTTAAATTTCAAATGAAACCTGAATCAAAGCATTAAATTGCACAAATATACTTTAATAACTTGACCCAATCTCTCCATACAACCATGGATATACAGAGGCACTAACCACCTTCGCATAACTTATTAGATAGTGAAGATGAATCCTGTTAACCTATTTGCCTACCCATGAACTATAACATGCACAGTTAATTGTCATGGACATGCAATACGGTAGTTGACCCAAGAAAAGCCGCTCCACAACATTAGGGGGGGATCTTCCAACCATCCTAAGAATAACAGGGGAGGCAATAACACTTGGATTTCATTACTAGCCCCCCAGAAACTTAGAGGGAGTGTGTGTGTGTGTGGGGGGGGGGGGGGGGGGGGGGGGGACTCAGTGTCTAGTAGTGTTCGGAGCAGGGTACTACTTGCCAAATTGGTCAGCGCTTAAAGCGCACAAACGTCAAATTGATCAGCGTTTTATAGTGAAAAAAACGCAAAAACTGCGCGCTGCGCCCACAGGAAGTTGAAAAAACTGCGCAAAACGCGCAGAGGGGCTTAAAAAGGCTGCGCGCGTTTAGTAGTACCCTGGTTCGGAGCCTTGAAGGAGGGGGGGGGGGGGGGGGGGGGGGGGGGGGGGGGGGGGGGGGGGGGGGGGGGGCAATGGAAATAGAATTGAAACATGGCCAACTCGAGATAACTTCTTAGTGACTCAATTACAGATGACATTAAAAGTATGGATGACACAAACACCAATAACTAAAAGGGGCGACCATCCTCATAATCGCAGGGTAGGAAACCCCTTCTTGGTAGTCCGGGGCAATAAGAACTCTTGGTGGGGCGTGGTATTAAGGGGCTTCCGTCTTACGACAGTAGGGAACGGGCTGCTACTTTACCTGGACAGTGCTACGGGTGATAACAATTCTCATTTGTTAGCTTCTTACCTCCGCCACTGTAAGTGGTTGAGATCTGGGTCCGGCTCTAGGGGGTTTAATACCTACGCCACCAAAACGGTGGTTGGGAGCTTGGTTTGTTTGTCCTCGACACACCCCTGATGTAATGGGTTTTTTTGCTTTGTGGGTGCTTTTTCTTTTTGTTTAAAGCACAGAGTCTCATACACCCTCGCGGTGTCAAGTAGACTTTAACATGTAATGTAAATGTAAAATATGTAAATGTAAAATTACGTGGACATTACGGTTGATAGCGACTGCAAACACTAAAGTGCATCCGTATGGATTCGAACCCCGCACCTTTATCATGTCAACGAGTTCTACAAAACAAGCAGACACATATCCCCTATCCTGGCAGTCTGGATTTATCCTGATTTTTGTATGGACAAGCAATATGATATCATATGATGCCAGCAGTCTGACTAGGCTAAAGTCACAATTTATGTACAATTCCATATGATGCACTTTGTATGATATCATGCTCGTCTTTGGTTTACATCATATGGTACACCGGTTCCAAATTATTTGACGATAGACTTCTACCTATCTCAATATTCTCTGCACAGTTGTCAAGGGGGAAAGTACCAGCTCAATATTATCTGCACAGCTATCCATAGGGCCCTAGGGTCCAGCTCAACATTCTCTGCACAGCTGTCCATAGGGCCCTAGGGTCCAGCTCAACATTATCTGCACAGCTGTCCATAGGGCCCTAGGGTCCAGCTCAATATCCTCTTCACAAGCTGTCCAACAGGGCCTGGGTCCAGGCTCAATATTCTTGCCACAGCTGTCCACAGGGCCCTAGGGTCCAGTCAATATTCTCCTGCCCCACAGCTCGTTGCCACAGGGCCCTAGGGGGTCCAGCTCTCAAACATTTCTCCTGCACAGTCTGTCCATAGGCCCTAGGAGTCCAGCTTCACATTCTCTGCGCCACAGGCTGTCCATAGGGGCACTAGGTCCAGCCTCAACCATTCTCCTGCCACAGCCTGTCCATAGGGCCCCTAGGTGGTCCAGCTCAACATCTCTGCCAAAGCTGTCCACAGGGCTCCTGGGTCCAGCCTCAACAGTCTCTTGCCACAGTGTCACATAGCGGCCCTAGGGTCTCACCCTCAACATCTCTGCACAGCTGTCCATAGGGCCCTAGGGTCCAGCTCAACATTCTCTGCACAGCTGTCCATAGGGCCCTAGGGTCCAGCTCAACATTCTCTGCACAGCTGTCCATAGGGCCCTAGGGTCCAGCTCAACATTCTCTGCACAGCTGTCCATAGGGCCCTAGGGTCCAGCTCAACATTCTCTGCACAGCTGTCCATAGGGCCCTAGGGTCCAGCTCAACATTCTCTGCACAGCTGTACATAGGGCCCTAGGGTCCAGCTCAACATTCTTGCCACAGATGTCCATAGTGCCCTGGGTCCAGCTTCAACATTCTCTGACAGCTGTCCATAGGGCTCTAGGGTCAAGCTTAAATATCTCTGCACAGCTGTACATAGGGCCCTAGGGTCCAGCTCAACATTCTCGCAAGCGTCCATAGGGCCCTGGGTCCAGCTAACATTCTCTGCACTAGCTGTCCATAGGGCCCTAGGGCAGCTCAACATTCTTGCACAGATGCCATAGGGCCTGGGTCCAGCTCAATTCTCAGCACAGTTTGTCCATAGGGCCTAGGGTCAGTCAACATTCTGCACAGCTGTACAAGGGCCTAGGGTCCAGATCCAACTTCTTGCCAAAGCTGTCCATTAGGGCCCTAGGTCCAGCTCAATACATCTCCGGCCCACAGCGTACATAGGGCCTAGGTCCAGCTCAACATTCTCTGCACAGCTTGTCCATAGGGCCCTAGGGTCCAGCTCAACATTCTCTGCACAGCTGTCCGTACGGCCCTAGGGTAAACGTCGTCACCCTGTAGCATAGCCATACCGGTGCCAGGCCGGGCAATGCTTTCATTTTTGGCGGAGCCCCCCTCCTGGGGGGCGGGAGCCCCCAGATTGATGTCATCAGCCCAAAGGAATGTTAAGGCCTCTTCCACTTCCCACCCTCACCCTTCCACAACTCACTCACTCACACTCACTCACACACACACTTGCATGCATTCACCCACCCTCCCACAGCCACCCATCCTCCCACACATAGAGCATATAGATGCTGGTGCCCTCTATGCGTGTAGGCTAGGCAATGCTTTCACTTGCATCCTGGTCCTTTGCACACAGCCACCCACCCTCCCACACATAGAGAATATAGATGCTGGTGCCCTCCATGCGCGTAGGCTAGGCAATGCTTCCACTTGCATCCTGGTCCTTTGCACCCAGCCACCCACCCTCCCACACATAGAGCACATAGATGCCGGTACCCCCCATGTGCGCAGGCTAGGCAACGCTTTCACTTGCATCCTTGTCCTTTGCCATCTCATTACAATACTTCTTCACATCAGTCAGCTTGTTGGGCCAGGCCTTGTAGGTCTCGGTCATGGCGTGGGCACCACCGCTCACACACACACAGGCTAGGCAATGCTTTCACTTGTATCCTGGTCCTTTGCCGTCTCGTCACAATACTTCTTCACATCAGTCAGCTTGTTGGGCCAGGCCTTGTAGATCTCGGTCATGGCCTGGGCACCACCACGCATCTTCAGTCCCTGTGGGCACATCCATAAACATAATCATATTAAATACAAAACAAAACTAAACAAAATGATGATGTTGATGATGATGATGATGATGATGATGATGATGATGGTGATGGTGATGATGATGATGATGATGATGATGGTGATGGTGATGATGATGATGATGGTGATGATGGTGATGGTGATGATGGATGGTGATGATGGTGATGGTGATGATGGTGATGGTGATGATGGAGGTGATGGATGGTGAGGTGATGAGTGATGGTGATGATGGGCTGGTTGGGGGTGGATTGATGATGCTGCTGATGATGGTGGTGGTGATGATGATGATGATGATGATGATTGATGATGATGTATGTGATGATGATGATGGCGAGGTTGGTGATGGGATGATGAGGTGAGTGATGATGATGAGTTGATGATGGATGATGGTGATGGTGATGGTGATGATGGATGCTGCTTGTGTGCTTGATTGATGTGATATTTTAATACCGCCACCAGGCCTGGGGCACTACCACAACATCTTCACTCACTGAAGCAGTAGTTAGTATTATGCATGTAGTATTACGTATGTAGATACCCTATGGCCTGGGCTACACCACAATCTTCATGCCAATGAGCAGTATGTTTGTAGGTATGCATGTGCGTATGTATGTATGTATGTAGTATGTATGTATGTATGTATGTATGTTGTATGTATGTATGTATGGTATGATGTATGTATGTATGTATGTATGTATGTATGTATGTATGTATGTAGTATGTAGTATGTATGTATGTATGTATGTATGCATGTATGCATGTATGTATGTATGTATGTATGTATGTATGTATGTATGTATGTATGTATGTATGTATGTATGTATGTATGTATGTACGTATGTATGCATACCCTATGGCTTGGGCACCACCACACATCTTCATTCCATGTAGCAGTATGTATGTATGTACGTAAAAAAATGTAAACAAACAAAAAAATGGAATTTTAACATCCAAGAATTGTCGCAATGACCTCGAAGGACGTGCCCAGTGGGATTAAGGGAACCGGATCGTAAGTATGCGCTGCTCGAGCCAACATCACACCTAGATACCAGTTACCGTGCCGGTCGATGACCCTCCGGACGGGCCCAAGCGCACTCAAGGGGGTTCGAACCCCGCACCTGCCTCGATATTTCCCCTTTGCTCTGCCACTGAGCCATTCGGTTCTGATCGGCGATGTATGCATGTACGTATTTAAGTATGCATGCATATCCTATGGCCTGGGCACCACCACATATGTTCAGTCCCCGTGGCGGATCCATAAACAGATATGAAACCAGTACAATGCCTTGTTCAATAATAACACTTATAATAACACACTTATAATACTATTACAACTATAAATAATAGTAATAACAACAATACTAATAATCATGATCATAATAGAAAGTAATAACTATACTAATACTCATGATAATAATACTAAAATATATATACTAAAAATACTATAATCCAAAATATTAAATAATACTAGAATACCATAAAAATACTAAAACTTTTTTACTAAAAATATATACAAATACTAATAATATGTATATAAAATAGCAAATGAAACAATAATCAGGATAAATAATCAATATATACAAATTAATAATAATCAATATATACAAATTAATAATAATCAATATATACAAATACTAATACTATGTATATAAAATAGCAAATGAAACGATAATCAGGATATGCGAAAATAAATAAAAGCAATAGACAAATGAACCAAAATTAACTGAGTGCGCTGCTTGACCGGGTCCCACTCATACAAGCAATACTTGGCATGAATATATATATATATGTAAAGCAAATGGAACGGCAATCAATATATGTGAAAAATAAATAAAATAAATGGACGAATGAACAAAAATTACCAGACTGCGCTGCCTGACCGGGTCCTACTCATACAAGCCATACTTGGCATGAATATATATATATATATATATATATATATATATATATATATAAACCCTAAACTGCATTAATAACGATCAGGACAGTGACAAAGAGGTTCACAGTGTGTTGTGGTATTGATAGATTCAATGATCCTTGCGCAGTTCACCTACGGAAACCTTGTTACGACTTCTCCTCCCTCTAGGTGGGAGGGTTTAATGATCTTCTCAGTTTAGGGTTTAGGTTTACATATGTATGTATGTAAAGTAAATGGAATGGTAATCAATTTAGATACTATATAGATAAATAAATAAATAAATACATAAATACATAAATAAATAAATACAATGCAATACAATAAATAAACTAAGACAACATTAAATAAAAACAACTAGGTAGCCTACCGTACCTCACTGCGCTACTTGACTGGGTCCCTTTCATACAAGCCATCCTTGAAATATACTTATTAAAGCAAATAAAACAACAATCAATACATAAAAAGAAGAAAACCAAAAGATGAAAACATTTGGTTTTGATTAAATTAACAAGGAAGAAAGGAACAAAAACAAATTACAAATTAAAAGATTAATGTACCTCACTGCGCTGCTTGAACGGGTCCCACTCATACAAGCCATACTTGACATGGATGTATAAAGAAAATAAAAACTCCAATCAATGTATGCAAACAAAAAGCAAATCAAATCACCAATCAATGTATCTCCATAGGTGCCTAAGTCCGAAAACGCCCTAAGTCGATACAAGAATGTGATACAGAGCCGTACATGGCCCAAACTGCTCGGAATCGAATTCTGTCAGGCTCATATTGTTCGCAACGGTGTCAGCTTTGCGCTCAGCTACTATTCGTGCGCGTTCGTATCTGGTCGCGAGCAGCCTTGTTCGGCAGGCAGGTGGCAGTACATCAGATGTGCGATAATTAGTGATGCAAATCCAGATTGAGTCAGATACGAGGCCGCGCGAGCTATTCCGAAGAAAGGTGCCTCGGGACGAAAGGCTTATCGAACCCCTATTACAAAGTCGGAGGCTGCGCTTCAGCCTTGGCCTCGGAATCTACTGAAATAGCTGTACATCTCAAGATTTCACCTCCCTGTGGCCTACCACACCATGGCTCAGGATTAGGGTGTGTTTTCAATGATCTACCCCAAATCAAAAACTGAGTTCAGATGTGGATGTTTGAAGACAAATTGAAAACGAAGTTTGTTTTTTGAATTTATTTTCAAAACATATTTGAATTTTGAAAAAAAAAAAAAAAAAAGTTGTTATGCACGCTATATCTTGAGATAGAGCAAAACCGAGGCCCAAAATGTTGCAATTGAGGCTGTGCAACTCTGACCTAGACTTAGGACACCCACGAAATGTAAATAATCAGTGTTTTTGGGGGTCCGTACTCAACTGTACTGCCTGTGTACTGCCTTCCAAGACCTTCCGTAAAAACTACTGGTAGGGAAAGACGTTTCACAACATTTGTACCCAGTGTTCTTTTAAAATGGCTTGTTTCGGTCGCGATAGGCTCCGTATCACTTCCTATGTAAAACCCGTATCGACTTAGGGAACCCCATAGTAACAAATTAGCATGTTTCACTTGACCTGGTCCCCACCATTTGAGAAAACCCAAATCCGAGTATTTGTGTGTTGAACTGATGTGGTTGGGCAACTTATTAGCAAAAAATCTATGTTTTGGGACTTGAGGGCATAGGCTCAATCCATCCGTATCACTAAGGGTCTGACTTAGGCACCTATGGAGATATGCAAACACGAAGAATACAATAAATAAAGACAAAATAAATAAAATAGAAAAGGACAAAATAAAATACACAGAAAAAGACAAAATAAAATACATCAAAAAGACAAAATAAAATAAAAAAACTAGGTAATGCGTAACTCACTGCGCTGCTTGACTGGGTCCCATTCGAACAAGCCATACTTGCCATGCCGGGTCCCACTGGTACAAGCCATACTTGCCATACCGGGTCCCACTGGTACAAGCCATACTTGCCATGCCGGGTCCCACTGGTACAAGCCATACTTGCCATACCGGGTCCCACTGGTACAAGCCATACTTGCCATGCCGGGTCCCACTGGTACAAGCCATACTTGCCATGTATAAAAGCAAATAAAACAATAATCAATGCATAAAAAAAAGGAAACAAAAAGATGAAAACATTTGATTTTAATTAAATTAAGAAAGAAGAAAATAAACTGAGGTACCTCACTGCGCTGCTTGACTGGGTCCCACTCATACAAGCCATACTTGACATGGAAGCCCTCATGCCATTCGATGTTGTCCATCAGAGTCCACACATAGAAGCCTCGCACATCATAACCGTCTTTGATGGCACGAGCGACCTGGTAGGTCGGTAGGTAGGCAGGGTTTCACGTTTAGGATATTAACCCAGGTCAGGTCAGGTCAGGTCAGGTCAGGTCAGGTCAGGTCAGGTCAGGTCAGGTCAGGTCAGGTCAGGTCAGGTCAGGCCAGGTCAGGTCAGGTCAGGAAAGGTCAGGAAAGGAAAGGAAAGAAAAGGAAAGGAAAGGAAAGGAAAAGAAAAGGAAGGTAAGGTAAGGTAAGGTAAGGTAAGGTAAGTTAAGGTAAGGGAGCGAGGAAGGGATGGACCACACCCTTACACCCACACTAAAATCTCACAACACCCCCATGGATGCTTACTGCATAAAAGTGCGCCTTGTGAAACTGCCTTCGGTACTTGTCATTCATTATAGTTGGATGTGTGTGTGTGGGGGGGGGGGGGGGGGTGGAGGGTGTGTGTGTGTGTGTGTGTGTGTGTGTGTGTGGGGGGGGGGGGGGGGGGGGGGGGGGGGGCGTGTGTGAGTGTGTGTGTGTGTGTGTGTGTGGAGGGGGTGGAGACTTACAGCATTGAATTGTGCTTCGTGGAACTCCCTTTGGTACTTGTCGTCCATTAGAGTTGGATGTGTGTGTGTGTGTATGTTCGTTTGTGTGTGTGAGTTCGTGTGTGTGTGTGTGTGGGGGGGGGGGGGGGGGGGGAGTGTGTGGGGGGGGGGAGTGTGGGGGGGGGGGGAGTGTGTATGTGTGTATGTGTGTGGAGTGTGTGTGTGTGGGGGGGAGACTTACATTGAAGTGTGCTTAGTGGAACTGCCTTCGGTACTTGTCGTTCTTCTCAGCCAGCCCGTTCTCCATGATGTAGATTGGTGAGTGTGGGTGAGAGTGTGGGTGTGTGCATGAGGCGGGGGTGGGGGTGGGCATGAGTCAGCTGAAATGGAGGAAGGGGGATGATGGAGGGAGACTTACTGCATTGAAATGCGCCTCGTGGAACTGCCTTCGGTACTTGTCGTTCTTGTCAGCCAGCCCGTTCTCCGTTATGTAAATTGGCACCTTCAGAACAGAGGCGTCCTTGATGGAGTCGTACAAGCCCTGGGGATGTATGTTGTTACTGAGTGTGTGTGTGTGTGGACGGTGGTGGTGGTGGTGGTGGTGGTGGTGGTGGGGGCTAGGGGTGTGTGATGTAGAGTGCCACCATCAGAACAGAGGCGTCCTTGATGGAGTCGTACAAGCCCTGGGTATGTATGTTGTTACAGAGCGTGTGTGTGTGTGTGGACGGTGGTGGTGGTGGTGGTGGTGGTAGTAGTGTGTGTGTGGTGGTGGGGGGGGGGTAGGGGTGGTGACTGTAGAGTCTACCCTCAGAACAGAGGAGTATTG
>JACBWV010000610.1:20218898-20256371 GCA_013435795.1 Chlamydomonas sp. ICE-L | reverse complement strand
CGTGAAAAGGGTGTAGGGTGAGGTGAGTGGGGTGTGGGATGTGAGGTGTAGATGGGGGTGCATGGGTGGGTGCAGAATAGTGTATAGGTAGGTGTATGGGTGAAGCGAGGAGGGGTGTATGGGTATGTGTATAGGTAGGTGTATGCGTGGGTGTATAGGTGGGTAAATGGGTGGGTGTATAGGTAGGTGTATGGGTGAAGTGAGGAGGGGTGTATGGGTATGTGTATAGGTGGGTGTATGCGTGGGTGTATAGGTAGGTAAAATGGTGGGGTACAGGTGGTTAATGGGTGAAGTCGGATGGGTTGTATGGGTTGTTTATAGTAGGTTTATGCGTTGTGTGTAATGTTCTGAAATGGGTGGGTTGTAATAGGTATGTGTAATGTGAAGTGAGGAGGGGTGTATGGGTATGTGTATAGGTAGGTGTATGCGTGGGTGTATAGGTGGGTAAATGGGTGGGTGTATAGGTAGGTGTATAGGTACGTGTATAGGTAGGTGTATGGGTGAGGTGAGGTGGGGTGTTTGGGTGGATGGTCTTGGCGATGAACCTCAGCAACTTGTCAGGCCTGAGAAGAGCAGGCAGTGCTTAAATTGGCTTATAGCCATTCAGCGGATGATTTGGGTTCATGTTTCTGAGAAACCCCGGTACTTGTACATGAAATCGTCGAATTTTGGCTGGAAATCTTGAGAATTCTCGCGAGAATTCTCGATAATTGGCCTGAAATTCTGAGAACCAAAGTGTGCTTCCCAAATCATCCCCTGAATTGCTGAAATGGGCACACGTGGGTCTGAGAAGCCAGCTTGTTGGTGTTGCTGTCAATGCCGCCCTAACCAATACATCTTCTATTTTTTCATTTGTAATATTGTATTCATTATTAATGTATGTATTTGCTATTAGTTTTTTATACTACTAGTTTTTTATACTACTAATTTTTAATACCGCCAGTTTTTTTATACTACTACTTTTATACTATTAGTTTTTATACTACTACTTATTATTATTATTATTATTATTATTATTATTATTATTATAATTATTATTATTATTATTATTATTATTATTATAATTATCATTATAATTATTATTATTATTGTATTTGCATGCCATGTCAGCTGGGTAATTGAGTGCTGGGTTTGCCACGTGGTGACATTTTTATTTATTTGTACATTGTATGTTTTATGATTTATTGTATATATTTGCATCCTATGTCAGGTGTGTAATTGAGATTCTCAGATTGGCTACACATGGACTGTAACGACAAACAAACAAACAAACAAACAAACAAACAAACAAACAAACACACCGTAACACACCTGGAGGAGAAGCCTAACAACCCTCCACACCAGTTACATATTTGTTTATTTTACGTATTGTTATTTGTATTTACATATTTGTTACATATTTGTATATTGTACGTGAAGCTATTTGTATTTACATATTTGTTACAAATTTGTATATTGTACGTATTGTCATTTGTATTTACATATTTGTTACATATTTGTTTATTGTACGTATTGTTATATGTATTTACATATTTGTTTATTGTACGTACTGTTATTTGTGTTTACATATTTGTTACATATTTGTTACACACCAGTTGCATACTTGTTTATCGTACATATTGTTATTTGTATTATTTTGCATGCTATATGCATTACAGAGTTAAATTATCACAGTAGCACAAACTCAGGGCCCCGTCAGTTAAACGACTGTTTGGGGTTCAGTTCATCAGTGCTTTTTTGCTAGGTTTCCCCCGTGTCTCTCTCCGCCGTCTGTCCGTCCCTATCCCTTGTCCCGCTTCCGCGTCTGTCCCGACGATGGTCCGTTTTGAACGATTCCTTTCCGACCACCTCCCGCAACCACACTTTTTGCTCATAGTTGGAGGAGTGCGCATGACTATAGTGATCGCATCGAGGGGTCAAGTTCCTTCGCAGTTGTTCAATTTTTGCAGCTCTATTCGGCTACGCGTAGCTACTTTCCTCCACTACGTTCGAAACTCCTGCCTGCCGGTGACTGCTAAAGCGTATTTTTCGTGTCGCTTGCCACACGATCTGAGAACTTGTCTTTACAAGCTCTTCCTAACGGTTGGGCAAGTCCCTTTAGCCTATTTGGCCTACCCCTAGACTGTAACATACATACATGCTATGTCAGCTGGGTAATTGAGTGCTGGGTTTGTTACCCATGGACTGTAACACAAACAAACTAACTAACAAACACGCAAACCGTAAAACACCTGGAGGAGAAGCCAGCCAGCTTGTTGTTGCTGTCAATGCCGCCAACACCGATGACATCTGGCATGTCAGCCAGGTTATATTGAGTGCTGGGTTGGCTACCCATGGACTGTAACAACGACTCACACAAACAAACAAATAAACAAAACAAAAAACACGCAGATGGTAGCACACTTGGAGGAGAAGCCAGCCAGCTCGTTGTTGTTGTCAATGCCGCCAACACCGATGACATCTGGCATGTCAGCCAGGTTATATTGAGTGCTGGGTTGGCTACCCATGGACTGTAACAACGACACACACACATGCACGCAAACCGGATCAAGCCTGGAGGAGAAGCCAGCCAGCTTGTTGTTGCTGTCAATGCCACCGAAACCAAAAATATTTGTAGTATACCTTGTCGGCAGGGTTGTTTGCTAACCATGGACTGTAACAACAGCAACAGCAACAGCAACAACAGAAACAACAACAACAGCAATAACAAAAACGAACCAACAAGCAAACCGTAACACACCTGGAGGAGAAGCCAGCCAGATTGTTGTTGTTGTCAATGCCGCCAACACCGATGACATCTGGCATGTCAGCCGGGTTGTTGAGTGTGCCGTAGTGAGGTCCGTCATTTCCAATGGCTGATATCATGATGATGCCATTGGATGTGACCTCCAAAATCTGGTGGATGGGGATCAGGTGGGGTAGGGAGGGTGAGGTGGGTGGGGTGTGGTGAGTGAGGTGGTTGGGGTGAGGGTGGGTGGGGGTGGGTGAGGTGGGTTTCTAACGGCCGTAGCCATAATGGTGCCATTGGATTGACCTCCAAATCTGGTGGAAGGGGTATGGGGGTGGGTGGGTGGGATGGGGATGGGATGGGTGGGTGGGGTGGGGTGAAGTGAAGTTAGTGGGGGGGGGGGGTAGGTTTCTAATCTAATGGCTGATATCAATAATATGCCATTTGGATAATACCGACCTCAAATTCTGGTGGAGGGGGATGGGGTGGGTGGGGTGGGGTGGCTTTCTAAAGGCTGATATCATGATGAGATGCATGGGATGTAACCTGCCAAAATCTTGGTGAGGGGGTGGGCTGGGTTTGGGTGGGTTTTCAAGCTGATTAGCATGAGTGCCATTTGAATACCTCCAAAATCTGGTGGAGGGGTGTGTGGGAGGAAATAGGGGAAAGGGTATAAGAAGAAGAAGAAAATGACATTTTATTGAGTGTGCCGTTGTGAAGGCCGTCATTTTCAATGGCTGATATCATGATGATGCCATTGGATGTGACCTCCAAAATCTGGTGGAGGGTGTGTGGAGAAATAGGGACCTGTAATACGAACAAGTTACATTTTATAAAGAAGAAGAAAGAAAGAACAAGAAAGAAGAAATAAAGACAGAAAGAAAAGAAAGAAAGAAAGAAAGAAAGAAAGAAAGAAAGAAAGAAAGAAAGATAGAAAGAAAGAAAGAAAGAAAGAAAGAAAGAAAGAAAGAAAGAACGCACACACACACATGCAACACACAAACACACACAGACAACAACACACACACAAACAAGCATACACACACACAAAATACTCACACACACACACAAATTCAGAAATGTGGCACACCTTGTCCACAAATGGGTGGTCTAGAAAGTCAGGGCCAACAATGCTCAGGTTGATGATCTTGACGCTCACACACAACACACACAGAAAACAACACACACACATACACACACACAACAACACACAGACAGCAACACACACACATACAAACACACAGACAGACAATAACACACACAGGCGACAACACACAGACAGACAATAACACACACATACAAACACACAGACAACAACACACACAAATACAAACACACAGACAGACAACAACACACACACATACAATCACACAGACAGACAACAACACACACACATACAAACACACAGACAGACAACAACACACACACATACAAACACACAGACAGACAACAACACACACACATACAAACACACAGACAGACAACAACACACACACATACAAACACAGACAGACAACAACACACACACATACAAACACACAGACAGACAACAACACACACACATACAAACACACAGACAGACAACAACACACACACATACAAACACACATACAAACACACAGACAGACAACAACACACACACCGTACAAACACACACACAGACAGCAACACACACACATACAAACACGCACACACACAAAAAGATACATGCACAGACACACAGACACAAATTCAGAAGTTTGGCGCACCTTATCCACAAATGGGTGGTCTAGAAAGTCAGGGCCAACAATGCTAAGGTTGATGACCTTGACGCTCACACACAACACACAAACACAGACAGACAACAACACACACATACAAACACAACACACAAACACACACAGACAACAACTCACACACATACGAACACACAGACAACAACTCACACACACAGACAAACACAGACAGACACACACAGACACACACAGACAAATACACACAGACAACAACTCACACACGCAGACAAACACAGACACACACACAAATACACACAGACAACAACTCAACACACAAAATACCAGACACAAATTCAGACATCTGGTGCACCTTATCGACAAATGGGTGGTCTAGAAATTCAGGGCCACCAATGCAGAGGTTGATGATCTTGACGCCTGCCATAATAGCATAGTTGAAAGCATCTAGAAAACAGCTGGTGTAAGACACATTATTACCACCACCACCACCACTACCACCACCACCCACCACCATCACCACCACCACCACCCACCCCCATCACCCACCCCCATCACCACCACCCTCATCACCACCAACCACCCCCATCACACCCCACCAACCACACTCCATCACCCCCCACCCCAATCACCATCCCCACCACACACCCAACCCCCATCAAGCCCCACACCCATCAACCCCCACCCGCATCACCACGCGCGCACCTTGTCCACAAATGGGTGGTCTAGAAAGTCAGGGCCACCAATGCTGAGGTTGATGATCTTGACGCCTGCCATAATAGCATAGTTGAAAGCATCTATAAAACAGCTGGTGTAAGACACATTATTACCACCACCACCACCACCACCACCCACCACCATCACCCACCCCCATCACCACCACCCTCATCACCACCAACCACCCCCATCACCACACACACACTCCATCACCCCCCACCCCAATCACCATCCCCACCACACACCCAACCCCCATCAAGCCCCCACACCCATCAACCCCCACCCGCATCACCACGCGCGCACCTTGTCCACAAATGGGTGGTCTAGAAAGTCAGGGCCACCAATGCTGAGGTTGATGATCTTGACGCCTGCCATAATAGCATAGTTGAAAGCATCTATAAAACAGCTGGTGTAAGACACATTATTACCACCACCACCACCACCACCACCCACCACCATCACCCACCCCCATCACCACCACCCTCATCACCACCAACCACCCCCATCACCACACACACACTCCATCACCCCCCACCCCAATCACCATCCCCACCACACACCCAACCCCCATCAAGCCCCACACCCATCAACCCCCACCCGCATCACCACGCGCGCACCTTGTCCACAAATGGGTGGTCAAGAAAGTCAGGGCCACCAATGCTGAGGTTAATGATCTTGACGCCTGCCATAATAGCATAGTTGAAAGCATCTAGAAACCAGCTAGTGTAAGACACCTGGTCGTCGGTGAACACCTTGAATGTGTAGAGCTCGACATCAGGGGCAAAACCTGGGCACTGGGGACTTTGACTGCCGATTACACCTGCACAGTTTGTGTGTGTCTGTGTGTGTGTGTGTGTGTTTGTGTCTAAACCTGGACACTGGGGACTTTGGCTGCCGATTACACCTACACACACATAGGAGCAACGGGGTGGTACGATTGTGTGTGTGTGTGTGTGTGTGTGTGTTTGTGTGTGTGTATGAGTGTGTGTGTATGAGTGTGGTGTGTATGAGTGTGTGTGTTTGTGTGTGTGTATGAGTGTGGTGTGTATGAGTGTGTGTGTTTGTGTGTGTGTATGAGTGTGGTGTGTATGAGTGGTGGTGTTTTTTTTTTGTGTTTCATGATTGTGGTTGTATGAGTGTGTGGTGGTTTGTGTGTGTTGTATAGTTTTGTGTGTATGAGTTTTGTGTGTTTTGTGTGTGTCTGGTGTGGTGTGTCTGATTGTTTGTGTTTGTGTGTGTGTTATGACGTGTGGTGGTTCTGCGTGTGTGTGTTTGTGTGTGTGTGTCTGCGTTTTGTGTGTCTCGTGTGTGTGTTTTGTTGTGTGTGTCTGCGTGTGGTGTGTCTGCGTGTGTTTGTTTGTGTGTTTTTCTGCGTGTGGTGGTGTCTGCGTGTGTGGTGTTTTTGTGTGTGTGTCTGCGTTTGGGTAGTGTCTGCGTTTTGTGTGTTGTGTGTGTGTCTCTGAGTGTGGTTTGTCTCGTTGATGTTTTGGTGGTGTGTTGTCTCGTGTGGTGTGTCTGCGTCGTGTGTTTTGTGTTTGATGTGTCTGCGTGGGTGTTGGTCCTGCCGTGTGTGTGTTTTGTGTGTGTCCGCGTGTGGTGGTGTCCTGCGTTTGTGTGTTTGGGTGTGTGTCCTGTCGTGTGGTGTGTCTGGCGTGTGTTTTGTGGTGTGTTGTGCCTGCTTGTGGTGTGTATGACGTTGGTTGTGTTTGTGTGTGTGTATGAGTGTGGTGTGTCTGCGTGGTGGGTGTTGTTTGTGTGGTGTCTGAGTGTGGTGTGTATGCGTGTGTGTGTTGTGTGTGTGCTGCTGTGGGTTGTGCTCTGCGTGTGTGTGTTTGTGGTGGTGTCTTCGTGTGGGTGTGGTATGCGTGTGTTATTTTGTTGTGGTGTGTGTCTGCGTGTGTGTGTCTCTGCGATGTGGTGTTTGTGTGTGTTGTCTAGCGCTGTGGTGTGTATGCGGTGTGTGTTTGTTGGTGTGTCTGCGTGTGGTGGTGTCTGCGTGTGGTGTTGTTTTGTGTGTTGAGATGCTTGTGTTGTGTCTGCGTGTGTGTGTTGTGTGTGTGTCTGGTTCGTGTAGTCTAGTTGTGTGTTGTGTGTGTGTCATGAGTTGGGTGATTGTGCGTGACCCCTGCATCCTTACCTGTTTGAATGCAATCTCGGAACAGCTGGTGTCGGACCCATGATAAAGGGGTTGTACTATTGTTGAGTGTGTGTGCGTGCGTGCGTGTGTTGTGTGTGTGTGTTGTGTGTGTGGTGTGTGTGTGTGTGTTGTGTGTCTACACCTGGGCACCGGAGTACATTGGGCTTGCCGATTACACTAACACACAAGGAGCAAGGGGGGTACGATTGTTGTAGTTTGTGGTTTGTGTGTTTGTGTGTATGCGGTTGTCACTGGTGTTTGTGTTTGTGTCTAAACCTGGGCACTGGGGACTTTGACTGCTTATGACACATACACAAACAGGAGCAAGGGGGTGGTACGATTGTGAGTGTGGTGTGGTGTGGAGTCCACCTCCAGGTGAGTGTGCAAGGTTCACTAGCTGCACACACACTACCAACCCAAGCAGATCCTAATTAAGCGCACACACATTACTAAGCCAAGAGGATCCTAATCAAGCGCACCAGCAACAAAGTAGCCATGCCCTAGCCCATCACCAAGTGAGTGAGCAAGGTTCATTCTCTGCACACACACTACCAACCCATGCAGATTCTAATTAAGCGCACACACTACCATCCCAGGCAGATCCTAATTAAGCGCACCAGCACCAAAGGAGCCATGCCCTAGTCCATCACCAAGTGTGCAAGGTTCATTAGCTGCACACACACTACCAACCCAAGTGGATCCTAATTAAACGCACACACACTACCAACCCAAGTGGATCCTAATTAAACGCACACACACTACCAACCCAAGTGGATCCTAATTAAGCGCACACACACTACCAACCCAAGTGGATCCTAATTAAGTGCACACACACTACCAACCCAAGTGGATCCTAATTAAGCGCACACACACTACCAACCCAAGTGGATCCTAATTAAGCGCACACACACTACCAACCCAAGTGGATCCTAATTAAGCACACACACACTACCAACCCAAGTGGATCCTAATTAAACGCACACACACTACCAACCCAAGTGGATCCTAATTAAGCGCACACACACTACCAACCCAAGTGGATCCTAATTAAGCGCACACACACTACCAACCCAAGTGGATCCTAATTAAACGCACACACACTACCAACCCAAGTGGATCCTAATTAAGCGCACACACACTACCAACCCAAGTGGATCCTAATTAAGCGCACACACACTACCAACCTATGCGGATCCTAATTAAGTGCACACACACTACTAGGTTTGGGCTGACATATAAACGTATAATATACGTTTATACGTTTATACGTATAAATACGCCGTGTAGTTTTTATAAATACGCCGTGTAGTTTTTCTCAAGTCGACCTTCTATCCGTCGTATACAAAGGTACAGTGAGTACTTGATTAGTACAGCACACGTCCTGACACTTAACTTTCTTGGTTTTCATTCTACTTTTGATTTAGATAGCTCATTGGAAAGCTTTTGACCTCCTCTGTCACAATATGCAATAAAATTCACCATTCGCATGCGCCATTTTATAAACATTGGGCCTAAAGTTTGATCTAGATAGCCAGGATAGCACACATACCAGAGCGCCACCTAGCCTTCCATTCCACAAGCTGTGCTCCGACGTGGGCTTGAAGGATTGATGGTGCAAGCGTAGTGCAATGTGAATATGGAAAATATTGCAATACCGTTATGCACTTATTTTATTATACACTTTAACAGTTATATAATAATATAATACACCAACTGGCATTTAATGGCTCCCTTAGATTGGCACCGCCGCACTACTATTGCTATACACTTATACAGTTATATAATAGACCAACTGGCATTTAATGGCTCCCTTAGATTGGCACCGCCGCACTTCTTGGTCGAAGCGCTTTCTGGTCGTGATTTCTTTTCAGAGATTTGGACAACCTAAAATTGCCAGATTATTTTTCTGACAGTTGATATGTGATGCCAATCAAATTAGCTTAAGTCAATACCTTTAAACTCATGTAAAAGTATTTTCTCAAGAAGTGCCTAATTTTTATACACCAGCAACAAAGGAGCCATGCCCTAGTCCATCACCAAGTGTGCAAGGTTCATTAGCTGCACACACAATACCAACCTAAGTAGATCCTGATCAAGCGCACACACACTACCAATATCAAGCGCACGCACACTAACGGCAGTAAGCGCACCAGCAACAAAGGAGCCATGCCCTAGTCCATCTCCAATTGCCTGTGTAAGGCTCATTAGCTGCACACACACTACCAACCCAAGTAGATCCTGATCAAGCGCACACACACTACCAATATCAAGCGCACACACACTAACAACAGTGAGCGCACCAGCAACAAAGGAGCCAAGCCCTAGTCCATCTCCAAGTGTGTACGGCTCATTAGCTGCACACACACTAACAAACCAAGCAGATCCTGATCAAGCACACACACACAAACAGCCTATGTGGATCCTAATTAAGCGCACCAGCAACAACCCAAGCAGATCCTCATCAAGCGCACACACACTACCAATCCAACAGATCCTAATTAAGCGCACACATACAAACAGCCCAAGTGGATCCTAATTAAGCGCACCAGCAACAAAGGAGCCATGCCCTAGTCCATCTCCAAGTGTGTAAGGCTCATTAGCTGCACACACACTACCAACCCAAGTAGATCCTGATCAAGCACACACACACAAACAGCCTATGTGGATCCTAATTAAGCGCACACACTACCAGCCCAAGTGGATCCTAATTAAGCGCACACACACAAACAGCCCAAGTGGATCCTAATTAAGCGCACCAGCAACAAAGGAGCCATGCCCTAGACCATCTCCAAGTGATTGATGGCTCATTAGCTGCACACACACTTCCAACCCAACAGATCATAATTAAGCGCGCACACTAACAACCTAAGAGGATCCTGATCAAGAGCACACACACTAACAACATTAAGCGCACCAGCAACAAAGGAGCCATGCCCTAGACCATCTCCAAGTGTGTAAGGCTCATTAGCTGCACACACACTACCAACCCATGCAGATCCTAATTAAGCGCACCAGCAACAAAGGAGCCATGCCCTAGTCCATCTCCAAGTGATTGTTGGTTCATTAGCTGCGCACAACCAAACAAACCCAGTAGATCCTAATTAAGCGCGCACACACTACCAACCCATGCAGATCCTAATTAAGCGCACCAGCAACAAAGGAGCCATACCCTAGTCCATCTCCAAGTGATTGTTGGTTCATTAGCTGCGCACAACCAAACAAACCCAGTAGATCCTAATTAAGCGCGCACACACTACCAACCCATGCAGATCCTAATTAAGCGCACCAGCAACAAAGGAGCCATGCCCTAGTCCATCTCCGAGTGATTGTTGGTGAGTCCAATTAGTCCTCTCTTTGATGTTGCGGATTTGTGGGTGCCCGGCGTTGATGCCCGTGTCAAAGACCCCGACCTGCATTGAGCGACAGAAAAACGGTTATTTGGTGGTTGGCCCAAGTGCAAGCAAACAGTGAATGGCGATTGATCAGGATGTGTGGGTGCCCCTTGCTGATGCCCGTGTCAAAGACAACAGACTGCATTGAGTAAGAGGGATTTGGTGGTTGGCCCCAGTGCATGTGTGGGTGCCCAGCGTTGATGCCCGTGTCAAAAACCCCGACCCGCATTGTACGGCAGGTATAAGCATTAGAGAGCAGCGGACAAAGTGAAACACTGAATTATGTGTGGGCGCCCGGCGTTGATGCCTGTGTCAAATACCCCGACGTGCAGTGTATGAAAGGTATAGCCATGGGGTGAACAAAGGTGTTGGGGTAAGCACTTAATGGTGTGTGGGTGCCCGGCGTTGATGCCTGTGTCAAATACCCCTGCCTGCATTGTACGACAGGGATAGCCATGGGGTGAAGAAAGGTGTTGGGGTCAGCACTTAATGGTGTGTGGATGCCCGACGTTGATGCCTGTGTCAAAGACCCCTGCCTGCATTGTACAACAGGGATAACCATGGGGAGGGAGGCGTTGGGGTCAGCACTGAATGGTGTGTGGGTGCCCGGCGTTGATGCCTGTGTCAAATACCCCTGCCTGCATTGTATGACAGGTATAGCCATGGGGAGGGAGGCGTTGGGGTCAGCACTGAATGATGTGTGGGTACCCAGCCTTGATGCCTGTGTCAAAGACCCCAACCTGCAGTGTATGAGTATGGACTAAGTGTTAATATAGTGAGAATGGATGGATGGATGAAAACAGCGTGTACATAGCGTGTACATAGCGTGTAGTGTGGCTATAGTGTGGTGGATGGACGGATGAATAGAGTGAGGATGAATAAACCCTAAACCCTATAAACCCTGAACCACAGCCCACTCCCGCACCTTGACTCTCTTCCCACTGACACCCGCCTTCCACAAAGGCCCAGCATTCATCATCTCTGGCACTGGTGTTTTTGCATACTTCAGGGACGCTGGCCAACACCAACACCGCACACCACAACACACCACCCCAACATCCCAACCCCAACACCCCACCTCCGCACCTTGACTCCCTTCCCACTGAAACCGGCCTTCCACAAAGGCCCAGCATTCATCATCTCTGGCACAGGAGTTTTCGCATACTTCAGGGAACGCTGGCCAACCCCCTTGGAACCACGGCCCTCGCCAAACTCTTCGCCAATTTGCATGGAGTCATGCCCTCCACCCCGTGTTGCAGCAGATCGCTTACTGGAGCGAGGGAGAGGGTCAATTCCTGTGGTTAGAAAGGCGTTTAGTAAGGTGGAAGTGGAAGGAGGTGGTTGGGTGGAAGGTGTTTATGAAGGTGGGGAGGTGGAAGTAGAAGGTGGTTAGTAAGGTGCAAGTAGAAGATAAAAGATGTGAGATAAAGATAAAAGATGTGAGATAAAAGATGTGAGATAAGATGTGAGATAAGATGTAAGATAAGATGTGAGATAAAATGGGAGATAAAAGATGTGAGATAAAGTACGGAAGATGGAAGGTGTGAGCTCTGTGAGCATGGAGTCTTCCCCTCCACTGAGTTGCAGCAGATCATTTACTGGAGCGAGGGAGAGGGTCGATTCCTGTGGTTAGTTAGGTGCTTAGTAAGGTGTTTAGTAAGGTGGAAGAGGTAGGTGGCTGGGTGGAAGGTGTTTATGAAGGTGGTTAGGTGGAAGTAGAAGGTAGTTAGTAAGGCGGAAGTAGAAGATAAAAGATGTGAGATTAAGTATGGAAGATGGAAGGTGTGAGGTGTGACAGGCTGTGTGAGCATGGAGTCATCCCTTCCACTGTAAGTTGCAGCAGATCGTTTACTGGAGCGAGGGAGAGGGTCAATTCCTGTGGTTAGTTAGGTGCTTAGTAAGGTGGAAGTAGAAGGTGGTTGGGTGGAAGCCAGTTCAGGGAGGTAGAAGGTAGTAGAAGGTGGAAACGTCATCACCATCACCACCATCAACAGCAGCACACACACACACATACTCTTGGCAAACCTAAGTCAATCTCAGTTTCTGGATTCAACCACTCATCTAGCAGAAGATTCCGATCATGCCCCTCTATATCCTCATCACCATCACCAGCATCATCAACAGCAGCATCAACAGCAACATCACCAACATCATCTTCATCATCACCATCAACAGCAGCAGCAGCAGCAGCAGCAGCACACATACTTTAGGCCTACCTGAGTCAATCTCAGTTTCTGGATTCAACCACTCATCTAGCAGAAGCTTCCGATGATGCCCCTCACCATCACCATCAACAGTATCATCCTCACCATCACCACCACCATCACCATCCTCACTATCCTCATCACCATCACCACCATCACCAGCAGCAGCAGCACACACACGCATACTCTTGGCCTACCTGAGTCAATTTCAGCCTCTGGATTCAACCACTCATCCAGCAGAAGCTTCCGTCTATGCCCCTCGCTATCCTCATCACCATCATCACCATCAACAGCAGCAGCAGCCGTGTCATCCGCAGGGTACTCCTCCCCATCCATCATGAAGGGGGTGCTGATTCGACCAGCTCGCTTCATAACAGTCTCATCACCATTAGAAGATTCAGAGAAAGTACCACCAGGGATCTTATGCTGCTGCTGCTGCTGCTGTTGCTGTTGCTCCTGATGCTGCTCCTTCTGCTGCTGTTGCTGCTGCTTTTGTTCCTGCTGCTGCTGCTGCTGCTGGCGTTCCTGCTGCTGCTGCTGTGTTATCTGCTGCAAACTTGCAGGATCTAAGATTAGGTCCTTGAGGACGCCCTCAGGCTGCCAAGACTTCAAGGCGAGGATCTTCTTGTCAAAGTGAACATCCTTGACGAAGTCTAATCCTTCTAGCCGCTGCTTCATCTCTTGCATATCCCAATCTGAGCTTACCAGCCCAAAGTCTGTGAAATGGGTGAACAAAAAAAATAGGTGGATGTAAATACACGCATGTCCTGATCTAATCCTTCCAGCCGTTGCTTCATCTCCTGCATATCCCAATCTGAGGTTACCAGCCCCAAGTCTGTGAAATGGGTGAACAAACAAATAGGTGGATATACCGTAGTACATGCATATTCCAATCTGAGCTTACACGCCCAAAATATGTGAAATGGGTCAACAAACAAACAGGTGGAAGTAGATACACGCATATCCCAATCTGAGCTTACTAGCCCAAAGTCTGTGAAATGGGGGAACAAATTGTGTAGGTGGAATTTATTACACGCCTGTCCCAGGTCGGGCTTACCAGCCCCAAGTCTGTGAAATGGGTGAACAAAATAAAAATGTAGATGTAAATACACGATTATCACAATCTGAGCTTACCAGCCCAAATTATGTAAAATGCGTGAAAAGATAAAGAGGTGGAAGTAAATATACGCACAGCCCAATCTGAGCTTACCAGCCCTAAGTCTGTATAATGGGTGAACAAACTATATAGGAGGAATTTATTACACCGAATTATATAGGAGGAATTTATTACACCTGTCCCAAGCTGAGCTTGCCAGCCCAATGTATGTAAAATGCGTGAAAAAATAAATAGGTGGAAGTAAATATACGCGTAGCCCAATCTGAGCTTACCAGCCCTTAGTCTGTATAATGGATATAATGGGTAAACAAAACAAGTATTTTGAAGCAAATTCACGCCTGTCCCAGATCGATCTGATCAGCCCTTAGTCTGCATCACGTTTCACGTCGAATTGTTCGCTTATTCAACTACCGCATATGAACAATTCAGGAACACGAAAAACTGCAAAAATGAAGTGCTGGCCACTGTTTTTTTTTCCGGCTACCAGCACCAGCTTCTAGGCAGCTCCCTAAGACTGCCACTAAACCAAACCCAAATATTCCAGGAGCACTGGAAAGTTCACGATATTAGCTTCCAGGTGCCTAGGATGCTTCAGGTTTTAATGAAGTGAGAGCCCAGAAGCCTAGAAGCTGCTGCTTGAGCCTGAAGAAAAACTAAGGTGCTGGCTATTATATGGGTCAGCAAAAAAAATGTTATAGGAAGTCTACCACCGACAAGCGCAGTAGCAGGAGTCATACTTGCATACCACAACAACCGACAGCAACCAAACACACCTGTGGGATGGCTAGAGGCTTTGTTGTGGCGGGGGACCCACTGCCAGCTAGAGCCAGACTTCCCCAGCTTACCCTCCAGCTGCCTCTGGTGAGTTTCTTGCAGCTGATAGCTGTTGAATCGGATGATGAACTGCTCATCTGAGGGATGGCCATCAGAGCTGTGCTCTTGATGATGGGATGGAGAATCCTCCGGGCTGTTGGTGCAGGTGCCCACCTCGTTGGAGTTGCAAGCAGCTTCGCTGCCCGGATTTGCACTCGGAGAATGCGCATGCGCATGAGCTAGGGAAGAACTGCTTAGGAAAGCGAGCAGCAGTGCTCCGAGGGCGAAGACGTCGAATGCGCAGATCCGAGGGACGCTGACCACCGACATCATCCGCTATGAATTAAAAGCTGGAGGATGGGGTTGGCTTCTAACTGTATCAATATCCTAGCTGGGGAAATGTAAAGCTCGATTCATTGTGAAGCCATTATTGGGAAATCATGGGTGCATGGGGGTGAGATACAATTGGCAAGACCAGCGCTAGTCACTGTAAGTGCGTATAAATATGTAGGCAAAGTCGTAGCCATGCGCTGCGTATAAACTGCGAATCGGACACCTCAGGCGACCTCAGGTGAGGCGCTCGGGCAGGTCCCTGAGAGGTGGGAGACCAAGAGGACTGGGACAGCCAGGGCCGATATCCAGGGTCCACGTGCAGCTGCCAGGGTTGTATGTTGTTACAGTCCAGGAGGGAGAGAGAGAGAGAGAGAGAGAGAGAGAGAGAGAGAGAGAGAGAGAGAGAGAGAGAGAGAGAGAGAGAGAGAGAGAGAGAGAGAGAGAGAGAGAGAGAGATATCAGCATGAATAGCGGTGCTCTCACTTGTTTTATGTCTTGGTGACTCCTTGTGTACTCCCTTAGAACTATCGGTCCTAATAAAGCTGATAGGTTATCGGGCTCATCGTGATACCACTGCTTTTCAAATGCTACTTCCGCAAGGAACTCCTGCCGGCTTTGTGAAACTCAACGATCGGATTGGTGTTTCCGGGTCGCGCGGGATTCGCAGCGTCATTGTAAGCAATGGCTGCGACCTTATCTTCCAACGGAGGTCAAGGTTCCTTTGATTGGCTAGACGATTGCGCGCCAGCGGCCTCTGCTAACGGTCATGAGGATCCTTCCGCCATCGTGGAAGTAACCCCCCCCAGTCATTCCTCCGATCTTCTCTTCTTTTTCCTCCCCTGCCGTCTGTCGCCTCCTCCCGTCTGTCGTAGATGACTGTGACGTGCAGACTCAAGTCGGCGACTAGCCTGGACATCGGTGGAGGCACCCTGTCTTCGTCTGCTCGCGTCCTTGACGTCGCTATCTTATCTCCGGTGTTTGGGGCTCTGCCTGCATACCGGAGGTTGCCAAGCCGACCAAGCTCCCTGCTGATGTCTACGTCGTCTTTGCCCCCTTTGCTCTGCCCAGCCGACGGTCGGCTACTGGCATGAGCTTGCGCTCTAGTGGCTCTGTGCTACCTTCTGGATCGCCGGCACTGCCGTAGGGTTCGCCAGAGGAGAACTACCTACGCGTCTGGACCTGGGGTTCTGGAGGTGGTAGGAAGCAGGGGGGTATGGTCAGCACCACTACGGGTGCTGCTCCCTCTACCCCCCAACCGGGTGAGTCGAGCGATAGAGGGGGGGACTTGGGATTGACTGATCATCGACGGCGTGATATTAGGACCTTTACATGCCTCGGCTCTGCTCTTCGCCTAGCGATAAATTTTCGAATTCTGCCCTTGCGATTTGCGATTTTCTGCCATTGGTGCGATTTTCTGCACCTGGTGCGACTTGCTGCACTGTCATTCTCGTCTCCTTTTTCCCATACCCCAAATCTCGACTTCGACCTAAAGCTTCCCCACCTTCTGTGATTCCAGGTCTCGCAGCGCCGGACTTCGCCCATGCTAAAGGCCGAAGTGGACGCCGTCCTGGCCCTAGTCCAGCGGCCGTGGAGGATCTTTGGCATGATATCTTGGTGGATATTTTGTTTCTCTCTTGGGACCCTTGGGACCCCTGGGTGCGTTCCGTGGTTCGACAGAGGTCGCTTCTTTGTCTTACCGTGCCCCTAGTTCCCTCTTTAGGTGTATGCATCAGCTACATGAGTTTGGGTTCAAGTGTTTGAGTTCTGATAGGGCTTAGGAATTTTTAGTTAAGTGGTACAGTGGCGTGGTTGATATCGGTTGGGGCAATGCATGAGTTATCTTTGGCATACACTGCACAGCAGAATGCAACTGTGGAGAGGTACAATGGGGTCTTACAGTCTATAGCTAGGAGCATCCACCTGGTGTCTAAACTAACTAAGTCTTTCTGGCCCTATGCCTTCCTAGCTGCTTGTTACCTTCGTAATCGCTTGCCCAATCAGGGAGATAAGACTCCTTTGGAGCTTTTCTTTGGGGTTGCACCTGATGTGCCGTTGTTGCGTTTGTTTGGTTGCCCTTGCTATGTCACCTTAGTATTGGGAAGTCACGCAACAAGCTAGTTAAAAAGGCATTATTTGGTAGACTGGTTGGGTATTCCCTGGTGAGTAAGGGTTATTATATTTGGGGTTTCCAATGTTGCGCCAGTTAGTAGTGAGTAGTGATGTACTCTCTATCTCCACTTAGTCTACACTGTCTTTCTGGGTTCTCCCATTAGTATGGGTCCCCGTGCCCGCTTGCATCCCTCCTGTCATCAAACGGTGATATGTTATGTGTTACCGGTGATTCCCTACGCCCTTTAACGACCCCAATTGTTGTTGGCTGGCCTGGCTGGGATGTATCCAGATTGCATTCCAGACCAGGGCCTGATCTTGCTGTATTGTGTGTAAAGTTTTAGGGCGGGTGGGAGTTGGATATCCAAACTATAATCTTAGCCGAATCTCAGGGGGTCGCCAGGCCCTCCTCTGTGCCATGTTTTATCGGTGAAGCTTTAGGATTTAGACAGCCTTCGATCATAGTGGTACCTGGATCAGGTCCATTGCCTAATAGTCGCCAACCTCCGACCACCTCGGATGGCTCGCGGGTGTCGATAATTCCTTCGCCTCCTGTCATCCCTGGTGGATTATTCGGGTCAAGCCCATGTGATGATGTAGCCGTTACCGAACGTGTAAGTGATGATCTTGAACACTGGTCTAGCTTGATACTGCGTATGGCTGGGGTGTTACAGTCAACCCAGGATTCATTGTTTTAGGTGCTGCTGGTTCTCATACGTAGGTTAACATGGCCCTATGTGTGGGTACCTATTCCTCAGCACCGCCTAGACTGTCTTATAGGGTAGTCTAGATTGGTGGAGCGTTACGACGCTTTGTTTAGGCAGCTTCCTTTCAGATGTCTTTCTTGGTTTTGGTGGAAGGTGGTACTTAATTCAGACCACCGTTATAGCGTCTTGATGGTTTCTGACTCTTAGTTCCATAGGCAGATGGTTCATTCGGTGGAGCTCATCATAGATTAGCTATTTCTTTTTACTCCACACTGTTTTTAGATCACCAGCCCCTCATGTGATTGGAACTTTTTGTGGAGTGTAGTAGTTGTTTCCCTTCGGATTTTACTGTGACTTGGTGGGCTGGGTCATCTTGCAGTTGTACTTGCAGATGTACCGCCGCTCACCTCTTTCTTGTTCTTCCGAGTATATTTCAAGCGCCCTTTCATTCCTTCCTTTGCAGTTCATTCTTTGAAGTCCTTTTTTCTGCGTTTACTATTTTCAGGTGGACAATAGGTTTTCTGTACTGTGTTTGTACGTCTAAACTTCTCTTGTTCATTGAACTCTGTTTCCTTTGTTGGTTACGAGTTTCTTGAAATTTTAACTTCGCATCCTTTGGATTTTTTCAGTTGCTGCAGGTTTGGTTTGCTTGTGGTTAGGCGCTTGGTTTGTCTTGAGTGCATGAGTTCTTTGCGGTGCGATACCCACCTCCTAGACTGTTTTTAGTTAGTGCCGTAGCTGGGGTTTATGATAATTAACTTTCATAAATCTTCTTACTTCCATCTTTGAGTAAGAAACCAGTTCATCATGGTTTTTTCATCCCACCTAGTCATGAATTCTATGCTAAGAATAGTTTTTAAGGTAGTGGATTTTTCCATCGACTTTATTTTTTCCAGCGTAGTCTTTAGTGTCCTCTTGTCTGCGTCCTTTAGGCTTTGATTCTCTCGTGTGCTGCTCTCACACGATATTTCAATCCGTCTCTTTGGTTATCATTGATTGGCGTTAGGTTCCTATTCCCGGATCGGGTTTTCTATACCGTTGTTCCCCAACTTTGATATACGATTTTTTCAGTCTTCTCTTTAGGTTAAGTTCTCGGTTCTTTCAGTCACCGTTGTTCCCCTTTATTTGGTATTAGGATTGATTTCTGTTTGGCCTCCCTGTGATTTTCTGGTTTGGTGCCTACTATTCTGGATGAATAGTCTTTTTGCGCTTACCATGGATAGTTACATTTCCATTTTTGGTCTCAGCTCAGCTCGGTATGACCCAAGTTTTTTGCTGCTACATTTTCGGAGTACTACAGTGGTTTTTGGTTCATCCTTTCTCATCCTTTTCTTTTAGACAAGGTTTTCTTCTGGTTTCCTGTTTTTCCGCCGTTCCTTAATAATTTTTGTTTACTACCAGTTTATGGTTCTATGTCCCCAGTGCCATAGGTGGAGTACTAGTATTGTATGTCACCTGCGTCATAGGAGGAGTATCAGCATGAATAGCGGTGCTCTCACTTGTTTTATGTCTTGGTGACTCCTTGTGTACTCCCTTAGAACTATCGGTCCTGACAGTACTGTGACAGCTTCCCGTAGTGACAGCTTCCTGTGGACTGCGTCACCGGTTCCCCTGACACGGACTGTATAGCCTGTACCCTTATCATGGTACAGGCTGCCGCTCCTTCCTCCACTGGTGCCCCTTAATGGGTCTCCTGTGCTTGTAATGTCATTCTCGTCTCCGTGTATAGATTGGCGCGTCTGTTCCGCTGCAACATCTGTCCACTCCACAGAGTGTATTAAAGCTGATAAGAGAGAGAGAGAGAGAGAGAGAGAGAGAGAGAGAGAGAGAGAGAGAGAGAGAGAGAGAGACCACAAGCAGCATAACCAGAAAAAACACAGCATAACCAGGGAAATCAAGAATCTGGTGTTCAAAGCTATCATACCATCCACCCTCCTGCACGGGAGCGAGACATGGGCTCTCTCAGAACCCCTGATTCAAGGACTCGATGTAGCACTCCATGAGTGTCTACGCATGTCGTTGAACATTAGCAGAGCAGACATAGTTAGGAATGAGGACATTAGACAAAGATGCAACCACAGGGATATTCCCAGCATCATTAGAGAAAATAGACTGAGGTTCCTAGGACACATAGCCAGGCGACCTGACTTGCGCATCATGAAGCAAATGCTCTTCGCCACGCAGGCACGCACACAAACCTTGCTGTGGGTCAATCGAGGCAAGGAGGACAGACCATCGTTCACATCCTCAGGGACCAACTTATCTCCAAATTGGTACCTACTGGCCCAAGACAGGACAAGCTGGAGGGCGGACACCTAAGACGCCTTAGAAATAGACACATGGAATGACAATTATTGAAACTAGCACCTTCTGGCTTAATTTGCCTAGATTGATTTTTGTATGCTTAGATATTTAGATTCTTTTCTGGGCTAGAACTGTGCCTTTGGAATTTGTTTCAATTTTTTAGATGGAATGAGTTTGTGTGTTATTAAGCCCCCCCCCCCCCCCCCCCCCCCTCACCAGATCTTAGTTAGTTGGCTTACTGTACTTTCTAAATAATAGGTTTGACCAGATGACTTATTACTAATGATATTTTTTGTGTATTGAATTACTGTGTGGCTGGACCGCAATTACATTGTGTAACACCGTTAACCAGAGAGAGAGAGAGAGAGAGAGAGAGAGAGAGAGAGAGAGAGAGAGAGGGAGGATTGTTACATAAACTCAGTGAATCATTGCCGAAAGAGGACAGCAGCACAGCCTGCCGACCATCCAATTTTATAACAGGAAGCACGAGGGATTTGGAGTCGCCCCCACAAACCTGAAAAACAAACTAGGTCGGTCCTAACGAGGAAACAAGCTAGAGACAATAATTACCATACTTAGCGGGAGTCCAGGCCAGATTTGGATTGCGGAAGTACGATCTGTTTCAAAAATTCAAATTCCAAATCATCCGCAGAATTGCCACAAGGCCCCTAACTCTCTTAAAATAGCTGATAGTAGCACCCCGAAGGCTACTGGGAGCACCATAGTGCATAGAGAGTGGCTACATAGCTTCAAAAGAAGCAATGTTTTTTTAAGGCCGATTGATCGCGGAAAAGGAAGCAAGTATGGGGGCGACCACGGGGACCCTGGGACCGCGGCCCCGCTCTTCAAAGCTGTCAAGAGTTCCCCAGTGTGGACGTGCCCGTACTGTCCGCAGATCCCCCTGGCCCGCTCTGGCCTGACAACCAGCAAGTGAAGGGGTATGTGGAAACATGCTCCTTGAGACGAAGTCTGTCACGTCAGCCAACGGTCTCGTAACTAACTCGCTTCCGTTGCCACCTCTCGCTGTCGCTCCGTTGCGAACACTCTTCGCCATTTTTTAGCGTCGCTTGCGACACTGCATATAACTTGTTCTCCATATTTTCGCTCCTTCAGGGAGGGTTCGAGCTCCTGGATCCAACCCGTTGTCCGATGTCCGTTTGTCCGACCCACTGCCACTGACGTTGACGACCGAGACGAAGCCTGACACGTCAGCCAACTGTTTCATAACTAACTGGCTTCGATCAGCTCCATCTTTGCCATCTGTCGCTGTCGTTCCGTTGACGACACTCTCGGCCAATTTCCCGCGTCGCTTGCGACGCTGCTGCATAGGACTTCTCCTGTCTCCATCCCTTCCTTCCTTCCTTCTTTCCTCCTACTGTACTCTACTACTCTAGCCTCCGGCAGGCTGCGAAGTACAACACAGCAGCATGGAGTGGAATAACCGCCATGAGTAGCGAGGTTTTGAGTTGTCGACCTGTCGAGAACCCCTGCTGTCTTGCTTCGATTCTGCGACGCTCGGCAACTGGAAACTGGTGTGCAAAAAAGCTTGCAAGGCAGTTGAAGCTACGACTCAATGCTTAACTTGGGATGGAAACACCATAGGAGTGAGTTGCTGATACTGCGGTCTAAATGGGCATAGCCAGGAACCATATGGGGCAACCCTACAGGGTGTCCATGATCTCCGCCCAGTTATTGTCTGTGTATCATGCAATCACTGGCAACCTTAGCCCCGTTGTGTAGGTGTAGGATTCAAAATCATAGCTGTGTATATCACAATTCAAATTGAAATGTTCTATGAACCCACAGGCCGCCCCCTGCCAATGCTAGCTTCCGCCCCCAATTATTGGTCCAACATGGTGTCCAACTGGCTGCCTTTGTGTCTTACCCCTTCACGTCCCGTTTGTGAATATCACCGCCCCATCCCCCAGACAATGGAATGCTATCAAAATAGTTGTTTTTGCACCCCGTCGGGAGCGTTTCGGTTCTCACGGTGGCCGTCAACCGTATGAAACGTGGCTGGTTCTAGCCTCGTTGCCAACCTCGAGCAAGGTGAGCTTACGAACCGGTAAAACCACGTCCTTAGTAGGGTCAACTGTCCCCGGCAGTGTGACTTACTTGGATGTTCTAATTTTAAATTTTTAAATTTTTAAATTTTCATTTTTTGCAGCTGAATGTATAGAAAGGGGTCTTAAGCATGGGCCTAATATGCCTAAAATACCTAGTCAATATGTATGCAATTGCTCCCCGTCCGAGGGTAGGTCTGAGCTACAATGAGCCGCCCACTAATAGAGCCTAGACAGATTGACTGCTACATCTACCGATTTCACTGGACGTGCCCCAAGCTTGATTGGATCACGATTCTGGTTGGATTTATGTACTCGAAAGACCGGCAAAAATTTCACCAAACAGAATCTAACATCAAATTATTTTTCTTCTTCTTGTTCTTTTCTTCTTTATGCATGATGTTCATAAGTGCTGCTTGACTCCGTCAAGCCGAGGACACATTTGAAGTCCGGTAGGGCACCAGAAAAAATGTAATCATCGTCATCATCATCATTATCAGCAAGGCATAAGTATTTCATGTTCCCCTGCAGAACGCGGGCTGTGATCCTGACATGACTATCCTCCACCAGTGCCCGTCGCTTCCGAGAGTTCGCATGTTGAATGTTCCCAACGGTTTTGTCCCCAATCGCCTGCCTCCTAGTTTGCGTGCCCTAGAGGTGGAGTTCAGGCCTGTTGATAAGGATAAGAAGGATGAGGATGAGGACAGAAGTCCAAAAGTCGAGGAGATGTCTGCTGCTTTGTCACCCCTAACAGCACGACTAAGCTTGAGGAGACTGTTCTGCATCACTTCCCAGATACCAGCTTAGACACGATGGAGTTCTGCACTGCGCTTCGTTCCAAAGACCTCAGCACCTGGCGTTCCCTCACTGACATTTAGGCCTTTTCAGTGTGTTGCGACCTGCATACCCTGAAACTGGGGGCTATCCTCCCTAAATTAGCTCGAACAACTTGGACTTGCACTTGGTGACATAGCTTCAGCCAGCAATTTGGCTGCTCGCCGTATTCGGTAGTAATGAACTCGTAGATATAGTAGTATGGGGAACTTGATAACATAGCTTCAACGAGCAATTTGGCTGCCTGCCGTTTTTGCAGTAATCAACATGTAGATATACAGAGGTGAGGGCCACATACAAATTGCTACCCATGTATACTCCGCCAGCGGACGGTGAGCAGTCTGAAAGCTAATATATCATATCACCAAGCCATACCTTACCTAGTGACAATATATGTATAATACCCGTGTTTACTCCGCTGCAGACGGAGAACAGTGCGAAGGCTATTATATCATATCATCTAGCCATACTATACCTAGTGACAATTTACGTATAATACCCATCGTGACTGCGCCTGCAGACGCTGATCAGTACAAAGGAAAATATATCATATCATCAAGCCATACTATACCTAGTGACAAAATACATATCCATGCTGACTGCGCCTGCAGACGCTGAACAGTACGAAGGCTAGCCCTAATATGTCATATCATCAAGCCATCACGGTAGCACGACCTCAGGGCCCCCGTCGGTAAAATGATTGTTTGGGTTAAATTTTATTTTCCAGCTTTTTCCCCCACCCTACTTCTCCCTCCCTATCTATTTCAGGGCCCACCTTATCTATTTCCCACACCCTATTTCTCGCGCCTTTTTTTCGTCCCTATCAATTCCAAGGCAAAACCTATCTGTTTCTCCCTCTTTGCTGCCTTTCCTGTCACTGTTTCTTTTCATTTCAGCTTTTTCTTTGTAGCCTTTCCTGTCACGGCTGGGCAATCCCTTGACCCTATTTGGCCAATCCCTCGACATACATCATATCATCATACATACGTTCCAATCACACACGGTGACTATAGCTAGCTCCGGCTTATGCTGTGGTGTCCTTAACATCACGTCCTGTGAGTAACTGTATTACACGGATGTAATAATTCCAATTTCAATTTCCAATCACACGCCATCTGCGGAGGAATGAACCAGCAGGCCGCAGGCGCAGGGCTGCATCCTTCCAACTGATTATAACTCCTTCCAACCGAATTTAACTCCTATCAACGGATCCCAACAACTTTCAACCCACAACATGAAACAACAGTCCTTCAACCCCCATAGCCCAACAACCCTCAACTCAGGCGCGCCCCGTGTGTGTCTTGGTGAGCGCAGTGTTGTTGCCTCTTCTACCTCATACTTGAGACACAATGCAACTGGATGAGAGCAGTGCTGGTCACTCATGCATGTGTCCGCTCTTTGCCGAGAGCTGAGGCGCGCACCCCACAAGCTGCTGCACGAGAAGACACTCGGTAGTGTAGTTGATATGGGAGCTGCAGTAGGCAAGCTTGTTGCCTTTCCACCACATACTTCATACATGATGCAACTTCATGAGCGCAGTGCTGGTCACTCAAGCATGTGTCCGCTCTTTGCCCATAGCAGAGGCGCGCACCCCCCGAGCTGCTGCACGAGAAGGCACTTGGGGGAGCCCTTGGTAAGGGAGTGGCAGTAGGAAGCTCGTTGCCTCTTCCACAACATACTTCATACATGATGCAACTTCATGAGCGCAGTGCTGGTCACTCAAGCATGTGTCTGCTCTTTGCCCATAGCAGAGGCGCGCACCCCACGAGCTGCTGCACGAGAAGGCACTTGGGGGAGCCCTTGGTAAGTGAGTGGCAGTAGGAAGCTTGTTGCCTCTTCCACAACATACTTCATACATGATGCAACTTCATGAGCGCAGTGCTGGTCACTCAAGCATGCGTCCGCTCTTTGCCCATAGCAGAGGCGCGAACCCCACGAGCTGCTGCACGAGAAGGCACTTGGGGTAGCCCTTGGTAAGTGAGTGGCAGTAGGAAGCTTGTTGCCTCTTCCACAACATGCTTCATACATGATGCAACTTCATGAGCGCAGTGCTGGTCACACATGCATGTGCACGGTCGATGCCGAGAGCAGAGGCGCGCACCCCACGAGCTGCTGCAGGAGAAGCCACTCGGGAGAGTAGTTGGTATGGGAGCTGCAGTAGGCAAGCTTGTTGCCTCTTCCACCACACACTTCAGACATGATGCAACTTGGTAAGAGCAGTGCTGGTCACTCATGCATGTGTACGCTCTTTGCCCATAGCAGAGGCGCGCACCCCACGAGCTGCTGCACGAGAAGCCACCCGGGAGAGTAGTTGGTATGGGAGCTGCAGTGCCTCAGAACGAGCGGCAGGAGGCAAGCTGATCGCCTCATCCACCACGTACTTCAAGAACGATGCGACTTGAAGAATGCCCCGGCTGGACTGTGGCCCGGCCACCTGGTCCACCGCCTTAGCAATGTTGGCCAAAGCTGGTGAGGAGAGCTGGGAGCTTTCAGGAAGTGACGCCAGCATTGCTACTGTCCTCGCCAGGTGGATTAGGCCCTGGAGTTGGACCCAGTCAGAGGGCTCCGTATACATAGAGAAGCTAGATAAGTAGGTGTCCAACAGGCTTGGGGGAAAGGAGCGGTGGCGGCTGATGTGTGACCCTGTGTGGGATGGGGAGGGGTGTGGTAGTGAGTGGTGGTGCGGTGTGTAGTGTGGTTTGTGGTGGTGGTGTTGGGGTGGGGTGTGGTAGTGAGTGGTGGTGCGGTGTGTAGTGTGGTGTGTGGTGGTGGTTTTGGTGATGGTGGGACTCGCTTTTACTCTCATGCAGCGCACTAACCCGGTGTGGTGTGCGGTGTGGTGATGTGTAGTGGTGTGTGGTGAGTGGTGTGCAGTGTGGTGTAGTGGTGAGTGGTGTGGTGAGTGGTCAAGTGAATGGTGTGGTGGTGTGTGGTGATGTGTAGTGTAGTGTGGTGGTGAGTGGTGTGTGTTGAGTGGTCTAGTGAGTGGTGTGGTGTGCGGTGTGGTGTGGTGATGTGTAGTGTGGAGTGGTGGTGTATGGCGTGTGGTGAGCGGTCAAGTGAGTGGTGTGGTGGTGTGTGGCTATGTGAAGTGTGGTGTGGTGGTGGTTTTGGTGGTGGTGGTTGTGGGTCTCTCTTTTGCTTTCATGAAGCGCACTAACCTGAGCCGGATGAGGGGGGGCCTGATGCCAGCGAGGATGATTCTGTGGGCCGTGTTGGTGTTGGACCTAGGGCCCGGCCGCTGTAGGTGTCGTCCGCGCCGGTTTGGGGGGGCTGGGGGGGCGCAGAGGCGGGTTTAGGGGATGGCTTAGGACCATCAGGGCCGAGTTGTCTCATGACGGGCCCCGAAGGTGAGGGGGAGTCATAGGTCAGGGGGGTCACAACCGCATCAATGGTCACTATATCAGTGCCTCCCTTGGAATTGGGCTGGGGTGTTCGACCACCTGAAGAGTTTCCCGACTTTCCCTCTTCTTTCTCAGAAGCAAAAAAATACTCGCGTAAAGCTACCCCGGGGTCTGGGTCCCCATTAGAGCTCCCCCGGCTGCCCCCTTGTCCAAAGGCCGTGCTCCACGCGAGGGCCACGCCATCCCAGGGCCAGGGGAGGGGGAGGGGGGGGTAGTTTCGGGAGGGGAGGAGAGTAAGCACAGGCCAGGCTAAAGGGAAGTTCGCAAAGGAGCCTGCCACGGCAGCTCTTTTCCGTCCAGTGTAAATGGACGTGTCGACGGTGAGCCGACCGAAACCATCGACAGACTTCGCAAGCTCTTCCAACAAGATGCCCCTCACGAAAGCTCCATCCTCGCTTAACAGCAGTCGGAGGGGGGATGCGTCGGCGGGCATGCCACTCGAGAGCGTCCCAGGTGTCGTCGGAGCGGCCTCATAACCCTGGCGGGGCGCGGCCAAGCGTAGGGCTTTCATCTTAGCGGCTTGCTCCAGCAAGCCTTGCAGACGTTCGAACTGGAAGACGTCCCCTTCCTTGTACAAGAGCGCCTGCAGGGTGTTGTTCAGGGCCGGGGATTTGTCGGTTAACAAGCGGCGAGCCACCCAGGGGTATGCCGCGCTGAGTACCTTGTACTGAGGATCTGACGCCAGGGCAATCCCCTCCAGCACGGACAAGCTGCGGAAGAGGAGGGTGAAGTACGACGGCAGTTGGAACTTGTACTGGTACATCGTGCGTCCTAAATTGACACCCAGGTCAGAGAAGCTCAGGTTGCCCACTCCCCCTGACAAGGCTGCTTGGAACACACCAGTCAGCGCCGGGATGATACGACTCTTGTCGGAGTCCGGAGGCAGGAATCCCAGGGTTATGAAGTCATCGGCTAGAGACTCATACTCCTTGTTCACCAGGTGCAGCGTGGCTCGGACCAGGCCCTGTCGGATCTCGAGGCTCGTCTCCCCCATCATGCCGAAGTCCAAATAGCATAGCCGCCCGTCAGGCATGCGTAGTAGGTTGCCTGGGTGGGGATCCGCATGGTAGAAGCCCTCTTCCAACATCTGCAAATGGATGGATTTGTCCTGTTAAGTTCTTGCCAAATAATGAAGGACAAAAAAATAAAGGTTTAGGCTATTTCAATCAATAAAACAAAGGTTAAGGCTATTTCAAAATATATATTTCGCCTGCAACTTTTATTTATTTATTTTAGGCAGTAGGTTGCCTGAGTGGCGATCTGCATGGTAGAAGCCCTCTTCCATCATCTGCAAACTGATGATGTTTTACTGTCAGAACTCAACAGGGATTCGTTTTTGTTGACGATTCGTGTGTTTTCACAGTAGCAGCCAGCTTCCAACATCTGCTGTCATAGTTGGGAATTGTAGCAGCTAATAAAAGCTTAATAAAAAAGTCAAGCTGGATAACATCAATTTGAAATTTTAAAAAGTCAACTAGATGACATCAATTTGAAATTAAAAAAATCAAACTGGATAACATAAAATTTGAAATAAAAAAGCCAAACTGGATAATATAAATTTAAAATAAAAAACACTGCTAGATTTTGCTCCAGAGGATAGATCTCCGCGCACAGCCACACACCGACCTCCACATGGCCTACAAAAAAATAAAATTCAAGACTGGCCTTCCAGAAATCCGGGACTACAGAAAACTGGGCGTACAGAAAAACTGGGCATACATAAAGCTGCTCGTACCTGCTCCAGGGAACAGCGCACACAGACCTCCACCTTGCCTACAAAAATAAACAAATAAAAACTGGGCATACAGAAAACTAGGCCTATAGAAAAACTGGGCATACAATAGACTGGGCCTACAGAAAACTGAAATTAAAAACACTGCTCGTACCTGCACAAGGGAACAGCGCACACCGACCTCCACCTTGCCTACAAAAATCAAAAATTAAAAACTGGGCATACAGAAAACTGGGCATACAACAAACTGGGCCTACAGAAAACTGAAATAAAAAGCACTGCTCTATTTCCAACGCAGTGATATAGTTCTCGTACCTGCTCCAGAGCACAGCGCACACCAACATCCACCTGGCCTTCAACAATAAACAATTCAAAACTGAGCATACAGAAAACTGAAATAAAAAACACTGCTCTATGTCCAACGCAGCGATATAGTTCTCACACCTGCTCCAGAGAGCAGCGCACACCGACCTCCGCCTGGCCTTCAACAATATACAATTCAAAACTGGGCAAACAGAAAACTGAAATAAAAAACTGCACGTACCTGCTCCAGGGAACAGCGCACACCAACCTCCACCTGGCCTTCAACAATAAACAATTCAAAACTGGGCCTACAGAAAACTGAAATTAAAAAACACCGCTCTATTTCCAACACAAAATATTGTCCTCTTACCTGCTCCAGAGAACAGCGCACACCGACCTCCACCAGATCCAGGTCGTCTTGATTACCCAGAGCAGAGTCAATGCGCTCCTCACTGCTGGCACTACGCAAACGCTCTCCATCCACCCACTCCATCGTCAGCACCTATTTGAATGAGGGTTCAGAGTTTGGGGTGTAAGGTTTTAGGGTTGATGGCTTTAGGTTTGTCCTCACTGCTGGCACTGCGCAACCGCTCTCCATCCACCCACTCCATCGTCAACACCTATTTGAATGCGGGTTTAAGGTTGTAGGGGGTAGAGTTTAGGATTGTAGGGTTCAGGGTTTTAGGCTTTTAGGCTTTTTACTCACAGCTGGCACTGAGCAAGGCGCTCTCCCTCCACCCACTCCATCATCAACACCTTTCCCAATGAGGGTTTAGTTTTAGGGTTTTAGGGATTGGGGTTTTAGGGTTTCAGGATTTTCCCTCACTGCTGGCACTGTGCAAGTCGCTCTTACTCCACCCACTCCATCGTCAGCACCTATTAGAATGAGGTTTGTAGGGATTGGGTTTTATGGTTAGGGTTTTAGGTTTTTTCCTCACTGCGTGCACAACGCAAACGCTCTCCCTCAACCCACTCCATGGTCAGCACCTATTAGTGTGAGGGTTGTAGGGATTGGGTTTTATGTTTGAGGGTTTGAGGGTTTCTCCTCACTCCTGGCACAACACAAGTGCTCTCCCTCCAACCACTCCATCGTCTACACCTATTTGAATGAGGGTTGTAGGGATTGGGTTTGATGGTACAGATTTAGCTTTTTTTTCACTGCTGGCACAACACAAGCGCTCTCCCTTCTCCCACTCAATCGTCAGCACCTCTTTGTATGAGGGTTCAGAGTTTAGGGTTGTAGGCCATACAGATTTAGCTTTTTTCTCACTGCTGGCACAACACAAGCGCTCTCCCTTCACCAACTCCATCGTCAGCACCTCTTTGTATGAGGGTTCAGACTTCAGAGTTTAGGGTTGTAGGCCTTACAGGTTTAGGGTTTTTCTTCACTGCTTGCACAACACAAGCGCTCTCCCTTTACCAACTCCATTGTCAGCACCTCTTTGTATGAGGGTTCAGACTTCAGAGTTTAGGGTTGTAGGCCTTACAGGTTTAGGGTTTTTCTTCACTGCTTGCACAACACAAGCGCTCTCCCTTTACCAACTCCATTGTCAGCACCTCTTTGTATGAGGGTTCAGACTTCAGAGTTTAGGGTTGTAGGCCTTACAGGTTTAGGGTTTTTCTTCACTGCTTGCACAACACAAGCGCTCTCCCTTTACCAACTCCATTGTCAGCACCTCTTTGTATGAGGGTTCAGACTTCAGAGTTTAGGGTTGTAGGCCTTACAGGTTTAGGGTTTTTCTTCACTGCTTGCACAACAAAAGCGCTCTCCCTTTACCAACTCCATCGTCAGCACCTCTTTGAATGAGGGTTCAGACTTCAGAGTTTAGGGTTGTAGGCCTTACAGGTTTAGGGTTTTTCTTCACTGCTTGCACAACGCAAGTGCTCTCCCTCTACCCACTCCATCGTCAACACCTTTTTGAGTGAGGGCTTCGAATTTAGGGTTGTAGGCCGTACAGGTTCAGTTTTTTTCTCCAATGCTTGCACAACGCAAGCGCTCTCCCTCCACACACTCCATCGTCAACTATCTGAATGAGGGTTTAGGGCTTAGGGTTAAGGGCTTAGGGTTTTTCTTCACTGCTTGCACAACACAAGCGCTCTCTCTCAACTCCTTAGTAAACATTTATTTGAATGAAGATTTAGGGCAAACCAAATGCTTAACCATAGTTGAATGAGGGTTGCACGATACGCTAGAATAATGCTCACTAGTCAGGTTTTAGGGTTCAGGGTTTCAGGGTTTAGGATGTAAGGCAAACCAAACTATAAACCCTATTTGAATGAAGGGCGCATGATATGCTAGAAAAATGAACACTTGTCAGGTTTTAGGTTTGAAGGTTTTAGGGCTTAGGATTTCCGGCAAATCTAACTAAAAACCCTATTTGAATGAAGGGTGCATGATATGCTAGAATAATGAACACTTGTCAGGTTTTAGGGCTTTGGATTTTGGGAAAATCTAACTTAACCCCTATTTCAATGAAGGGTGCATGATATGCTAGAATAATGAACACTTGTCAGGTTTTAGGTTTGAAGGTTTTATAGGGCATGGGATTTCGGGCAAATCTAACTAAAACCCCTATTCAAATGCAGGTTGCATGATAGGGTATAATAATGCGCACTTGTCAGGGTGGCATCGTAGCTTCTCTTTTCGGCTACGACCAGCAGCTTCTAAGCAGCTCCCTGAGCTAGCCACTGGGATAAGCCCCTAAATTTCAACAGTACTGGAAATATGATACTGCCAGCTCGAAGATGCACTGCGTCGCTGTAGGTTTGGCTGGGTGGCAAGCCAGGGGAGCTGCCTAGAAGCTGCTGCTGGTAGCTGAAAAGAAAAGAAAAGCTATGACGATGACGGCATATGTGTAGGGAGGGGGTGATTGTAGTGTTTTTGTGTAAGGGTTTAGGGTTTAGGATTTTGGATTAGGATTCTGGCTAAACACACACAAGGTGTGGTCAAGCCATCATACATGAGAGGAACATACACCTCCGGCATCTGCGCTAAAAGCTTTTTGAAACGGCTGACATTGGCTGCTTCGTGAGTGTGGTCAAGGGTCGAGGATTTGGGTTTAGGATTTGGGGTTCTGGGTAAACACACGTAAGGTGTCGTCAAGCCATCGTAAACGAGGAACAAGGAACATGGTACACCACAGGCATCCGCGAAGAGCTTCTTGAAACGGCTGGCATTGGCTGCTTCGCGAGTAGAGTCAAGTGTCGAGGATTTGGGATAAGGATTTGGGATTATGATTTTGGGTAAACATACCTTGGGCGTGGTCAAGCCATCTTAAATTCATGCACGAGGGGAACATACACGTCAGGCATCCTAGCAAAGAGCTTCTTGAAACGGCTGGCATTGACGGCTTTGCGAGTGTAGTCAAGGGTCGAGGATTTGGGTTTAGGGTTTGGGGTTCTGGGTAAACACACTTAAGGTGTGGTCAAGCCATTGTAAACGAGGAACGAGGAACATACACCTCAGACATCCACGCGAAGAGCTTCTTGAAGACACCGACGCTGGCTGCTTCGCGAGTGTGGTCAAGGGTTGAGGATTTGGGTTTAGGGTTTAGGGTTTTGTGTTAACATACCTTAGGAGTGGTCTAGCCATCATACACAAGGGGAACATACACCTCAGGCACCTGCGCGAAGAGCTTCTTGTAACGGCTGGCATTCGCGGCTTCACAAATGTGGTCAAGGGTTTAGGATTTGGGGTTCTGGGTAAACACACTGAAGGTGTGGTCAAGGGTTGAGGATTTGGGTTTAGGGTTTAGGGTTCTGGGTAAACACACTCAAGGTGTGGTCAACAGTTAAGGATTTGGGTTTAGGGTTTGGGGTTCTGGGTAAACACACTCAAGGTGTGGTCAAGGGTTGAGGATTTGGGTTTAGGGTTTAGGGTTCTGGGTAAACACACTCAAGGTGTGGTCAAGCCATCGTAAACGAGGAACGAGGAACATACACCTCAGGCATCCGCGCTAAGAGCTTCTTGAAGACACAGACGCTGGCTGCTTCGCGAGTGTGGTCAAGGGTTGAGGATTTGTGGTTAGGGTTTAGGGTTTAGGGTTTAGGGTTTCGTGTTAACATACCTTAGGTGTGGTCAAGCCATCATAAACCTCAGGAACATACACCTCGGGCATCCGCGCAAAGAGAGTCTTGAAACGCCTGGCGTTGGCTGCTTCGCGAGTGTAGTCCAGCTCTTTGAACAGCGACGTAGCCCACTCATCTACCACCGTCGGTAAGTCGGTGTTCAGCTTGCCTATCTTGCGAAGTACAGCCGCCATGTATCGCATGATGTACACATCCATGGCTATCATCTCCACTACTCCTGGCCTTTGTACCTTCACAGCCACCTCTTGCCCCCCAGCCACGCTGCCTTGCGAGGCCACGACACCGGGGGTACCAAGGGTGGGTTCGGTCACCAGGTGTTAGGTGGGTGCACTAACACCAGGTGGTGTAAAAGGTGAGATGTGGATACCCGGGCGTGTCGTCGTACGTCCGGATATGTGCCTATTCGACTTGAGGCGTGCTCGCATGGCCACACGGTGATTCCCGCCGCAGTCCCCATACAAAATAGTTATGATTTTACAACCCAGTACACCTGGATTCATTAGCTGTAATGTATTTAGAATAGTTAAGACTGCAATGCATGTATAATAGTATTGATTTTACACCACGGCACACCTGGATTCGTCAAGTGTAATGTGTTTATTATAGTAATGATTGTACAGCGCGGTACACCTGTAGTCATCAATTGTACTGTAATTGTAATAGTCATGATTGTACACCGCTGTACACCTGTATTTGTGCAATTGTACTGTATTTTGAATACTAATGATGTACACCGCAGTACACCTGTATTCATAATAGTAATGTATTTATAAAAGGAATGATTGTAACACATTTAGAATAGCAATGATTGTACACCACGGTAAACCTCCAAGCATTTGATGCATCTCTTCCCCCTAATCCCCCCCCCCTTAGCCTAGACTACACAAACATACACCTGACCCAGAGAAGCAGCAGCCATGGGTGACAGGCTGGCAAATATAATGTTAACTGGGGCACACATCTCGTCCTCGAGCACTTGATACACTCTTCCCCCCCCACACACTCTGAGCCCTCCCCCCCTGGCCTAGACTGTAAAAACAAACAGCTGGTCCAGAGAAGCTGTAGCCACCGTCTGCCAGGCTGTCAAAGAAAGTGTTGACTAGGGCACCCAGCTCCTCCTCGAGCATTTGATACGCTTCTCCCCCCCCCCCCCCCCCCCCTTCTAGCCTAGACTGTAAAAACACACACCTGGTCCAGAGAAGCAACAGCCACGCCACGGGTGACAGGCTGGCAAAGATGGTGTTTACTGGGGTACCCAGCTCGTCTCCCAGCATTTGATTCACTCTTCCACCACCCCACCACACGACACCCTGCCCCCACCCCCCCCTGGCCTAGACTGTAAAAACAAACAGCTGGTCCAGAGAAGCCGTAGCCACCGGCTCAAGCGACAGGCTGTCAAAGAAAGTGTGGACTGGGGCACCCAGCTCCTCCTCGAGCATTTGATACGCCTCTTCCGCCCACCCCACCCACCCACCACCCCCACTTCAATGCCCCCCCCCCCCCCTAGCCTAGATTGTAAAAACACACACCTGGTCCAGAGAAGCAACAGCCACGCCATGGGTGACAAGCTGGCAAATATGGTGTTGACCGGAGCACCGAGCTCGTCTTCCAGCATTTGATACGCCTCTTCCCCCCCCCAACCCTACCCCCACCCTAACTTTGACACCCCCCCTTGGGCTAGACTGTAAAACACACACCTGTCCCAGAGAAGTAGCTGCCACCGGCTCGGGCAACAGGCTGGCAAAGATGTAGACTGTAAAACACACACCTGTCCCAGAGAAGCAGCAGCCACCGGCTCAGGCGACAGGCTGGCAAAGATGGTGTTAACTTGGGCACCCAGCTCGTCTTCAAGCATTTGATAAGCTTCTTCCCCCACCCCACCCCACCCCACCCTGCCCCCACTTTGATGCCCCCCCCACCCCACCCTTAGCCTAGACTGCATAACACACACACCTGGCCCAGAGAAGCAGTAGCCACCGGCTCGGGCGACAGGCTGGCGAAGAGGGTGTTGACCAGACCACCCACCTCGTCCTCAAGCATTTGATATGCTTCTTCCTCTCCCCCCCCCCTCCCCCCCCCCCCCTTAGTCTAAACTGCATAACACACACACCTGGCCCAGAGAAGCCGCAGCCACCGGCTGGCAAAGTTGGTGTTGACCGGAGCACCCAGCTCATTCTTTAGCATTTGATAGGCATCTTCAGAGGGGTTTGCCGGGATCCTGTCTTGCAGCTTCTCCAGTTCTGTTGGGAACTCGGGCGACATCAAGTCAGGTCAGCCCCCCCCCCCACACACACACACTCACACACACCTGGCCAAGAGAAGCCGCAGCTACAGGCTCGGGCGACAGGCTGGCAAAGATAGTGTTGACCAGACCACCCAGCTCTTTCTCTAGCATTTCATACGCTCTTCCCCTCTCATGCGTCCCCCCCCCACCCACCCACCCCCACCCCCCACCCACCCCCTTAGCCTAGACTGTAAAACACACGCACCTGGCCTAGAGAAGCCGCAGCTACCGGCTCGGGAAAGGCTGGCAAAGATGGTGTTGACCAGACCACCCAGCTCGTTCTCTAGCATTTGATATGCTTCTTCCCCCACCCCCCCACCCCCCCTGCCCCCACTTTGATGCCCCACCCCCCCCAACCCCTTAGCCTAGACTGCATAACACACACACCTGGCCCAGAGAAGCAGCAGCCACCGGCTCGGGCAACAGGCTGGCAAAGATAGTGTTGACCGGAGCACCCAGCTCGTTCTCTAGCATTTGATTCACACTTCCAACCCCCCCCCCCTGCCCCCACTTCAATACCCCCCCCCCCCCCCCCCCCCTTAGCCTAGACTGTAAAACACACACACCTGGCCTAGAGAAGCAGCAGCCACCGGCTCGGGCAACAGGCTGGCAAAGATAGTGTTGACTGGAGCACCCAGCTCGTTCTCTAGCATTTGATTCACACTTCCCCCCTCCCCCCCCCCCCCCCCCCTTAGCCTAGACTGTAAAACACACACCTGGACCAGAGAAGCAGCAGCCACCGGCTCGGGCGACAGGCTGGCAAAGATGGTGTTGACCGGAGCACCCAGCTCATTCTCTAGCATTTGATAGGCGTCTTCAGAGGGAAAGGTCATTGTTGTGAAATCTGCATGTTGTGAAATTATTGACCCCCCCCCCCCCCCACACACAACACACACACACACACACACACACACCTGGCCCAGAGAAGCCGCAGCCACCGGCTCGGGCGACAGGCTGGCAAAGATGGTGTTGACCGGAGCACCCAGCTCATTCTCTAGCATTTGATACGCGTCGTCAGAGGGAAAGGTCATTGTTGTGAAATCTGCGTGTTGTGAAATTATTGACCCCCCCCCACCCCACCCCACCCCACACCACCCCACCCCACCCCCACCCCACACACACACACACCTGGCCCAGAGAAGCTGCAGCCACCGGCTCGGGCGACAGGCTGGCAAAGATGGTGTTGACCGGAGCACCCAGCTCATTCTCTAGCATTTGATACGCGTCTTCAGAGGGGTATGCCGGGATCCTGTCTTGCAGCTTCTCCAGTTCTGTTAGGAACTCGGGCGACATCAAGTCAGGTCGGCTTGACACAGCCTGCCCAATCTTGACAAAGGCTGGCCCCAGCTTCACAAGGGTGGATCTGAGGAGAGGCGCTGAGGGCTCGCCAAGTTTGCTTAGCAGATACCAATTGGCAAACTCAATGCCTGGATGGTCAGGGGGGGGAGGGGGTGGGGGATGAGGGGGGTGAGGGGTGGGGTGATGAGGGGGGGATGAGGTGGTTTGTGGGTGTGGGGGGGATAAGGGGTGAGGGTAACAGCCTGCCCAATCTTGACAAAGGCTGGCCCCAGCTTCACAAGGGTAGATCTGAGGAGAGGCGCTGAGGGCTCGCCAAGTTTTGCTTAACAGATAACCAATTGGGCAACTTGATGCCTGGATGGTAAGGGGGGTGAGGGGGTGAGGGGGTATGAGGGGGCGAGGGGGTGAGGGGGTTGGGGGGGGATGAGGGGGCTGTGAGGGGGTGAGGGGGTGGGGGTATGAGGGGGTGAGGGGGTATGAGGCGGTGGCGAGGGGGATGGGGGGGATTAGGGGGTGTGAGGGGTTGAGGGTGGGGGTTGGTTATACGTTTTTTCTTTTTTCCTTATGGGGGGGAGGGTGGAGGGGGTTGGGGGGATGAGGGGGTTGTGAGTGGGTTGAGGGGTTGGGGTCATGAGGGGGCTAGGGGGTGAGGAGGATGAGGGGGTGAGGGTAACTGCTTGCCCAATCTTGACAAAGGCTGGCCCCAGTTTCACTGGGGTGCATCTTCTGAGGAAAGAGGCGACTGAGGGCTCGCCAAGTTTGCTTAGCAGATACCAATTGGCAAACTCGTGAGGTATGGGGGGCGGGGGGTGAGGGTGGGGGGGCAGGATGAAGATGGCTGTAGGGGGTGAGGGGGTGGGGGTATGAGCGGGTGAAGAGGGGTATGAGGGGCGAGGGATGGTGGGGAGGAAGGGGTGTGGTGAGGGGATGTGAGGGGGTGGGGGGTATGACTAGGTGGTTATGGGTGTACTTAGGTGTGATGGGGTGATGCGTGGGGGGTGCTGAGAGGTTGTTTTGTGAAGGGTGGGATGGGGTTGGGGTTATGACGGGGGCAAGGGAGTGAGGCGGTAGGGGAGAGTGGGGTGAGGGTACATGCTTGACCTAATGGTTCGACAGGAAGGTCTGGCCGCGATTTGTCACTGGGGTGCATACTGAGGAATGCTGCGTGACAGGC
>JACBWV010000610.1:20204587-20216088 GCA_013435795.1 Chlamydomonas sp. ICE-L | reverse complement strand
TGCAGAGAGGAAATACAGCCGGTGTCACACCACCACAAAGCTGTTCCCATTTCCCAAGATAGTGGGGCAGTTCACTGAATGTATATTATTACAGTCAAACAAAGCGCATGGCTCCACCAGAACTGTTTTTTTTACCATCGTGCGATCCCTGCACTACAAAATCCGAGGACGCCATTGTGTGCGCCATACTGTAAACCCTCTGATCCATATCTAAGTTTGAAAAAAGAAAGGTATTTATATTTTAAGGGGGGGGGGGGAGGGGGAGGGGGGGGTCAAGCCCCCCTCAGGTTTTTTTAGGCTCGACGTTTGCAGTTTTGTTTTACTTACTCCTGATTTCCAGATAGTGGGCAGTTTCACTGAATGTATATTATTACAGTCCAGGGGTTAGGCCAAGTAGGCTTTACTTTCATAACATTACATTACATTACATACATTACATTAAATTACAGGTTAAAGTCTACTTGACACACCGCGAAGGGTGTATGAGACTCTGTGCTTTAAACAAAAAGAAAAGCTCCCAGGCAGGAGGCTAAAGGGCCTTGCCCAACCGCGTAGGAAGGGCTTACAAAGAAATGAACTGAACCCCAAACAATCGTTTTAAACCGACGGGGAGCCTGAGTTCGTGCTACGGTGATTCTTAATTCTGCAATATAATTAAATCATCATCTCACCTGGGATGATAATCTAATTGTGCGATTATTATCCCAATTTTAGCTTGGTGCCCTATTGGACTCAAAATGTGTCGACGGGGGGCCTGAGTTCGTGCTGCAGTGATTATTTAATTCTACTAAGCTTTCCCCCATTTTAAAGGGGGGCCTGAGTTCGTGCTGCAGTGATTATTTAATTCTACTAAGGCTTTCCCCATTTTAGAGGGGGGACTGAGGGGGGGCCTGAGTTCGTGCTGCAGTGATTATTTAATTATACTAAGCTTTCCCCATTTTAGAGATAGTGGGGCGGTTGAATACTGTGTATAATGTACTAGAAGGGGCCCAAAAAAGGACACACATTTGGAGGGGGAGGGAGTATGTTGGGGGGGGGACGAGGGGGTTTTTTTTTTTGTTTTATTTATCTTTTTTTGCTCTTTTGTGTTGGGGGTGGTTATGTTTTTCGCCTCGTTGCTGCCTCACCTCGTTCCGGTTTGTTCTCCTGTCCCCCCTTTCTTCTGGCCTGTAGGATACGACTGTGATTGGCAGTACTGGATAGTACGGCCACATTACTTCTATGCAACCGCCAGTAGTCCTATACTGGCACGATAACATTTTAATTGGCAGAGCCTTTCCGTACTCTGAACGAGGAAGTGGGGGCGCCCTTAGGGTTGGCGGGAGTCTACCCACTACCAATATGACACACACCATGGACCTGCTGGATGGCAATGTTGGTCATCACTATTTTTCTTGAGGCTGGGGGACATTCCACTATCGTATTTATTTATGTATGTATGTATTTCAGTCCAGGGAAAGGCCAAATAGGGCTGAAAAGACTTGCTCAACCGTGATAGGAAGGGCTAAAAAAAAGTATGATGACCTGAATTACTGACCCCAAACAGTCGTTGGGCCGACAAAGGGCACTGACTTCGTGCTACAGTGATAATGTAATTATACAATTTAATTATAATAATTGTTACAAAGGTCTATACGCCAGGTTTGGCGTCTAACCGTCTGCCAGTGTAGCCAAAAATTACCCCCTGTGCGGAAACCAGGGGTTTCTAGCGCACATGTCGGAGTACAGGTTCGAACCGGAAGGCTCCCCCGGTTGTGGTGACCATTCTAACCGGTACACATCTTGTGCGATTCTCATTGCACCATCGACCAGTCCAGACAACCGAAGAGGCTGGGCAAACTAGCGAATCGCCGTAAACTCTTGGATTGGGTACTGGGCAGAGGGGTAGAGAGTGACCTGCATCTTGGCACGCATTAAAATAGCAGAGCCCCGCTCAACCAACTTACGAGCATAGGGATTGAAATCTGTGGATTGTTAATTATTTGAAATGAAAATCTCCTACCCCAAAGCTACCCTATGCCTTTTTTTCATACAGAGGGCTGAGTTTACCACCCACCCACCTACCCCCCAGCTCCGGAACCCACTTGGGGGCCATTTCTCCCCCCCCACAATAATTAGTAGGGGGTCAAAGTAGGGTGCATTTTGTATAGGTTGAAAAGGTCTATCTACTGGTGCTGCTCCCATAACCATGCACCCTATGTGGAGCAAGAAAAAGCAAATCAGACAATAAAATCAGCGTTTGTGGGCACAAGGACGAAGTGCCATCATCACCATCAATGTTACATGAGAGGTAGGGCCTGGGGTTTAGGCCCCCCAGGCCCCTAATATGCCCTAGCCTATCAAATTAACAATCTTGGCCTATCTCAATCTCATTCTTAGCCAATACGAATCACATGCTCGGACTGTTCTAAATTTATAACCAATCACCTAGACGACCAACCTTTTTATTTATCCTAGAGGTTTAGCACCGATGGGCCATGGGGTCATCGTCATCCTCGTCCTCATCCACATCCTCATCCTCAGGGGGGCAGACCGTTTGCTAGCACAGGGGGAAAACCAAGCAAAAAAATGAATGCTGGAGAACGCAGTCCCCTTGTTTGCAGATAAGGAGTGTAGGACACATGTGGCGCTTACAAAGACATGGCATTTGACATAGCTAGCTTCCTAATGCGTCATCATAGTCTAAGCGATATTGGTCAGGTCAGGTCACAGCTGTGCCGCGGCGAAGCCGCGGTAGCTCCCAGAACCGTGGCAAGATTGCTGCGTGGCTGCCGTCAGGCAGGATCGAACTGGCGACATGTGGATGACGATGTCGCTCTGATCGCTCTGCCAGCATGCAAGACATGCAGGTGATCCTCAAAGACAGTCAATAAACCTTGAGGTGGAAAATTGACCTAACCTGGCGTTCCATGCCCGCCGTTTTCGGGTTTGGGTTAGGGGGTTAGGGTTTCAAGTTTACACCCTGGACCCTAAACCCTAAACCCTCCCTTCTCCTTATGGCCTCCCTTTCTCGCTGGCTGTGCTTAGTTTGTTGGTTGGTTAGTTTTCGTTTCTCTAGTAATAGCTCTAGTTTGTGGCTTCTGGTGTACGGGCAGGGCAGGTCTACCAAGTGTGGTGGATTATCTTGCCCCTGTTAGGTGTGCTTGCTTTCTGAGTTTTGCTTGGTTGGCTTCTGGCCTCTCTGTTTTTCGGCTGGCCTCCCCCTTTCCTTCATGGGGTGTCTATGGTTATCATCCTTGACACTCCGGTCCTTTTCTGCAAGTTGGTTGTGTCGGGTTGACTTGTGCTTTCTTCCTTTGAGGGCATTATCGCTGCATATTAAGGTGCTCATAGCGCATGCCCTTGGGTGGTATTTAGTTCTTTTATTTCGGCCTTCCTCTCTTGTGGTTGGTGGGCTTGGTGTTCTGGATTGCATACTTTTGCATCCCTCCCCTTTCCGCTCTCCTTTACGCCTCTAGTTTGTTTCCTTTTTGGGGACTTGACCTAGTTTGTTTTCAGGTTTGTGGGGGTGCCTTCAAAACCCTCGCGCTTCCGTGTTATACAATTGGATGGTCGGCAGGCTGTGCTGCTGTCCAGTCTCGGCAGTGATTTGCTGATTTATGTAACGAACCCTCTCTCTCTCTCGTTCCCTCAAAAACCGTCGTGCTTCCTGTTATACAATTTGAAGGTCGACAGGCTGTGCTGCTGTCACGGCAATGATTTGACGAGTTTATGTAACGAATCCTCTCTCGGACTGGCTTCTCTCTGTTTGCAATCTTATAGCTCCTGCCTTGAATCGACCATTAAAAACACATATAAATATATAATTTTGTAGTCGGTAGCGCATACTGCAGACTCAAACTCGTTTACAGAGGAAGATGATATTAAGCGTAGAAGTGCGACTGATAAAGAAAATGATACATTCTAGTACTGCATTGCGGCGCACGGGCCATAGCTGGCCTCGGTGCTGGGCTGCAGGAGGCACAGTGCCCGGAGGGGACTTATACCTGTGCGCTCTTTTCCTTCTCTAGATACAACGTATTAGTCGTACTTTAACATATAATGACCATGCCTCTGCACTCAGTAATGTGGTGTACTAGTGTAGGATTGGATTGGTACATGGGTTTCAGCCAACTCTGGGCTACTCACCGTCTTCCAATTCCAAGTCCTTCCGTGCGGCAGTAACAGAAATCGGGGAACTGGTGAAGTAGTGTTATTCCATTACACTATCCTAGGCCATTGTTGGCACAAGACAAGTCCTCATCACAACACCCGGGTGGGACTTCCAATAAACCATATTGCTTAACATGTGCTACTCATGTTAACTCCGCCTGGAATAAATGAGCAACCTTAAGGCTAACAGACCTGGTTATCAAACACATTTGTTCATGAGGTCCCATCTATTATGAATTCATGATATAGTTGTCAGCATGCCCCATGGATAGTATTAGTATCAGTAAAGCGTAACATAAAATTAACTCGCAGTTATTGATCTCCAATCCTCCGTCATACTCCACAATTCGTCTCAGGGTGGCGGTCAGACAAACGGACAAATGGGTAACCCTCGGGGCTCCCGCCCCCTTGAAGAGGGGCCCCGCCAAAAATCTTCGAATGCTCAAATCTTCAAGCGCTCATTGGTCTGTCACAGAGCATCTTGCCACAAATAGGCTCCCAGTCTGGGCGTATGCAACTATCGTTTCGGTTGTTGCGTCTTTGCCTGCAGTGTCCACCGCATGCGCCATTCCTAGCCATCTTGAATCCCCTCGGAAGGAAAAACCTGCAGGTGTAAATTTAATTACAGTTACTTGACAGTTACTTTCGCCCATTTGGCCACCCCTGGACTGTAACAGCATACACATGGAGTTCATTATAATTTCATAGACAGGCCATAGATGACCCAAGATAAGCCCACTGCACAACATCCGTGGGGGGGGGGGGGGGGGGGAGGGTTTAGGGTTTTAGGTAGGCCGACGAAATAAATCTTACCTAATTCATCAGGTTTGGAGGGAGTCTCTTCCTTCAGCGTAGGCTGCTCTAGTCCCTCCTTGGATCATAATCCCCTTCACCCAATAAGACACGACCATGTAAGCAAAGCATTGGTACCAACAGCAGCTAATCTCAGCTCACTCACCCGGTTTGGAGGGAGCATACTCTGTAGGCACAGGCTGCTCTAGTCCCTCCTTACAGCTGTTCCTGCCAGCTCAGCACCTGGTCCCACAGAACGGCTGTGCCCCTGGGTAGCGTCCGCATTGGTGCTAACAAAACAAAAATAAACCTCAGCTAACCAGGTTTGGAGGGAGCATACTCTGTAGGCACAGGCTGCTCTAGTCCCTCCTTATCGCTGTACTTGCCGGCTTCCTGCAAGGCCGCCAGCTCAGCAACTGGTCCCATAGCACGACTGTGACTCTGGGTACTGTGTCCCTGGGTAGCGTCCGCATTGGTGCTAACAAAACAAAAACAAACCTCAGCTAACCAGGTTTGGAGGGAGTATCTTCCTTCGGCATAGGCTGCTCTAGTCCCTCCTTGTATCCTAATCCCCTCCACCAAATACGCCAGACCAAGTAATAACACCATCGGCACCAATAGCAACAAACCGCAGCTCACTCACCAGGCCAAGATGGAGCATCTTCCTTGGGGGAGCAGCCTGGCTCAAATGATATGTAAGCTGACCATTGGCACCAACAACAACAAGTCCTATGCAGCGTTGGCTGACGTGTCAGGCTTCAAGTTTTGGTCGGCCGGTCAGTCGGTTGATCCCCTCCACCCAATCCCCTCCACCCAATACAAGACCAAGTAACCAAACCATCGGTACCAACAACAACAAACCTCAGCCCACTCACCCGGTTTAGAGGGAGTATCCTCTTTAGGCACAGACTGCTCTAGTACCTCCTTGCCAGCCTGTGAAAGGCTGCCAGCTCAGCACCTGGCCCCATAGCACGACTGTGACTCTGGGTAGTACCCGCATTGGTGCTAACAAAACAACAACAAACCTCAGCTCACTCACCCGGTTTGGAGGGAGCATCCTCTTCAGGCACTGGCTGCTCTAATCCCTCCTTGTCGCTGTTCTTGCCAGCTTCCTGCAAGGCCGCCAGCTCAGCAACTGGTCCCATAGCACGACTGTGACTCTGTGTTCTGCGACCCTGGGTAGCGCCCGCATTGGTGCAAACAAAAACAACAACAAACCTCAGCGCACTCACCCGGTTTGGAGGGAGCATCCTCTTTAGGCACAGGCTGCTCTAGTCCTTCCTTATCGCTGTTCTTGCCGGCTTCCTGCAAGGCCGCCAGCTCAGCAACTGGTCCCATAGCACGACTGTGGCTCTGTGTACTGTGTCCCTGGGTAGTGCCCGGATTGGTGCTAACACGCGCGCTGCAGCTGCTCCACAGCCCCAACACACATTCGTTGTCCATTCCGGAAACGTATGCATAGGCAGGGTTCAGGTCTGAGAAGCTCAAATGGTGGATTGAGTGCCTGCGGGACACAGGCAGGGAGGGGCATGAGTTTAGGGTTTCAAACATCCCACTTGTGCGCTGTCCTCCACCTTTTCAAACACCTATGCCACTTGTGCATAGTCCTCCACTTGCGAGGCTTAGTCATAATGACTTCCCTCTCCTTGCCCTTACTCACATCCCCCTCCCCAGCCTCCCCCCCTCACACCCACCCACCCCCCTACCGCTACCCCCACCCCCACCTAACTCACTCACACAGGCAGGGAGTTTAATGAGTTTGTAGTTTCAAACATCCATGCCACCTGTGCGCCCTCCACCATCTTCTCAAACATCCATGCCACCTGTGCACAGTCCTGCACTTGCGAGGCTCAGTCATAATGACCTCCATCTCCTTGCCCTTAATCACATCCACACCCAACAATCCCCCCCCCCCCCCCCCCCCCCCCCCCGCACACCCACACCATCCTACTGCCAACCCACCCCCATCTCCACCTAACTCACCTCAAACATGCACACCACTTGTGCACAGTCCTCCACTTGTGAGGCTCAGTCATAATGATCTCTCTCTCTCTCCTTGCCCTGACTCACATCCACACCCAACAATCACCTAACTCCCCCCCCCCCCCCCCCCCCCCCCCCCCCCACACACACACACACACATAAACGCCTCCCCCCCACCAACCCCAGACCGCTACCCCACCCCCATCTAACTCGCCTCAAACATCCATGCCACTTGTGCACAGTCCTCCACTTGCGAGGCTCAGTCATAATGACTTCCCTCTCCTTGCCCTTACTCACATCCCCCTCCCCCGCCTCCTCCCCTACCGCCCCCCCCCCCCCCCCTAACTCACTTCAAACATCCATGCCACTTGTGCACAGTCCTCCACTTGCGAGGCTCAGTCATGATGACTGCTCTCTCCTTGCCCGCCGAGCCAAGCAACCCTGCTGTGCCTGCCTTGCACCAGGCAAGTGCGTACACCGAACTGCCGGGTGCTGCAGTGTCAGCTTTAGCTGTACATTGGTTCTACCTGGCCTATTGGCTACGCAACCTATCGCGTCTGTCCTTTCCCGTAACCTAAGGGTTTTGGGGTTTGCCGTCAGGACTCCTCTCTCAAGAGGCGTCCCTCGGCTCTTTTAACTGTCCAGTTGTCTAAACACTTCGTTCCTGGTCTCCTCACGTCCCCTGAACTCTGTCAGGTTATAGGTCTCATCAGTTGCGCTAAAGCGTACGCCACTGCGGACGTTGAGAAGCTCGGCATCATGTCGTCAGTCAACCTGTCGATGATTAAGGACCTCGCCAAACTCGACTACGAGAATTGTGAGGAGTGGCTGTTCAATGTCATTCCTGCGTTACGTTTGGCGAACCTTGGCAACCATGTTGTCCCGAGCGCTGTGCCTGCAGTTGCACAGTGGCTACAACGTCGTGTTACGGCTGGATCGACCTCCCGACAACAAGCGGGAGCGCCTTCAACCATGCGGTCAATGTGGACACGCGCTGGTGGGGTAAACCCTGGCCGGCCATTTCATCGCTCTATTTCTCCGCCCAGGGGCTCTGCCCACGCTGGAGGAGCCGGACCTTCGGCATCGTCTGTGACCGCTGGAGTCCTCGCTGCCGGTGGCTCTGTTTCAATGAGGACCTTCGGCCCTACAGGAAGCTCCGGCAGGCCTACTCCTGCCGATCTGGAGGAGCGAGCTAGGAACGAGCCTCTCCCTGAGGACTCGTCTGAGGTCTCTTCTGTGACAGGCATTGCTGGTGAAGAAGGTGGAGGTGAACCGGGGATTGATGCTGAGAATGCCGCCAGGCGTTCTTGGGTCAATCCCCTCGCGGGTAAGACGTCCGCGAGTGCAGTGCTCAAGTGGGATTTGAGGGGTGACCCTGATTTGATTCCGTTGACGGCGGAAGAGATGGATAGGAATGTAGAGGCGTACCGAGTTGAACTGAATCAGCAGATGTCAAAATTGCAGCGCCTCAAGCAGGCTTCTAGGACACCCCTGCCTCCTGTTGACTTTCATTTTCCTGATCGTGTTTCTGATGCTGAGGCCATCAGGGCTCTAGATGGGGCTGAGGCCAGGCTTAGGTTACATGATGGCTCTGATGTGTGGGTTAGCAATGAGGAAAAGGCTTTTTCCTACATGTTACTCACAATGAGCAAGGAGTTACAGGAGGTCTTTAGGCACTATGGTTCTTGTCAGGAGATCTATGATGAGGTGGAGTCGTGGGCAGTGCAGCATGCTCGTAGATTGGGACCGAAACTGGTAGCTGATTTGAGGGCGGTTCAGATGACCTACTCTGAATCCCCTACAACCTATTTCAATAGGGTGAAAAGGTTGGCACTCATGCTACTCAAATCGGGTACAACAGTTTCCGAATTTCAATGTATTGAGATCGCGATCGCTGGTGCATCTCATCCTCGATTTTCTGGTTTGCTGACCATGTTCAGTGGTCCTGAGTTTGTTGAGAATCAGATCACGTTTGCTGAAGTGCAATATCGTTATGAGTCCATAGACACAGCAAACCAGAGGCTGCTGTCTAATCACCCTCACTACCCACCATGGGTCAAATCAACCCCCACTCACCTACCCTCCCCTTTGCCAGCAATGGCTGCTGCAGGATTACCTCAGGGCAGTGGAGTGCCGCAGTGCATCTACTGCCCTCGCCCTGGACACGCTTCGGAAACTTGCTGGACGCAGTTCCCGAAGCTTCGCCCTCGTGGTGCTGCTCGTGGAGGTCGTGGCGGTCAGAAGAAGCCACCACCACGAGGTGGAGGAGGAGCTGCACCAGTCAGCCGTGCTGAATATACCGCATTGATGGCTCAGATGGCTCTACTTGCAAAGAAGTGAGATGCAAACCCCCCCTTACCCGTTCTCATTAGTGTTGAAACAGCCTGGGCGCCTGCTCAGGCTGATGATTGTGTCGAAGCTACCTGGTACTTAGACAGTGGGGCTAGTCGGAGTTTGACTGGGGACGTCACCCTCTTTAAATCCATCAGATATCAGGCAAATTGCCCCTCTGTTAGATTTGGAGATGGTGTTGTTCAGCAGGCAGTTGGTATTGGAACCATTGAACTATGTAATGAGTGGCTTGAGGCCCCCATTACCATAGACAATGTGCTCTACATACCTAATTGTCCTGTTAACCTTCTCAGTGTAAATGGTACGGCTAGGTCCCAGGGTTGTATCATTAGTTTTGATGCAGATCGTTGTATTGCCACCAGAGGGTGTAGAACTCTTTGGACTGTTCCAGCCACCACGTCTGGTGTTTACCACTTCGAATCGGTACACTGCGCTATCCCTGATTCTCATCCGCGGGCGTCGCGAGTTTGACCCTCTCCTGCGGCGTTTTCTGCTGAAACTGTTACTCCTGGTCAAGGCGATCCTACAGGTACTTGTCGTGACAGTGCGAAACTATGGCACCGCAGATTTGGCCATCCTGGTCAACCTGCTATGCACATGTTGTCGCACTCCGGCACTGTTACTGGCGGACCCAACTTTACCAGGGCTGCACTTCAAAAGTTCTCACAGGACCCTTGTGATGCATGTTGTTTGGGTAAGGCCATACGCAAACCATACCCAAATCGTACTAGGAATACTCACGCGCCGCTCGAATTGATACATATTGATATCATGGGGCCGTTCAGTGCTGGGTTGAGAGGGGAACTTTATCTTCTTGTCATAGTTGATGATTTTTCTGGGTGGAGTGCGGTTATTCCGATTAGACTGAAATCGGATGCTGCATGGCAGATCCAATTTACGATTAAGAAATGGAGTGCGGAACTTTTAGGGGTAGCATTTCGAACGCTTAGGGGGGACCAAGCAAAAGAGTTTTTGGTCAAATGGTTTGTTGACTGGCTTCATGAGGTAAATGCGACGTACGAACATAGTAGCGTGTATTGCCCACAGCAAAACGGGGTTGCTGAGAGGTTCAATGGGGTAGTTGCTGCTATGGCTCGTACGATGCTGATAGAATCAGGGATGAGCAAGGGTTTCTGGCCCTATGCCTTCTTGACTGCTTCGTACCTTCGAAATCGGTTACCCACAAAGACGAAAGATGGAAAGACTCCGTATGAGCTTTTCTATCAGCGCGTCCCCGAGGTGTCCCACCTCCGCGTCTTTGGGTGTATAGCCTATGTAACCCTACTAGATGGGAAGAAGCGGGGGAAATTAGATCCTAAGAGTATCCAGGGTAGACTGGTGGGGTATAGTGTGGTGTCGAAGGCCTACCAGGTCTGGATTCCAAAGTTGCACAAAGTGATTGAGGCTCGTGACGTGACCTTTTTTGAGGGCACTGGCCCAGTGCCCGTCGATGGGCAATTGGTGTATGATGGGAGTTCTTTTGCTTCTGGTTCTCCCTTGGCCGTCACTGAGGGGCGTACTGAACCGGCAGCATTAGAATATCTTCTACAGGACTCAGGGCAGATGGAAACAGATGTGGGAGCAGTTTTCCATATGAACCTACGTTCTCGGCAGGCTGCTGCCCCCAATGTCTCCCCTGTTTTTGTGCCTGACACTAAGACTGCGGAAATTATTCCGACTCGCTGCCTTCCATTCTCTATCCTCCCACCCTCTGTCCTGGCTGTTAGTGATTTAAGGGGAGAAGGTGGAGCTAGCGGCCTAGATAAAATTGTAGAGACTCCTTTCCTTGTTAGTGGTAACCCATTGTTCGAGCCTGAGGTTCTGCAGCTTCCTATTGATCGGGATGAGCAACTGCCTAGTGACTTAGGTAATGTTGACTCTAGTGATACAGCCAGTGATTCTACTCTAGCGTCTGCTATGAGCATGCCAGCCCCAGGTTGGATTGGGTTAGGTGATGTGGGAGATGCGCCGGACGTTCGACGTCCAGAGCTACCTCCTGGGAGAGTGATACAATCACTGCTCTCAAAGGTTACACCTCGGGAGCCTCGTCCACCCCCTCTTCCTTCTGCTCTTGGAGTTAGATCAAGTGGGAGGATGCGTGGGGAGGTTCCTGAGTTTGGTTTATTAGATGAATCGGTATTGAAGCGATACCCTTCAGTACCAGATGTTACGGTTCCTGATGTTTTAGTTACTTCCCCTTCTCCTTCTATTGCTGGTGATAC
>JACBWV010000610.1:20192087-20199587 GCA_013435795.1 Chlamydomonas sp. ICE-L | reverse complement strand
TAAATTAAATTAAAGTTAAATTAAATTAAAATGGTTAAGCCTTGCCACGGGGCCAGAGTTTGAGGGAACCTTCACATTTGCTTGGTCTGGGTAATCATTGCTTTGGGTTTTGCTTACGCAGACCGCTACTGCACCCCAGCCCAGCCTTGGTCCCTGGTGAATGGAGTTGCACAAATAGGGCAAGAGTACAGCATGTGTAACAACCGTTTCCCCTGTTGTGTAACACAACTCTTCTCTCTCTCTCTCTCTCTCTCTCTCTCTCTTCTCTCTCTCTCTCGGTTAAACGGTGTTGTACACAATTATTTGCGGTCCAGCCGCACAGTGAAAACACGTAATTAGAGCAAGAAAATAATAGCAGCCAGCCAGAAAAACAACTTTAATATTCAAATACGATAAGTAATCTTAGTTAGGGACTGGACCTTGGATCAAAAGAAAAGTTCTATCGCCTATATCTAAGAGCGACCTCCTCATCTCTCTCTCTATAGCTCTCTCTCTCTCCTCTCTATCTGGTAAACAGTGTTATATGTTGTCCAGAGCAATGTCAACGAAACAACAAAACAAAATGTCGTAATAAGTCATCTAGTCAACCCTATGATAGAGAAAGTAAGGTAAACCATCTAATTAGTATCTAGTCGGTGGGGTCCCTTCAAAAGCCAATCACAATAAAAGTTGAGATCAGCTGAAAAGGCTCACTTCCTGCCCAGAAAAAAGACAAAGTAATGATCTGAGCATTTTAACGCCACAAATGTACTGTCCTAATCATCGTCATCTATATTTCTGTGTGTACACACCCCCCCAGACTACTATACCCCATAACTGGGACCTGGTGGTTCCCCCCCCCCCCACCCCCCCACCCCACCCCCACCCCGGCCCCGCCAGATGTACTAGTTCCTATCATCGTTCAATTCTATATCTTCAATGTGAACACACCCCTCAGACTACCATACCCCATTCTTGCAGACCTTGGTGGACGCTGCAATTGGTGATGGACACCTCGGCCCTGAGTCTCCATAACTCTAAGCATACAAAAAAAATCATCAGCCTATCTACGCCAACACACAATGGTACTAGTTGCTATCATCGTATTTCTATGTGACCCCCCCCCCCCCCCCCCCCCCCCCCCCCCCCCCCCCCCCCCCCCCCCCCCCCCCCCCGACTACCCTACCCCCATACTGGGGACCGTGCTCCCCCCCCCCACCCCCCCCACCCGCCCCCCCAAAATGTACTAGTGCCTCATCGTCATTCCATTTCATTGTGACCCCCCCCCCCCCCCCCCCCCCCCCCCCAGACTACCATTACCCCCCTACTGGACCTGGTGGCGTGCAAGTTTTGTGAGGGACCACCTCGGCCTGAGTCTCCTTCCCCCAAGATACTGCTCCCTAGCATGCGGGAGCATGCAAAAGGTAGCCATCACAAGCTATCCACACTTGAGGATGCACCTGCCTCCAGACCTCCAGGGGTGGTCAGTTACCAATTGATTGACTTCGGACTTGTGATCGGGGTCAGGCAATGGAGCAGTGCGCCTGGGAGGGGGTGAACAACAGTGGATGGTATTAGTGTCATGAGTGGCAGTATTAGTGTCCATGAGTGGCAGTAGTAATCACGATGTCATTCGTTTCAACGTGGCGTATAGTGTCATGAGTGGATGTCATAAGTTTATGATATATATTCATTCCGTGTCATGATGGGTATATAGTGTCATGAGTGGATAGCATGGTTTTATTCTATATTATTAGTGTATGAGTGGATGGTAGTGTTGTCTGATTGGATATTCAGTAGTTCATGATTGTATTAGTTTCAAAATGGAGTATGGTGTGTGAGGGGGGGATAGCATTGGCTTCATGATTGATAGCATGAGCTGTATGAGTGGACGGGGAGTTTTCCGAAACAGATAGCGTAGTTCTCCTGAGGCATGTTGGAGAGGATAAGGGTCATTGACTGGATAGCAGTGGTTTCAGGAGCATCCTCATCATCATCATCACCATCAGCAATCATCACCATAATTCACCATCCCACCACCATGCATCATCAGCATCATCATGCATCATCATCATCATCAGCCTCACATATATCATCATCCTCACCATCATCCAGTCCTGCAGCAGCACTATCATCATATCATCAGTCATCATAATCGTTATCATCTTTATCATCTTTATCATGGCATGATCATCGTCGTCTCATATCAGTCATCATCAGCCTACATGACATTAATCATAAGCCTCATCAGCATCCATCATCATCATCATGTCATCTTTAGTCAGCCTCATCATCATATCATCATCATCATCATCAGCATATATATCTATCATGTCATCGCTCATCTTCATATCATTCACGATCTCATCCTTCATCCTCCTACATCCTCATCATCATCCTCTCATCCTCATCATCATATCATATCATCATCATCATTCATCATCATCATCCTCATATCCTCATCATATCATCTCCATCATCATCATCATCATCACATCATCATGGTCGTTCATCATTCATATATCCTCATCATCATCTCTCCATCATCATCATATCATCACCATCATCATCAATCCATCATCTCATCATCCTCATCATCATCATCATATTTTCATACTCATCGTCATCACCCTCATCCTGATCTAATGATTCGTTTCACATCCTGAAGATTCCATGTGGCGACCCCTCATCATCATCATTCATAATCATATCCTGATTAATGATTCGTTCCCACCATCCTGAAAAAAAAAACTCATGCAGACGAGAACCCTCGCACACACACCACACACACACACCAAGCACTACCACACTACACAACACCTGCCGACGAGCACCCTGGCGCTCTGTACTCGGGGAAAGCGCGTAGGTCATGAAAGTGCTTCAGGGGGTAGTTGCCAATACACTGTGTTATTCATGCATACCAGAGAGGCTACCTCTGCTGGCCACTATGTGGACACAGCATCAACAGGGCCCTTTTCTCAGGCTGTGAGGTAGACGACCGAGACCCGGTCAACAACCCCCCCTGTTTTTTTGTTGTTCCCAAGTCCGAGGGCCGGCTTATGACACCTCAGAATTCAAACGGAATTGCTTGAGTGTGGAGCGAGGATTCGCCAAGCTCTCGGGAATAGCAGGCCACGCAAAACGTCACGTCCCATTGCAATCCACCCAAGCTGCTGACTGGTGACGCTGGACCGCCTTGGGGAAGGAAAAAGAAAGGGAAAGGAAGTTGCAGGGCAGAGGGTGTCTATGCAGTACGGGAGTGTCACGAAGGTTAGACGGAGCAGGAGCACAAGCCAGGCTTGAAGACGGATTGCAGGAGATCCAGGCTGGAGGAGAGTGACTAGTGCACCCACCGGATCAATTGGTTACACCGGCGAGGTGGCATGTTATTGGTGGCCTGGTATAAAGGGCTCGGCGCCCAATCGCGCCACCTGCACAGCTAGGTATCGGCAACAAATTCTATGTGTTGACCAAATACGGTATGATATCATATGATACTATACGAACAGAACATCAGATGATCTACTGATCATATGATATGAATGCCCAGACCACAGTTACCTAGGTCAGACCTCCGACATTCAATGATTCATCTCATGACCTGATATCATTATGATATATATTGCGATCCTACACATGAAAACGTCGACAGGCGTTCATCTCAGGCTTATAAGGGTGCTCGGCGCGATCCTGCGACACCTGACACATGAACCCTCGACATGAGCCGTTCATCTCAGGTTGATAAGGGTGCTCGGGTTGTTTTAACTGGTCAGGGGTCAGGAATCCTGCCCAAGTAACACATAACTGACAAACCAAACTATCGTCTGTTACGGGTTAAAATATAATAAAAAAGTGTTTCGCTGGTTTGTGTTGGTTGCAGAGAGGAAATACAGCCGGTGTACACACCACCACAAAGCTGTTCCCATTCCCAAGATAGTGGGCAGTTCACTGAATGTATATTATTACAGTCAAACAAAGGAATGATCCGCCGAAAGGACACTGTTTTTTTTACATCGTTGCGATCCTGCACTCCAAATCCGAGGACGCCAATTTTTTGCGCCATATGAACCCTCGAATCCATTATCTAAGTTTGGAAAAGAAGTATTTATTCTATTTTAAGGGGGGGGGGGGGGGGGGTCAGCCCCCCCTCAGGTTTTTTATTTTTTTCGGCTCGACGTTTTGCAGTTTTGTTTACTCATTATTCAGATAGTGGGCAGTTCAGTTCACTGAATGATATTATTACAGTCCAGTGTTTAGGCCAAGTAGGCTTTACATCATAATTAATACATTCCATGCATTTACATTAAATTACAGCTGTTAATAGTCTACTTGACACCGCGATGGTGTATGAGATCTGTGCTTTAAACAAAACGAAAAAGCTCCCAGGAGGAGGCTAAAGGGCCTTGCCCAACCGCGTAGGAAGGGCTACAACGGAAAGTGAACTGAACCCCAAACAATCGTTTTACCGACGGGGAGCCTGAGTTCGTGCTACGGTGATTCTTTAATTCTGCAATATAATTAAATCATCATCTCATCTGGGATGATAATCTAATTGTGCGATTATTATCCCAATTTTAGCTTGGTGCCCTATTGGACTCAAAATGTGCCGACGGGGGGCCTGAGTTCGTGCTGCAGTGATTATTAATTCTACTAAGTTTTCCCCATTTTAAAGGGGGGCCTGAGTTCGTGCTGCAGTGATTATTTAATTCTACTAAGCTTTCTCCATTGTAGAGGGGGCCTGAGGGGGGGCCTGAGTTCGTGGCCGTGATAGAATTTACTAAGCTTTCCCCATTTTAGAGATAGTGGGCGGTTGAATACTGTGTATAATGTACTAGAAGGGGCCCAAAAAGGACACACCTTTGGAGGGGGGCGGGAGTTCGGGGGGGGGGGGTGGGATTTCAATCGTGATGACTGACTAGTGAAGGGTTGATTCTCCCGCACTAGTCTAGGATGGCAGGATAAGATTTTGATTGGCAGTACGGATAGTCCGCCACATTAATGCATATTGCACCGCCAGTAGTCCTAGACTGGCAGGATAAGATTTTATGTGTCAGAGCCTTTCCTACTCTGAACGAGGGAGTGGGGCGCCCTTAGGTTGGCGGGAGGTTCCTACCCACGACCAATGATACACTACACAATGGGAACGTGTGGAGGGATTTGGTCATAAGCTATTTTTCTTGAGGCTGGGAGGTACAGTCCCACTACGATTATTTATATGTATGTATTTTCCAGTCCAGGGGAGGCCCAAAATAGGCTGAAGAGACTTGATCAACGTGATATGAAGGGGTAAAAAGAGTTTTTTTTTTTTTTTTTTTTTTTTTTTTTTTTTTTTTTTTTTTTTTTCTTTTTTTTTTTTTTTTTTTTTTTTTAAATATGATGAACTGAATGACTGAAACCCAACCAGTCGTTGGCCGACAACGTGCACTGATTCGGTACAGTGATTATGAATATACAATTAATTCATAATATTGTTAAAGTTTCTATTACGCAGGTTTGGCGTCTAACCGTTGACACAGTGTGCTACAATTACCCCTGTGCGGAACAAGGGGTTCTAGCGCACATGTCGGGACTGTAAACCAACGGGGGGGTTCGAACCGGAGGCTCCCCCGGTTGTGGTGACCATTCTAACCGGTACACATCTTGTGCGATTCTCATTGCACCATCGACCAGTCCAGACAACCGAAGAGGCTGGGCAAACTAGCGAATCGCCGTAAACTCTTGGATTGGGTACTGGGCACAGGGGTAGAGAGTGACCTGCATCTTGGCACGCATTAAAATAGCAGAGCCCGCTAACCAACTTACGAGCATCGGATTGAAATCTCTGTGGATTGTAATTATTGAAATGAAAATTCTCCTACCCCAAAGCTACCCTGGCCTTTTCATACAGGGGCTGAGTTTTACCACCCACCCACTACCCCCCAGGCTCCGGAACCCCTTGGGGCCATTTCTCCCCCCCCACAATAATTTAGTAGGGGTCAAAGTAGGGTGATTGTATAGTGCAAAAAGTCATCTCTGGTGCTGCCCCCATAAAAAGCACCCTATGTGGAGCAAGAAAAAGCAAATCGACAATAAATCAGCTTTGTGGGCAAACGGACGAAGGCCAACTCTCACCATCCATGTACATGAGAGTTTAGGGCTGGTGGTTAGGCCCCCCGGCCCCTCCTATGCCCTAGCCTATCAAATTAACAATCTTGGCCTATCTCAATCTCATTCTTAGCCAATACGAATCACATGCTCGGACTGTTCTAAATTTATAACCAATCACCTAGACGACCAACCTTTTTATTTATCCTCGAGGTTTCGAACTCATGGGCCATGGGGTCCTAGTCATCCTCTTTCTTCATCCACATCTCATCCTCAGGGGGGCAGACAGTTTGTAGCACAGGGGGAAAACCAAGCAAAAAAATGAATGTGGAGAGAACGCAGTCCTCTATTTGCAATAAGGGTGTTAGGGAAACATTGTGGCGCTTTACAAAGACATGGGCATGTGCATGGCTAGGCTTCCTAAGACGTCATCATAGTCTAAGCGTTCTTTGGATAGGTCAGTTAAGCTGTGCCGCAGCCGTAGCCGCGGTAGCTCCCAGAGCCGTGGCAAGATTGCTGCGTGGATGCCGTCAGGCAGGATCGAACTGGCGACATTTCGGTTACGATGTCGCTCTGATCGCTCTACTGCATGCAAGACATGAAGGTGATCCTCAAAGACAGTCAATAACAACTTGAGGTTGGAAAAAAATCACCTAACCGGCGTTACATGCCCGACGTTTAGTGTTGGGTTAGGGGGTTCGGGTCCACGTTAACCAGGACCCTAAACCCTAAAACCTCCCTCTCCTTTTGGCCCTCCCTTTCTCCGCTGGGCGGCTAGTTGTTGGTTGGAGTTTTCGTTCTCTCGATCATAGCTTAGTTTGTGGCTTCTGGTGTATGGGCAGGATTGTCTACAAGTGTGGTGGATTATCTTGCCCCGTTATGGTGTGTTTGCTTGAGTCTTTCTTTGTTTGGCTTCTGGTCTATGTTTTCGGCTGGCATTCCCCCCTTTCCTTTCATGGGTGTCTTATGGTTATCATCTTGACACTCGGTCCCTTTTCTGCAAGTTGGTGTGTCGGGTTGGAACTCGGGCTTTCTTCCTTAGGGCATTATCGCTGGCTAATAATAGGTTCTCATAGCGATGCACTTGGGTGGTGCATTAGTTATTTATTCGGCCTCCTCTATTTGTGGTGGTGGGGTGGTTTGTCTGGATGCATACTTTTGCATCCTCCCCTTTCCGATCTCCTACGCCTCTAGTTTGTGTCCTTTGGGGACTTGAACACTATGTTTTTCTTCCAGCGTTTGTTGGGTGCATTCAAAACCCTAAGCTTCCGTGTTATACAATTGGATGGTCGGAGGGCTGTTGCTGGATTGTCAAGTTCGGCAGTGATTTGCTGATTTTAGTAACGAATCACTCTATCCATCGTTCCCTCAAAAACCCGTAGTGCCTTCATGTTATTTATAAAATTTGAAGGTAGACAGTGGACTGGCGGAGTTAAA
>JACBWV010000610.1:19916761-20190637 GCA_013435795.1 Chlamydomonas sp. ICE-L | reverse complement strand
CTCCTGAACTCCTGCAGCAATTAAAAGGTGTGGCCCAAGCTCTCCATCGGTTCCTTTCCAATTGCCAGGTATTCAGGCTCGTTGGTAAGAGTGTGCGATATCGGGCCTTCTTCATTCGTTTGGCTTCCTCGGTTCTCGCTCCCCCCTGGTTTCAATCCCTATTGGGCATCTTAGGCCCGATTGCTATCTATCTTCTCGCTTGTTCCCGATAATCGAGTGTATTGGAAGCGATAACCAAAACCGAGGTCGGTTATGCGTTGCTGAACTCCACGCCAACTTTGATTGCCCCGCTATTCCCGCAAATGGTCGAGTTTTGCCCGCCCTTATGGCTCATGTTCTTTTTTATTTGCTCCGGATAATCCTTTTGGGGTCAGAAGAACACCGCATCATAGACTACTGTGTATTCGCCCTATTTCCATCGCCGTCCTAGCTCCCACGGGCAATTACATTATTGCATACGAGCGTCTAGAAGTGTTTACAGAAGAAGCTTTGCTGCGGAAAGCAATGCACACCGAGTCACCGCGAAATAAATCTGTCTAGCGAGTTGGGTTGCGACGTCTCTCGGAAGCCCTGATTAGTTGTCGAAGTAAATGCTTCAGTTAAAGTTGAAGAAGCGATTATGACTGTGTCGCCATTTCACGTTACATTTCCGTTGGGCTTTTACGACTGAAGGATACTTCGCGGGATATCAGTTTAATTGCTGGAATGCTTCGACTCATGCGAAGGCGTACGAACAATCGAAGTGACCAACTCAGGCCGTTGCCTTGATTCGCTGGTTGAACTAGCATCATACTTATTCCAGAAGTCTGCCTAAGTCTGTAGACGCTGCTAGGGATGTTGCCTAGTGAGGCTGCTAAGTCTGCTAGGGAGGCTGCCAAGATATGCTGCTAAGTTTGCCGGGGAAGCTGCTATTCTGCTAAGTCTGCTAGGGACGCTTCTAGCGATGTTGCTTAGGGATGTTGCTGAGTGTGTTAGCGACACTGCTAAGGGATGCTGCAAGGTTTGCCAGGGATGCTGGCTAAGTCCCTGCCAGGGAGAAGCTGTTTCACACATGCAGGGTACTACAAAGCGGCGCGCGGCAGCGCGATTTTCGCGCACACTTTTTGAGCCCCACTGCGTGTTTCGCGCAGATGTTTCAACTCCTGTGGGCGCAGCGCGCCTTTTTTTGCGTTTTTTACACTACAAAAGCGCTGACCAATGTGACGTTCGTGCGCTTTAAAGCGCTGACCAGTTTTGACAAAAATGTAGTACCTTGCCACATGATGCACGGGTTTATCATTAGGATGCCCCGGGCTACTGACTTCCCCATTCTCCCTCCCCGTTATACACTTGTCTCAAATTTTCCTGTTGGGGTTGTGTTGCAATTCTACACCATCTGCAGAACTGATTGCTATCATCTACCCACCCACCCAACCCACCTACCCAATCACCCACCCACACACTTACATACCCACCCAAACGCCCACACCCATAGCCATCTTTTCAACCCACCCCATTCACCCACCCCAGCCCCCCCCCACTTCCCCCCCCCCCCACCCCCCCACCCGCACACCCCCCACCCCCCCCCCCCACCTCGCTGCAGGCGGAGGGCGTAAGAGTAGAATATGTGTTGGTGCCCCAATGGAATGCCAGGTGTGACAACATCATATAGCACACTTGGTTACATGGCTCCCTTGAATCCGTAAGGCTGCCGGCACATGTGGAGTCCAGTAGGGCGCTAGAAAAATGTCATCATTATCATCGTCGTCATCCTCCTCCTCATCATCAGCATCAGGCATCAGCATCAGCATAGAGCAGGCATTACATACAAGGACTAATGAGTAATGAATTGCTTTCTCTGCTGTAGTTGGTATTGGTGCTGGCCCCTGCTGGTGGTATTTGTGGGGTTTGAAGATGCAGGAGGGGCGGTGGTGGGGGTGGGGGTGGTGAGAGCTTGCGATTAATAAAATATTCATTTTTGGTCATGCCACCAGCGCCTCGCCTACCTTGCTTTCCAGCAGATGTCGAGAAGGTCGACAGCAAAATGGGTCAGTTAGATGGAACCAACTTGAACTTGTGCTTGAGCTTGAACTTGGATACATGGCTTCAGCCAGCAATTTACAATATTTGTAGGGTTGGGAAGCAAACGTATATTTTTATTTGTATAAGCTGTATAAACGTATAAACGTATACATATAAACGTATAAAAACGTATATAAAAATTAGGCACTTCTTGAGAAAACATTTTGACATGGGTTTTAAAGGTATTGCCGCGTAGCTAATTTCGTTGGCATCACATATGACATATCAAGTCTCGGAGAAATAATCTGATAAATTTAGGTTGTCCAAATCTCAGAAAATAAATCAAGACCAGAGAGTGCGTCGACCAAGAAGCGCGGTGCCAATCTAAGGGAGCCATTAAATGCCAATGGTCTATTATATAACTGTTTAAGTGTATACGGTAATAATGTAAGTACATGACGGCATTTCAATATTGTCCATGTTCACATTGCACTAGGCTTGCACCATCAATCCTTCAAGCCCTCGTAGCACGTAGCACAGCTTGTGGAATGGAAGGCTAGGTGACGCTCGGATATGTGTGCCATCCTGGCTATCTAGATCAACCTTCAGGCCAAATGTTTGTCAAATAATGCATGTGAATGGTGATTTTTATTGCTTTTTAGTGATAGAGGAAGTCCAAAGCTTTCCAATGAGCTATCTAAATCAAAAATATAATGAAAAACAAGAAAGTTAAGTGCCGGGACGGGTGCTGTACTTCTCAAAGTACAGACTAAACGATTTTATACGACGTCTTTAAGGTCGATTTGAGAAAAACTATACGACGTATTTATATGTATTAACGTATATTATGCGTTTATTATGTCGGCCCAACCCTAAATATTTGGCTGCTCGCTGTCTTCAGCAGTAACAGCCATTACATTCGACGGATATATGCCGAGACCAATACAGAGACTATTTCTCACAAGGTTGCTCAGGGTGGCCTGCCTCATACCATATACTTTCCTTCTCCTCTGTATGCACTGTGCAGACCAAACTGTCGAATGACTGCTTTTTCTTGCAGAGAGGGGGGGGGGGGGGGGGGGGGGGGGGGGGGGGGGGGGGGGGGGGGCAGTGTATTTATTTTCGGCTACAGCCGCAGCTTCTAGGCTGCTCCCCTGCCTGCCTATCCAGCCAAAGCTAATGCAGTCAACTGCACCTGGGCGCTAGCCTCATCAGCATTTGACACCTGTTCAGATCTCGGCGCATAGTCCAGTGGATGATTCAGGGAGCTACCTAGAAGCTGCTGCTCGTAGCTGAAAAGAACACAACTGGTGGAGTGTTGCTGGGGTGGGTGGGTGGGAGGGCTTTGGTCAGCTCCAGAGCTAATCTGCCAACTCGTACATGCAAACAGATCCCGGGTTGTCACGCCTGTCTCACTAGACTGACACCATATTACCAGAGGCACTCAAGAACAACACTGGGGGGGGTGGGGGGGGGCTGGGGGGAGGGGTTGCAGGGGGGAGTATTGTCCGCGCTATTCAACTTGTGCATTTTTCACTTAGCTACATCTAATCTGCCAACTCGTACATGCAAACAGATCCCGGGTTGTCACGCCCGTCTCACTGGACTGACACCATTTTTAGGGATCAGCAATATGATATCATGTCATCATATGATATCATATGATGCCGGCGGTCTGACCAGGTTTCTTTGGCCTGGGGCACCATATCATCTGATATTAAATCATATGATTTGTGTATGATATCATATGATATCATAATCGTCTTTGGTCAACATCATATGATTTGCCGTTCCCTAACCATATTACCAGAGGCACTGAACAACAACACTGGGGGGGGTGGGTGCTGGGGGAGGGGTTGCAAGGGGTAGTGTTGTCCGCGCTATTCAACTTGTGCATTTTTCACTTAGCTACATCTAATCTGCCAACTCTCACATGCAAACAGATCCCGGGATGCCACGCCTGTCTCACTGGACTGAAACCATACTACCGGAGGCACAGAATATGTCTGTTCCATTTGCAGCAAGATGCAATCGACTTGGGGAACGGACCAGCCCGCTTCTGCAGCCAGTGTGGCTTTTTCGAGGTATGTTTCTGTATGTATGTTTTTCGAGGCGTGTGTTTCTTTGTATGTATGTTTATGGCGGAGCCCCCCCTTTTGGGAAGCGGGAGCTCCCAGGTTTACCCATTTGTCTGTTTGTCAGACCATCCAACTGACCGACAGAAACATCGAAGCCTGACATGTCAGCCAATTGTCTCATAACGAAGTGGCTTTGGTCAGCTCCAGTCTGTTGCCACATTTCGTTCCGTTGCCAACACACTCTGCCAATATTCCGCGTCGCTTCTGCCGCTACCCCTCTTTTTCGAGGTATGTTTCATTGTATGTACCGTACTGTCAGCAAAATTTAACGCTTCGAAAGATTTCACGGTCATTTTTAGGGGGTTTATTATAATTTCACGTTTATTTTTCAGAGGGATATAATTTGACGTTAGTCATTTCACGGTTCAAATTTTAATAAAATCCATTTAAATGTTTCAACTTGAACATATTACACTGATTCATTGCCTGTTCTTAAAATCACAATACAGACTTATGATAACATTGTGTACCGGTACTCATGAGTGTGGTATAGGTAGTTGTGTTCATACTATTACCGTAGACCATGTACCGTTGTATCAGGGTACATGGTTATAGGGTCTGCAAGTAGGGTAGTACTCGCATCAACTCATTTAATCACTACATTTCCTGCTCAGTTAATTTGAGTTCTAGGACCTGCAACTAAGGCATCTCACAAACAAGAGCACACAGTGTGTGGAAGGTCTCCCACTTCACATACGTTTTTGTGTCAGGTCTGGTTTCTAACTCAGACCAATCCACAAGGTACCCCAGCATTTGAAGGAAATCCGCTGCCCTCTTGGTGAAAAACTTGCTGCTCGTCTTTGCCGAGGTGGTCGATGGGTTGCGAGCGACAGCCTCTTGAGCTTCGGCTGTAACTCGGTTAAGCTGGTTCTTGGAAACGGTGATCTGCCCAGCCGGTTCTGGCCGTTTTAAGAAGCCCCAGAGGGTGCTTTGCTTATTGTGATTTGGAGCTGCCAGAGGGCGCAGACGTCCCTCGCTCAGGGGATCTATCGAGGGGCTGTGCCATGCAATCTGGGGAAAGCGAAATTGTTGGGAGTTTCTGCTTGTCGGTGAGCCGTCAGACGGCAGGCGGCAGGGGTAGTAAGCCCTATGTGAAGCCCAGGGGCTCAAACCCTAATATCGCCCTGAAATTCGATTTCAAGTTTTTTTTGTCGCGTAATATAGTTTACGCCTCAATTTCACGGGTGCTCCCGTGAAATTAAAGCGTTACATTTTGCTGTCAGGACGGTATGTGTTTCGAGGCATGTTTCATTGTCAGTATATTTTCAAGGTGTATGCTTCATTGTATGTATGTTATCGAGGTGTATGTTTCATTGTTTGTATGTTTTTCCAGGTATTTTTAATGTTTGTATGTTTTTCGAGGTATGTTTCATTGTATGTATGTTTTCGAGGATTTTGTTTCATTTTTTTGTCGCGGAAGAGATAATTAGAACTTCAAATCTCTCGCATACCAATCCGTAAGGTAACTTCAACCCTAGGCTTACTGCATCCCCGTTGCCCTAGGCCCCTCTCAATGATAGCTATCCTACGTGAACTGTATTCTCCGTGCCATTAACCCCAACTCTAGGTAGTGATCCTACACAAACTGCATTTTTGGCGGAGCCCCTCTTCAAGGGGGCGGGATCCCCCAGGGTCACCCCGTTGTCCATCTGTGCGTGTGACCGTCTGACCCAGAACTGGTAGCTAACTCGCTTCTATTTCCACCTGTCGCTCCGTTGCGAACACTCTCCCCCATTTTTTAGCGTGACTTGCGACGCTGCATAGAACTTGTCCTCTCCCTAACCCCCCAACTACTGGTACCATACCCAAGTTAACTGCGTTCTCCTTGCCCTGAACCCCTGTTGTTGATAGCAATCCTCAGTTACTTCATTCTCCTTGCCCTGAACCCCTGTTGTTGATAGCAATCCTCAGTTACTTCATTCTCCTTGCCCTGAACCCCTGTTGTTGATAGCAATCCTCAGTTACTTCATTCTCCTTGCTCTGGATCCCTGTTGTTGATAGCAATCCTCAGTTACTTCATTCTCCTTGCCCTGGATCCCTGTTGTTGATAGCAATCCTCAGTTACTTCATTCTCCTTGCCCTGGATCCCTGTTGTTGATAGCAATCCTCAGTTACTTCATTCTCCTTGCCCTGGATCCCTGTTGTTGATAGCAATCCTCAGTTACTTCATTCTCCTTGCCCTGGATCCCTGTTGTTGATAGCAATCCTCAGTTACTTCATTCTCCTTGCCCTGAACCCCTGTTGTTGATAGCATTCCTCAGTTACTTCATTCTCCTTGCCCTGGATCCCTGTTGTTTATAGCAATCCTCAGTTACTTCATTCTCCTTGCCCTGGATCCCTGTTGTTAATAGCAATCCTCAGTTACTTCATTCTCCTTGCCCTGAACCCCTGTTGTTAATAGCAATCCTAAGTTAATTCATTCTCCTTGCCCTGAACCCCTGTTGCTTATAGCAATCCTAAGTTAATTCATTCTCCTTGCCCTGAACCCCTGTTGTTTATAGCAATCCTAAGTGAATTCATTCTCCTTGCCCTGAACCCCTGTTGTTTATAGCAATCCTCAGTTAATTCATTCTCCTTGCCCCGAACCCCTGTTCTTGATAGCAATCCTGGGTTAATTTGATTTCCTTGCTCTTATCCGCTGTCTATGGGCCAATCTAACCCACGTAACTGTGTTCTGCTTTCCCTTTACCCCAGCTCTTGGTAGCGATCCTACGCAAACTGCGTTTTCCTTTCTCTAAATCCCCTACCACTGGCATTATACCATAGTCAACTGTGTTGTCCACCGTTTTTCTATTCGGCTATGCGCTGCAGCTTCTAGGCAGCTCTCTGAGCCAGCTGTTTAGCCAAGCCCAAATATTTCAGCAGTGCTGGACAGCCAATTGCATCAGCTTCCAGGTGCACTAGCTTGTGTCCACTTCGGCTGAATAGCCAGCCAGAGGAGCTGCCTAGAAGCTGCAACGCGTAGCCCAAAATAAAAACAGTGGTGTTGGTGTTGTCCTTGCCCTGGGCCCCTGTCCTTAGTAGCAATCCTGGGTTAATTGGATTTCCTTGTCCGTATCCCCAGTCAATAGTAGCTAACTGTCAGCGGGTGAACTACAGGCACACGGTGAACTACAGGCACATGGATGCTATATCGGAATCTAGATCTAGATGCCGATATAGCATCCGTGTGCCTGTAGTTCACCCGCTGAAACTAACCTACGTAATCTGTATTCTCTGTGCCATGAACCCCAGCTCTTGATAGCAAGCCTACAAAAACTGCATTTTCCTTTCACTAACCCCCCTACAACTGGTAATGATAATGCCTGGTAGGGCTCGGGATTAAGGGAGCCCTGTCTTGCGGCGGTAGAGAACGGCTGCTACTTTACCTGGACAGTGCTACTATGGCGGTTGACAGCGACCGCAAACACTAAGGCGCACCCGTAGGTATTCGAGCATACACACACACATGCACACAACCGGTACCATACCCAAGTTAACTGTGTCTCCTTGCCTTTTTCCCTTCACTTCCTTTTAACCTACATAACTGTGTTCTGCTTGCATCGTAGCCCCTATCTGCCTTCCATGGAAGAAACAAGACCTGCAAGATTCGGCTTCAGAGGTGAGGTGAAGGTTGTACGTGCTTGATTTGTTAACATTTGTGAATAAAGCATATAAATGCAATGGCGGTCGCTTTTGAAAAACTTTTAAAATAAATGGTAGCGGCAACTGCTTATTTGTAACATATAAGGCTCGTAAGTCGTAACACATATCTACCTTCCATGGAATGATCAAGACCTGCGAGATTCTGATAGGATAAACCCTGATGCATAATCTGCGTTGTTTGAAAAGCACCGTGCCCCCCCCCCCCCCCCCCCCCCCCCCCCCCCCCCCCCCCCACCCCCCCCACCCCACACACACTGTCACCTTTTGCCGTACTTCCCTCCTCAGGAGAAACATTTGCGTTTTGACTCACTATCCTTCTTCTATTCCTGTGTTCCCCTCCTTCCAGGGGGATCACAGCCCCCCCCCCCCCCCCCCCCCCCCCCCCCCCCCCCCCCTCCCTGTTGGTGGTTGGCCCAATAATTGCAAGCAAACGAGCTGGCACCTCCAACCGCACGCCTCGTAATAAGGCGTACTATTCATTTATTGATTTGTTTATTTCCCTCCTTAACCCCGCAGGCATAATATGCGCCGATTTCTAAAGCACCGTGCTGGTCGCAATGGAGGTGATGTTTCAGAAGTACATGAGACTGCCACCGCTGTTGCAAAAGCTGCGGTTGCTGCGCCTGATGCCCACCGGGTAGGGAACAGAAGCTGCAGGGACTTTTTTCCCCTGCTATTGAAATTGAAATTGAAATTGTTACATCCGTGTAGAACCTTTACTCACAGGACATGAAGTTAAGGACACCATAGCGTAATCCGGGGCTAGCTATAGTCACCGTAGGACCATCTCAGTAAAAAGAATTACCAACCACATCATGCCAGTGCAGCTTAATACGGGGGTTTTTCACCCCGGTTGGGAAGCACCGGCACAATACAGCTGGTAAGACAAAACCTGAGAAGGGGGGCGGTCTGTGTGCTAGTCCCCGGGTATCGACCCTGGGTGGGCTTCCATAAAGCGTCTGCACTGTAAAATACTCTGGAAGCTAGTAATGGTGTGAGAATGGACTGTGTCCGCCAGTTTGAGGGCACAGGATCTCTGAAGTCCAAGAGTGGTCATAGAAGTCAAAAAAGAGGTAGGAATAGTACCAGTTGTACCAACGGTAATAACTTCATAGTGAACAAGGTATCCAGCCGATCGAAGGCCATTTACTAATTCAACATGCTGGGCATGTTTCGTAATAAACTTAGTAGCATGGTTAGTATCAGAGCAGTATCCAAGCTCAAGAACCCAGAGTTCTTTATCAGACATACAGGTAGGAGAGTCTATGTCAGGTAGGACGGCAAGATCAGGTCTCATCCTCTTCCAATCCGCTACAGTAATAGTGGAGGGGCGTAACCAGTCAGGGAGACGTTTGCCCAGGACCCCCCTGGGGAGGTCCTCTTCCTTGCCAGCGTCCATGATCATTCTGCGAGATCCCAGGGCTCCTGTGCAAATGGCCTTGTGGATGAGTCGCACTGCGGCGTCATGTCTCTTGATGTAGAGCCCCTTGAAAGTCCGGTGTGGGCAGCCCACCAGGATGTGGCCCGCTCCGTCCTCACAGGTGTGGCAGATGGGGCATAGGGAGTTCGTGGGTGGGTGAGTGCTGGTAATATAAGGAAGTTTCCAGCGGAATGCAAGTTTACGGTTCCACAGTCTACCCCAGCGGGCTTTAAGGATGTGGAATTTAGTTTTATGCTGGATAAGGGTTGAGGTCCAAAATTTGTTACTTGCTTGAGGAAGTTGGTGGGGGGTGTTATCAGCCCAGGTGGTTGCATAAATCCCTTTAAGAGGGTGTTGACCAAGGTGGCAGCTAGTGGGTAGGTTAGAGGTGATACCTTGTGTAAGGTTAGGTGCTAAAATTCTTGGGGGAATATCTCCCATGGGTGTACGAGGAGGTTGAACTGTAGGCCAGTAAATATTGTGGCGGGGGATTTCCCCAGTGTTATCAGTAAAATAAGTTGAGGTGGGGTGCTCAGCTGCCTTGAGTGCCAGAGTGTCTGCTCTGTCATTTCCAAGGATACCTGTGTGGGAACGGACTTTACAAAGGGTGGTGTGTGAGCCATGCAGGATGCGTTGAATGAGGTGTTTTTGAATTGATTGCAGTAATTCAGTATGAATGGAACGGGTTGTTGTGGTGGGGTCATGAATCATTTTTTTATAAGTTGAAGAGAGCAGAGGCTGTCTGTATGAAGGGTAAGAGATTTGTCATAATCAATGTTGAGAAGGGCTTGGTGGATGGCTACCAGTTCTGCCCGGTTGTTAGTTTTGGTGGCCCCTATTCCCCCAGGGTTGATAGTGTAGCTTTGTCCTGCAGCCGGGACATATACTGCAGCACCTATTTTGCTAGGGTGCCCTGGTTTACCTTTTATTAGGCTACCATCTGTGTAGACCTGGAGGCCAGAGGAGGGGGTAGCAAGGTAAAAACAAGGGTGAGTAATGGTAAGAGGAGAAGGAGGAGGGTGTTGGTGGAGTGGAGGTTGCCAGGGATTTTTGGCAAGAGATTTAAGTTTCCGAGGGTAGGTGATGACAATGTCAGTGAAAGTAAGTGTGGGAGGTGGTGTGATAGTAGAGGGCTCCCAGGATGAGGAGAGGCTTTGCATGTAGTATGTCCATTGGTCAATAAAATTTGGGAGTTTAGGAAAGTAAGTCTCTTGGCTGTGAGGGTTGCATATAAGAATGAGGTGTAATTTTTGAGTGGAGGGTGGGGTGTGAGATTTGCTGCCAAGCCAAATTTCAGAGGTAGTATAAAATTCAGACTGTGGTCTAGAGTCAATGTAGTGAATCCAGGAGTGATGGAGGAGAGTTTTGTAAGGGGCAGCAAGGTCATCAGGGAGGAGCATCAGGGTGCAGGTAGGGCTGAGAGTATTTTCAGCATGGTCAGCACTGGCTAGAGCCCACCTTAGAGCTTGGTGTGCTTGTGTGGTGGAGTTGGGAATGTCCACCAATGAGCCCCCAGTCCAGATGGTAAGAAAGGGGTCTTGGTTGGAGCCAAAGAGCTGGTTAGCAGGGCTGGTAGAAGAGAAGCTGGTGAGGCTTTGGTCGTAGCTAAGAGGATTGGAGGTACGATGGTGAGTAATGCCCAGAGCAGCTGCTGCTTGGTAGAGGAAGGGAGACAGAATGTTAGTGGCAGCAGGAGCAGCTCTGTATCTGGTGAAGAGGGCAGCTAAGTCAGTGTGGTATGTTCCTCCTTGGGTCAGTTGGTTCCATTTGGTAGGGTGGTGATTTTTGAAGTGGTCATAGTTTTGTTTAAGAGAGGTGAGCCTGTCGTTGGGAATGTGCCCAAGACAGTGACCTGTGGGGTTATAAAGATATGAAGCGTTGGTATGTGTGTGTGTGGATTGGTCATCCAAAGTAGTTAGGATGCCTGTTTGTATAATGTAGGCTGAGGGTGGTTGAATGTCCCAGTCTGGGTGCCTGTCGTGTGTGTCAATGTGCAAAAGTTTGTGAACCAGATTATGATTGTCAGCATTAAATCCTGGAGAGATGGCCCATTGGCCTTGTTGCTGGAGGTTAGTGAGGTGGATGTCCTTCCTGGGGTTGAGGTGTGTGTTTATCGGAGGAGTGGTTTTAAAGGTGTGGGTTAATTGGTCATATGCTGGTTGTCCCACCAGTTCAACAAGGTGAGCCACATGGTGAGATTGAGGTTTCCAATGTATGGTGGAGGTAGTGGAGGTAAGAGGTGTGCAGTGGTGGATGTTGTATCCCATGCGTGTGTAGGAGTTGATATGGTCGTTGTTTATGATGGTTGGGGCCCATTGGACGTGGACAACGGTGGTGGTGGCAAGTTTGTTGTCGCTGTGAGAGCGCTTGCCCCGCCAGCTCGTAATGTGCAGGGCTCTGTACTGAGATCCGTAGGTAAGGTGAAGCAGGCGCGCCGGTGGTGTAGGTGCGCTGCTGTCGGGGAATGTCATGGCCTCGCGGATCCTGTCAGGGTGCGAGGTGGAAGTTATTTTATATGCGCGGTAGAATTTGGAGGAGGAGGAGTGTCGGATCCAAGATTTGCACAAGTAGTGGCGTGCTGACCAGGTGGCGTCACTGTTGGAGCAGCCCCATGCTTGGTGCGCATGACTGCCTGCGATCTGCGTGGGCCACGCCCACCATTGGTTTCCTTCCAGGTCCCCAGTGGGGTCCGCCTCGTAGTCTGCATCAGTAACGGTGGCGTGAGGTTGGTAGCGCTGGGTGAGTGGGGTGGAGGATTCGATAGGAGCAGGAAATTTAACGTTGTCTGTCGTGTTCTGCGGAATTGCGTAGCCAGGCGCAAGTTGCCTGTGGGAGAGGGGGAGTGGGTCAGAGTGAGTTGGAGGAATGACGGTTTGGAGGGAAGAGAGGTGTGCGGTGAGGCGGTTCAGGGATCGTTTGTGGTGTTTAGTAATTTTGTGTAAAGTAATAAGAGAGAGGTCTGTAGTACTGATAAGATGAGTTCCCATGGGGGTGACCAGGTCGTGGTATGAGTAGATGTCCAGGTCGTGGAAAATTGAAAATTGAAAATTAGAACGTCCAAGTAAGTCACACTGCCGGGGACAGTTGACCCTACTAAGGACGTGGTTTTATCGACACCGGTTCGTAAGCTCACCTTGCTCGAGGTTGGCAACGAGGCTAGAACCAGTCACGTTTCATACGGTTGACGGCCACCGTGAGAACCGAAACGCTCCCGACGGGGTTCGAACCCGGCATCTCCTTCGGTCAAGGTCGGATACTCTACCACTGAGCCACTCCAAGTCCGGATCGGGGATCAGGTCGTGGAAAGGAGTCATGAGTGAGACAGGGATTGCCTGTGGTGGAAGAGGGAGAGAGTGTATGTTAAGTTTGTCAAGAAGTTCTGTGTCATTCCAAGAAATTGTTATGTCAGATTTTTTAATAATTTCCAGCTGGCGGGCTAGGGACATATATTTAAGTTGCTTGCGGGAGAGAGAGAGAGGATATAGAGTGGTCATGGTGGAGGTTGATTTGTCAAGAAGAGCCCTGGTGAGAATTCCCAGGTGACCTTGGTCGTTCATGGACTGGGTGAGGGCTGTTGCAGTAATCTGAGTATATTCAGTGAGTAGAGAGGGCACCCCTAGTCCTGCCTCTGTTTTGGGGAGGTGGAGTGCTCTTGTCGGAAAGGATCTAGGAAGGGAGCAGCAGAGTTTAACTGTTTTTAATACTGCTCTGTCAATGACATGAATGTCGGTTAGTGAGAAGGGAGCTACTATCATGGGGTATTTAATAGCTGCTCTGACACATTGTGAGATTATTCGTAGACATTGGGTGGGGGTTGCCCTATTTTTAGCTTTAGTGAGGATACCTTTGTTGTGGATGGTTTCAATAGTAGAGTGAAGTTGAGTTTTCCAATTTAAGGTAAGTGAGATGTGAACCCCCAGGTATTTAAAGGCTTGGTCTGGCGGCTGGTAGGTAGCATAGGAATTACCTAAAGGAATTTTTCTAGCCTTTGTATGAGAGTGTTGTTGTGAGTAGGTTGTGAGGGGTGTGATTTGTGGAGTATGCCACTAACCACACATTTAGTGGCGTTAAGAGGAATGCCCGACCAGATACTAAAAGTTTGAACTTTACCACATTGGATGTGAAGGTCCTCTGAGCTGCCGGTTAGGACGGCAGTGTTGTCAGCATACCCCAAGCTGCTAGTGTGGTCTTCATCTGCTGTTGTGGAGGGTAGGGATGCTGCTCTGTATCCTCGTCCTCCAGAACGGAGCCATCTGTGTAGGGGTTCTAGAAAAATAATGAAGAGTAAGGGGGAGAGAGTGTTTCCCTGGATAGTGCCCCTAGTGATGGGGATAGGGGAGCCAGATGTATTGTTAAGGAGGATATGTGTAGTAGAGTTTGTGTAAATTCCTTTAATTGTATCTATAGTGTCATGGGTATAACCCAAGCTGTGCATAATGCAGAGGAGTTTTTGGTGATCAATCATGTTGAAGGCAGAGCTAAAGTCAAAGTAGGCAGCATAAAGGTCCTGGTGGAAGAGGGCAGCATCCTCAATGTTGTGGAGTAGGGTCAAGAGTTGTCTATAGGTACTTTTGTCTTTTCTGAAACCCTCTTGGCAGGCACTAAGAATGTGATTGGTTTCAGAGTAGGTAGTAATAGTGTTGGTAACAAGAGAGGTCCAGAGTTTGGCTACAGCATTGTTAAGGCCTATTGGCCTGTAATTTTGAGGTAAGCAAGGATCTGATTTTTTGTAGAGCATGACTGTGTGGGAGATTTTCCAGCAGTCTGGTGTTTCTCCCAGGATCCATACTAGCTGCATGAGTTTGTGTATGGTGAGGTGCAATTCCTGTGGGAGGCACATAAGTAGTTCATTAGGTATGCCATCTGGGCCTGTGGCTTTGTTGGTGGAGAGTTTCCTGATGCAGTCATCATAGATGGTTGAGGAGGAGAGATAGGTGTAAGGGGAGGCAGTGGTTTGTATGGAGTTGGCTGGAGTTTCAAGGTGGTATTTATCTGTGTGTGTTTCCCATGGAGGGGGAGTGGCATGTCGTGTATAATCATCTAAGATGGGTGGTGTGGGAGGTGACATAGGTTTACCCATGTGTTTGGTCAAAACTTCCAGGAGACCCTGGGTACTGGTGCTAAGTGTGTTTGAGTATGCATCCAGTAGGGCAGTGGGTGTGTGTGTAATTTTCAGGAGAGAAAATATACCTGTGAGTTTGTCGTGCCTGTGTGCTGAGGCGGCGTCTGAATTTCTTGATGGAGGCAGTTGCTCTCTCCTCTTTGAGTGCAGCCTGCATGTGACGTAGTTCTGTAATACTTTGTTTAATATCAGCAGTTAGAGAGAGGCAGTAGTCAGGGAGGAGTAAGTTTTGTAGGTGCTGTTGCATTTTAATTTTAGTGGTAGGTGAGTATGTGCCTGCCGTGTGAGGTGTGCTTCTGAGCTCCATGTATTGTTGTTGGTCAAGGTGATTGGAGGCTGTTCGAAGTGCTTTAATGTGTTTAATATGGTAGTTAAGACGTCTGTAGGTTTTAGCAGTTTGTCTGGGCAAAAAAATGCCTGGTGTGCTAGACTTAATGGGGCAGATGTCAGTCATGATGGAAAGAGCTTGGTGAAGAGTGATCATGAGATGATCTGCCATGCTGTTAAGATTTTCTGGCATGGTGGCTGTGAGTTCTTGTCTAATAGATTGGATGTGTGCAGATGTTTTATCTTCTCCCAGTAAAGTTTGTGCTATAGTCCAGGCTTTATTTATGTTGATGTGGCTGTGTTGAAATTGATGGAGAAATTTATTTGAGATTGCCTCTTTGGCTTTGGCCATGTCCTGTTGCTTGAGAGGGAGTTGCAGTTGGGGTGTTGGATTGTGAGGTGGTGCGTCAAGGTTGGGAGGAGGAAAGAGAGAGGAGGTAATTTGTTGTTCCAGGGTCAAGTGGTCAAGTGTGTCTCCCATTTGGTGTGTGGTTTCTGTCACCATGGTTGCAGGTAGGGGGTTGATGAGAATGATGTCATCTATCCTGCTGCTGTAGGAGGTGTTGTCTGAGTAAGTATGGGGACGTGGTGATGGTTGGATGTGAATTGAATATTTATTAAGATGCTGGTAATGAGGCTGGTCCTCCAGGTGATGGACTGTGTTGCTTCTATCAGTAAGGTAGTAAGCTGCATTCCAGTCTCCCCATGCAATATAGTGGTGAGAGGGGTTCTGGGATATGATGTAGTGGATGTGTTCATAGATGCGGGCTCTTTTGGCAGGATCATTGCAGGGCATGTAGACACCTAGAATGTGAGTGATGTTGTTAATAGTTTGATGAGTGAGATGACCAGCTATGTCAGTGGGGATTTCATGTTTAATTAGGTGTGCAGTAAGAGTCTTTTTGATAAGTGTGATGACTCCAGCTGAGCGGGTAACCATGTTGTCTGCATTGGTAGCTTGCTTAATGGTTTTGCTGCTGTGATGAAAGTGGTAGTCAGAGAGGTCTTGTTTGATCATATTAATTATGCCTGTATTGTTGGAGGTGAGTTTTGTTTCGGTGAGAATAGCAATGTCTGGCTCATTAGTTCGAATATGGTCATAGAGTGTTTCCCAGGATGAGAAGATGCCTCTGCAGTTGGAAGTGATAATGTTAGTGAGATAGAGTGCAGTTTGCTGTTGTTGAACAGGATGTGAAGTAGTATGAGTAATTTTAATTCTTTTCGTTGGAAGGGTTTTGGTGGTGAGTCTGGGAGGAGCAGGTTTCTTGGTAGGAGGTTCTGCCCCAAAGATTCTGCATTGGCGAAACTTAGTGAAGTCAGGAAGGACGACTTTGCTAGGTATAGGGAGAGGTGTGTTGTGCATCTGGTGGGTGCAGAGGTGTGAGCGTTTTGTAGTTAAATTATTTTTCTTTGCAGGAGATGTTTTTTGTTTTGATCTGGGAGGTTCCTCATCGTCAGAGACTAAGTAAATAGTTTCTGTGGGGTCTTTTTGATTTAAAGAGGGAGAATCTATGGGGTCTTCTTGATCTGATAAGGTGGAGTTTAGGAGATCTGAGAAAGTTAGATCTGAGGAGTTATCCTGATCTGGTAAGTTGTGATCTGTGAGTTCTGCAGGCCATGGGGAAGTTCTGTGGTCCATACTGTAGGGAGAGTCAGGATGGTTGTGAGTGGGTGTGGTGTTACTAGTAGGGGAGATCATGTCAACAGTCTCCCTATTAGGGTGGCCTGGTGTGTGGTTAATTTCTGGTTGAAAAGGGTGTGAAAGGAAGGAGGGTGATGTTTTGGTAAGAGTGTAGATGTGCCCTTGAAGTTTTATCCAATCTTGTGAGTGGAGAAGACTAGGGCCGTTGTGTTCAGAGTTTATGTCCCACCACTTACCATTAATTTGCTTAATGGTGGTAGCATGTCCATATCCACAGTTGTAGTGGAGGATAAACCTTGAGCAGCTGGGAGGAAGCCGAGATAAAATTTGCTGTTTAGTGCTGCCAGGCATAATTCCTGCAGAATAATTCTCAGATGTGTCTTCAGTTGTTGGTGTAGTAGGGGGAGGATGAGATGGAGAATATGTTTGTGAGTTCCTGTGGCCAGTGAGAGAGCCTAAGTGAGATTTCCTGTTAGCCAGGTAATAGTTGACTAAAGTGATTGTGTAGTAACCGTTTAGTTTGTTGAAATAGCAGCGTTCTAGATCCCACTCATGTTGAGTGTAGTTAGTGACGTGTGTGTTGAGGTTTATGGAGATCTGTAGGACCTCTTTGTAGTCCAGGGCCTTGTATCCGAGGTAGGCGTTAATAGAATGAATTTGACAGTGAGAGTCTATTTGGGGTTCCCAATAGCAGGAGTGGAACGAAGTCTGGGAGTTGGTCTACCTCCCCTAGGAGCTGTATCCCAGGTAGGATGAGTCAAAGTTCTGAAGTCCTGAGTAAAGGATTTCCTATTAGGTTCACAGCTAGAATTCTGCTTTGCAGAGGAATTAAGAAGAAAGAAGCTGTTCACGGTTGACTTATCAATAGTGGGTGTACTCTGTACTGTTGTCAATAGCTTGGTACACCCTATGATCCAACAAGTAGCCAGAAGGAGAGGAATAATCAGAAGAGTGCTATAAAAGTCTATGACTAAGAAGCAGGGGATCACTATGGGTGCACATAAAATCCCTATGGCTTCTTCCAGACCGTCTTCTTGGTCACCTCCTTCCACTGGTTGTTGAGAGCTGGCTGTCTCCTGGGCTGGCTGGGTCCAGCTGCTGGGGCAGGGGTGGCTGCCTGTGAAATTAAAAGTATAGTTATGTAGCTGCTGGCTATCAAAACGTGAACTGCAGGGGGAGAAATTTTGAGAATGGTTTACCTGAAGGGGGGTGTAAGTCTGGAGCAGTTCCATCCAGGTGGTAGGTCCTTCCAGGTTAGGAGCAAGTCCAATCCCTGGGTGGAGAGCAAGGTCAAGCTCAGCGTTAGCCGTGGGCCATGGGGCGGGCAATCCATAGGGCTTGGCTTTGGCCAGGGAGGAGAGGGCATGGAAGTATATAGTCACATTCTGCCCATAGGAGGAAATAGTGAGGCGTTTCTGAATCTCCTTCCAGCTGGCCAGGTCAGCACCAAAGATGGTAGGGTCAAGGGGGACAACCTTGCCAGTGCTGTCCTGGCCAATCTCCCTTGTAATGATGTAGCCAGAAAGGGCTACCCAATCTGGGAGGTTGTCCTTCTTGGTAGGGTCCAGGTCAGGCATGAAGCCAGGACGGAAGTAGAACTGGATGCCGTTGACTTTGACTTGGCCTTTGCAGCAGATAAATGCTGTGAGGACATGTAATCTGCTGGACAGGAGGATGCGGATGCCCCTCTTGATAGCCATTTGGACTTCGTAGTTCGAGAGCATTCTCAGAGGGATGAGCTCCCTGGTGTACAGTGAGAGCTCTGGGGCAATAGCCTGATCCCTGGTTTCAGCATTCCAAAAGGAGAGGGAGAAGTGGTCAAGGTTGTCAACCGTGGAATCACAGCACTGCTTGTTGTCCACGAGATTAATGGTTACCTTGCACAGCCGATTCACCTCCGTGGTGAAGTCCAACATGGATCTGAGGGCAGTGTTGGCCTCAGTCTTCAGAATCAAGGAAGAATTGCAGATGTCAGGAGGAATCTTGGAGTGGGTGAAGTAGGCAGAGAAGTGCATGTTGGAGATGAAGAGGGGAAGTAAGGATTCAAAGTGTTCCTTGTCCTCTTGAGTTGCAAAGTGCAACTCTTCAGTAACCCTGCCGTCTCTCCCATTCTTCAAGTATCTGAAGTTGAGAAGCCAAAGGGCCGACACTTGGTCATCACATTCCTCAAGCTCTGCAGCCATGCGCAGGATGTTCTCCAGCTTGGGAAACCATGCTGGCTTCTCAGGCTGGGACCTCCAGCTGGTGGTAAGGTAGTGACCCTGCTGCTCCATGATCCAAGCAACTAAAGTGAAGTCAGTTTCTTCAGGAAATGGGTAGTATGGGAGTAGCTGGGGGTCCATTTGAGGCTCAGTCCTGTGCCTTTTAGAGCCATCGGACTGATCTTCATGGTCAGTCATAGTGGAGTCGCTGCCTTCTGCTGCGGAATTGGGGAAGATGTAGGGGATCTCCCTCAGGTTTGAATTAGCAGTATCCAGCCCGTCCTGGGCACTGGATCTCCCTGTTTGGCTGCTGCCAGAGGGGTTAGCTGCACAGATCCTGGTACCACCGATGGTAGCCAGGATGGTTGGTCCAACCAGCATGGAGATAGCACATTGCCAGTTGATCCTAGATGAAGGATCTAAGGGGAGGTGAGGGTGGAGGAGAGAGTCCTCCTTACTGCCGAAGTGCGTCTTGCAGTTCAAGATGTGTTGGTTGGTTACCCGAGGAGTGGTGATCCTGGGAACCCCCTTCTCCAGCTTGTTGGCTGTAGAGAGGACTGCAAAGTTGTTAAAGTCCTCCATGATAGCTAGGCCAACCGGGGACAGCCTGTCGTTGTCAGCGAACAGCTTGACTGACCATCTTGGTGGCTTTCCAGGCAGGGAGGTGTTAGTAACTTGGTCCGCAGTTACTCCACCTTTGAAGAGACCGTCCTGGGTCTGTTTGCGAGGATCTCGCTCATGATCCGGACCACCGCAGCTGCGTCAGTGCACGGGTGTGCGCCGGCAGGAAAGGTCAGAGATTGAGGCGCAGAGAGGGGACCTCCAGCAAGGATGCTAGGGTCGCGTCCATAGATGCCACTAAGAGTTAGCTTGTAGAACTCCTCCTTGTCGGTGGTGTTGTGCACTGGGAGGATCTTGAATTTGGAGAGCGTGTCAGCGAAAGGATCAAGATGTTGGAAGGTTGACTCTCCAAGGGGGGACGGAGGTTGAGGGCAGGACTTGAGTTTCCCAGCGATCAGCTGGATGTCCATCGCTCTCTTGATGTATTTAGAATGGTAGGGAGGAGTGGACATCGGCTTCCCGTCGCTGTTGTAGATCTCTTCACCCTTGGAATGGATGGTGAAGCGATTGGCGATCAGGGCTGCAGGGTGGTTCGAAATTGCGTTAGTTTTGCAGAAGATGAGAGGAGAGTTGTAGGACACAGTTGTCCAAGGTTGATTGTAAAGTTGGTTGTGAGCATAAGGACTTGCAACTTCGTCATTGATTAATGTTGTCGAGGACGACAAAGCCATGGGAGGCATATCGGGACTTGCACCCACGCCGTGAGAGGCTGTATTGATCGTCAGAGACGATGATGCCACGAGGGGCATATTGGGACTTGCACCCACGCCGTGAGAGGCTGTATTAATCGTCAGAGACGATGATGCCACGAGGGGCATATCAGGACTTGCACCCACGCCGTGAGAGGCGGTATTAGTCGCCATGATAGGCATAACGAATTTGAGGTTTGGAAGATGGCCAATGAGTGTAGTGTTGAGATGTTTGCGGTTTGTATGATAGTGCAGTGCGGTAGCCGAGGGAAGAAGGTATGCGGCGGTGCGGTGAGAAGATGGGAAAGCGAGGCGAAATTTAGCAGCTTGTTTCTCGCGGCGGTGCGATTTCCTATCGATCGTACCTTGTTGCACCCTGTTTTGTTGAGCTCCCATGGAGTACATGCTGGTGGCTGGGTAAGTGTTAGGTGCGAAGAAAAATAAGGAAGTGCGGAAGGGGGCTGTTGGAGCGGCGGTGATATTCAGGAAGTTGGCGAGAAGAAGGACAGTGATAAGGTGAATGACAGAGGTCGTGGTAGGAAGATTTCGTCTGTCTTGTTTGCTCCAGATATTTTTTGATTGGGTAGGGTTAGGATGATATTTAGGTTTGGCAGAACTTGGTTCAAAGTGAGTCCTAGGTAGATCTTTGGAGCTTTTGCTCTCTGCCCAGAAGCTGCCTGTAGGATCTTGTTGTCCAGGTTGTCCATTGAAAGGTGAGGATATTTTAATTTTGGGGTGATCTGTCACTTTCGCAGATTTGGTATTGAGTTTGTGGACAGGGTTCCAAGCACTGGTGTTGGGGGCTTCGCATTCCCCTACCTCCCTCCTGCGGGCAATCTGCGCTTGGACTTCTCCAAAGTGCTTCTTGCCCGGAATCGGGATGCTTGGTCGCCGGCAGTTGTTGTTGATCATTGGGGAGGAGAGGGGGGTTAGAGAATTCGGCAAATCTGGTTTGAGTGGACATCTCAGATCAGGAAAGTGCGCGAATTGATGATCATTGCAAAGCCTAGCGTCGTCGCATCCCGATTCCAGTCTCCGCCTATGCGGAGGAGAAGTAGCGCCTACGAAATGTGCTTCGGAAAAAGTGACCTGTCAGAACTGTCTAAAAAAAAAAGTTATATAAGGGTTCCCCTGCTATAGTTATCGATCGCTACCTTTGACCCCGTTTTTGCCCAAATCGCCACTTTTTGCCCTAAATGGCCATAATGCTATACAAAGCTATACAATTGCTGTCCCTGGAAGAGGCCTAAAACCATAGAACACCTTCAGATTTGAAAACAAAATCCCTAAACCATAGAACAAAATCCCTAAAACCATAAAACAAAATCCCTAAACCATAGAACAAAATCCCTAAAACCATAGAACACAGTCAGATTTGAAAACAAAATCACTTAGGAAGCTTAAATGAGTCTTTGAAAAACTAATAATTACTAATATTATTTGCGTGTCACAATGACATTAGTTTTTCAAATAAATACAAAATTATGTTGAGACGGCTCGTCCACCTCATATTAGCTACCATTCACTTATACATTATAATAACTAGCATTCACTAACTTTGCCTTTCCCTACCAGCAGGTGCACAGTGGTCAGATGTCGGAAGCCAAAGAGTTGCTTCCCTCCTCTTGCTCCCTCGGCCCCGGGTTGGACAACGAGCTCTACCCAGGAGATGACCAAGAGGACTACCCTATCAATTGCAATGACTGGATACCAGATGGCTATGCTCCCTTGGGCTCCCCTGCTCAGGACATCTACGTTTGCCGACCAGAGGCCACCAAACTCCCCAAGACCTGTTCCGCACCTGCAGAACTTGCCAGGCGAGAAAGCGTCGAAACGAAATTCGGGCCATGCTCTCTCCCCCTCTGCAGCCAAGACATGTTTGATGACCATGACTGGATGAACCTGGCACGTACCTCCATGCATAACCACTCCTCCAACATTGGCACCGAGATGCATTTCGACGGTTTCGAGCCTGGCTTACTAGCTGAGTCCCCCCATAGCAATAGCGAGCCCCTTCTCTATTCAGAGCCCCTGCCCCCGCTGCCGCCACTGCAACACGAGCTTCACGCAGTGCACCTACAGACAGAGCACCAGCCTCACCCACGGCCACCGGTCCCATGCAGGCACTCAATAAGACTCCTGAGTCTTCAGTGTGTGCAACGGAAACCACCCCCTGCAATTTGCACCGCCGTGCAGCCCCTTCACTTCCTCCTCATCTTCAAGGCAATGCTCGAGCGGGAGCTGGGCAACCGCCAAATGGCTTCCCACCTCAACTCCCATCCCCCCCCTTCTCAAATCACACTCCAGGCCTCCTACAACACAAACCCTAGCATCGGACATCTGGCGGCCGAGCGCATGCCCATGTCCTTGTCCTTGGACCCCTCCACCCTCCAGTCCCACGTCTACACTACGGACCACTCCCAGTCTAACTCCAACTGTACTATGGTGCACAAGGTCTCGTCAGGCGGTTACACTGGTCAGCCTGACTTCAGGGCTGAGTGGGATGCCGCTGACCCAAGCAAGCAGGGGGAGAGTGTTAACGGTGTTGATTTCTACAGCTGTCTGGACTCCATGGTGGAACGCTGGGTAGAGGGTGAGAAAGCAGCACCTGCCAACATGGAATGGCAATCGCACCATGTTGCACAAGGTCTTGTCAGGCAGCAACACTAGTCAGCCTGACTTCAGGGCTGAGTGGGATGCAGCTGACCCAAGCGGCAAGGGGGAGAGTGCAACTGGTGTTGATTTCTACAACTTCCTGGACTTCCTGGTGAAACTCTGGGGAGAGGGTGAGAAAGCAGCACCTGCCAACATGCAAAGACAATTGCGAAGTCTCCCCCCCTCCCCTCCCCTCCCATCCCCTCCAGGAGAGGGGGAAGGGTGAAAATCACCCTTTCCCACGAAGACGTTGCTGGGGAGAGGGTGAGAAAGCAATGCCTTCCAACATCAAATGACAATTGCACCATGTTGCATGAGGTCCCCTCCCATCCCATCCCATCCCATCCCCTTCCATCCCCTTCAGGGGAGGGGAAGGGAGGGGAGAGGGGGGCAAGTCCTAGGAGTGTGGAGAAGGTGCAATGTATGACATACATGAAGCATGGAGTTTGAGGCACAACTGCCTGGCCCCCCCAATCCATCAGGGGGGGGGCAGGTTGAGAAACTAGCGACTGTTTATATCTAATGATGACATACAATGGGGATGATGCTGAAGAAGGTGCAATTGATAGCATCCATGAAGCATGGAGTCTGAAGCACAACTGCCTGGCCCCCCTAATCCACGAGAGGGGGGGGGGGGAGGGGGGGGCAGGTTGACAAATTAGCGACTGTTTATATCCCACGATGGCATACAATGGGGAGAATGCTGAAGAAGGTGCAATTAATGGTACCCGTGAAGCATGGAGTCTGGAGCACAACTGGCTGGCCCCCCTAGTCCACGAGGGAGGGGGGCAGGTTGACAAATTTGCGACTGTTTATATCCCACGATGGCATACAATGGGGAGAATGCTGAAGAAGGTGCAATTGATGGTACCCGTGAAGCATGGAGTCTGAAGCACAACTGGCTGGCCCTCCTAGTCCATGAGGGAGGGGGGCAGCAGGTTGACAAATTTGCGACTGTTCATATCCCACGATGGCATACAATGGGGAGGATGCTGAAGAAGGTGCAATTGATGGTACCCGTGAAGCATGGAGTCTGAAGCACAACTGGCTGGCCCTCCTAATCCACGAGGGAGGGGGGCAGCAGGTTGACAAATTTGCGACTGTTTATATCCCACGATGGCATACAATGGGGAGGATGCTGAAGAAGGTGCAATTGATGGTACCCGTGAAGCATGGAGTCTGAAGCACAACTGGCTGGCCCCCTAATCCACCAAGGGGTGGGGCAGGTTGACAAACTAGCGACTGTTTATATCCAATGACGGCATGCAATGGGAAGGATAATGAGGTACAAATGGCTGGCCCTGAACAAGTCGAACTTGAACTTGGTTACATATCGGCTGGAACAAAGTCGAAGCTCGACAACGCTGGAACTAAGTCGAAGCTTGGCATCGCTGGAACAAAGTCGAAGCTTGGCAACACGGAACGGGAGTGGTCAAAGCCAGGGTCAACGACATACTTAGAGGGGCACGGTGACTAAACCACGAACGAATGGATAACCATAGGGGCTCCCGCCCCCCAAGGAGGGGGGGGGGGGGGGGGGGGGGGCTCCGCTCAAAACTTGCAGTCCACCAAGAAGAAACGCTGGAAAATCAATGTACCTGTTTGCATGTTGAAACAAACGTTGAACGGCCGATAAAAAAGAAAAATACCTATGCACATAACTGGCTGGTCTACCACGATGCTGAAAACATTGCGCCTGGTAAAATAAAATCAGCAATTTGGTGCCCGCTGATACAAGTGAGCCTTGGTGCACACCCAAGGGTAGACACTTGCTTGGAGCAGTTGCACCTGGTAAAATAAACATAAACATTACCACTGCACGCTCCTTGCTGCCCAGCAAGAGGACCGTCTGAAAACAACATTCTTGGTGTCAGTTGATACACGTGAGCCTTGGTGCACACCCAAGGGGAGACACTTGGTTGGGACGGTAGCACCTGGTAAAATAAACATAAATATTACCACTGCACACTCCTTGCTGCCCAGCAAGAGGACCGGCTGAAAACACTGGTAAAATGAACATAAATATCACCACTGCACACTCCTAGCTACCCAACAAGAGGACCGGCTGAAAACAACGTACTTGGTGTCAGTTGATACATGTGAGCCTTGGTGCACACCCAAGGGGAGACACTTGGTTGGGACGGTAGCACCTGGTAAAATAAAAAGAAAACATTACCACTGCACGCTCCTTGGTGCCCAGCTAGAGGATGGGCTGAAAACGACAGACTTGGTGTCAGTTGATACATGTGAGCCTTGGTACACACCCAAGGGGAGACACTTGGTTGGGACGGTAGCACCTGGTAAAATAAAAAGAAAACATTACCACTGCACGCTCCTTGGTGCCCAGCTAGAGGATGGGCTGAAAACGACAGACTTGGTGTCAGTTGATACATGTGAGCCTTGGTGCACACCCAAGGGGAGACACTTGGTTGGGACGGTAGCACCTGGTAAAATAAAAAATAAAACAATCGGCTTGTGCCCAGCCGGGGTGAGACTAAGATTGGGGGGCGTGGGCGTGGGGCTGTGTGGTGGGAGTGTAGGACAGATCTGTGATAAAAGTTGGATTCAGGCGGGCGAGCCACAATTCCGGGAATTATCTGCGTGCAGGAAGAAGTGACGACGTCTGAAGCGCAAAGAACGAAGGCAGCAGAACAAAGTAGGGGGGCAGTTGAGGACAGTACAAACAAAGAGCAGAACAAACCAACAATGAGGTGAAATTTGCGCGAAACCGGCATTGGAAATGATGGTTTTCAGTTCGAATACCCGTAAAAACCAATTCGATAGGATTGCTGAGGATAAAAACCACGACAGTGGGACGCGGCACTATAGCAGTGGCACGCTGCATTGTAGCTAAGTGTGACGTAGCACGTAGCACTGAGAGCCTCTGGTAATCTGGACAGACGGGTATCGGGTATGGGTAGTCGAACGGTTTACTACGAATGGGTACTCGAACAATACTGTTCCTGATACGGTTATATGATGGTTACACTATAATCACCCGACAGAAGTCTGGGGACCTGTAAGTTGACCTAGGATCAAGTTGCGAGTAATTGTATTTTAGCCGCGCTCGTGAAGATATCATGAGATGAAAAGAAAAGGCAGGTTCCTTACGATGAGGTCTACATTTGCGCAAAACAAGATTTGAGATTGATGGCAATGTCAGTTCGAAAACCAATCGACAAGCTTGATGACGCATCTATAATCATCACGCGACGATTCGTTTCACGCCTCGAACGTATGGTCTCAGAAAAGTCTCGGAGTAACTGCTCTTCATGAAAAAAGTGACGGTGAGGACTCAAAGCTTATGGTCTAGCATAGCACTAGTCTAACATTACCAGTTTACCACTGCACGCTCCCTGCTGCCCAGCAAGAGGACAGGCTGAAAACAACAATCTTGGTGTCAGTTGGTACAAGTGAGCCTTGATTGGTGCACACCCAAGGGGAGACACTTGGTTGGAGCAGTTGCACGTGGTGAAATAAACATAAATATTACAACTGCACGCTCCTTGCTGCCCATCAAGAGGATGGGCTGAAAACAACGCACTTGGTGTCAGTTGATACATGTGAGCCTTGGTGCACACCCAAGGGGAGACACTTGGTTGGGACGGTTGCACCTGGTAAAATAAATATAAATATTACCACTGCACACTCCTTCCTGCCTGGCAAGAGGATAGGCTGAAAATAACGTTCTTGGTGTCAGTGGATGCATGTGAGCCTTGGTGCACACCCAAAGGGAGACACTTGGTTGGGACGGTTGCACCTGGTAAAATAAAAAGAAAACATTACCATTGCATGCTCCTTGCTGCCCAGCAAGGGGACAGGCTGAAAACAGCGTACTTGGTGCCACTTGATAAAACAGCATCAACAAACACACCAACAATCACACTGACATTTGCACCCTGAAAATTTTGATCTCGACACAAATTGCTTATACAACAAAATGGCCATTGTGCACAACTCCCTGGTCAACAAAAACAAAACAGAAATGCTGAAATAGTTTCACTCGGGGTCAAGTGATCCAGAGGGGAGGGGGGGGATGCATAGGTCATAGAAAAAGACAGACACGCAGCGTGTAATTCTGCCGCAGTGCTTTGTTAGCAGAATTTCAATTGTCGATGTGATTTAGGCGGGGTTATGTTAGGTATGGTACTGCATGGTATGTATGGTTCTGCTGTTCTTGCGGAATGTGTGTATCGTATACCGCGCTTAAGTACAAAGTTGTGCTGATGCCTCATAAGCTGGGGCTGTGCACTCTCCCGCTGTGCCTTGGCAGTCTCCTTCGAGGTGACTTGACTGCCGAATCCAAAGGTCAAGGGGTTTGGGGCGCAGTTTGACTTCAATCTACCTGGAAGATGAGGTGACGTGACTGCAAATACTTGTCTGAAATTTGCTTTGAGTAGGAGAACAGGTGACTGCCTTTGCTAGTTTATTGAGCTGCTTGCTATATGCATACGTCAGTTGGTGCGGTCCAAATGCAATTTTGCGGCGCCTTCGTTTTGCGCACTTGTTTTGCACCTCCGTTTTGCTTGCCCGGCAGTACGCCTGATGTACCGAAGTCGCTACCCATGGAGGGGCGGTAACCAAATCGTGTGTGGAGGGGGGGGGGGGGGGGGGGGGGGGGGCACGTTTGGGTTTGGGTTTTGGTTAACATTTGGTTACTGTACGCGCCTTAAGTATTGGCAAGATTAAGTTTTGGCAAATATAATTTGCCTCCTATAAGTGGGTCTAAGAAAAGCATGGCAAAACTAACTTGGCAAATGGGTCTATGGCTTTGACTGACTCAATTTCATACCTGAAATTCAGTTGGCAAAGAGTCTTTTGCTTACATGTGATTGTTACATTTCCTTGTAACATGTTCACCAAGTATTTTGCCCATGCTTGCTGTAAAACTATGTAATTCAAATCAAGAGCATTAAACTTGCTAGGGCTTAGTAGTCAGACCGGTTCATGGCTCCAGCCAGCTAAAGTGCTAGGTGGAGCCATGTAACCAAGTCCAAGGTCAAGTAAATGTTCACAAATAGTCTGCCCAATCTTGCTGAAAATAAAACCATGCAGCAATTCAAATCAGGGTCGCTTAACTTGCTAGGGCTTAGTAGACAGCTCGGTACATGTCTCAGGTGTACAGTTCCTTCCTTGCCCTTCTGCACGTGCTAGCAAATCGTGTCATCTCATCTTCTTCTTCGTCCCCCTCCCAGATGGCATAGCTGCTAAAAACGCTTTCCTCCGGCTCCATAACATATTTCCTGTCCTCCTTCCATCAGGCATCATCACCTTCCCCCCCTCCGGAGTCAACCCCTTCACCAACCCTTTTGCTCGTTTCCCGGCTAGACAGCCGCTTCATGTCCCCCCCCCTCTTTTACCATCTTGGCTGAGTACAATGCTCCCTTCCTCCTACATGGAGTCCTCTCCCCCGCCCCAGAAATGAAGAACGCCTCTACTATTTGGGCCATCATCTTCCCGACCACCCCTTCTATCTGTGGACCCCTTTCCCTTTGCCCAACGTGACTGGACCATCTCGGGCCACTCAGTCAAAGTGAAAGTCACTGTGGCCCCAGCTACGGTCAGATCTGTCCTTTCTTCCCTTTCCTACACTCCACCCCTTCCCTATCCCCTTATCTAACCCCCCAGGCCACATCACACCCTCTTGACTACCGCGCCCACTCTCCCCCAGACCCCCTTAATGGCGCACCCATCTGGCGCCTGTCTTGCCCCTTGCCGTTGTCCCTGCCCCTCTTTGCTCTCTAACGCCTGCCCTGCTCTGCCCATTACTGTTGTCTTGCCCCTTGCCATTATCCCTGCCCCTATTTGCCCTCTAACGCCTGCCCTGCTTTGTTCATCACTATCGTCCTGCCCCTTGCCATTATCCCTGCCCCTATTTGCTCTCTAACGCCTACCCTGCCTTGTTCATCACTGTCGTCCTGCCCCTTGCCATTGTCCCTGCCCCTCTTTGCTCTCTAACGCCTGCCATGCCTTGTCCATCACTGTCGTCCTGCCCCTTGCCATTATCTCTACCCCTCTTTGCTCTCTAACGCCTGCCCTGCTCTGCCCATTACTGTTGTCTTGCCCCTTGCCATTATCCCTGCCTCTCTTTGCCCTCTAACGCCTGCCCTGCTTTGTTCATCACTATCGTCCTGCCCCTTGCCATTATCCCTGCCCCTATTTGCTCTCTAACGCCTACCCTGCCTTGTTCATCACTGTCGTCCTGCCCCTTGCCATTGTCCCTGCCCCTCTTTGCTCTCTAACGCCTGCCATGCCTTGTCCATCACTGTCGTCCTGCCCCTTGCCATTATCTCTACCCCTCTTTGCTCTCTGACGCCTGCCCTGCTCTGCCCATTACTGTTGTCTTGCCCCTTGCCATTATCCCTGCCCCTCTTTGCCCTCTAACGCCTGCCCTGCTTTGTTCATCACTATTGTCTTGCCCCTTGCCATTATCCCTGCCCCTCTTTGCTCTCTAACACCTGCCCTGCTCTGCCCATTACTGTTGTCTTGCCCCTTGCCATTATCCCCGCCCCTCTTTTCTCTCTAACGCCTGCCCTGCCTTGTTCATCACTGTCGTCCTGCCCTCTGCCATTATACCTGTCCCTCTTTGCTCTCTAACGCCTGCCCTGCCTTGTTCATCACTGTCGGCCTGCCCCTTGCCATTATCCCTGCCCCTCTTTGCTCTCTAACGCCTGCCCTGCTCTGTTCCCTTCCCTGCATTGCTCTCTAACACATGCCCGAATCCGCTTATTGCATCAATGCCCCTTACCGTGCTCCTTGCCATTCATCGCTCTCTAACGCCTGCTCTGCTCTGCTTATCACCGCACTGTCCTGCCCCTTGCCATCAACCCTGCCCTTGTTTACTCTCTAACGCATGCCCTGCTTTGCATGTCTTGCAGGGCAAGAGGATTGATGGAAATGCTACAGCTGCGATGAAGATTGTTGCCACGAAGGAACTACAAATGCCGAAGATGGAAATATATAGCTTCTTACCTCCGCCACTGTAAGTGGTTGAGATCTGGGTCCTGCTCTAGGGGGTTTAATACCTACGCCACCAAAACGGTGGTTGGGAGTTTGGTTTGTTTGTCCTCGACACACCCCTGATGTAATGGGTTTTTTTGCTTTGTGGGTGCTTTTTCTTTTTGTTTAAAGCACGGAGTCTCATACACCCTCGCGGTGTCAAGCAGACTTTAACATGTAATGTAATGTAATGTAATGTAATGTAATGTAATATAATAGAATCGGCTAAGATATATAAATGTATAGCTTTGCTTGGACGTTTCTACTTAGTGGATATATAGGCGTATGCCTTCACAAGTAGACATATAGATAGCTGCCTGCAGGCTACCTGTATACTTGTACTTGAACTTAATTAGCTACATGGCTCCAGCCAGCAATTTGGCTGCTCATCGTCTTTTGATCGCTGTCTATCTATGGTTAATGGATATAGAGGACATATATGGGATGTAGTGGATGTACATGTGTAAGGATGCTTACATAGATAGATAGGTAGATCAATAGGTTAATGGATGCATAGTTTATTCTGTATGTAATCTACCTTCTCGAATCCTGGTGTAATTGGGAAATGCTCCTGAAAATGTGACCTCTCCGACTACCGTGCCCAAACCGCCCTGCAGGCGGCATGGCGAAATGTCTCAGAAGACAGAATATTTCGCCTCATTACCGTGCACAAGCCGCCGTGCGTGGCGAGATGCCGTCGAAATATCTCAGAGGGCTGAGACATTTCGACGACAATCCGCCGCTAAATGTAGGCGAAATGTCTCAGGATTCGGAGCTACACGCGACGCGGGTATAGGGCTTACCGCTAGAGTCAGAAGTGCCAAGTCATTAAAGGACTATGACTAATCGTGGACCCCGCGTGCGTTCCGCGTGCATTCCGCTGCGCTCGTACGCATTTAGCGATTTGTCGACTTCCCCGAGTGCCGAAACCCCTCCTCCCCCCCCCCGGCAGACAAGCTCCCTGTCATGGTCGTTAGAGGCGGAATCAGAGATCTCTGCTCCTCACCATCCCCTTCAAGGTCCACTCTCAGACCTCCTCCCCGGCCAACCCATCCGGCACGCCTCTCTCTCTCTCTCTCCTCTGATGCCCCATCTTCCAACCGGCGCCAACCCTCTCCCCCCCTTCTCCCTACAGATGAGGAGACTGTTCTACAATTCTTCAAGGAAATGGCAGCCCACGGTCTTGAATACGAGGACGCAGAAGATGAGGATGACTCTAACCTCGTTGGTTTTTACCTCTAATTCTACATGGTGTCTCCGGCCACCTTCCAAGCCCACGCCTACAAACACGCGCACTCTCCTTCTCCTCTCCCTCATCCCAATCCTAACCTCGCGCAACCCCCCTCTCCTCCCTCTCCCATCTTGCTTCCAACCCCACCATCCCCACTCCTCCACTTACATCCCCCCCCCTCACACACACCTGTCACCCTTCCCCTCCCTCGTCCTCCTCTTACATCCCCATCCCCCCTTCCCTTCCCTTTCCTCAACCCCTCCCTCCTCCCTCTCACCCACGGCCCACCCTCATCCACACACTTCCCTCCTTTCCCTATCCTTCCTCCTTTCTTGTCCTCTTCCCATCGCCCCAGTGGGCCACTCTCATTCTTTTCCACAGGTCCATTCCACACTTACTCACCGTCACCGCCCCTCCTCCCCTGTAGCCCCCCCCCCCATGTTAACATCCCCCCTTCCCCTCCTCCTCTGAGTTCTGTACCCCCCCTCAGCCCCCCCCCCCCCCCCCACCCCCCCCCACCCCCCACCCCCCACCACCATTCCCCCTCCCCGGGCCCCTCCCCCCCCCCCCCCCCTTTTCATACCCCTTTGTACCCCCCCCCCCCCCCCCCCCCCCCCCCCCCTCCCTGCACCCCCCTCCCTATTCCTTTGTCTGCAGCCTCAAACCCTTATACTTATATTTGTAACTTTCTTCCTGCCCCCCCCCCCCCCCCCCCCCCCCCCTTCCCTCCTTTTCCACACGAGCGTCTGGGCGTGCAAACGCCCAGACCTGGTTTGGGCGTGAAAATCGCCCAGATCACAGTTCCACGGGTTCATTGCTCTTTTCCTGTCTTGCCGAGGTTTACCTTAGCGGTTACTCCGGTTATAGGGCGGCGTTAGATCGCAGGGCACGCAGGCTGAGTTACACATGTGGTGTGTTCTACATCCCGTGATCTACAGTACCCTTGTTGTATCGACCCTACTTGCGAGAGTAGGAAGGAGGGGTTGAGGTTCGATTCCTCAGTATTTTGACGTCCTGGCCCCGCCTGGCCCTAAGCAAACCTTGTAGGGAAGTACTGTCGGATTTCTGCCCTCGCGGTGGTTCTCCTTGATTCCGCCTCTTACGACCATGACAGGGAGCTTGTCTGCCGTAGTCAACAGGGATAGGTATAGGTTACCGCACGCTGTGTTTTGGCCTGAGCGGGGATACGAGGTTTAACCCCCGCCACGAGGGGTTATGCGGCGAGGGCGTAGCCCGAGCTGCAAACCCCGAGTTAAACATGATCCCTGATGCAGCCAAATGCCTTAAAAATCTGAGCCCCCCCTCGCTCCCCACCCCACCCCACCCCTAAATATGATTATGAGGCATGACTTGGAATTAAATACGGATTCTGGGTATTTACAGTGTGGCGCACACAATGGCATCCTCAGAATTACTACCGGTAAACAGGGATTGTGTGATACCGGTAGTCAAAATACTCACCCAATCACCCACCCACCCACCTACATACTCCAACCATCCACCCAACCAATCTCACCCACCCACCCACCCACCCATCCATACCACTCATTCACCCACCCATACCGATCCATCCATATCCATCCATACCAACCCACATTATCACCCTCACCATACAACCCATTTTACCCATCCAGTCCATTGGTATGGTATCCTGGTATACTATCAGGACCCCAAGTTTTAAGCCCAACTTGTACATTTATTTATTATATTTCATGTGAAGATGGATTCATCACATTGGATATGAGGTGCTGTTGGGCCATTTTACAAGTAATTTAATGATGTGGTGCATGGCTATCCTTTGGTAGGTGATCCTTGTATTCCCATATCTTAAATAGGCTATTTACATTCCACACACACATCTAGGGTGAAACTTATAAACATACAAGTGAACAGACCATGTTTCAAGCCATGTTTGGGTACTCATGCTTATGGCATGTTTGGGGGATGCATGGAGTACACATCCGTTGGAGATAGAGCTGCTAGGTGTGCACCATGGGCCACATACTTGCAGCTATCTGCCGCATGACACTGCCTTGGTGCCCATGAGGTCTAGCCAGACCTTCCCTCCCCCACATGCAGGTGTACCCTAAGCACCCTCAAGTATTCCTCGTGGCTACCTAGACAAAGGTTGCAACCTCTCTGGTTGCAACTTCAACCGATGACTTGAACGTCACATACCGGGAATATATCACCAGCCGGGGTCCGAACGAGTGCCGATCTCGCTCAACCACCGAGCCTGGCCTTAGGGTGGATTTCCATAGGCCGTGGATGGGTGTAGTACTGGATGGGTCGCTAAATCGGTTTACTTTCGGTTATGGGTGGATTCCCATTGGACTGGATGGGTAAAGTCGGTTGTAGTACTGGATGGGTCGGTATTTGTCGGTTGGGCCCTTTGGATGGGTCGTTGAGCTCTTTGGATGGTTCGTGCATCCGTACACGGCCACCCATCCAAAACGTACTCCCATTGCAAGCGACTGGATGGCTGCAGCAATACACGCATGTACCACCGGGAACCTTCGCAGGTACTTTCAATCAATAGTCGCAAGATGTGACGTGTGAAACACGTCTAAGCTTGAGGCGAAGTATCAGGAGAGAAAGGAATTGAACCTCTCTGTTTTCTGGCCTAGAGAGTTAAGCTTCGGGCTTAAGTCTCATACATTCTCCCGTGGTTTAACGATAAACCCGTTGATTCGAATTAGCCTTCCAGAGTAGTCGAATAGTCTGAAGGGCGCGCGTAGGGCGCGGACGTAAGGCGCGCGAAGGTCGCGGACCTGGTGGACGGTTACAACCGTCCGACAGGTCTCGTCAGTTCCCCTTCCTCGGGGAAGTCGTCGCCACCTCGAGGTAGCGCAGGTGACGGATCGTTATCTGTCACATTTCCCCCCTCTCTAGCTCGCGACTTCTTCCGAAGTCGTGTGCTTGTTCGTTGGACGTACTCGTCAGGGGTTTCTGTCGAGGCCTCGCGACGAGTGCGGGGGCGGACCGGCGCGTGCGGATCAGGGACGGGTGGGAGATCGATAGGTCGTGAGCGGTCGGGATTTTGGCGCCAGTACATGTCGATGTCGGTGGCACAGGGACCTGCGAGGTCGGATTCGAGTTCCCACGTATGGACGTGATCAGAGTGCAGCCACTGAACGTAGTAGCGGAGGAGTCCAGATTCGATTTTGTGGTCGACCACTCTGCCGATTTCATAGACTGGCTCGTCAGTAGTCCGGAAATGATCGGGGTTCGGGCGGATCATCGGGGATCCATCGGGGACGTAAGCCTTGAGTAAGGACACGTAAAACGTGGGATGAATACGCCATCCAACGGGAAGGTCGAGGGTAGCAGCGAGGGTTTCACCGTGCTTATCGTAGACACGAGTGACGGGGAACGGTCCCACGAAACGAGGGAGGAGCTTGCGAGCCCGACCTGGCCAATATTTCAGATTTTTCGTAGAGAGCATGACTTCCTGGCCGATATATAAGGAAGGTGACTGGTCGGCGATGCTGGTTAGCGTACGTGCGTTGTCGATCTTGGGCCGCCTGAAGGGCCTTTTTCGCACAGTCCAAAGCGTTGGTCATGTGTTCGACCCAAGACACCGCCTGTGGGCTGTCATGTGGGAGTATCGTATCGGGAGGCTGAAGAGCGACTCGTGGGTATCGTCCATAGAGGAGGCGGAACGGAAAATCGCGAATGCTACTGTTGTACGAGTTGTTGATAGCAAATTGCGCGTTCGGGAGGAGTTGAGACCAATTTTTCTGTGTCGTTGACGTAAAGTGACGGAGAGTGTCTTCAAGAACACTGTTCATTCGTTCGGTTTGACCGTCAGTCTGTGGATGAAACGCCGTCGACATCCCGGGTTTGATGGTACAGAGAGACTGGATCGTCTTCCAGAAAGCGCTCGTGAATTTGACGTCTCGATCGGTGATAAGGGAGGTCGGAATCCCTTGTTCGCTGAGGATGATGCGGTGGAAGATTTTCGCAATCTGTTCTGCTCCATCGGTCGTCTTGCATGGAGCGAGCTTGACCATTTTCGTAAGTCGATCAACGATAACGAAGATCATGTCGTACCCCTCTGACTTGGGGAGGCCCACGATAAAATCCATGCTCAACGAATCGAATGGAGCGTTAGGTATCGGGAGCGGATGGAGCGTGCCTTGGCTACGCTGGTGTGAAGCCTTCACCGATTGACACGAATGAGAGGATCGAACGTAGTCGTTCACATCGAGGCGCATCGCAGGCCACCAGTAATAACGGCTGATAGAGTTGAACGTGCGTTTGAACCCCGGGTGCCCGCTACGCTGGGTATCATGGAAGGCGAACAAGATGCGACTCTTGAGGGCGTTACCATTTGGGACCACGATCTGCGTCTCGGATGCTGAACGTTTGGAGCGGCCTGAACCAACCCAGTAGCCATCGGGGCGAAGGGTAAGGTGTTGCGTGTTGCGTGGACACCGGAACCAAGAGTCGCGTTTGTATGCGAGTAATATATCGGGGAAAATTTTGCGAGAGTGGATAGGATCGTCGGGATGGATCCGTTCCACCGTTAGAGCAGTCGAGAAGGTCGGATGTCGGCTCAAGGGGTCAGCCACATTGGTACGACCAGCGATGTGGTTCCACTTCATGTTCGAGAAGCGCGAGAAAAATTCCATGTATCGGGCTTGCTTACGTGAAAGCATCGGTTGGTTGCGAGGTAGACAAGTGGTTCGTGGTCAGTGTCGAGCTCGAATTCGCCTGTACATCCTTCGAGATAGCAACGCCATTCCCTAAGCGCGAGGTGTACGGCGAGTAATTCCTGTTCGCCCGTGGTATAGTTGCGTTCGGCTTTCGAGAATTTGTGGGAATGGTAAGCTATCGGCCGACCCTCCTGAAGGAGTACGCCCCCTGTCCCTTCGATAGAAGCGTCCGTGACAGCTCGAAAATCCTTCGTAGGATCAGGGTGGGCAAGCAGAGGAGCGTTGGTAAGGCTTTCTTTTATTGCGTCGAAGGCACTTTGACAGTCGGTGGTCCAGATAGTTGCAAAATCTGATCCCCGTAGTCCGGCATTCCGTTTACCGAGGGGTTTTAGCGGCGTTGAAATTGGCGATCCAACCCCAGGGTGGTGTTTGTTTGCGATAGCGGTCAGAGGGGCAGCGAGCGAGGAGTATCCTTGGATGAATTTGCAGAAAAAGTTGGCGAGTCCAAGGAACTGTTGTACGTGCTTCGAGCAGGTCGGTGTAGGCCAAGCAGCGACTGCCTTGACCTTGGTTTCGTTGACTCGAATGCCATCACCCGATAGCACATGTCCAAGGTATTTAACCTCCGGTTGGAAAAAACTGCATTTCTCCCATTTGATGAAGAGGTGATTATCTTCCAAGCGCTGGAGAACAATCCGAAGGTGTTTTTCGTGCTCTTCGTCGTTACTACTGAAAATCAGGATATCGTCCAAGTAGATAACGACAAATTTGCCGATGAGGTCGCGGAACACCGTGTTCATAACCTTCGTAAAGGCGGAGGGAGCGTTGGCGAGTCCGAACGGTAGGACCTTGAATTCGTAGAGCCCCATGGGGGTGATGAACGCAGTTTTCGGTACGTCTGAATCGTGTAAGCGTATGTTGTGGTATGCGTTTCGGAGGTCCAGGTTGGAGAAAACCTTGGCACCTCGGACCTGGTCGAAGAGATCGTCGATGCGAGGTAGCGGGTATCGGTTCGGAATCGTGACCTTGTTGAGTTTTCGATAATCAATGGCCATGCGCCAAGAGCCATCGGGTTTGGCTACGAAAAGGATCGGCGATCCCCAAGGACTCGAGCTCGGATGAATGAATCCCTTCGCGAGGAGGTCCTTGACTTGCTGTTCGACTTCGAGGAGTTCGGCCGGGGACAGTCGGTGTCCTCTCGAGAATTTTGGGCTGGTCAGTGGGTCGAACAGTGGGCAGACGAGAGGTGTGTCTGGACGTAATTCCGAGACCGAGTCGGCTGTGGAGAAAGCCTTGGCGAAGTCTTTCTCACAGTTCAGGACAATTTGATCACGTCGGGTCGTGCGATCAGGGTCGATTTGGGCTGTTCGTGCATCGTCGCTATCGTCGAGCTGGGTAACGACCACTTCGAAGCAAGTGAGGTTCTGTTTCTGCCTTCGGACCCACCGTTTGAGCGTTTGGTTGGTCATCAAGCCTGGGCTGTGACAGACCACCGAGTCGAAGAGTGCGGTTTTGGCGAGAGTGTAGGCCACGAGCTCAGGTATGGAGTACGGTGTTGACTCGAGGCGAGTAGAATATAATTCCACCGTGTTCTGGTCTGTTTTTCGAGGTGTCCGAAGGGTCGCCTTCATACGAGTTGTTTCGAAACTGAGGCAAACTCGCGACTGGAGCATCCAAGAGCGTCCAAGGAGTGCTGTCGTAGTGGGGCCGAGGGTAGGGAGGACATACGCGCCCTTGACCTTCGATCGGTGTTTGCCGAGGTCGAGAGTAAAATCTGCACGAGTCGTGGTGAGTACTGTTGAACCGTCAGCTACACGAACGTAGACCGGTGAACCTGCGTAGGTCGCGAAGCCTTCGGTAGCGAGGAACTTGGCGGAAACAAAAACCGCATCTGCCCCACTGTCGATGAGGACTTTCCCTTTTACTCCTGAGAGAGTGGCATCGAAAAGGGCAGTGTCTTGGTCAGCGTGGACCGTCGAAGTTGCGCATGCCGAGATGCACGGAATCGGTGGTGGTGGTGGTAATGCAGTCGGGAAGACCATCGATGGTACTTCACTGGGACCGTGAGGCAAGGGGCAAAGGAGATCGGTCTGGGCCAAAAAGAGCGTTACACAGGGTTTTTCAGAAATATCGGTAACATCAGGCTCTAATTGATGAGTTGGCCGACCGACGTCTCAATTCCTCTCGTCGGGGCATCGTGGGCACTTGGGTGGAGTCCCAGGGTTGAAGGTTCGAACCGTTCCGCACTTATAGCATAAGTTCTTCACTCGAGCAGCGGTGATGGAGGCCATGTCCCATGGGGCTCCATTGCTCTGCTTCCACCCTCGCTTGGTGGCGATTGCAAGGCTGCGGGCCGACTTCTCTTCTTCGGTATAGACGGGGCGAAAATCGGAGGATGGGGCACGTTGCCTCTTGGAGTCGCCCTCGGGGCCTCCCGTTGGCCTCGGCCTGCCGTGAGCCTGGGTGCTCGGCACCTTAGCGTGGGACTGCGTAGCAAGAGCAGAGGTTTCAGGTGTCAGAGATGGTAGTGCGATGGTGGATAGTCGGTCTTCGACCTTTGAGGCGAGGTCAATGAGTTGGTCAAGCGTGTCGAATCGACCCCCAATATTGGTAGGGTGCGAGCGGCAGCGGCATTCGATGGTCGGTTTCAGACCAAGGCGGAATAGGACGAGCTGGGACTTGAGGTCGAGACCACCAGCGATTCGGACTTCGGTCAGGAAAACCTGGGCGTAGTGTCGAACAGAGTCGGTCTGCGTGATGGCGTGGGAGTGCAAGCGCTGGGTGGCTACGAGATCATCATTCCCATACTTCGGGTCGAAATAGGAGAGGAAAGCGGTCTCGGCTTCCTCCCAGGTGAGTTCGTGAGGGCGGGCAGGGTCATTGCAAAGATGAAAGAACCAATCAGAAGCAGTACCCCCAAAGAAACAGGCCAAGAACTTGGTGTCCTTCATCTCGTTGACCTCACAGAACAAGTTCAACGTGTGCCACCAAACCTTCCCTCTAGGGAGTTTCTTATCGTCAGTGCCCGTCCATAGACACGGTCGAATCGTCATCTTCGTCGAACGAGGGGTACACTCGGTGCTCTTACCGCAATGACGGAGGCCATCTGGGCCATCAGGGTCTCCATGGCCTGGACAGGGGACGGCACAGCGGCTTGGGCCCGAGCCTCGGCGAGGGAGGCCTGTAAAGCGGCCGTGGCGAGGGCTGCCTTCTCGTCCTCGTCCTTGCGGATGAGTTCCACTGCAGCTTGGTGGAGGAGGAGCGTCGACACAGGCAGCTGCTTCCTGGACGAGTCGATGGCGTCCTTGTATTGGTCAACCAAAATGTGAGCGTCTGCAAGCGCAGATGCTCCGGCGACTCGAATAATTTTGGACGTGGAAGACGAATCGAGGTCGTCAGCCTGACCATCGTGGTCCATAGCGTGAGAGGCAGACATAGCGGGAAAAAATTCGGGTAAGAAAGGACCTGGCTCCGTAAACCAAATGTGACGTGTGAAACACGTCTAAGCTTGAGGCGAAGTATCAGGAGAGAAAGGAATTGAACCTCTCTGTTTTCTGGCCTAGAGAGTTAAGCTTCGGGCTTAAGTCTCATACATTCTCCCGTGGTTTAACGATAAACCCGTTGATTCGAATTAGCCTTCCAGAGTAGTCGAATAGTCTGAAGGGCGCGCGTAGGGCGCGGACGTAAGGCGCGCGAAGGTCGCGGACCTGGTGGACGGTTACAACCGTCCCACAGGTCACGTCAGTTCCCCTTCCTCGGGGAAGTCGTCGCCACCTCGAGGTAGCGCAGGTGACGGATCGTTATCTGTCACACAAGAAAAGACGGATCGATCGTTGACAGTTCAATTTCTTGCGCTGATCCATCCTAGATCCATCTATTCCTCTTCTCAAGACTGCACTCCGCGACCTGAAGTCATACCTCGCGGCGTCCATTTCTTTCTTTCAATCTTTCCACGCGATGAGCATGTCAGCCATGGAGCTATTCCGGCTCCTTTTCTTCATAATTGCGGGAAATTGAGTTTGCGGAACAGTGTCCACAGCTGCAGTCTTGTATTGAGCGAGTTCGACGCCCAATTCGGCATCGGTGGCATAGTCCCACAAGCCTTCCGTCGCCATGTTGCATAGCGATGAAAGACGAAAAAGAAAAGTAGAATGAAGAAGGGGCGTCGAATGGAGAAGAAATTGTTAGAATGTCCCAGATTCTGTCTTGCTCGAAGATGATCTGTGATCCAAAAGTTCGGAAACTCCTGGCTAATGAAACTAGCAGGTCGGTTGAAGAAAGCAATACGCGTCAGGTGCGCGACCGTCGCCGGATCAATGCCGGACTGTGCCGGAAGGAGCCGGATATTTTGCGACCCATCCAGAGCCATCCAACCCACACCTCGGTCGAGGGCCTGGATGGATTTTGGCTTTTGGATTGGTCGTCTGGATGGGTATTTCGTCAGTACATCCGTACAAATACGAACCATCCAAAACCCCTATGGGAAGGTAAACACTGGATGGGTCATCGGTTATCCGTACTTAACGACCCATCCAGACCCATCCTGCCCCAATGGGAATCCACCCTATGTCTCGTGGATGGGTCATGGATAGGGAACGGCGATGTTATATAATAATTAATATTAGATAATATTATATAATATTATATAATATTAGTCGGCGGAGCCGACTAATATTAGTCGAATTTGTACTGCCTGTACTTCGGGGGCGTTTTCTCCTTTTCTTCATTTCTTTCTTCTCGCGGCATTGCGCTTTCATTCTACTCGCAGCTTCCCACCATATCGCAGCTTCGCAGCTTGCCTAGGCATCGCGCATTATATTAGTTTCGTTTCTATTTGTGCGTGACAGCGATATGCTACCGCCGAAGCCCTGGGCGGTTAAGCGCGGTAGAACGCTTCAGAGCCAACTGAACGATGGTGGAATGCAGCAACACAACTGCACATTGTGTAAGCCGGAGGTGCTGGTAGCCCACCTAAACCGGGACAAGTTCACCTACCACGACGTGTTCGACGTGGCCCTCAGTGAGAGCCCAGGCACTCTCGGGGCTTGCGTGTTGCTTCGCAAGCGGTGCAAGAACCAATGTTCCGCCTCAAACCCCCACCAGACAACCAAGCAGCACAAGGAATCTTGCACGGTTACTAGGACCAGCAGGACGGAGGATGGGCCCCAACTTGATCATCATGGATGGGGCAGATGGGGCTTCCCCCTCCAAGGATATGAGGTCTAGGACAGCTGGGAATTCCCCCTCCAAGAACACACACACACACACAAACATACAAACCTACACACACACTAACACATACAAACGCACACAAACACATACATACAAACACACACAGACAAACACACACACTAACACACATACAAACGCACACACGCACGCGAACATATACAATGATACAGATTAACACACACAAACACATACAAACACACACAAAACACATACACACAGAAACACACATACAAATGCGCACGCACACACACACAAGCACACACACACACAAGCTTGCTTACGCACAGGCAAACACACACACAAACACATACAATGATACAAACACACACAAACACATACATACAAACACACACACACAAACGCGCATAAACAAAAACACACATACAAACGCACACACACAAACACAAACACACATACAAATGCACACCCAAACACACACAGCTCCTGATCACCCCTCCACCACCACTCCACAATCTCGTGGAGCCAACTCTGAGCAGCAGATTTCCCCTTTGATGTATAAAGGGCATGTCCCATAGATAAACAGAATGGGCAGCTACTTCAAAAAAAACTAAACTTGCATAATTAAATTTCTATCACTACTAAAATTGTAGTTAGTGCACCTTGGAGCTGCCCAGAAGCTGGTGCTTGTAGCTATCTATAGTGATTTAGACACAGCTTTGGTACACTACCTCTTTTGCCTAAGCTTACAATGCTCGGCCACATTGTTGGTTAAGCGTTCGGCCACAGGCTTGTTCATACGATAGTTCCGCTTTTCCAGCTCCGCGTTTCAAATGCTTTGTTTTATTTTTGTAAGCTTGCAGATTGGCTCCCAACAAAATCCGGCTCCATTAAAGGCTTAGTTATTTTTCAACATATTGGGTACTTTTTTCAAAAAAATGATTTGGACAACTAAATCTGACTAATATTGAACTAATATTAGTTTAATGTTATATAATATTATATAATATTAGTTTTTCCCCCACTAATATTAGTTGCCGATCCCTAGTCATGGATGGTTCGTGCATCCGTACGCAGGCGACAGCAGTCGATCATCCAGTTCCGCTTCTGTGGAAATGCGGCATGGATGGTTCCGCAATGGCCGGGTGGGCCGGGTGCCATAACTTGCGCTGTAGCAATTGCTCCAGCGGAAGACAACTTGTCCGCAGGGGAAAGATCGCCTGGCCATCCACTGTGGCTTAAATGTCGAAGAATCTGAAGATGCAGAAAGTCTCGGATTTTCCGTTCCTCGAATCAGATCTGACGCAATTCGAAATTTCGGGAAGTGAAACTAGCAGAGGGAGGTCACAGATTTCGTGAGGTCAAACTAGCAGATCGAATTGAAACTAGCAGGGGGAGGTCGCAGATTTCGGGGTGAGGAGGGTCAAACTGAGGAAGGTCGCAGATTTCGGGAGGTCGAACTAGCAGAGGGAACGAGAGGGAATTGAAACTGGTAGAAGGCAGGTCGCTAGAGAGACCGGCGCCGGGCTGCGCCGGGCTGCACCGGAAAATTTGCGAGTCATCCAGACTCTTCCAATCCACCCCTCGGTCGATGGCAGGGATGGATTTTGCCATCTGGATGGGTCTCGTGGATGGGTGTTTCGTCGGTACAATCCGTACAAATACGAATCATCCAGGGGCTCTGTGGAAATGGAAGGCCTGGATGGATCGTCAGTTGTTCGTACTTTTCGACCCATCCAGACCCATCCACGGCCTATGGAAATCCACCCTTAGACCTGGGGCTGTCTGAGAAGACACAATTAAAGTTGAGCCCAAGTACTCTTGCTATGATGCAGTATGGAAGAGGAATTTCGCCGAAAGGGTCGTTAGGCTTACGTAAAAGGGGCGCCATTGGCCTAAGCCCTGCGCGCCCTTCTAGATCTGCGCCTCGGCTCTGTCACTGATTTTCGAGCATATTTGGTCACGGTTTGTGCGATGCCCTTAGTTACACGTTACACTGCGCACTAGGCACCAACACTAGGGCCAAGGTTAAGGCCTTTTGAGATGTCATTTCCGATACGCCCTTTCCGTTCCTCGAATTCCTAAGTTCCTCGAATTCCTTGAAACACTCCGAGCAGGATTCTTGACTGCGCAGTAGCTTCCTTTCCGCACTACAACTCCGCAGGCTTGACTGTGCTGTACAGTCAAGTCCTTGCCACCGCCTCTCCTGACTATTCAAAGTCTTCCGACCATTCCTATATTTAACTGCCTTCTCCCCTCGAGATAATTGCTTCTTCCCTTATAAACCTGCGCCTTTCTTCCAAACCCAGCTTCATCAATGAAACGAGCCTGAGCGATGTCCGACGAATACTCTCCACCACCTCCGTTGGTGGCTCTACTTCGCCCCCCCTTCCCCCCTGGTGATTTCATCCCAGACATCATTGGCGATTTATTTGGCAGCTCAAATTCAATCAATGATGCCAACCTGAAGACCAGCGCAATGATCAACGCCGTCTTGTTTGTTGTGATAATGCTTCTGTTCTGTATCTTGCAGTCCAACAGCATTCTATATAAGATACGACTGGTAAGGGGAAGGACTAGTAACACCACAAGCTCCTTGCCATCAGCACAACCATTAATTACTACGCATTAAAATGCATGTTGCTTGTTGAGAGGAGTATTCAGACAAGTTCAGGCATCCAAAGTGTGGTATGATTGTAGTTTGTGTGTATGCATGATAATATGCACAAGACCATGTATGGTTTGTACGCATGGGAATGTGCATGTTGTGTATGCATGGTTTGTTTGCATGGTGTGTATGCATGGTTTATTTGCATGGTTTGTACGCATGGGAGTATGCATGGTGTTTACCCATGGGAGTATGCATGGTGTGTACGCATGGGAGTGTGCATGGTGTATATGCATGGGAGTGTGCATGGTGTGAACATGATTTGTATGCATGGGAGTGTGTATGGTGTGTACGCATGGGAGTATGCATGGTGTGTATGCATGCTGTGTGTGCATGCGTGTATGCCTGTTGTGCACGCACGGAAGTATGCGCGGAAAACAGTCTGTTGTACTGTACCCAGGCATGGTTAGAGAATGCATTGTGTTAAATCCACGCCTGCTCTGAAGTTGCATAACATTTGGTACATTAGGCTGCACCCATGTCTGTGCACCCTGTGTATGAGTGTGTGCGTGCCACATCACTCACACATACACACCCACACACCCACACAGGCCCACATGCACATACACAAACACACAAACGCTCTCCCTCACACACTCACAGTCACTCACTCTTCCAAACACACTTACACAGGATAATACAAGCAGCTAGCAGCAGTTTTATTGGTTGCATGCAAGTCTGTAGTCTTCCCCCCCCCCAACCCCCCCAACCCCTCCCCTCCCCAATCCTCACTGCAGACCTCATCTGTATTCTACTACTGCCATGCTGTGATGTTTCTATACTGTGATGCAAATGTGATGCAACCACACTGGAACAAATCATTGTATCTCTGTACATGGTGGTGTCCCCTTCAGTGACACAAGTGTGATGCAAGTGTGATGCAACCACACTGGTACAAATCACTTAATCTCTGTACATGCAGGTGTCCTCCTGGTTGACACAAGTGTGATGCAAGTGTGATGCAACCACACTGGTACAAATCACTTTATCTCTGTACTTGCAGGTGTCCCCCTCAGTGACTGTGAAGCCGCCCCGCCTGCACAGGGGCGTCAATGCTTTATGGTACGTGCATCCTCTGGCTCTATAATCAAGTAAATGCATAAATACCAAGTTCTATGCAGAGTCACAAGCGACGCTTAAAAATGGCAGAGAGAGTTCGCGACAGAGCGACAGGTGGTAACGGAAGCGAGTTAGTTACGAGACCGTTGGCTGATGTGTCAGGTATGTCTCGGGGGGGCAGTCAGACAAACGGACATCGGGGTTACCCTAGGGGCTCGTGCCCCCTTGAAGAGGGGGCTCCGCCAAAAAGTACGCCTTATTAAGAGGCTTGAGGTTGAGGGGGCCAGTTAATTCTATATTAATCTTCTGGCCTTATAATCAAGTGAATAAATTGATAAAAAGTACGCCTAATTACGAGGCTTGAGGTTGAGGGGGCCAGCTTATGGTACGTGCATCCTCTGGCTATATAATCGAGTAAATACATACATAAAAAGTACACCTTGTTACGAGGCTTGCGGCTGAGGAGGCCAGCTTATGGTGCGTGTATCCTCTGGCTATATTATTGAGTAAATATATACATAACAATGTGCTTGCATCCTCTTGCTATATAATCCAGTACACATGTGCGTGTTATGTGTGTGTGTGTGTAGGGTGGGTGTGTGGGGGGGGGGTGAGGGGGTCAAACCGTTTGCTTGCACTGTGTATGGGGTTATCTCCCTCCAATTTAATTCTTAGCAAGGATGAGTATGTGGTCGACAGTTTGGTTGCCCCCCCCCCCCCCCCCTAAATTCCTCTTTCCAACCCTGTGCCGCAACACACCTCATCAATGAGAATGTGGTCTGCAGTTTGGTTGCGCAGCCCCCACTTGAACCCTCCCAATTCCCATTCCCAACCCTGTGCCGCACCGCACCACACCACACCACACCACACCAATGAGTATGTGGTCTGTAGTTTGGTTGCGCAGCCCCCACTTGAACCCCCCCAATTCCCATTCCCATCCCTGTGCCGTAACACACCGCATCAAGGAGAATGTGGTCTGCAGGTTGGTTGCGCAGCCCCCACTTGAACCCCCCCAATTCCCATTCCCAACCCCACACCGCAACACACCACACCAATTCGCGACATCAGCAGTATACCACATGATCTCCTCCCTCACCCAATTCATCATGAGATTTGAGCATGCACACACCCTCACATGCACACAAGCACATGCACACCCCACCACATGCACACACTAACACATGCACACACAAACACGTGCACACACACACCCCTTCCTCACCCAAGTCATGATGCTGATCCTCAATTTGAATCTCCTATCCCACCCCGGTATGGGCTTTGCCGTAACCTAAACCCTAAACCCTAGACTTGGGCTTTGCCCATAACCTACTGCTTTTGAAAGAGCCGCCCTTTTTCACGAATGGGATTGTCTTGATTGAAATAACTAGCGCACCCAAGTCATGATGCAGATCCTCTCTCTTTGAATCTCCTATCAGACCTCCTCCCTCACCCATGTTATGATAGGACTTGAGCATGCACACACACACTCCTACCTCAACCAAGTCATGATGCTGATCCTCTCTCTTTGAATCTCCAACCTGACCTCCCGCATCCAAGGCATGATAGGATTTGAGCATGCACACACACTCCTCCCTCATCCAAGACATGATGCTGATATTCTCTCTTTGAATCTCCTATCCGATCTCCTTCCTCACCCATGCCATGATGAGGCTTGAGCATGCACACACACACTCCTATCTCAACCAAGTCATGATTCTGATCCTCTCTCTTTGAATCTCCAACCTGACCTCCCTCACCCATGCCATGATTAGGCTTGAGCATGCACACACACTCCTACCCCACCCAATTCATGATTCTGATCCTCTCTCTTTAAATCTCCTATCTGACCTCCTCCCTCACCCATGCCATGATGAGGCTTGAGCATGCACACACACACTCCTACCTCAACCAATTCATGATGCTGATCTTCTCTCTTTGAATCTCCTATCCAACCTCCTCCCTCACCCATGCCATGATTAGGCTTGAGCATGCACACACACACTCCTACCTCACCCAAGTCATGATGCTGATCCTCTCTCTTTGAATCTCCTCTCTGCTCAGGGCTTGGTTCTCAGCCACTCTCACGACCACTGACGAGGAGTTGCTTTCTTCAGCTGGCCTGGACGCACTGGTAGGACTGTGTATGTTGTTACAGTCCAGGGGTAGCCAAATAGGCTAAAGGGACTTGCCCAAGCATGATACCAGAAGGGGGGGGGGGGGGGGGGGGGGGGGGGGGGGGGGGGGGGGGGGGGGGGGGGGGGGGGGGGGGGGGGGGGGGGGGGGAAACGAAAAAGGACTGACGAAATGAACCTCAAACAATCGTTTTACCAATGGGGGCCCTGAGTTCGTGCTACAGAATGTTTGTAATTATACGGCTTTCTTTTTCGGGTCCACATACATGAGCATGAACCCATACATACTGTTTCATTTTTGGGCTACTCATGGCAGCTTCCCGCCAGCTCCATATCCGGCCACTGGGTCAAATCCAATGCTTGAAGCTGCATTAAATGCTTGTCATGCCAGCTTTCAGACATACACGCTAGCTTCAGTTTTGGCTTAAGAACAGGGAAAGGGAGCTGCCTAAAAGCTTCTACGCGTAGCCCAAAAAAGAAACAGTACCCATACAGCCCACCCAACGTTCTCACTTCTCCCCTTGCCTGTAGAATGATCACGCACCGACCTAGCTACCCACCTTTCGCCCACCAAAACATCACATACCGATCCACCAACCCAACATTCACACACTGATCCAAGTACCTATCACTCTGTTATTCATACACTCACCTCAACCACTCAACCACCCATCCACTCACCTCAACCACCCACCACCCTCTCACCTCAACCACTGACCCAAGTACCTACCAACCCAACATTCACTCACTGACCCAAGTACCTATCAATCCGCTCTTCACCCACTCACCTCAACCACTCAACCACCCACCCACTTACCTCAACCACTCACCTCAACCACCCATCCACCCACATCAAACACTGACCGACCCAGTCAACTCACATGCACTGACCGATCCACCCACCCACTTGCCTCAAACACTGACCCACCCAGTCAACTCCCATGCACAGACCGACCCACCCACCCACCAACCCACTTGCCTCAAACACTAACCCATCCCCCCCCTCACCTCAAACACTGACCCACCCACCCACCCTATCACCCTTGCAGATGATGGTGAAGATGTGCACTGCAGGGGTATAGATGTTCTTCCCCATGATGGTGAAGACCCATGCTAAGACCCACCCACCCACCCTACCATGCATCCACCCACCCACCCATTCACACACACACCCTCCCATGCACCCACCCACCCACCCACCCACCCTACCACCCTCTCCCTTCAGATGATGGTGAAGATGTGCACTGCAGGGGTCTAGATGTTCTTCCCCATGATGGTGAAGACCCATGCTAAGACCCACCCACCCACCCTCCCATGCATCCACCCACCCACCCATTCACACACACACCCTCCCATGCACCCACCCACCCACCCACCCTACCACCCTCTCCCTTCAGATGATGGTGAAGATGTGCACCGCTGGGGTACAGATGTTTTCCCCATGATAATGAAAACCCATGCACATACCCCCCCCTCCCTCCCCCCCCACCCCCACCCCCCCCACACACACCACCACACACCTAGCAGAACACCACCCACCTCATCACCCCTTCAGATGATGGTGAAGATGTGCACCGCTGGGGTACAGTTGTTCTTCCCCATGATGGTGAAAAACCATGCCCCACACATCCACCCACCCACACACCCACACACCCTATCACCCTTGCAGATGATGGTGAAGATGTGCACCGCTGGGGTACTGATGTTCTTCCCCATGATGGTGAAAAACCATGCCCCCCCCCCCCCCCCCCCCCCCCCCCCACACACCACACACATACCCCCCCCCCCAGACCCCCCCCCCCCCCCCCCCCCCCCCCCCCACACACACACACCCTATCACCCTTGCAGATGATTGTGAAGATGTGCACCGCTGGGGTACTGATGTTCTTCCCCATGATGGTGAAAAACCATGCCCCCCCCCCCCACACACCCACACACCCACACACCCTATCACCCTTGCAGATGATGGTGAAGATGTGCACCGCAGGGGTACAGATGTTCTTCCCCATGATGGTTCTTGGCCTGGTGGTCCTCATCCCCATCCACATGTCGGGGACCTACATTGATGACTCATCCCAGGGCAACCCCTCAAGCTTCATGAAGGCCACCCTCACAAATGTTTCAAAAGGAGATAATGTCCTCTGGTGAGCCGCTGCAAGTACTTTTTCTGGTTCAGGCAGTACGTTTCTGGTTCTGGTTGTACTTTTTCTGCTTCAAAAGGAGCTAATGTCCTCTAATAAGCCGCTGCTAGTACTTTTTGGCAGAGCCCCCTCTTCAAGGGGGCGGGAGCCCCCATGTTTACCCATTTGTCCGTCCGACCGAAAAATTGAAAATTGAAGCCTGACACGTCAGCCCACGGTCGCGTAACTAACTCGCTTTGGTCAGCTCCATCGTTGCTACCTTTCGTTCCGTTGCCAACACACTCCGCCAATTTTCCGCGTCGCTTGCGACGCTGGTAGTACTTTTCCTGATTCCGTTAGTACTTTTTCTGGTTCTGGTTCCTTTTTCTTCTTTTTCAAAAGGAGATAATGTCCTCTGGTAGGCCGCTGCTAGTACTTTTCTGATCCCAGTAGTACTTTTTCCCCGTTCTGCTAGTACTTTTCTGGTTCTTGTCTGGTTCTGGTTATACTTTTGTTCTGGTAAGCCGCTGCTAGTACTTTTTCTGGTTCTGGTTGTACTTTTTCTGGTAAGCCGATGCTAGTTCTTTTTTGGTTATGGTTGTACTTTTTCTGGTTCTGGTTCTATTTCTTTATTATATTTCTGGTTCTGGTTATATATTTCCTGTTTGTGAAATGCCTATGTATATGATATGCCTATGTGATGTGCCTGTACATAATTTACCTGTTTGTGAAATGTCTATATATATGATATGCCTTTATATGATATACCTTTAATGGTATGCCTATATATGATACACCTTTAATGATATATATATATATATATATATATATATATATAGAGAGAGAGAAAATGGCGAAGTTTGTCTTGTGCCGCTTCCCTGTTGCTCATCCGCCTGTGGCAGCATTTCTGAAGCTTGACCTGGTTGTGCATCTGCCTGTTGGCATCATTTCTGTTGAGAAAAGTCATGTGTGGTGCCGCTTACCTGCTGCTCATCCGCCTGTGGCAACATTTCTGGAGCTTGGCCTGGTTGCTCATTTGCCTGTTGGCCTGGTTGTCCATCTGCCTGTTGTGCCACTTTTCTGTTGCTCATCCGCATGTGCCAGCATTTCTGAAGCTTGGCCTGTTTGTGTGTTTGCCTGTTGGCCTGGTTGCGCATCTGCCTGTTGGCAGCTTTTCTGTCGAGAAAAGCCATGTGTTGTGCCGTTTCCCTGTTGTTCATCCGCCTGTGGCAGCTGTTATGAAGCTTGGCCTGCTTGTTCGTCTGCCTGCTGTTGTGCTGCTCTTCTGTTGTACATCCGCCTGTGGCAGCTGTTATGAAGCTTGGCCTGCTTGTTCGTCTGCCTGCTGTTGTGCCGCTTCTCTGTTGTTCATCCGCCTGTGGCAGCTGTTATGAAGCTTGGCCTGCTTGTTCGTCTGCCTGCTGTTGTGCTGCTCTTCTGTTGTACATCCGCCTGTGGCAGCTGTTATGAAGCTTGGCCTGCTTGCTCGTCTGCCTGCTGTTGTGCCGCTTCTCTGTTGTTCATCCGCCTGTGGCAGCTGTTATGAAGCTTGGCCTGCTTGTTTGTCTGCCTGCTTTTGTGCCGCTTCTCTGTCGTTCATCCGCCTGTGGCAGCTGTTATGAAGCTTGGCCTGCTTGCTCGTCTGCCTGCTGTTGTGCCGCTTCTCTGTTGCTCATCTGCCTGTTGCAGCATTTATGAAGCTTGGCCTGGTTGTGTTTTTTGCCTGTGTCAGCTTTTCTTAATCTCACTTTTGCCTACCAATGTGCAGGGTCCACTTTGTTTTAATCTGGCTCTACCTTGCCTACGCATGCTGGATTTTAAAGGTGGGTCGTTCCACACACACACAAACACAGACACACTGCCACCCCACCCCCCTCTACTACCCACATACCAATCTGATTTTGAAGGTGGGTCAGTCCACACACACACGCATACACATACACATTGCAACCGCACCTCTCCTCTACCACACACACATACCAATCTGATTTTGAAGGTGGGTCGTTCCACACACACACACATATACACACACATTGCAACCGCACCTCTCCTCTACCACACACACATACCAATCTGATTTTGAAGGTGGGTCGTTCCACACACACACACATATACACACACACACACATACACATACCAATCTGATTTTGAAAGTGGGTCGTTCCACCATGGTACACACTTTTCGTCATGTAGATTCGTCGGATGATCACAAACGGTGGCAGTGCCACTGTCCAATGTCTCCACGCCCACAACCTCGCCCACACCCACACCTGTCCCTTATCTGACATCTTCCCCCCCCCCCCCCCCCCTCCCCCCCCTCCTTCCCATGCAACCCAGCACCTGCTTAGCACCTTTCTTCATGTAGATTCGTTGGATGATCACAAACTGGTGGTAGTGCCATCGTCCAATGTCTGCCCACAACCCAACCTCGCCCACCCACCTTATCCACCCACCCACCCGGACCCACATAACCCCTACTTTTCCACCCACCCACCCACCCGGACCCACATAACCCCCTACTTTTCCACCCACCCACCCACCCTACCCTTGTCCACACCACCCACCTACCCGGACCCACATAACCCCTACTTTTCGACCCACCCACCCACCCGGACCCACACAACCCCCTACTTTTCCACCAACCCACCCACCCACCGTACCCTTTTCCATCCACCCACCCACCCACCCGGACCCACATACCCCCCCTACTTTTCCACCCACCCACCCACCCACCCGGACCCACATAATCCCCTACTTTTCCACCCACCCACCCACCCACCCACCCGGACCCACATAACCCCCTACTTTTCACCCACCCACCCTCCCTTTTCCACCCTTCCACCCACCCACCCTGCAGTTTTCCACCCACTCACCCACCCTACCAATTTCTCTCCCTGCAACAGTGGCACTACCACCAGTTTGTGATCATCCGACGAATCTACATGAAGAAAGGTGAGAAGCAGTTGATGGGTTGCAGGGGGGGGGGGGGGGGGGGGGGGGGGGGGGGGGGGGCAGCTGATGATTTCAGATAAGAGGCCGGTGTGTCTGTGGGCGAGGGTGTGTTCGTGGGAAGACATTGGACAGTGGCACTACCACCAGTTTGTGATCATCCAACGAATCTACATGAAGAAAGGTGAGAAGCAGTTGTTGGGTTGCAGGGGGGGGGGGGGGGGGGGGGGGGGGGGGGGGGGGGGGGGGAGGGGATGGTGACATCAGATAAGAGACAGGCGTGTGTGTGGGTGAGGTTGTGTGGGCGAGGTTGTTTGAGTGGAGGGGGAGAACATTGGTCAGTGCCACTACCACCAGTTTGTGATCATCCGACGAATATAGTTGAAGAAATATGAGGAGCAGTTGTCGGGTTGCAGGGGGGTGGGGGCTGGGGGGGAGCTGATGACGTCAGATAATGGACAGGTGAGGGTGCAGGGTGTACAGCTGGTTGTTCCATGCCCCTTGCCCTTTCTTCTGATCTTCAGCCTCCTGAAAATTCAATGTCACACAACCCCCCCCCCCACCCCACCCCACCCCCACCCCCACCCCACACACACACTCCACACACACACACCGCCCCCCATCCCCCCCCCCACCCCACCCCACACACATACACATCCACACACACACAACTGGGTCCTCTCATCCTCCCCTGGCTTTTAACCTTTCCTGTTTTACACACTTCCTTCTGCCGGTTCTTCATTCCTTGCTAACACTATCCGTGTTGTTTAATACCTTATGATCTCATCCATTATCTCATCCATTTAACCTTCAAGCGTTATGTTTTTTGCTGTGGGTGCTTTTTCTTTTTGTTTAAAGCACAGAGTCTCATACACCCTTGCGGTGTCAAGTAGACTTTAAAATGAAATGTAACTGAAAAACAAAATGCTGCTAGGCCACCTGTGTTTCAAAAAGGTAGCAAGTCAGCAAAAACGTAAAAAGGTATAAAGATGGCAAGTCTCGAGCATGGTACTACAAAGCGCGTGCGGCAACTCAACCACCAACCAACAACCCAAACACCAACTCAACCAACAACCACCAACTGAACCACCCACCACCAACCAGCAACTCAACCACCACCAACTCAACCACCAACCACCAACCAGCAACTAAACCACCAACCACCACCTCAACCACCACCAACTCCACCACCACCACCATCACAGGTGACAACATCAACATCTGGAGGCAGATGCATTAACCCACCAACCACCAACTCAACCACAAACCAGCAACTCAACCACAAACCAGCAACTCAACCACCAACGCGACCACCACCAACTCAGCCACCACCAACTCAACAACCAACAGCTTAACCACCACAAACTCAACCACCACCACCATCACATGTGACAACGTCGACATCTGGAGGCAGATGCATTGACCTTCCAACCACAAACTCAACCACTAACCACCAACTCAACCACCAACTCAACCACCAACCACCAACTCATCCACCAACCACCAACTCAACCACCAACTCAACCAGCAACCAGCAACTCAACCTCCAACTCAGCCACCACCACTACAACCACCAACTCAACCACCAACCACCAACTCAGCCACCAACCACCAACTCAACCACAAACTCAGCCACCACCACTTCAACCACCAACTCAACCACCAGCCTCCAACTCAGCCACCAACCACCAACTCAACCACCAACCACCAACTCAGCCACCAACCACCAGCACCATCACAGGTGACAACGTCAACATCTGGAGACAGATGCATTAACCTACCAACCACCAATTCAACCACCAACCAACAACTCAACCACCACCAACTCAACCACCGACTCAACCACCAACCAGCAATTCAACCACCTACTCAGCCACCACCACCTCAACCACCACCACCATCATAGGTGACAACATCAACATCTGGCGGCAGATGCATGATCCACTAGCCACCAACTCAACTACCAACCAACAACTCAACCACCAACCACCTACTCAGCCACCACCACCTCAACCATTACTACCAACTCAACCACCAACCACCAACTCAGCCACCAACCAGCAACTCAACCATCAGCCACCACAACCATCACAGGTGAGAACGTCAACATCTGGCGGCAGATGCATTAACCTACCAACCAGCAACCACACCAGCAACCAGCAACTCAATCACCACCAACTCAACCACCAACCAGCAATTCAACCACCTAGTCAGTCATCACCAACTCAACCACCACCACCATCACAGGTGACAACATCAACATCTGGCGGCAGATGCATGATCCACCGGCCACCAACTCAACTACCAACCAACAACTCAACCACCACTAACTCAACCACCAACCAGAAACTCAACCACCTTCTCATCCACCACCACCTCAACCACCACCACCAACAACTCAGGTGACAACGTCAACATCTGGCGGCAGATGCATGATCCACCGGCCTCAACCACGAGAACAGTCTGGAGCAATGTGGGCCACATACCAGCTATGGCCAAAGTGGTAATGGCCATGAAGCAAGCTGGTGGACAGGTGGCCAAGACTGGCGATAGGATAGGAGAGGTGGTGGATCCCATCAAGAACTTCCCCAGGTGCGGGTGGGGAAGGGGGGCAGCTGATGGGGGGTCAGATACTGGGCAGATGTCGGTGTGGGTGAGGTTGTGTAGGGTGGTTGAGGTCAGTGGTTGGCCCCAGTGGAAGCGAAGGAACTGGCCGCTCAACCTCACGCATCGCAATAGAGCATGTTTTTTTCTCTTTTCTTTTCACCCTGAACAACTGCTGACTCCACCACGAGTAAAACCGAACCTGGCTCAGGGAGCTGCCTAGAAGCTGCTGCTCGTAGCTGAACAAAACAACCGGGATGCACACCACCCTAAACAACTGCTGACTCTCTTCTGCACATGCAGGACTCTCTCAATGGGGGCATCCCTGATATGCAAGATAGGAACAAGTAAAAACGAACCTGGCTCAGGGAGCTGCCTAGAAGCTGCTGCTCGTAGCCGAACAGAAAAGCTATGATGCATATCACCCTAAACCTATGATGCACATCACACTAAACAACAGAAAAGCTATGATGCACATCACACTAAACAACTGCTGACTATGTGCTGTGCATGCAGGACTACCTTCTACCCTGTATAAAACCCTAAACCCACAACCCACATGCAGGACTACCTTCTACCCTGTGTAAAACCCTAAACCCATAAGCCACATGCAGGACTACCTTCTACCCTGTGTAAAACCCTAAACCCATAAGCCACATGCAGGACTACCTTCTACCCTGTGTAAAACCCTAAACCCATAAGCCACATGCAGGACTACCTTCTACCCTGTGTAAAACCCTAACCCCTACGCACATCAGCCTAACTTCTACCCTGCCCTGTATAAAACCCTAACCCAAACCCATAGCACATTCAGGACTACCCTTCACCCTGGTAAAACCCTAAACCCCAAGCCACATCAGGACAAACTAGCCTTCCTTCCACCCTGTGTAAACCCTAAAACCCTAGCCCCATGCAGGACTACCTTCTACCCTGTGTAAAACCCTAAACCCATAAGCCACATGCAGGACTACCTTCTACCCTGTGTAAAACCCTAAACCCATAAGCCACATGCAGGACTACCTTCTACCCTGTTTAAAACCCTAAACCCACAAGCCACATGCAGGACTACCTTTATGAAACCCTCACCCTAAACCCACATGCAGGACTACCTTCTACCCTCTATAAAACCCTAAACCCGCATATAGGACTAATTTCATAAAAGCCTAAACCCTCATGCAGGACTACCTTTGTAAAACCTTAAATCCTAAACCCACATGCAGGACTACTTTTATGAAAACCTAAACTCTAAAACCTAATCCCACATGCACGACTACCTCAATAGGGGTGTCCCTGATGCGCAAGATGGGAGTGAGTAAAAAACCCTAAATCCTAAACCCTAAATCCTAAACCCTTAACATGAAACCCTAAACCCTAAACCCACATGCAGGACTACCTCAATAGGGGTGTCCCTGATGCGCAAGATGGGAGTGATTAAAAACCCTAAACCCTAAACCCACATGCAGGACTACCTCAATAGGGGTGTCCCTGATGCGCAAGATGGGAGTGAGTAAAAACCAAGAACATCATGCTTACTCGACTAATGGGCTGGGAGTTGTCGACGAGTCAGTCCCTCATGCAGGTGAGATGAGTGGAGAGGGGAGTTAGGGGTGAAGAGGGGCGAGCAGAGTTAGGGGTGGAGAGAGGAATGGGGAGTGGAGAGGGGAGTTTAAAGATTGTTGGGAAAAGTTAGATGGCAACTCGTGCTTACTCTACCTATAATGGGGAGAGAAGGGGAGATTTTTGGAGTTGGCAGTTGGTTGGAATTTGTTGGAGAGGGGAGTTGGTCAGAGTTGGAGTTAGTTGGAGAGGGGAGTTGATTGGAGTTGGAGTTGGTTGGAGAGGGGAGTTGATTGGAGTTGGAGTTGGTTGGCGTTGGAGTTGGTTGAAGAGGGGAATAGGCAGTTGGTTGGGAGGAGTTGGATGGCACGTCGCATGTGAGGCATAGGGCATGGCTTGGGTGTAAATGTGGTTCATATGTCAGGAGAAACTGCCATATCGTATGATGTTGACGAAAGGCGAGTATAATATCATACAAATTGCATCATATGATATTGCATATAAATGGTAACTTTTGCCCAGTCAGATTGCCGGCATCTACGATATCATATGATGGCATGATATCATATTGCCGTTCCCTAGACATCTGTAGGGCGCGGGCTTTTCTTTAGGACAAGGATCATTGTCGTCATGAGCACCATAGTGCTTTGTGACAGAGTTCAGGGGACGTGAGGAGACCAGGAACGAAGTGTTTAGACAACTGGACAGTTAAAAGAGCCGAGGGACGCCTCTTGAGAGAGGAGTCCTGACGGCAAACCCGAAACCCTTAGGTTAAGGGGAAGGACATACGCGATAGGTTGCGTAGCCAATAGGACAGGTAGAACCAACGAACAGCTAAAGCTGACACTTCGTGAAGTCTCTGGGGTATGACAAACAGCTTTTTGTGACGAGTAGCATTTTTTTGACAAGCATTTTATTTTTTTGACAAGCAGCGTTTTGTCAAACAGCTTTATTTGCCCCCCAAAGAAACCCCACAGCGCTCACACGTGATGCCCTCACAGCACGAAGGTACATATTTTAGCTCCAGTGCTGCATGTATGTTACAGCCCAAGGGTGGGCCAAATAGGCTGAAGGGACTTGCCCAACCATGACAGGAAGGGATAAAAATAAAAAAGCATTGATGGACTAATCTAACATCATGTTTTGGGAAGGGATATGTATAGTACAGTCCAGGGGTGGGCCAAATAGGCTGAAGGGACTTGCCCAACCATGACAGGAAGGGACAAAAAGAAAAAGCATTGCATAGCTGCAAGTTTGTCGGCAGATGGGACTTGGATTTCACCTCATAAATCATCCCAATCAATCAGCTATCCCATCCCACTCCGTTTCTATAAGTGCTGCAAGTAGCGCCTTCAATAAAACCCTGGTGGGGAGTTGGGCGCAGATAGTCCGAGGGCTCACTTGAAATCACTTCCCTTGTGTCGCAAACATCGTGACGCAAGGCCTATTACCGTCCAAACTTCCACACCTGAGTGTCGCACAGGCGTCGCACCGGCATCGCACCAAGTCGCTCAATTTGTGACGTATCGCACAAAAAATCAAACTGACACTAGTGGAGCCTGGGGACCTTACTGCTTGGCCAGGAAAAAATCCGTCACCTATACCATCCTCATCTCCTATCCCCGTCACACCCTCTCTCCCCCCCCCCCCCCCCACACACACACACATCACACCCCACATCCCCATCACACAATCTGTCCCCGCCCCCTATCCTCATCCCCCCCCCATCTGTCCCCGCCCCCACCCCTCATACCACCCCCTATCCTCATCCCCATCCCCCATTACACCCCCTATCCCCATCACCCCCCCCCCTCGCTCCCCACCCCCACCCCCCATCACACCCCTATCCTAATCCCCATCCCCCATCCGACCCCAATACCCATCACAATCTACCCCCCCCCCCCCCCCCCCCCCCCCCCCCCCCATCCTCATCCCCATCCCTCATCCCCTATCCCCATCACACCCTCCCCCACCCACCATACCACCCCGTACCACCCCATATCCTTATCCCCATCCCATTCCCTATCCTCATTCCCATCCCCAATACGCATCACACCCTCTTCCCCAGCCCCCAACCCCTGTACAACCCCCTATCCTTATCCCCATCCCCCGCCCCCACCCCTATCCTCACTCCCTTCCCCGGCCCAACCCCTCTCCCTCCCTACCCCTATCCCGCCCCACCCTGGCCCCGCCCCACCCCAGCTCCCTTCCCCGGCCCAACCCCATCCCGCCCCATCCCTATCCCGCCCCCACTCCTATCCTCACTCCCTTCCCCGGCCCAACCCCTCTCCCTCCCTACCCCTATCCCGCCCCACCCTGGCCTCGCCCACCCCGGCGCAACCCCACCCCGCCCCACCCCTGTCCTCACACCCTCACCCGGCCCAACCCTTCCCCCGCCCCAACCCCTTTCCTCATCCCCCCCACCCCCCACCCCCCACCCTACATGCCATCTCCTTCGCAGCCAACGTGTTTAACAATCACGACAGTAGCGTCATCTGGTCCGATGCGACTGCCTCCGAGGTCGACATTGCTGACCTGGCTGCTCTTCAGGAGGACCAAGATCTGCTGCTCAATCGGGCCGATCGTAAGCGAGTCAAGGCAGAGCGCGCTGCTGTGATGCATAATTCAGAAATCGGCACCTCAAACGGAGCGGGTCGCACGAGCCGGGACCTGGACGACCCTACCATGAGAAAAAGCCCAGGTCGGGTCGATTCGGGTCAGATCGGGTCGGGTCACGTCGGGTCACCAGGAAAGGGACCCACCGCCACGTCTCCTTCTCAGGCAGGGGAGCTCCAGCGTACCTCCCTCAACTCCCTCCAGTCTGTGCCTGAGCATAAGCCAGGGATCATGGGCCTCGAGGCTCAAGAAATGGCTAGAGAAACGACCTCTGCTTCAGCAGGAAGGGGCGTTAGATACATGGACCCAGATGGAGATATCGAGCATGGGTCAGAGGAAAGTTTCAGCAATTGGAATGCAGGCAAGTTCAGATGCAGGCCTACACCAGCACCACCAACCAATCCCCGCCCCCCCGCAAACACCCCCTCACACGCTTGTATATCTTCCCACACATAACCAACCTTCCTTCCTGCGCTACCCCTGCAGTCGAAGCCCTGGACCAGCTGCCCCAGTGGTGGAAAGCTGGCATTACTGTCTCACCCATTCCAACTCGTACCCTCTGTACCCAACCCTCTCACCATCTCACCCCACCACCTTACCTTTACCTGCCACACCCACACAAGGGTGTACATCTTCCCACACGCTACCACCCTCCCCTCCTGCCCTACCCCTGCAGACGAAGCCCTGGACCAGCTGACCCAGTGGTGGAAAGCTGGCATTAATGTCTCACCCATTCCAACTCGTACCCTCTGTACCCAACCCTCTCACCATCTCACTCCACCACCTTACCGATACCTGCCACACCCACACAAGCTTGTACATCTTCTCACACGTAACCACCCTTCCTTCCTGCCCTACCCCTGCAGACTCTCACCCTCTCACCACATCACCTTACCTATACCTGCCACACCCACACAAGCGTGTATATCTTCCCACACGTAACCACCCTCCCCTCCTGCTCTACCCCTGCAGACGATGCCCTCGACCAGCTGCCTCAGTGGTGGAAAGCTGGCATTACTGTCTCACCCATTCCAATTCGGAAGAACCCTGCCCCACCTCTACAGCACACTCAGTCCGATGTTTCAACAGCTGATGCCACCGGGTCTGTCAGTGAAAGCGGCATCGGCATGCGTCGAAGGGCACTGAGTGCACGTCAGCCCTCCATCGCCCTGCCCCCCACTGAAGTTGGGTTGAATGGGAAGACCGTGGATGTTGTCAAGGTGAGATGCTCTTGTTTGCTTTATATTTTAATCGTTTCGATTTGTGGTGCATTATCATTTCATGTCGCATGGTTTGGTCGCGGCATCGACATGTATCAAAGGGCACTGAGTCCCCTGTCACCCTGCACCCCACCAAAGTTGTGTCAAACAGGAAGATCGTGGATGTTGTGAAGGTTTGATACTCTTGTCTATTTTGTATGTATAACGCTTTCCTTTGTAGTTTATAGTATAACTGTATAAGCGTATAATAATACAATTTGTGTGTTTAATGATAATTTCAAACCACATTTTTGGTTTTGCATATTACCATTATTTGGTTTGCATTTATGCCCAGATGTGGTACGTTTTTCAAATAGGGAGTAGCCAGGGGATGATGATGTTGACGATGATGATGATGATGATGATGTTGACGATGATGATGATGATTGCAATTTGCCTGATGGATAAAAACAAGGGCTCGCTTCTTGCCAGCTTTACTCAGCCATGCTGCTGTGTTCGTATTTTCAAAATGTAAGCGTTAAAACATATTTGTACATGACTTACAAGACTATACATTTTCACAAAATATCCAGGGGATCACAGATGCGCATGCAAATTCTGGCCCAACAAACACCATCACAACAACAAACACCATAAGATATACCGCTACACAACAAACATCATACAACCCTGTTGTTTCCTCCCCACAGGGAGGGGTGGATGTGGGACGTCTGGCCCAACAAACACCATTACAACAACAAACCCCATAACATTTACATTTACACAACAAAACCCATAGCAAATACCGCCACACAACAAACCCCATAAACCCTGTTCTTTCCTCCTCACAGGGAGGGGTGGATATGGGTCTTCTGGCCCAGCCCTCCGTCCGGTACCGCAAGACCATCAACGCCGTGACCAAAACTGGAGAAACTGTTGCGGTCAATGCTCAGCTGTACACAGTTCTTGTAACTGATGTCAACCAGAATCCTCTGGTGGCTGACACCCCGTAAGTTATCCTAGTAGGATCCCTAGTGCCCCCCCCCCCCCCCCCCCCCCCCCCCCCACACACACACACACACACACAGTAGCACAGTAGCACTCTCACAGGAACACACACACAGTAAAATACAGACACACACACAGTAAAATACCCCCCCCCCCACACACACACCCCACACACACACACACAGTAGCGCACACACACACACACACACACACACACAGAAGCCGTGGCTGTCAATGCTCAGCTCTACACCGTCCTTGTAGATGTCTACCAGAATCCTCTGGTGGCTGACACCCCGTACGATTGTAAATGCACTGTGTGTGATGCTCATTTCTGCCTCGCACGTGAAGCTTATCTTCTGCACTGTCTGGTCAACATCGATTTTCACGTGTGTGATGCTCATTGTCTTCCTCCTATGTGAAGCTTATCATCTGGACTGTGTGTGGTCCCTGTTTGTGGTCCACATCGTTTTTCTCGTTTGTGATGCTCATGATCTGCCTCGTATGTGAAGCTTATCATCTGCACTGTGTGTGGTCCCTGTTTGTTGTCCACATCGTTTTTCTCGTGTGTGATGCTCATGATCTGCCTCGTATGTGAAGCTTATCATCTGCACTGTGTGTGGTCCCTGTTTGTGGTCCACATCGTTTTTCTCGTGTGTGATGGTCTGCCTCGTATGTGAAGCTTATCAACTGCTCTGTGTGTGGTCCACATTGTTTTTCACGTGTGTGATGCTTATCGTCTGCATTGTGTGTGAACCCTATCATCTACCCTGTCTGTGGTCCACACCATTTTCCTTGTGTGTGATGTCCATTGTCTGCTTGGTGAGAAGCTTGTAATTGTCCTTGTTTGTGAAGCCTATCATCTGCCGTATGCTTGTTGCTCATCGTCTGCCTTGTGTGTGACGTCCCTGCTTAGACTGTGGTGCCATGATAAGCATATTGAAGGCCAAGGCCTGCTGTCCTTCGTCAACTGACCAGTGCAATGCTCATTTCTGCCTTGTATGCGACGCCTATCATCTGCCTTATGTTTGTTGCTCATCGTCTCCCTTGTGTGTGACGACCCTGCTCAGGATGTGGAGTCATGATGAGCGTATTGAAGGCCAAGGTCTGCTTCCCCACATCATCTGACCTGTGAAATGCTCATTTCTGCCTTGTATGTGAAGCCCATTCTAGTCATGTTCCCTGTATGTGATGTGATAGTCTGCCTTGTATGAAGCCTATCGTCTGCCAGGTGTGCGACGCCTATAATCTGCTATATGCTTGTTGCTTATCGTCTGCCTTGTGTGTGACGTCCCTGCTCAGACTGTGGCATCATGATAAGCGCATTGGAGCCCAAAGCATGCTGCCATTCATCATCTGACCTGTGTAATGCTCATTTTCTGCCTTGTATGCTAAGCTTATCATCTTCTATATGCTTGTTGCTCATCGTCTGCCTTGTGTGTGACGACCCTAATTAGGATGTGGAGCCATGATGAACGCATTGGAGGCCAAGGCCTGCTTCCCCACATCATCTGACCTGTGAAATGCTCATTTCTGCCTTGTATGTGAAGCCTATTCTAGTCATGTTCCCTGTATGTAATGTGATAGTCTGCCTTGTGTGTGACGACCCTAATTAGGATGTGGAGCCATGATGAACGCATTGAAGGCCAAGGCCTGATCTCCTACGTCATTCCTACAAGCTGGCGCAAATGGGTGTTCCACAACTATGCCGGAGGACTGGTGAAGCAGGACAAAGATGGAAACGAGGAGGTGTACTTTGTGTCCAGCAGCGATGATGAGGATGAGCAAGAGGAGGCAGAGTCAAAGATCAGCAGTGCCAGGTTTGGGAAACCGTGAGTGATGGCAGTGTAACTGTATGCATACATGTATGTTATTGGTGGTCAGTCCTAGTGCAAGCAAACAGGCCGCCCCCCTCAACCTCACGCCTCGTAATTCGGCATACTATGTATTTATGCACGTATCTTACAGTCCGGTACCCTGTAGTGGGTAGAACTTTTGGGTTGTTTTGGGGTTGCTATTGTGTGTTTTGGAGGTTGTCTATGGGTTGCTTTTGGGACGTTTTGGGATTTGTTTGGTTGTTTTTCAGTTGATTTTGGGTTTATTTTTGTTATTTGTTGGGGGTGCATTTGTGCCGCAAAACAGCTCCTAGTAGCACTTTAACGGCTACTAGGAGCACTATGGTGCTATGTAAAGTCACTGGTTCATTTCCTTAGAAATACACCTGATTCCACCATGACTCTGCAGGAGCACCATGCCCAGTGCAAACTCAACAAAGTGATTTGAATCATTTTCAACCCCTCCCACTCACGCACGCACACACGTCCACACACATCCTCACCCGCCCACCCACCCACCCACATCCACACCCACATCCCCCCCCCACCCACACCCCACCCACACACATCCACACACATCTTCATACACACACACATCCACCTACACACACATCCACACACACACACACACACTCACACACACATCCACCCGCCTTGGCAGGAGTAACATGTCAAGTACAAAGTCATCAAAGTGATTTTACCCCCCCCTCCCCCCCCCCCCCCCCCCCCACACACACACATCCTCACACACAAATACATCCACCCGCCTGTGCAGGAGTACCATGTCTAGTACAAACTCAACAAGGTACGGCCAAGCCTATTCACGCCGCAGCCTGCCCCTTAATCCTAGCTCAGTGGACTCCCCTGCCCAAGGACTTGGGTCAAGCTCCTCGTTGCCTACTCTCACCCCAACAAAGTCCCAACAAAGCAAGGCCGGGCTCAAGAAGAACCTCAGCCCTAGCACCTCAGCCCAAGAAACTCTGCCTGGGTACAAAAAGAACCTCAGCCCTAGCACCTCAGCCCGGGAAACTCAGCCTGGGCTCAAGAAGAACCTCAGCCCGGGCTCCTCAGCCCGGGAAACTCAGCCCGGGCACCACAAAAACCTTAGCATTGTCCCAGAAGAAGTTCTATCAGTTGATATTGAGGACATCGAGCCGATTCTTGTCTCCGAAGGCGTCGCGCCTTATATTCAGATGACCACTGTCTCGACAACCTCGTTAACGGTCGAGCCATCAGCTCAGACATCCGCTACCTCATCAACCCTCTTATCCGTCGAGCCATCAGCTCAAACATCCGCTTCCTCCACCCCCCCCTTATCTGTCGAACCTTCTTCTCAGACATCCGCTACCTTCACAACCCCCTTAACTGTCGAGCCGTCAACTCAGGCATCAGCAGCCTCCTCACACCCCTCGTCCGTCAAGCCTTTGTCTGTGACATTTGCTGCCTCACCCTCCCTGCCACCCCCCCAGGCTCCATCCCCCCCTGCTCCTCCCCCCCTACCACCCTCCTCGCCCTTTGACCAGAGATCTGGTCAACAAAATTCCACCCCTCAGAGTGAAGGAGTGGCTGGCAAAGGTGCTGCTGCTGCTGGTAGTGCTGCCAGTGCTGCTGCTGGTAGTGCTGCTGTTGGTAGTGCTGGTAGTGCTGCTGCTGGAAGTGCTGGCAGCATACCTCCCACCCCCCCTGGCGCTGATACGGATGTGATCGCAGATCCATCCGATGTTGAGCTCAACTTTCTTCCTTGGGAAATCACCGAGGGACATGCTGCAGGGCTTGGTGTTGGCCCTCCTGTAGACCAGGTAACAGGTGCTCCTGCTGGTGCTGCTGCTCCTACTGCTTTTTCTGCTTCTGCTGCTACTCTTGCTACTTCTGCTGGTGCTCCTGCTGCTGATGCTGGTACTGCTCCTGCTGCTGGTGCTGCTCCTTCTCCTGCTACAGCTGAGGTCGCAACTGAGTCTGCAGCTTCTCCAGAATCAATGGCAGCTGTGACAGACATGACGGCACCAGAACCTGCTGCTACATCAGCAACTCCTGAAGCAGCAGATGCTACAGTCAGCTTGGCCACTGCCGCTGAGGCTGACATCACACCAAGCAATGGAGCTACAGACAATGCTACAACCAATGCTACAGCCAATGCTATAACCAATGCTACAGCCAATGCTACAACCAGTGCTGCAACCAATGCTACATCCAATGCTACAACCAGTGCTACAACCAATGCTACAACCAGTGCTACAGCCAATCCCATGTTTGCCCCTGGCCCAGAGGCAGCAGATGCCAGGCTGGCTCCTCCCAGTAGCCCTGAGACAGCGGATGCCAGGCTGGCTTATCCCAGTAGCCCTGGGGCAGCGGCAGCCAGGCTGACTCCTCCCATTGGCGACAGCCTTTCTGCTGCTGCGCCTAAGGATGGGGGTTCTGCGGTGAAAGGAGCAGCTGTTCCAGGTTGTGCTGAACTTGCTGTATTACTCAGGCCTTTGGCTACATCGAACGGCGATGATGCGGCTGCTGCTGATGATGATGAGCCGATAGTGGCAGTAGAAGGTGGTGCTGTGATCAGTGGACTCGATTCAGAGACAGCGGACTCGAAAAAGAAGGAGTGCAAGGGGTAAGAGGGGGAGGGTGGGAGTGTGTGGTGTGAGGTGGTTTGTCGTGGTGGGTGAGTGTGTGTGCCGTGGGGTGTGTTTCGGAGGTAAGGGGGTGGGGGGGGGGGTGGGGGGGGGGCATCTGTTTCCAGGTTGTGCTGACTTGCTGTAATTGCTCATGCCTTGGGCTACTGATGGCGATGATCGTGGCTGCTGCTGCTCTGATGATGATGATGAGCCGATGAGTGGCGTAGAAACGTTGGTGGTTTTTATCACCTGATCACAGCGATACCTCGAAAAATAAGGTATTTTGCAATGTTAAAGAATTTGGACTTGGGTTTGGAGTTTATTCAGTTTGTTTTTGTTTTTTGTTTACGTTGTGGGTTGGTGTTTTTGTTGTGGTGTTTTTCATATCATTTTGGGTGGCATTTGTTGTGGGGTTGGACATCTTTCTTCTTGGTGCGTGTGTGTGGCGGGTTGGTGTGGTGTAGGGGGTGGGTGTGTTGTGTGGGTGGTGGGGGGGAGGGGGGTCCGTCCCGGGAGCGCTGCGGCCGTTGATTCTGCAGACCGTGAGTGGCTGTTTGTGTCCGAGATGCAGTTTTGCTCTTTGGAGGGTGAATCCCCAGCTGGATTGTTCTGTAGTTTGCATTCCTTTCATATTATCTTGAAGAAGAACGCTTAACCCCCTCCCACACTTTGTGTCCTCATGTGTGATCTTCTGCTCACCTCATCCACACCCCTCACCCGCTTACAAATACAAACACCCTCACCCCACACAACCCCTCCCCCCTTCCCCATACACACTCTCTCCACCCTCCCCACCTCCCCCCTTACACGTCTCCCCCCTCCCCCCCCCCTCCACCAGGCCACACCCCCCTCACAACCTGACGGACCCCTTCCCCTCTACCACCCTCCACCCACTCACCCCGCCCCTTACCCCCCTCCCCCCCCCTTCCCCCTCTCTCCACACTCCAGACTGCCCACCCCCTTCACCCCTTCCAATAAACCTCTCTCCACCCTCCACCCCCCTCCCCCCTGATCGCTCCCGCACCTTCTCCCCTCTCCCCCTCCCCCCCCGCTCCCCCCTCAGCCCTCTTCCCCACCTCACTCCACACCGCCGTCCCCCTCTCACCCCCCTCCCCCCAGGAGAAACCCCCCTCCAACCCCCTTACACCCTCTCTCCACACTTCCCACCCCTCACACCTCTCCACACTCCACACCCCTCACCCTTCTTTCCTCTCTCCACACTCTACACCCCTCACCCCCTTACACCTCTCCACACGCACAAACCCCCTCACCCCTTACAACTCTCTCCACACTCCCCAAGCCCTCCTCCCCTTACACCTCTCCACGCTCCACACGCCCTCACCACCCTTAACCCCTCTCTCCACACTCCACACCCCTCACAACCTACCCCTCTCTCCCACACTCCCCACCCTCTCACCCCGTTCCAACACCACCTACTCTCCCCACTCTCCCCCCAAGCCCCTTACCCCTCTCTTCCACACTTCCACACCCCCGACACCCCTCCCCCGCCTTCCCGTACAACCTCTCCCCCCCTACCACCACCCCCTCACCCCTTACACCTCTCCACACTCCCACGCCCCCTCACCCCCTTACAATCTCATCACCCTCCACACCCCGCACCCCTTACCCTCTCTCCACAACCCTTACACCTCTCTCCTCACTCCTCACTCCACACCCCTTACACCTCTCTCCACACTCCACACCCCTCACCCCCTTACACCTCACTCCACAACCCTTACTTCTCACTCCACACTCCACACACCCCCTCACCCCCTTGCCACCTCTCTCCCACAACCTACAACCTCTCTCCTCACTCCTCACTCCACACCCCTTACACCTCTCTCCACACTCCACACCCCTCACCCCCTTACACCTCACTCCACAGCCCTTACTTCTCACTCCACACTCCATACACCTCACCCCTTACACCTCACTCCACAACCCTCACACTTCACTCCACACCCCTTACACCTCACTCCACAACCCTCACACTTCACTCCACACCCCTTACTCCACACTCCACACACCTCACCCCTTACTCCACACCCCTAACACCTCACGCCACACTCCACACATTTCACTCCACACTCCACACACCTAACACCTAACACCTAACCCCACACTCCACGCCCCTCACCCCTTTCACCTGACTCCACTCTCCACACCCCTCACCCCTTACATGTCGGTCCACACTCCACACTCCACACCCGTACACCTCATTCCATGCTCCTTACCCCTTACACCTCACTCCACACTCCTTACTCCACACACCTCACCCCTAACACCTCACTCCACATTCCACACACCTCACTCCACACACCTCACCTCTTAACACCTCACACTCCACACTCCACACGCCCCTCAACCCCTTTCACCTGACTCCACTCCCACACCCCCTCACCCCCCTTACATGTCGGGTCACCTCCCAGCCCTTACTGCCTCCTTCCATCTCCTTTACCCTTAAAACCTCACTCCACACTCCACACTCCACATTAAGATGGGAGAAAGTGCGACAAGCTGTGCGGCTAGGACGAGTGAGGAGGTTGCCGTGGCGCAAGGAATACTCAGTGGTGGGTCATCCTATTTTCATTTGGGAAGGCGCAACTTGGTGCAGTGCGTGGTTGCAGCGCTTGCAAGTTTGTTTATGCATGGGGTGGTTGTGCATGTTGTTGTTTTATATTCATTTGGTTAGGCTGGGAGGAGTGAGGAGGTTGCCGAGGCGCAAGGAATACTCAGTGGTGGGTCATCCTATTTTTATTTGGGATGGCGCATGGGGTGATTGTGCATGTTGTTGTATTATATGCGTTTGGTTAGGTTGGGGGAGTGAAGAGGTTGCCGTGGCGCAAGGAATCCTCCGTGGTGGGCAATCCTGTTAGTACTTGGGATGGCGCAGCTTGGTGCAGTGCGTGGTAGCAGTGCTTCCAAGTTTGTTTATGCATGGGGTGATTGTGCATGTTGTTGTATTATATTCATTTGGTTAGGCTGGGAAGAGTGAGGAGGTTGCCGAGGCGCAAGGAATACTCAGTGGTGGGTCATCCTGTTCTCACTCCACTAGCTTCCTTATTCCTTATTGCTCACTCCTCACGAATCACAGCTCACTACTCACTCCTCCACTAGCTTCCTTATTCCTTATTCCTTATTGCTCACTCCTCACGAATCACAGCTCACTACTCACTCCTCCACTAGCTCCTTATTCCTTATTGCTCCCCCTCCTCACGAACCAGCTCACTATCACTCCTCCACTAGCATCCTTATTCCTTATTCCTTATTGCTCACTCCTCACGAATCACAGCTCACTACTCACTCCTCCACTAGCTTCCTTATTCCTTATTCCTTATTGCTCACTCCTCACGAATCACAGCTCACTACTCACTCCTCCACTAGCTTCCTTATTCCTTATTGCTCACTCCTCACGAATCACAGCTCACTACTCACTCCTCCACTAGCTTCCTTATGCCATTTATTGCTTGCTGTTGCCACTCCTCACTAATCACACGCTCACTACTCACTCCTCCACTAGCTTCCTTATTCCTTAGTGGCTCACGGTCCTCACGAATCACAGCTCATCCTAACATCCTCCACTAGCTTCTGTCCCTTATTCCGTATTGCTAACTATCCTCACGAATCACAGCTCACTACTCTCACTCCTCTCTAGCTTCCTTGATTCCGTATTCCTTATTGCTCACACATTTCCTCAAGATCATCAGCTCCTACTCACTCCTCCACTAGCTTCCTTATTCCTTATTGCTCACTCCTCACGAATCACAGCTCACTACTCACTCCTCCACTAGCTTCCTTATTCCTTATTCCTTATTGCTCACTCCTCACGAATCACAGCTCACTACTCACTCCTCCACTAGCTTCCTTATTCCTTATTCCTTATTGCTCACTCCTCACGAATCACAGCTCACTACTCACTCCTCCACTAGCTTCCTTATTCCTTATTCCTTATTGCTCACTCCTCACAATCACAGCTCACTACTCACTCCTCCACTAGCTTCATTATTCCTTATTCCTTATTCCTCACGAATCACAGCTCACTACTCACTCCTCCACTAGCTTCCTTATTCCTTATTCCTTATTGCTCACTCCTCACGAATCACAGCTCACTACTCACTCCTCCACTAGCTTCCTTATTCCTTATTGCTCACTCCTCACGAATCACAGCTCACTACTCACTCCTCACTAGCTTCCTTATTCCTTATTCGCTATATTGCCTCACAATCCTCACGATCACAGCTCACTCTCTACCCGCCTCCCAATAGCTAGCTTCCTTATTCCTTATTCCTTATTGCTCACTCCTCACGAATCACAGCTCACTACTCACTCCTCCACTAGCTTCCTTATTCCTTATTGCTCACTCCTCACGAATCACAGCTCACTACTCACTCCTCCACTAGCTTCCTTATTCCTTATTCCTTATTGCTCACTCCTCACGAATCACAGCTCACTACTCACTCCTCCACTAGCTTCCTTATTCCTTATTCCTTATTGCTCACTCCTCACGAATCACAGCTCCCTACTCACTCCTTCCTCCCCTAGCTCCTTCATTCCTTATTCCTAATTGCTCACTCCTCCGAATCACAGCCTCACTACTCATACTTCCTCCACTTAGCTTCATTTATTCCCTTATTCCTTATTCCCTCACGAATCACGCTCACTACTTCCCTCCTCTACTAGCTGTCCTTATTCCTTATTCCTTATTATTGCTCACGTCCTCACGAATCACACTCACTACTCACTCCTCCCTAGCTTCCTATTCCTTATTGCTCACTCCACTCCTCACGATCACCTCTCACTACTCTACTCACTCCCCCACTAGCTTCCTTATTCCTTATTCCTTATTGCTCACTCCTCAACGAATCAACGCTCACTACTCACTCCTCCACAGCTTCCTTATTCATTATTCCTTATGCTCACCTCCTCAACGAACACAGCTCACTACTCACTCTCCACTACTCCTTCTTCCTTTTCCCCTTATTGCCTCACGTCTCACGATCACAGCTCACTACTCCTCCTCCACTAGTCTACTAACTTCCACTAGATTCCTTCTTCCTTATTCGTATTGCTCACTCTCACGAATCACAGCTCACACTCATCCTCCACTAGTTCCTTATTCCTTATTCTTATGGCTCCAATCCTCACGAATCAAGCTCACTACTCCACTCCTCCACTAGCTCCGTATTCTTATTGCTCACTCCTCAGAATCACAGCTCAATACTCACTCTCACTAGCTTCCTTATTCTTTTCCTAGTGCTCACTCTCCGAAACAGCTCACTTACTCACTCCCACAGCTCCTTATTCCTTATTGCTCACTCCTCACGAATCACAGCTCACTACTCACTCCTTCACTAGCTTCCTTATTCCTTATTCCTTATTGCTCACTCCTCACGAATCACAGCTCACTACTCACTCCTCCACTAGCTTCCTTATTCCTTATTCCTTATTGCTCACTCCTCACGAATCACAGCTCACTACTCACTCCTCCACTAGCTTCCTTATTCTTATTTATTCTTGACTCCCTCCTCACGAACACAGCTCCACTACCAATCCTCCAATGCTTCCTTATTCCTTATTCCTTATTGCTCACTCCTCACGAATCACAGCTCACTACTCACTCCTCCACTAGCTTCCTTATTCCTTATTCCTTATTGCTCACTCCTCACGAATCACAGCTCACTACTCACTCCTCCACTAGCTTCCTTATTCCTTATTCCTTATGCTCACTCCTCACGAATCACAGCTCACTACTCACTCCTCCACTAGCTTCCTTATTCCTTATTCTTTATTGCTCCACTCCGCAGAATCAAAGCTCAAGACTCACTCCTTCCACTGCTTCCTTATTCCTATTCCTTATTGCTCACTCCTCACGAATCACAGCTCACTACTCACTCCTACACTAGTTCCTTATCCTATTCCTATTGCTCATCCTCACGATCAACAGCCTCACTACTCCACCTCCACTAGCTTCTTATTCCCCGTATTCCTATGCTCACTCCTTACGAATCACAGCTCACTACTCACTCCTCCACTAGCTTCCTTATTCCTTATTGCTCACTCCTCACGAATCACAGCTCACTACTCACTCCTCCACTAGCTTCCTTATTCCTTATTCCTTATTGCTCACTCCTCACGAATCACAGCTCAGACACTCCTCCACTAGGCTTCCTTATTCCTTACACTATGCTCATCCCAGAGAATCACAGCTCATACTCATCCCCACTAGCTTCCTTAGTCCTTATTGCTCACTCCTCACGGAAATCACAGCTCATACTCAATCCTCCAATAGCTTCCTTATCCTTTTCCTTATTGCTCACTTCATCACGAAAATCACAGTCCACTACTCCCTCCTCCACTAGTTCATTATTCCTTATTGATCACTCCTCGAATCACAGCTCACTATCACCTCCTCCACTAGCTTCCTTATTCCTTATTCCTTATTGCTCACTCCTCACGAATAACAGATCACCATACATCAACTCTCCACTAGCTTCCTATTCTTATCCTATGCTCACTCCTAACGAATCAGCTCACTATTCACTCCTCCCACTGCTTTCCTTATTCCTTATGTCTTATGGCCTAATCCCGGAACACAGCTACAATACTCACTCCTCACACTAGCTTCATTAATTCCTTATTCCTTATTGCTCATCCTCACGAACAAAGGCTTCACTACTAACTCCCCAATGCTTCTTCATTCATATTCCTTATTGTCCACTCATCACGAATCCACAGCCACTACTCCAATCTCCACTAGTTCCTTATTCCTTAGTCCATATGCGCACTCCTCCCGAATCACAGCTCACTACTCACTCCTCCACTAGCTTCCTTATTCCTTATTCCTTATTGCTCACTCCTCACGAATCACAGCTCACTACTCACTCCTCCACTAGCTTTCTATTCTTATTCCTTATGGCTCACTCCTCAGAAATCACAGTTCAATAATCACTTTCAAAATAGCTTACGTATTCATTATTCCTTATGCTCACTCCTCACGAATCACAGCTCACTACTCACCCCTCCACTAGCTTCCTTATTCCTTATTCCTTATTGCTCACTCCTCACGAATCACAGCTCACTACTCACTCCTCCACTAGCTTCCTTATCTTATTCCTTATTGCTCACTCCTCACGAATCACAGCTCAAGAATAACTCCTCCACTAGCGTCCTTATTCTTATTCCTTATTGCTTCATCTCACGAATTCCAAAGCTCACTACTCACTCCCCACTAGTTCCTTTCATTATTCCTTATTGCTCACTCCTCACGAATCACAGATAACATCTCACTCCTCCACTAGATTCCTTATTACTTATCCTTGTGCTCACGTCTCACGAATCCAGCTCACTACGAATCTCCAATAGCTTCTTATTACTTATTTCTTTTCCTTATGATCAATCTCAAGAATCAACAGACTCCATCCTCACTCCACTCTCTACACCCCTCAGACCTTACACCTCACTCTTTATTACTCAATCCGCACTCCACACCCCTTGTACCTCTCTCCTAATTCCAAACTCCACACCCCACACTCTTAACTCCTCACCCCTTACGCCCGACTCCACACCCCACACTGCACACTCCTAGCCCCTTACACCTCATTCCACACTCCACACCCCACACCCCTCACCCCTCACCCCTAACTCCACACTCCACACTCCACACTCCACACCCCTGACACCTTACACCTTACTCCACACTTCTCAATCCACACTCCACACCCCTCACCCCTCACTCCACACTCCTTACACCTCACTCCACACCCCTCACCCCTTTCACCTCACTCCACACTCCACACACACTTGTCATCCTGGTGACTGCCACCTTCAAACGAATCTTTCCCAACGAGTTCACCTTCTATCGTCAGCAGAGCACCGATAAGTGGACAGGTTACTGCTGCAATGGAACTCAGTAACCGGACTTAGTCAACTCCCCCCCCCCCCCCCCACCACCACCCACCACCACACACACACAAATGCAACACACACAAACACAAACACACACACATCCCACACACACACAAACACACACACACACACACATAAGACATGCACACACACACACACATTGCAACACACACACAGGCACAACCAACCACACCCACACGCAAACACACACCACACATACATGCACACAAACACCACACACACATGCACACACACACAACACACACAACACACACCCTTGCCATCCAGGTTACTGTCCACCTTCAAGCGAACCTTTCCCAAAGAGTCATCCTGCTATTCCCTACATCGAAAGTGACCAGGTCCTTCTGCAGGTTGACTAAGTCCAAAACCAGACTTAGTCAACTCCCCCCCCCCCCCCCCCAAACAACACACACCACACCACCCTGCCCCAACCACACACCCTCACACACCACACAGGCTCACACAGCATTCTTCAACACACCCGTCCCTCCCTCCCCCCCCCCCCCACACATCAACACACCCACACTCACACACACACACACACACACACACGACCTCCATTTTACTTCCAACTTCAACTAATCTTCCCCTTCCCCCACTGATTTCATCCTTGCTATTTCCCTTCGTAGCACCAAGAATTGAACTTTTTCTTCTTCAGCTTACTTAGTCAACTGGACTTAGTCCAACTCATCCTCCCATCCCCCCCTCCCCCCCTCCACCCCCCACCCCCACCACCAACACACCCACATCCACACCTCCACCACAACCCACCCACCCCATTGCCTCCATGTGACTGCACCTTCAAGCGAATCTTCCCGTAAAGTTATCCCTTCTATTCCTGGTCCATCGAGCCACCAATAAGTGAACTGGTATCCTGAGCAGCTGTAGGGACTTAGTCACACACTCCCCCCCTTCCCCCCCCCCCCCCCCCCCCCCCCCCCCCCCCCCCCCCCCCACACCACACACACACACTCACCCTAACCACCCAGGTGACTGCCACCTTCAAGCGAATCTTCCCCAAAGAGTTCATCCGTGCTATTCCCGTCATCAAGCACCAAGAAGTGGACAGGGTACTGCTGAAGCTGGACTTAATCAACTGGCAATGGCAGAGGGTATGTATGTATGGACGTATGTGTGAATGTATGTATGTTACAGTCCAGGGATAGGCCCAATAGGCTAAAGGGGCTTGCCCAACCGTGATAGGAAGGCCTAACAAGAAAAAGTATTGATGAACTGAACCCCAAACAATCGTTTTGCAGACGCGGGCCCTGAGTTTGTGCCACAGTGATCATTTAATTATACAGCATAATTATGTATGTTTGTATCAAGGGGAGGGCAAACAAAAAATCTCCTGCCACATGCCCATGTTTCCTACAGAGGGCTGAGTTTACCCCCACCCCACCCCACCCCCCGGCTCCGGAACCCACTTTGAGGCCATTATCTCCTCCCACAATAATAATTAGGGGGCCAAAGTAGAAGGCATTTTGTATAGCATGAAAAGGCCTATCTTATGGTGCTGCTCCCATGCACCCTACGTGGAGCAAGAAAAATCAAATAAGACAATACAATCAGCGTTTGTGGGCACACAGACGAAGCGCATCATCACCATCAATGTTACATGAGTAGGGCTGGGCCGACAAATAAACGTATAATATACGTTTATACGTATAAATACGCCGTATACAAACGTATAGTCTGTACTTCGAGAAGTACAGCACACGTCCCGGCACTTCACTTTCTTGGTTTTCATTATATTTTTGATTTGATAGCTCATTGGAAAGCTGTTGACCTCCTCTAACACAATATGCAATAACATTTATCACTCACATGCACCATTTTATAAACATTTGTCATAAAGGTTTATCTAGATAGCCAGGATGGCACACATATCAGAGCGCCACCTAGCCTTCCATTCCACAAGCTGTGCTCCTACGTTGGCTTGAAGGATTGATAATGCAAGCCTAGAGAAAATTTAACATGGACAATATTGCAATACTGTTATATACTTATATTAGTATGCACGTATACAGTTATATAATATACCAACTGGCATGTAATGCTCCCTTAGATTGGCATCGCGCATCTCGGTCGACGCGCTTCCTGGTCGTGATTTCTTTTCTGTGATTTGGACAACCTAAACTTGCCAGATTATTTTTCTGAGAGTTGATATGTGATGCCAATGAAATTAGCTGCGCGGCAATGCCTTTAAACCCATGTAAAAGTGTTTTCTCAAGAAGTGCCTAATTTGTATATACGTTTATATACCGTTTATAGGTATACGTTTATACGGCTTATAAAAATAAAAAGGTACGTTTCCTTCCCAACCCTATACATGAGAGGTAAGGCCTGGGGTTTAGGGCCCCCAGCCCCCTAATATGCCATAGCCTATAAAATTAACATGCTTGCCCTACCTAATCTCATGCTCAGCCAATCAAATCACATTCTCGAAATATTACAACCAATAACCTAAACGACAAACCTTTTTATTTATCCTAGAGGTTTAGCACCAGTGGGCCATGGGGTCATCCTCGTCCTCATCCTCATCCTCATCACCTTCCTGTACCTCTCTTCCTTCTCCTCCCTCATCCTCTCTTCCTCCCACTCCCTCTTCCTCTCTCTCTCTTCCTCCCTTTCCCTCTTCCTCCCTCTCCCTCTTCCTCTCTCTCTCTTCCTCCCTCTCCCTCTTCCTCTTTCTTAACCACCCTACTCCAGAACAATGCCGACACCTCTACTAGGGCTGTCTCAGCCTGCAATAGATCTTGCGCCTCTTGCACCTTTTGATCACGCCTTTTAGACTTGTGCTCCCTGCCAATAACCCCCTTAAACTCAGCCACACTCAGGGCGAATATCTCAATGTCGTCCGTGCTGGGTTTCTGGGCTGGGTGGACAGACTGCATGTGATGAAGGATGTGGTAGCTCCACACGTACTTGCGGATCTTGCCGGGAAGGCAGATAGGGCATGCAACATGCCTATTGGTACAAGGGTTGGCTGTAGATCCTTTCTCAACAGAAGTGTAGGACATCTCGTAAACTTGAGGGCATGAAGACTTCACCACTATTATGTGTGAGGTGGATCCCTTCTTCAAGCCCACATTGCACACACCAGAGCTTCTGCCACGGCAGACAACACCGCAAAAGCCACAAGCCTCAGCAGCACTTGCTGACACGCCATTGGCATGAACACATTCACGCCTCAAGATGTGACAAGCCACATGTAGTCGCATGGATGACATCTTCAGACTCTTTTTACAGCCTTGAACTTTTCATACCACCACCTCATCTCTCTGTGCACCTGCGTTTTGAAGTTGTGCCTGCTTTTGGGGGACACCATCACACAAGGCCCAAGACTCCTTCGAGTTCTTGTGCCTCGCGACGTTCGCAGGGTGCCTGTTCAACAATTTCCTTCCGCACTCATCACATTCTATGCTAGAAGCGAAGGGGTCCATCGAACAACATGAAATGGTCCCAGATAGAAAGAAGAAATGGGTCCCAGGTGTAGAAAGAAGAGCATGCACCAGTACGTTCGTTGCGGAATCTGTACTTTATCGTTTTGTACTCCTGGGTTGGTTTGGGGTGGGGGGGGGTAAGGAAGCCCTAATAGCACCAATGGAGACTGGTCTTTAGTACTGGAACACCTCAGTTCCACTCCCATGTCATTCTGTGGGCTAAGAAAAAAATCTTGAAAAGTACCTATTTTTTCTTAGATTCTAGTTTTTTCTCTTACCACCCACCCACCCACCCACCCACCCCAACTTTGGAGGCCCATAACTGTTTACCTACTGGGCAAAACAAAAAAAAAGACCAGATTCTTCATCCTCAACAAGCTCTACACGTCTGGGGCACGAGGTCTTTTTTTTCTGCCCCCCCTCCGTTTGTATGTATGTGACAGTCTCACCATAAGCAGCAGACGACTAAAGGTATGTTTGTAGGTATGTTACCCAACAGGGATCCCCCCCCACTATATATAGCAATCCCTAGTTTTGACCCCCGTTTTAGCGAAATTATCTATAATCCCCCCCCCCCCCCCCCCCTAAATGGCCATAAAAATCTTATTATAAAAGCCATAAAAAGCACTAACTGTTGGCCCTGAAGGAGGCCTAAACCCATAAAGCTATAGAAAACCACTTTCACATTTGAAAATAAAATCACTGTAGCCCAAGTAATTTTGCAGAGGGTATGTTTGTATGTTTGTTACCCAATTATGTTTTAAATTGTTACCCAAGTAATTTTAAATTCAAACATAATTTTTTAACTTCAATTTGATTTAATTTAATAAAAAAAATGTTTTTAATTTTTTACCCAAGTAATTTGTTTTGCTACCTAAACAAGTTCTATGCAGCGTTGAAGCGAATTGGCAGAGAGGTGTTTGCGACATAGCAACAGGTGGCAACAGAAGCGAGTTAGTTACGAGACCGTTGGCTGACGTGTCGGGCTTCATCTCGGTCGGGCGGACAAATGGGTAACCATGGGGGCTCCCGTGCCCTTGACAAAGGGGCTCCGCCAAAAAAACATTTTAAAATTAGCCCCCAATAAGAAGAACAAACCATTTGTAGCAATACAGTCTCACCATGGGCAGCAGGTGACTAAGGGTATGTTTTTGTATTGTGTGCACCCAGCGTTCGTTTGGCAACCTGGTGGTTGCACCCTAACAATTATTTTTTGAATAGCCTACGCAATCAACGCAAGAAGAACCTACACAAGTAGTAGCAATACAGCAATACACTATGGGGCAGTCATACCACTAGAAAGGTCTTGTCAGGCTGTACGCCTCAGACCACTTCATCTTTGATAGCATCCGTGTCAGGTATGATAACGCCTGGTGGGGCGTGTTGTTAAGGAGCCCCGTCGTACGCGGTGGGGAGCGGTCTCCTACGTCGACTTCCCCCCCCCCCCCCCCCCCACAGAATCCCCCCCCCCCCCCCCCCCCCCCCCCCCCCCCCCCCCCCCCCCCCCCCCCCCCCCCACCACCCCCCACACCACCCCCCCCCGCCACCCCCCCCAACCCCCCCCCCCCCCCCCCCCCCCCCCCCCCCCCCCCCCCCCCCTCCCCGCCCCCCCCCCACCCCCCCCCCCCCCCCCCACCCCCCCACCCCCCCCCCCCCCCCTACCACCCCCCCCCACACCACCCCCCCCCCCCGTTTGCCCCCCCCCCCCCCCCCCCCCCCCCCCCCCCCCCCCCCCCCCCCCCACCCCCCCCCCCCCCCCGCCCCCTCCCCCCCCCACCCCCCCCCCACGCCCCCCCCCACCACGCCCCCCCCCCCCCCCCCACCCCCCCCACCCCTCCCCCCCCCCCCACCCCCCCCCCCCCCCCTCCCCCCCTCCCCCCCCCCCCCCCACCCCCCCCCCCCAACCCCCCCACCCCCAACCCCCCCCCCCGCCCCCCCCCACCCCCCCCGCCCCCCCCCACCCCCCCCCCCACCCCACCCCCCCCCCCCCTCACCCCCCCCCCCCCCCCCCCCCCCCCCCCCCCCCCCCCCCCCCCCCCCCCCCCACCCCCACCACCCCCCCCCCCCCCCCCACCCCCCCCGGACAAGCCTACCATCGCGTTTGACGGCGACTTGCAACGCCAAGAGCGACCGAAGGGGGAGTCGAACCCCCCACTCTTCATCCTCCAGCAATCTGGTCTACCACTAGACCAGTGTATATCACTGAAAGGGTTGTCATTATGCACTTCTCACAATAAAAGTCCAACTTGGCATACCAAACAAAATAACAAAACTGGTTGTAATTTTCTTGTAACAAAATCCAACTTTCCACACCAGACGACCCATTTAAACTGTCTCAACGTGTCTGTAACACAGTCCAACTTAGCACACCAGACGACCCATGTAACCTTGTCTTTAACAAAGACCAACTTGGCACACCAGAAAACCCATTTAAACAGTATCTGCTTGTCTGTACCACAGGCCAGCATCGCGTATAAGACGACAGGCAAGAAGCCAATGTCACGGACAGGGTGCTTTGGCCTGTGGGGCGAGCGCTACGATGTGTTGGATACGCTTAGGGAGAAACTCATCCTCCTCAATCAGGAGGTGGTAGAGGCGCGGGCCAGGGCAGTCAAGGAGGGGGCCACGCCATCATGGTGAGTGTTTGAGGGTGGCTGGAGGGAATGGGAGGGGGGGTCTGAAGTTGCATGTGTGTGTGGTGTGGTAGTGGGGGGAGAGGTGGCAGGCGTGTGTGTGAATGTGTGTGTTACAGGGGGGTAGAAGTAGCAGGCGTGGGTGGGTGGTGGTGTGATCAAGTGGCAGGTGGGTGGGTGTAGGGGGGGGGGGGGGGGGGGGGGGCAAAAGTAGCAGGCGTGTGTGTATGTGTGGTGGTGGTGTGATCGAAGGTAACAATTATGTGGGTGGGTGGGTGGGTGGAGTTAGATATCATGTCATTGTAGGATATTATGTGACGATGGCGGTCTAGCTAGGCTAAAGTTACCACTCATATATGATATCACATGATGCAATTTGTGTGATATCAAATGATGTCATACTCGCCTTAGGTAAACATCACATGATATTCATGCTATGATCGCTAAACATGAATGATATGCTCATCGCCTGAACTGATCATTGAACTGGCTTTACAAGTAATTTAATAAAAACAAATACAAGTATTTTACGTAATTGAATACAATAGTTTGCAAGTATTTTACGTAACCAACCTAAAGTAATATATATCCAAGTATTTTACGTAAGGTAGTACAGGATTTAAGTGTTTTACATAACCTACTTAAAATAATATATAACCAAGTACTTCACATAATTTAGTAAAGTATTTAAGTATTTTACAAGTATTTTGCATAACCTACCAGAAATAATGTTTATCAAAGTATTTTACGTAATTTAGTGAACTATTGAAGTATTTTGCATAACCTACCTGAAATAATGTTTTTCCAAGTATTTTACGTAATTTAGTGAACTATCAAAGTATTTTGTGTACATAGCCTACCTAAAATAATATATATACAAGAAAATGATGTTCATCCTGTTAAGCTGTATGCATGGCTCCGGGATATTGTCGTCATCAGCAGTGGCACCATAGTCATTATCGTTATCATCATCATCGTTGCTGTCATCATCGTCAGATGTAGCAACAAACTTGTTTTTAAATTTAATTTTAAAATTGAACAACTCGGTGCGACCCCAGTGTGATGCGCTGCCCCCCAAACCCCCCGGGGATCCGCGCTTCGTATACCGTGCTACGCCACAATCCTGAATTTATACTTGCGTCGAAACTTTTGCTACACAACTGGACATACAGAAAGCTGTCGAAATAACTATTTTATTTGGTTTTTGCTAAATGTATTAATCAATTATAATGTATAAATCTTGACACTCAGTGCGTGGACTTCGATAGTGACGAGACCTGCTGTTTTAGGGATTACCCTGTGTGGTGTTGGGAGACTATGTAAGTGATACACTGATGAAAAGGTGTTGGCTTGCTTTGTTATTATTGTTGGCCTGATTTGTTATTATTGGTGGCCTGATTTGTTATTATTGGTGGCCTGATTTGTTATAATCATTATAAACTTATTCAAGTATTACCAATACTAAACTAGACACTCTGTGCATGAACACCCACTGCAGGTTTGTTTTCTTCAAAACCCAACAAGCCGCTGCCATGGCTTCCCAGTCCCTTATTCATGGAGAGGACAATCACGAATTCAAGGTATGTCTCTCTCTCTCTCTCTCTCTCTCTCTCTCTCTCTCTCTCCATATATATATATATATATATATATATATATATATATATATATATATATATTTTAGCCCAAAATAAAGTTGTACAAAAGTTAGAGGGGTCCAAAGTTTTTTTCACCCAAAGCGGCCCAAATCTTAACGTCGCGATAAATCACGTTTGAGCAACCTTATGAAATATGTAAGAGCATAACTGGAATGGGCACGGAAAGATCTTTCGAATGACCCCCATTTTAGGGGGGGTGGGGTGAGGTAATCGGCTATTAGGAGGGGGGGGGGGGGGTAAAAAAACTTGTTTTCAACTTTATTTTCCCCCTCGTTTTGTTTGAAACTTCCACAATTCCAACTCCCTTCTGAATCGGACACCATATCAAACATGCGGTCCAAAATCTGTCTCTCTGCCCCCTCCCCTTGTATATATATATATATATATATGTATATATCCATAGGTGTATATATTATTGGCCTTTTGGGACAGACGGTTTTGACCCATGGACTACAGGCCAGTGAAAACAAAAAAAATCTACAAAGTTGCTTGACTGCATCACCTCAACATATAAATACTTGGATTTGGGTATGCTCAGGGTTTGTGAACCAGATGAAATAAAACCTTTTATTTTTTCACTATGGGGTTCCCTAATTCAGGACAGATTCTACACGAATGTGGGACGGAGCCAAACGCAGTCAATTTTATTTTTTGAAAATTGAATTAGGTAGGCCTGTTTTTAACATCTTCCCTTACAAGTCATAGACTTTTCAGCAAAGGGTATGGAATCACTTTTCGAACATTTTCGAAATTTGAAAATTGAAAATTCAAATCCCACTTACAAAGCATATTAAAAAAACAAACATTTGTTCGTTTTTCATTAATCGTCCACATCTAAAGTTAGATTTTGATTTGGGATTTTCCCAGGTATAGGCCGAAATGGCAGGTGGAATTGCTATTGCAGTTCACTCAGAAGCTGAGGCTGAAGAGCAGCCTTCCAACCTTGCGGTAGGGGTTAGATAAGCCTTTCGTCCCGCAGATACTTGATTCGCGATAGCTTGTGCGATCGCGGATTTGACACGGATTGAATTTGTCCCAAAACATTTCGTACATCTCGTGTCCTGCCAACTGCCTGCCGGCTTGGGCTGCTCGCGAAAAAATAGCTGCGCGTCTAGCTGAAACACTCACGAGAAACGCTATCTACTCAGAATTCGATTCCGAGCAGTTTGGGGTGTGTACGGCTCTGTCCTACACTCTTGTCCTGAATTAGGGCGTTTTGGGGATTAGGCACCATTGGATAAATATATATATATATATTTATTTATTGATTTATTTATTTCCACTATTCAGCTCTGTCCATATCCCACCCGATCACAAATCCACCCCCCTGGCCACCACTTCCCACATCACCACAACCCTCGCTAATCTCACTAAACCCTCACCATCACCCTGCCGCCGCCTCACATAACCCACCACAAAATCCACAAAATCTCGCCAACAGACCCTACCACCCCCCACCAAATATCGCCTCTACCAAACCCACCACCAAACCCGCCACCCTGCCGCCGCTGCCCCATCCCACCAAACCTACCACCAACACCCACCAAACCCACCCACACCCACCGAACCCACCACCACCACCCACCAAACCCAGCAACACTCCGTCACAGGTCCATGTAGCTCCTGGCCCTGAGGAGGTAAACTGGAGTGCTCTGTGGATGTCCTACAAGCAGAAAGACTTCCGAGGCTGGTTCCTCAAGCCCCTCCTTGTTATCATCATCCTCATCCCCATCGGCATCTTCTCAGGAGCTCTGATGCAGCTGGATTTCTTGCTCTGCCCAACCAGAACGTAAGACCTAGTATGAGTGACCTACTTGGGCGTGAGACCTAGTTGTAATGGTTGATTTTGTATGCATTTCATCATCTTCCTCATCCCCACCGGCATCTTCTCAGGAGCTCTGATGCAGCTGGATTTCTTGCTCTGCCCCACCAGAATGGAAGACCTCATTTTAATGGCTGCTTGCATGTATTGATCATCCTCATCCCCATATGCATCTTCCCTGCAGCTCTGATTCAGCTTGATTTCTTGCTCTGCCCCACCAGAACGTGATACCTTGTTTTAATGGTTGATTTTGTTGCATTCCTTGCTCCTCCTCATCCCCATCGGCATCTTCCGTGCAGCTCTGATGCAGCTTGATTCCTTTCACTGTCCCAATAGGACGTGGGACTTAATTTTAATGGCTGATTTATTGGATTTCTTGATCATCCTCATCACCATCAGTATTTTCTTAGGAGCTCTGATGCAGCTGGATTTCTTGCTCTGCCCTACCAGAACGTAAGACCTATTATGAGTGACCTACTTGGGCGTGAAACCTAGTTGTAATGGTTGATTGTATTGCATTTCATCATCTCCCTCATCACAAGCGGCATCTTCTCAGGAGCTCTGATGCAGCTTGATTTCTTGCTCTGCCCCACCAGAACGTGAGACCTTGTTTTAATGGTTGATTTTGTTGCATTCCTTGGCCATCCTCATCACCATCGGTATTTCCTCAGCAGCTCTGATGCAGCTGGATTTCTTGCTCTGCCCCACCAGATCGTGAGACCTTGTTTTAATGGTTGATTTTGTTGCATTTATTGCTCCTCCTCATCCCCATCGGCACTTTCCCTGCAGCTCTGATGCAGCTTGATTCCTTTCTCTGTCCAACTAGGACGTGAGACTTAATTTGAATGCTTGATTTATTGCATTCTTGATCATCCTCATCACCATCGGTATTTTCTTAGGAGCTCTGATGCAGCTGGATTTCTTACTCTGCCCTACCAGAACGTAAGACCCAGTATGAGTGACCTACTTGAGCGAGAGACCTAGTTGTAATGGTTGATTGCATTGCATTCCATCATCTTCCTCATCACAATCAGTAGTTTGTCAGCAGCTCTGATGCAGCTGGATTTCTTGCTCTGCCCTACCAGAACGTCAGACCTAGTATGAGAGACCTACTTGAGCGAGAGACCTAGTTGTAATGGTTGATTGCATTGCATTTCATCATCTTCCTCATCACAATCGGTAGTTTGTCAGCAGCTCTGATGCAGCTTGATTTCTTGCTCTGTCCCACCAGAATGTAAGACCTCATTTTAATGGCTGCTTGCATGTATTGATCATCCTCATCACCTCATGCATCTTCCCTGCAGCTGTGATCCAGCTTGATTTCTTGCTGACATATTTGTAATGCTCTTACATTAAATTACATTACATTTTAAAGTCTACTTGACACCAGGAGGGTGTATGAGACTCTGTGCTAAAAAAAAAAAAGCACCCACAAAGCAAAAGAATCCATTACATCAGGGGTGTGTCGAGGACATATTTGTGATGCCCTGTGATTTATGCGATGGTCCCTGATGTCCTCAAAGCCCCGGCAGCTTAGTAGTTCTGACAATAATGCATGTCCCGGGAGGGGAAACGATGATTACCCAACGGTCCCAACCACAGCCTCAGCAGGTCTTACTAATGGTGGCGACTTAATACTTACCAAGATTCCCCTCCCGGACATGCATTATTGTCAGTACTACTAGGCTGCGGCCCATTTTAGCAAATCAATTGGTCTAGTGGTACACCAAATCGCTTTGAGGATGACGGTTCGGGGTTCGATTCCCCCTAGGGTCGCCCTGAGCGTTGCAGGTCGTTGTCAACCGCGATGGTAGCTTGTCCAGTTGAGGTAGAAGACTGCTCTCTACCCGCGTACGACGGGTTCCCTTAATACCACGCCCCACCAGGCGTTACCATTACTAGGCTGCGAGAGCTTTGAGGACAACTAGTGGTTTTGACCAGGGTACTTCCATTGACCAAATTGGCCAGCGCTTTAGCACACTTGAAAATAAAAACTGCGCTTTGTGATGCAAAAAGCGTAAAAATTGCTTGCTGCGCCCACAGGGGTTACAAAAAACTGCGCGGAACGCGCAGTGGGGCTCAAAAAGGCACGCGCGCTTGGAAGTACCCTGGTTTTGAGACCTGATATGAGTGACCTCGTCTACGGTATACACTTGTAGGTGGCAACCTCAGATCCATCAAGCTGCATGAGCTTCAGCAAGGCTCGAATTGCAATGAGTTCATTAGGCCTCTTCTCCACTCCCAAGGGACGTCTTGGTTAAGTCCATCTCGTTGATGACGGTTGACAGTTGTTGAATACATTGCTGATGATTCGTTTTCTTTGCAATGCCCCCCCCCACCCCCACCCCACCCTCACCCCCCCCACACACACACACCACCACCACCACCACCACACACATACACTCAAGCAAAAGCACAAGCACCCACCACCCACACTCCTACAGGAAGCTGTAAAAAGTAACTCTTTCGCCCACTGCAGGATCGTTTTCTTTGCTAGCTCCGCCCCCCCCCCCCCCCCCTGCACACACACACACACACACACACACACACATTCACCCTCAGATTCATCAAGCTCATGAATGCACCCTCAGCTCTATCATGATACAGTCAAACTTAGACTTCAGTAGGGCACCAGAATAATTTAGCTGCCATCGTCATCACCACCACCATCATCATCATCATCATCATCATCATCACCAGCAATATCATAATCCTAATCATCATTATCATCATCAGCGGCGGCTCAATCATGATCATAATCTTCATTACCATCATCATCATCATCATCACCAGCACAATCATCATCATCATTATCACCAGCAATATCATAATCATAATCATAGTCTCCCATTATCATCATTATCATCATCAGCAGCGGCACAATCATTATCACCATGCTTCTTACCCTTGGAAGAGTAGACAGCCATTTATCTGTGCTACATGTGATACAGGTGAATCATTATCATCAGCAGCAGTGCTACAGGTGAATCATTATCATCATCAGCAGCGGCACAATCATTATCACCATGCTTCTTACCCTTGGAAGAGTAGACAGCCATTTGAAGATCATCTAATTACCTCGGATTAGTAATCATTTTAGATGTTGGGCAACACCTTCTCCTTGTCTATTTGAAAACCTATGGAACACACATACACGGTGAGAGCCATTTCTTACTCTTGGAAGAGTAGACAGCCATTTATCTGTGCTACAGGTGATAGGCCCTGCTCTAAACTTCTGTTTGTACCTTTGCAGTTGTTCAAATCTAAAATTGTGATAGTACTTGTGCAGGCGTACAAATCCAATCAACGACGATTGTGTGCAGATGTACAAATCTAAACTTCTGCTCGTACTGGGCAGATGTACAATCTAAGCTTCTGCTCGTACTGGGCAGATGTACAATCTAAACTTCTGCTCGTACTTGTGCAGATGTACAATCAAAACTTCTGCTCGTACTTGTGCAGATGTACAAATCTAAACATCTGCTCATTCATGTGCAGATGCACGAATCTAAACTTCTGCTCGTACTGTGCAGGTGTACAAATCTAAACTTCTGCTCGTACTGGGCAGATGTGCAAATCTAAACTTATGCTCGCACCTTTGCAGATGTACAAAACCAATCAACAACGATAGAGTGCAGACCACTAATCCCAAGTGCCCCGTGGGCTTCATTGAGAACGGTGACACGTGAGTTGGGGTGTGTGTGTGTGTGGAGGGGGTGTGGGGGGGGGGGGGGATCTTGGTGGTTGAATGGTGGGTGGTGGGGGTGGGTGGGGGGACTTGGTTGTTGGGTGGTTTTGGTGGTGTGTGTGTGTGTGGTGGTGGTGGTGTGTGGGGGGGGGGGGGCTTGGTGGTTGGATGGTGGTACGGGTGGGTGGGTAGGTGGTGTGAGTGGGGGGTACTATCCCAGCTATCCCAGCCTGGTATTTAAACATTCTTCTTTGCCTATTTTGACCCCCGTAACCCCCCTCCACCACCCGATGTTGTCCGAGGACCTCCTTAGAACTGCTTCCTGAAGTCGTGCCGACTTGGCGTATTGCTTTTCTTTTCTTTTATTTTCTTTCTGTGCATTGCAAATCAAGCTGGCAATCTATCATTCAGGCCTGGCATTTAGAATCTCATCAGCACCCCTAACATCCCAGCCTGGTATTTAGGCGCTCTTCTTTGCCTAATTTGATTTCTGTGCACTGCAAACCAAGCTGGCAATCTATCATGAAGGCCTGGCATTTAGAATCTCATCAGCACCCCTACCATCCCAGCCTGCTATTTAGGCACTCTTCTTTGCCTTCTTTGATTTGTGTGCACTGCAAACCGAGCTGGAAATGCATCATCAAGGATTTAGGACCTCATCCACCCCCCTACCATCCACACTCCTACCATCCACACCCTTACCATCCACACCCCTACCATCCACACCCCTACCATCCACACCCCTACCATCCACACCCCTACCATCCACACCCCTACCGTGGTAATTGATCATCCCAGCCTGGTATTCATGCACTCTTACACTACCTATCTTCTGTTTTTCAGGACGGACAAGCAGAGCTGGGCTTGGTATTGCGCCCAGGTATGTGTAGGGATCAACTATGTTATATACAATTAGTGAATAAATAATATTATATAATAATATTTAATATTAGTCGGACGAGCCGTCTCACCAGAATTTCGAATTTATTTGAAAACTAATACTATTGTGACACTGTAATAATATTAGTTAATATTAGTTTTTCAAACACTAATATTAGTTGCTGTTCCCTAGGTATGTGTAGGGGACGGCAATATGATATCATATGATGCCGGAAGTCTGGCTAGGCTAAAGTTACCATTTATCTTCAATATCATATGATGATATTTGTATGATATCATACGATATCTTACTCGCCTTTGGTCAACATTATATGATATGCCGGTCCCTAGGTATGTGTGTATGAACCTCAGGAACCACTGAGCCTTGCTAGGCTCACGTTGCACTGCTAACTGTGTTCTCTGGTGCCAAGCCAACTGCCCTTGTTTTTCACCTCAGGAACCACTCATTTTTACTAGGCTCACGTTGCACTGCTCACCGTGTGTTGCTCTGCCGACTCAAACGTTTAGATGTGTGCATGGTGCAGTGTTGCTAAGACTGTCGCCTGGTGCTTGAGCCGAGACAGAGACAGAGAGAGAAGCACAGATGCACAGAGACACAGAGACAAAGATTATATTGCTGACATGACAGAACACATGACAAACTCAAGGGCCTTCCAATTTATTTATCCTATCCTTTCTCAGGACGATGTTATCGCCCAAGTCTTCTCATGCCTCATCACGGGCTGCCTGCCCCTGGACAGAGCACTCAGACAAACAGAGACATAGAGAACACACAGACACACAGGCACACAGAGGCAGAGATAATATTGCTGACATGACAGAAGACATGACATACTCAACAGCCTTCCTATTTGTTTATCTTATCCTTTCTCAGGATGATGATGAATCTCCCAACTCTCCTCTCGCCTCATCACAGGCTGCCTGCCCCTGGACAGAGCGCACAGACACACAGACATACAGGGACATAGAGAGACGCACTGACACACAGAGACACAGAGTGCACTGACATACAGGGATACAGGGACATAGAGAGACGCACTGACACACAGAGACACAGAGTGTTCAGGCACACAGACATAAAGAACGCACAGACACACACAGACACATTGAGACACAGAGTGCACAGGCACACAGACATAGAGAACGCACAGACGCACACAGACACACGGAGACATAGAGAGGTGCAGAGACACAGAGACACAGATTATATTGCTGACCTGTCAGAACACAGGACAAACTCAACAGCCTATCCTATCCCTCCTCGTGGTGGTATGATCTCCCAACTCTTCTCACACCTCATCACGGACTGCTTGCCCCTGGACAGAGCACACAGACACACTGAGACATAGAGAGACGCGCTGACACACAGAGACATAGAGAGACGCCCAGACGCATGGAGACACTCAGACACAGATTATGTTGCTGACTTGACAGAACACAGAACAAGCTCAACCGCTTTCAGAATGATGGAATGCAGGCGCAAGGATGCTATATCGGCATCTAGATCTAGATGCTGATATAGCATCCGTGTGCCTGTACTTCTCCATTCTGAAAATAATGCAGGACAGCCTATCAATTTGTTTATCCTATCCTCATCACGGCCTGCTTGCCCCTGGACAGCGCGCAGACATACAGAGACACAGAGAGACACACACAGGCACACAGAGACATAGAGAACGCACAAACACACAGAGAAACAGAGACACATATTAGATTGCTGACATGACAGAACACAGGACAAACTCAACAGCCTTCAATTTTTTGTATCCTATTCTTCCTCAAGTTTATGATGTGATCTCCCAAGTCTTCTCACGCCTCATCACGGGCTGCTTGCCCCTGGACAGAGCGCACAGACACAGAGAGACACACACAAACAGGCAAACATAGACATAGGGAGGCACACTGACACACAGAGACAGAGAACGCACAGACACGCAGATACACAAGAGATGCACTGACACCCAGATACATTGAGAGACTCACTGACACAGAGACACAGAGACACAGAGACACACACAGGCACACAGAGACAGATTATATTGCTGACATGACAGAACACAGGACAAACTCAACAGCGTATCCTATCCAGGGTACTTCAAATGGCCAAATTGGCCAGCGCTTTAACGCACTTGAAAACCAAAAAACTGCGCTTCGTAGTGCAAAAAGCGCAAAATTTGCTTGCTGCGCCCACAGGGGGTAGCAAAAAACTGCGCTTAAAGCGCTGAGGGGGTCAACAAGTCAGCGCTCAAAAGCGCAAAAGCGCGCGCTTTGAATTACCCTGTCCCCTAGACGATCACTCTGACCTGCACAAGTCTTTAAACTTTATAATCCGCTTAGTGCGCTCCTTGGTTTCAGTGGCTATCGCACGGGGGTACTTAGGATTGGCAGATTACATTTCATTACATTACATGTGTATGAGACTCTGTGCTTTAAACAAAAAGAAAAAGCACCCACAAAGCAAAAATAACCATTACATCGGGGGGGGGGGGTCTAGGACAAACAAACCAAACTCCCAACCCAATAGTGAGCAGCCCAGAGTTGGATTACCCTGATCCTACCCTTCCCCAGGATGATCTGATCTTCCAATTATTCTCACGCCTCATTATGGACTGCTTGCCTCAGGACAAAGCGCACAGATACAGACACACAGACACACAGAGAGACAGAGAGACGCACAGAGAACCAGAGACACCTATTATATTGCTGACCTGTCAGAACACAGGACAAACTCAACAGCCTATCCCATCCCTCCTCATGGTGATGTGATTTCCCAATTCTTCTCACGCCTCATAACGGGCTGCCTGCCCCTGGACAGAGCTCACAGACACACAGAGACAAAGAGAGACGCACTAACACACAGAACCACAGAGACTCACAGACACCCATAGACAAAGAGAACGCACAGACACACAGAGACACACAAATTATATTGCTGACACGACAGAAGACAGGACAAACTCAACAGCCTTATAATTTTGTATTCCTATCCTTCCTCAGGACGATGTTATCGCCCAAGTCTTCTCACGCCTCATCACGGGCTTCCTCCCCCTGGACAGAGCACTTGACACACAGAGACATAGAGAACGCACAGACACACAGACACTCAGAGACACACAGATTATATTGCTGACATGACAGAAGACAGGACAAACTGAACAGCCTTCCAATTTGTTAATCCTGTCCCTCCTCAGGACGATGTTATCGCCCAAGTCTTCGCACGCCTCATCACGGGTTGGCTTCCCGCCCTGCTGCTAGTTCTGTGGCAAGGAGTGGTCCTACCTCTGGTTCTGTACCTTCTGGTTCAGGTATGAATTTCAAAAATACAGTATTCTGATTTAATTTTAAATTAAATTCCCGGTCTTCTTATTGATTATAATATTGATTTAAAATTAAATTTCAAAAATAAATTATGAATTTCAAAATTAAATTGGTCTTCCCGCCCTTCTGCTAGTTCTGTGGCAAGGAGTGGTCCTGCCTCTGGCTCTGTACCTGCTGGTTCAGGTATAAATTGAAAAATAAAATTATCCCTGTAGCCAGCTGTAGCACAAGTTCAGTGTCCCTGTCCTTTTTTATTTGTTTGGGTTTCAATTCACCAGTGCTTGTTTTGTATACAGCCCTTTTCAATATAGAGGTTGGGATAGCCTAATTGGCTACGCCTTAAAGCCATTCAGCGGGGATGATTTGGGTTCAAGATTTCTGAAGAACCGGACTTCGTACATGAAATCGAGAATTAGGTCTGGAAATCTGAGAATTCTCGCGAGAATTCTCAATAATTGGCCTGAGATTCTGAGAACTAAGTCCGAAGTACAAAGTGTGCTTCCCAAATCATCCCCTGAATTGCTATATGCGGCTAGACTGTAAAACACACACACACACACACACACACCGCTCTGCTGCTAGTTCTGTGGCAAGGAGTGGTCCTGCCTCTGCTTCTGTACCTGCTGGTTCAGGTATGAATTGAAAAATGAAATTATCACTGCAGAACAAATTCAGTGTCCCTGTCTTATTTGGGGGGGGGGGTCAGTTCGCTGTTTTATACAGCCTTTCTCAATATCGGTTAGGACAGCCTAATTGGGTAGTTGGGTACGTCTTGAGCGGCTAGACTGCAACACACACACACACACACACACACACACACACACCGCTCTGCTGCTAGTTCTGTGGCAAGGACTGGTCCTGCCTCTGCTTCTGCACCCGCTGGTTCAGGTATGAATTTCAAATAAATAATGATCACTGTAACACACATTCAGGGCCCCCTTTTTTTTTTTTTTTATGGGGCCCAGTTCGTCATTGCCTGTTGCATGCAGCCCTATCCAATACTGAGGTTGAGAAAGTTTACTTAGCTCGTTTGGCTACACCTTCACCATCTAGACTGTAAAATCACACGGGGGTTTCAAACAGGTACAATAAGTAGGGGTCGGCAATATGATATCATATGATATCATGTCATCATATGGTATCATATGATGCCAGCGGTCTGACTAGGTAACTTTGGCCTGGGGCATGATATCATATGATATCATACTCGTCTTTGGTCAATATCATATGATTTGCAATTCCCTAACAATAAGCGACACAGGCACCACCTGCTCGGCGAGTTGAATTATGTGTGGTGTTTTGTGTGTGTGTGTGTTTTAGGGTGGTGGTGGTGGTGGGGGGGGGGGGGGGGGGGCAGGATGCAGATAGGGTACTACAAAGTGCGCGCGGCAGCGCAATTTCGCGCACATTTTGTGAGCCTCACTGCGCGTTTCACGCAGTTTTTTCAACTCCCTGTGGGCACAGCGCGAGTTTTTTGCACTACAAGGCGATGACCAATTTGACGTTTTTGCGCTTTTGAGTGCTGACCAATTTGACAAAATATAGTACCCTGGTTTCAACTGGGTACTTCACTCAATTGATAATGTGTCTTGACGCAGACCAAAGCTTCCAGCTGCATTTGAATGCCTGTCATTTCGGCTTTCAGACACACTAGCTAGCTTCAGGTATGGCTGAAGGACAGGGAAAGGGAGCTGCCTAGAATCTGCTACTAGTAGCTTGAAAATAAACAGAGGAGAGATGGATGCGGATGAGGATAAGGATGAAGCATATATTTGGATGTTCTGTCACTGATTGATCCATCAATTATCTATTTACATATTTATTTATGCATGTATGCATTTGTTTATTTATTTATTATGTATCTCACATGCATTTATTTATTCATCTCATATGCATTTATTTTTTTATCTCAGATGCATTTTTCATACCCGGAGCCTGTCGCGACCTACCCTTTCTCATGGTAAGATTTTCAATGGCTACATTTGGCTAAGTTAGCTCCCATCTATGAGGACTTACCCAGCTATCAGGAAATTGAAATTGAAATTGTTACATCCGTGTTATACCATTATTCACAGGACGTGAAGTTAAGGACACCATAGCGTAAGCCGGAGCTAGCTATAGTCACCATGCTATTAGGACTATTAGTCCTACTTTTGGCCGCGGTTAGGGCTCCCTGCTGCTCCGTAATGTTGATGCTTACTGACTAGGGAATGGCAATATGATATCATATGATATGTTGTCGTCATATAACATCATATGATGCCGTCAGTCTATCTAGGCTAAACTTACCATTTATGTACAATATCATATGATGCAATTTGTATGATATCATATGATACCATGCTTGCCTTCGGTCAACATCATATGATAAGCCATTCCCTACTTCTGACTGCACACATCACCAACCACGTACACCACCCATTCATCACCACCCACATACACCACCCACATACACCACCCACATACACCACCCATGCATCACCACCCACGCACACCACACACACACACCACCCATGCACCACCACCCATGTACAGGCCACCGGCCGCTCAGTCAGCTTGAGTCATCTGGACATCCAGATCGGAGCCTGGCTAGTCGCCTTCCAAGTCTTCAACTACTTCCTTGGAGGTGTCGTGGGATCTTCCATTGCTCAGCAGGTAAGTAAGAAGTATGACGTATGAAGTGATAGTCATATGTAGAATACACCCCTCCAATATCATGCCTAGTAAGAAAGAAGTATGAAACGATAGTCATACCTAGAATAAACCCCTCCTGTTTAATGAATGGTCACATGCTGGTCTCCTTCCAAGTGTTCTACTATTCCTAGGAGATGTCGTTGGATCGTCCATAGCCCAGCAGGTAAGTAAGAAGTATGAAAATATATATGTAGAATACGCCCCTCCCCTATCATGCCTGGTCATATGCTGGTCTCTCCCCTAAGTCTTTAACTGTTTCCTTGGAGGTGTCGTGAGATCGTCCATCGCTCAGCAGGTGAGTAAGAAGTATGAAAATATATATGTAGAATACGCCCCTCCAATATCATGCCTGGTCACATGCTGGTCTCCCTTCCAAGTCTTCAACTACTTCCTTGGAGGTGTCGTGGGATTGTCCATAGGCCAGCAGGTAAGTAAGAAGTATTGAACGATAGTTATACCTAGAATAAATCCCTCCTGTTTCATTTCTGGTCACATTCTGGTCTCCTTCCAAGTGTTCGACTACTTCCTAGGAGGTGTCGTGGGATCGTCCATCGCCCAGCGGGTAAGTATGAAAAGATAGTCATATGTAGAATAAAGCTCAGGTGTCGTGGGATCGCCCAGCAGGTAAGTATGAAAAGATAGTCATATGTAGAATAAAGCTCTCTCCTATCATGTCTGGTTACATGCTGGTCGCCTTCCAACTCTTCGACTACTTCCTAGGAGGTGTTGTGGGATCGTCAATCGCCCTGCAGGTGAGTCAGAAGTATGAACAGATAGTCATACGTAGAATACACCCCTCCTATAACATGTTTGGTCACATGCTGGTCGCCAGATCAACCACTCAACCACCCACCTATGTCGCCACAGATCAACCACCCAACCACCCACCTATGTCTCCACAGATCAACCACCCAACCACCCACCTATGTCTCCACAGATCAACCACCCAACCACCCACCTATGTCTCCACAGATCAACCACCCAACCACCCACCTATGTCTCCACAGATCAACCACCCAACCACCCACCTATGTCTCCACAGATCAACCACCCAACCACCCACCTATGTCTCCACAGATCAACCACCCAACCACCCACCTATGTCTCCACAGATCAACCACCCAACCATCCTCCCACCCAACTACCCAACCATGTCCCCACAGATCAACCACCCAACCACCCTCCCACCCAACTACCCAACCATGTCCCCACAGATCAACCACCCAACCACCCTCCCACCCAACCACCCAACCATGTCCCCACAGATCAACCACCCAACACCCTCCCACCCAACCACCCAACCATGTCCCCACAGATCAACCACCCAACCACCCTCCCACCCAACCACCCAACCATGTCCCCACAGATCAACCACCCAACCACCCTCCCACCCACCTAACCTCCTACTCAACCGCCCAACCAACCACCCATGTCTCCACAGATCAACCAACTAGTGGGGGGCGGCCCCTCCGAGATCTTTCAGATTATTGGCAACTACCTTCCCTCCTCCTCCAACTTCTTCGTCAACGTGCTCATGTTCAGAACTCTAGTGGCAGTGCCCCTGCGTCTGGTCATTCCACACCCTGGTGTCCGCTTCTACGTCTTCAGGTATGTCACCCACCACCTACCTCACACCAACCCAAACCCAAACCCACATCCCAACCCACCAACCAACCAACCCAAAACCTAAACCACGTTCCAACCTACCAACCCAAACCAAGCATCTCAAACCCATGTATGGTCATCCCACATCCTGGTGTGCGCTTCTACGTCTTCAGGTATGTCACCCACCACCTACCTCCTACCAACCCAAACCCAAACCCAAACCCACGTCCCAACCTACCAACCCAAACCCACGTCTGGTCATTCCACACCCTGGTGTGCGCTTCTACGTCTTCAGGTATGTCACCCACCACCTACCTCACACCAACCCAAACCCAAACCCACATCCCAACCCACCAACCCACCAACCAAAAACCTAAACCACGTTCCAACCTACCAACCCAAACCAAGCATCTCAAACCCATGTATGGTCATCCCACATCCTGGTGTGCGCTTCTACGTCTTCACGTATGTCACCCACCACCTACCTCCTACCAACCCAAACCCAAACCCAAACCCACGTCCCAACCTACCAACCCAAACCCACGACTGGTCATACCACACCCTGGTGTGCGCTTCTACGTCTTCAGGTATGTCACCCACCACCTACCTCACACCAACCTAAACCCACGTCCCAACCTACCAACCCAAACCCACGTCTGGTCATCCCACTCCCTGGTGTGCGCTTCTACGTCTTTAGGTATGTCACACACCACCTACCTCCTACCAACCCAAACCCAAACCCACGTCCCAACCTACCAACCCAAACCCACCAACCATAACCCACGTCTGGTCATACCACACCCTGGCGTGCGCTTATACGTCTTCAGGTATGACACCCACCACCTGCCTCACACCAACCCAAACCCAAACCCACGTCCCAACCTTCCTACCCAAGCCCACGACCCAACTCACCAACCAGTGTATTCTGGGCTGTGCTTGGTTGGCTTTGCTTGGTTAGCTGGGCTTGGTTGGCTTGTCATCATGTTCGTGTCTTCTGGGCTGTGCTTGGTTGGCTTGGCTTGGTGGCTGAGATTAGTCAGCCTTCCCCCTCCTCCTGCCAATCCCAGGCGCTGGCTTCGGTGCATCTACGTTCCCCTAGCAAAGCGTGACAAGGCCTTCCTCTACACCATCACGTTACCACGCATGCAGCTGTTCATTTAATCATTTGTATATGTATTCGTCACCCTTCCTCTGCCTCCTAACAATACCAGGCGCTGGCTTTGGTGCACCTCTGTACCACTGGCAGAGCGTGGCAAGGCCTTATTTTGCACCATCACATCAGCACGCATGCTGCCATTTATTTGTATTCGTCACCCTTCCCCCACCTCCTGCCAATCCCAGGCGCTGGCTTCGATGCACCTCCACACCACTGGCCAAGCGTGACAAGACCTTCCTCTACACCCTCACATAACCACGCATACTGCCATTTATTTGTATTTGTAATCGTCACCCTTCCCCCACCTCCTGCCAATACCAGGCGCTGGCTTCGATGCACCTCCACACCACTGGCCAAGCGCTACAAGGCCTTCCTCTACACCCTCACATAACCACGCATACTGCCATTTATTTGTATTTGTAATCGTCACCCTTCCCCCACCTCCTGCCAATACCAGGCGCTGGCTTCGATGCACCTCCGTACCACTGGCAGAGCGTGACAAGGCCTTCCTCTACACCCTCACGTCCCCACGCTATGGAGCTGACCTGGGCAACATGTCAGGCATCTTCCTCATCGGCCTGGCATTCTCTGTCATCAGCCCTGTAGTGCCATGCATCACTGTACTGCTCTTCATCATGATGTGGATCTTCTGGCGCCACTCACTGCTGTACGTGTACATCAGGAAGTACGAGAGCGGGGGGCTCATGTGGCCGTTCATGTTTGTTCGCATCATCTGGTTCATGGTCATCACTGTCTTCTTCACAGCTTGTGTGTTCATCGTCAAGGAGGCGTACATTCAGGTGATGATGGCAATAATACATGTAATAATTGTGTATATATAAATATAAACATATGCATAGGGAGCGGCAATATGATATCATATGATATCATGTCATCATATGATCACCTATGACGCCGGCAGTCTGGCTAGGCTAAAGTTACCATTTATATGCAATATCATATGATATCATACTCAACTTTGGTCAACATCATATGATATGCCGGTCCCTACATATATATCCATAAGTGCCTAGTCCCCTAAACGCCTTAATTCGGGACAAGAGTGTGGGACAGAGCTGTGCACATCCCAAAATGCTCGTAATTGAATTCCATGTACATCACATTTAACGCAAATGTGTCAGCCAGATGCGCACCTATTGTTTTCTCATGCGCATCTGGTCGCTAGCAGCCCTGTCTGGCAGGCAGTTCGCAGAACACGAGATGTACAAAATATTGTGGGACAAATTCAATCCGCATCAAATACGAGGTCGTGCGAGCTATTGCGAATCAAGTTTCTGCGGACGAAAGGCTTATCAAACCTCTACCACAAGGTCGAAAGCTGCGCTTGAGTCTCAAAATCAAAATCCAACTTCGGATGTGGATGTTTGGGGAATTACTAAAAATATCGTTTTTTAAATTATTTTTGCAAGTAGGACTTGAAATTTGGATTTGGATTCGAAATTTGGATTTTTCGGAAATATTTGGAAAGTGCTTCTGCTCCCTATGCTTTATATGAAAATATAAATCAATCTATTTTGCACATTTTCCACGCCTTTGTTTTCCATATTCCTTTGTATATGAAGATATAAATAAATGTACTTCGCACATTTTTCACGTCTTTATTTTGTTCCATTTATCCATTGCACCAATAACAGAATAAAATTGAGGCATGAAAAACGGATGCATGTAAAACGGATGCATGAAAAACGGAGGCATGAAAAACGGATGCATGTAAAACAAACAAATGTATACTAGACATATTACTAGGGAACGGCAATATAATATCCTATGATATCAATTCATCATATGCTATCATATGATGCCGGCAGCCTGACTGGGCTAAACTTACTGTTTATATACGATATCATATGATGCAGTTTGTATGGTATCATATGATATCATACTCGCCTTTGGCCTACATCATATTATATATATATATATATATATATATATATATATATATATATATACTAGTACGGTAGCCCGCGGCCGGTGGCCACACAGACACACATCACCCCTACCCCAATCATAATAGGGTGCCCGTGGGGCTGGGTTACAGAATGGGCTACACATATGTCCTCACCTCCACCCCTCTCATAAACACAGTCATCATGTTTCCCCCACTTCAAATCCTGACGCATCTGCCCCCCCCACCCCCACCCCCACCCCCTCCCCAGCACTAACAACTACCCACACACTAATCCCTCCCCATGCATCCCCCCCCCCCCCCCCCCCCACACACACACACACACACACACACACACAGTCCCTACTCTGCCCAAACCTCGACCCAGGCCCAATCTCAAATTTGCCTCACCCCTTTACCCGCCAACTCACACTTCCCTGCTTCTCCGTTCCCATTAATCTGATCTTCTCTCGGCCACTTTAGCAGATGGGTTTAACAGAAGCGATTATGATGTTTCCAGCTGAGTTCGAAATCGCGCAGACGTTTGGACGTTTCGTCAGACGACGCGGAAATGCGTAGACTTTTGGAAATTGCAAACGAACGTCTGCGCAGTTTCAGACTCAGCTTGAAAGACTGGAATTGTGCGAGAGCAAAGGTGCTTACCTGTAGCTTCCTCTTCGCGCATAGATACCTGGTTGGGCGTGCAAGCTGTTTCCCGAAAGGACCTTCGCTCGGTCAACTCTGTCACGCACTCGCTACAGCTCAGCGCGAAAATAACGTTATCGTTGCAGGGTGTGAGTCGTGTGGGGTGGGGGGGAAGATCTTGAAGAGGAATTGCACGCGGTGCAAGGAGCACGCAGCAAGAAGGAAGTCGGACGTCGGAAGAACGTCACAGGGTTGCAGGGACTTAGATCGTGCAGAGATACCATGAGCCGCGCCAGTGTCTTAGCTCGCAGCAAGATGAATGTATCAATAGAGCCTGCAGAAAGGCTGGAGAATGGAAGTGAACTACCTCCAATCACGAATCAGGCGATGTGATAGCGAATCAGGCGATGTGGTAGCATAATGCGACGACGAATGTAATGCTGAGATGAAGAAAGAAGTGCGCATGCGTGAGCCAAGTGAAAGTCAAGGGCCAGCCGAATCATGAGCCGAAGTGAAAGTTCTGGAGCATGAGCCGCAGCCCGCAGGTCGCTCCGTGAAGCAATACACTGAAAACTATTATCCCGAGCGCCATGCAAAGCGATCTGAGGGTCAGCAAATGACCTCCGAGGAGAGGATCTCCTCACTCATTTCATTGCAATTCATTGCAGTCACAGTATGGGAGGCAGTTGTGGACATGAAATGAGCGCGCGCGCATAGCTTAGCGCATCTGCTGTTTCGGCAATTGAAATCGCTGGGCGAAGACTTGGGTGTACGGAAAGTCGGTTGCAAGTCGGTTACACTTCGCACGCCCATGGCACGTGGGTACGCGATGATGACACCACCACGACCACGACCACGACCATGATTTCTTTATATATATAGATATATATATATATATATATATATATATAGATATATATATATATATATATATATGTAATATACTATATACTATATACTATATCAAATGGTCCCCACAGCTTGGCAGAGTCACGGGGTACGTATGAGCATCCACAAAGTTTCGATTTAGGAAGTCAGCCCGTTCGCTTCCATTGGGGCTCACCTCAATTAAGTGGGGCATGCTCCCTTCCCCCCCCCCCCCCCCCCCCCCCCCCCCCGCCAATCCAGCTCACCACCACCACCACCACAATGACACACCACCCGCCCCCCCAATCCAGCTCCCCACCAACACCATCAGCACCACCATACACACCTCCCCACCTCCCCACCAAATCCAGCGCCCCACCACGACCACCACACACCTGCCCCCCCCCCCCCCCCCCCCCCCCCCCCCCCCCCCCCTCCCCCATCCAATTACGACACCATCACCACCACCACCACCACACACACTGACACACCACCTCCCCCCATGTCCACCTGGTCAGGCATTCTTGCTCCTCGGCCTCGCGCCTATCGCCCTGTACCGCTTCCACGATTACTGCCGGCTTCGATTCGAGCAAGGGACGGAAACCCTCCCTCTACTGTATGCGAAGAAGGCACCTGAGGCAAATGTGCACCCTAGCGTCTACATCCCTCCCCCTCTCAACCAGAAGGCGCTAGGATGGTGGGTCCATGTGTATTGTGTGTTGATTGGTTGAATCCCTCCCCCTCTACTGTACACGAAGATGGCACCAGAGGCAAATGTGGACCCTAGCGTCTACATCCCTCCCCCTCTCAACTAGGGGGGCCTGGGATGGTGGGTCTACGTTTTATTGAATACCAGTATTGATGAATAAAATCCCTCCCTCCCCTGCATGCGGAGAAGGCACCATTGGCAAATGTGGACCCTAGCTTCTACATCCCTCCCCCTCTGAAAGGTTTAGGTTTAGGGTTTCTTAGAAGGAACGTTTACCTCATCATTGTAGCGTAGTCGGCCTATTGGACTTGGTCTTTTACCACCCTAGACAGCCCTAGAGGGGATGAAGTTGAAGACTTCCCTTGACATTATATTTTATTTTATTTTATTTTATTTTATTTAAAACAAATGGTTCTAAAAAGTGTTTGGTTAATTTCCGCAATGTTTTCATTCTCATGTGGACGCATTCACAACCCGAAATGTGTATTTAAACCCCGAAATGTGCATTCACAACCTGAAATTTGCATTAACAACCATAACATGTAACATGTGCAGGCATCCTGAGTGGACGAAGCCATGGACTGGATGGGGCATCCCTGCTTACAGCTTCTGATGAGGATTGTCATCACCTGCTGATGAGGATGAGAATGAGGATGGTCATCATCTGCTATTGACGATGAGGATGGTTATCATCTGCTGCTGATGAGGATGAGGATGAGGATGGTCATCATCTGTATGTGTATGTTACAGTCCAGGGGTAGGCCAAATAGGCTTAAGGGACTTGCCCAACCGTGGTAGGAAATGCTTAAAAATAATGAGATGGTCATTTACTGTTGAGAATGAGGATGGTCATCATCTGCTATTGACGATGAGGATGGTTATCATCTGCTGATGATGAGGATGAGGATGAGGATGGTCATCATCTGTATGTGTATGTTACAGTCCAGGGGTAGGCCAAATAGGCTTAAGGGACTTGCCCAACCGTGGTAGGAAATGCTTAAAAATAATGAGATGGTCATTTACTGTTGAGAATGAGGATGGTCATCATCTGCTATTGACGATGAGGATGGTTATCATCTGCTGATGATGAGGATGAGGATGAGGATGGTCATCATCTGTATGTGTATGTTACAGTCCAGGGGTAGGCCAAATAGGCTTAAGGGACTTGCCCAACCGTGGTAGGAAATGCTTAAAAATAATGAGATGGTCATCTACTGTTGAGGATGAGGATGGTCATCATCTGCTATTGATGATGAGGATGGTAATCATCTGCTCCTGATGAGGATGAGGATGGTCATCATCTGTATGTGTATGTTACAGTCCAGGGGTAGGCCAAATAGGCTTAAGGGACTTGCTCAACCATGGTAGGAAGGGCTTAAAAATAATGAGATGGTCATCTACTGATTTGGATGAGGATGGTCATCATCTGCTGATGATGATGAGGATGATCATCTACTGATGAGGATGGTAATGGTCATCAGCTGCTGATGAGGATGATAATGGTCATCAGCTGCTGTTGACGATGAGGATGGTCATCATCTGCTGCTAGTGATGAGGATGATCATCTACTGATGAGGATGGGGATGGTCATCATCTACTAATGATGATGATAATGGTCATCAGCTGCTTTTGACGAAGAGGATGGTTATCATCTGCTGCTGATGATGAGGATGGTCATCACATAGGGTACCATTATCCTTGTCATCATCCTGATCATCATCATGGGTACCTGGATTGGTCATGGACCCTCATGGGTACCAGTATCCTAATACCCTACAGGACCAGGGTACCACATGACGCGCTCTACAGCGTAAGGTTTTCGAGCCCGTCTGCGCGATTGGCGCAATTTTGTGAACCCCCTCTGGGCGCAGTGTGCAGATTTCCGTTTCGGTTGAGTCAAAAGCGCAACCCAAAATGAGAGAATTTAGTACCCTGGACAGGACTGCAGATTTGCCCGCAGACTTCTGGAGCCATAGGGGACATCTGAACACCGCCCCTTTCTTCTGTAGGAATGGCTCAGCAAAATCCTCATCGACAAAATCCTCTGTGTCTTGACTAGCGCAAGGAGACCCTTCCTATGGGGAACAATTATTTCATTCCAAAACACTAATTACAAGTTAAAAATGCATTTGTCAGGTCTTCTAGATTCAGCCTTGGGGACCCACAGGGCCGTGAACAACAGGGTTGAAGAATTGTTTCAAGTTTATATTGCTGGCAATTCAGCGTCTAACCGTCTGCAGTGTACAATACCCCCCCCCCCCCCCCCCCCCCCCCGTGCGATACCCCTGGGAACCAGGGATTGTGACAGGGTTCAAACTCTGACTGATTATCGACATGTCCAGGTCTCTTCACTGACAGTTTAACGACTTGTCAAGGTCCTGCGGTCTAACATGTTGTCCAGTACAACTTGTTGTATACAGTACACTGGGTCACACATGGCCGTGAACAACAGGGTTAAGCAAGTAGTCAAGTACAACTTGCAGTACACAGTGCACTGGGGATCTCAAAACGTCATGAGAGTCGACCACAGGGAGCGTAGGATTGATGTGGACAGCCCATTATACAGTGCTACAGCCTGTGGGCAGGATATCGATTGGATTTGATTGGATTGCTACATGTTTTTTCAGCCAAATCTAAGCTGCTCACCGTCTCCCAATTCCATGTCCCCCTGTGCGGTACCCATGGAAACCAGGGAGCATAGTATGCCGATTAGAGTATTGGACCGTTTAAAGACATGCCCAGGTCCTGTGGGCACTGGGCAGGCCTTGTACCACAGCAGGATAGGATCTTGATTTTTTAAAGTTGAACCGTTACATGTTTTTTCAGCCAACTCTGGGCTGCTCGCTGTCTTTTTTGAATTGTATTATTGGTTCAAATTGGTTCAAATCAATGAAGAATATCGTCACCTTCTTGAATCTGAGGATTGCCATTTGATGTGTAAGGGTACTAGAGTGATGGGACATATCGAAAAGACAGACTCGAGATGTCAAGTTATACTAGTAGCAAGGTATCCTGCTGTATGATGTGTTAGCTACGTAGTTCTTGTTTGCTTTTTTGTTTTGCTTACATGGTCTATCAGCCTTCAGGCTGTTCACCATGTACGGGCGGAGTAAACATGGGCAGCATCTGAACCACATCCCTGAGTACTTGGACTTAGTTGGTCCAGCCAGCAATTTGGCTGCTCGCTATCTTGGATAATACAAATAATAACCCGGGAAAACGCAATAGTTATCGAACACACTCGAAATCTAAAGCTAAGCATTGTTATCTCTCTGGGGTGCAGAAGTTTTTTGTTTTAATGTAGCCTCTTTGCTTGAAGTTACACGAAGCCTGTAAATTACTTAGTATGCATACCGGTAGTGTTCGTAATCCAATGTTAACCAAGTCTCATGTCATTGTCCGTCCAGTGCGCCCTTAGTTTTTTGGCGGAGCCCCCCGCCCCCCCCCCCCCCCCCCCCCCCCGAGCCCCCCCTCCTGGATGGGGGACGGGAGCCCCCAGATTCACCCCGTTGTCCGTCTGTGCGACCGACCGACGCCAGCCAACGGTTACTACGCGAGGAAAAGCAGGAGAAAGGGGTAAGCATAGTAGCATACCACAATCCCTGCTGCCCACTAGCCTAGGATGGATCAGGGATCCTTACCAAGCACGTGTTCATGAGATCATCCCAGGCCACTTACCAGCTACATCCGCTACTCAATCACCACCGAACCAGGGCAGGGCTTCCCACGCCTCCGACCTCCTATGCTTCGAACAGCCTGCCACACGTTCGGCCTGTCGTGGCCAGAGTTTCTGGTCCCGAATGCTTAGCGTTTCGCAGGATGTCATCATAACTGTGAAACGTGATAATCCGTGACTAGGACCGCCAGCCAGCTAGTGGCTGGGACCAAGCCGGCCGTCGTACCGCTGGCGTACTGGAGGTTGGGTCTTGCCGATCTCCAGTCTTGCTTCTTAGTGTCTGCCCGTCTCTTTGCTATTATCTTCTTGTAACAAAGAACCTACGAGATCCTGGTACGTCCGCAGTCTTCAAAACTAGTGCCTCTAACTTGAATTTTGATGCCTTCTTGCCAAAATGATAAAAGCACACTAAATGGGCGCCGGCACTATACCCTCGCTTCTTGTTCAGGTGTCAGGCTACCCTAACCACATGAGGGCATGTAGTGCCTCTAGCTCTTTGCGTAACTATGTGACCCCATCCGAGTGAACCGAGCACCGAAGAATGTTGGGAAATGAGTAGAATCTGAACAACTGTGCTCACATGTGTTATTTTTAGTTTGATGATATGGCTGGATAGGGCAGTGCGCGAGATTTGTCACCACCGATCCCATACATATATTATCTCTTGGTCCCTATTACAGAAACACGGGAGCAAAATGAGCGGATTATACAGGTTATAAACTTGACTAGGTCTAAACTCTTAAGTAGAGTGGATCAATTTGATCTGCCCGTTCCATGACGAGATGATACTTGCAAGATCCAGCTTTAATTGCAGTACATTACTTCAGTGGTGGCTATTAAGTTCATAAGTCTTACGGGCCACCAAGTTGATAATAATGCCATGCCGTGCTATATTGATTCTTGACGCCCCAAATATTAAATTGTACGGATAAGTCAGCAACTGCTTATGCATTTATCACCAAGGAGGCTGCTACTGCTGCTTGACGAACATTACATCCCCCTCTGGCCCGACCTCCAGGGGACCCGCCAGGGCACCCTACAATGCGGTGTGTGGTGGTGGGGTAGTGGTGAGGGGCTTGGGTCCGTCACGCAAATTATCAGAGGGCATTGGGCAACCCTGATCATGTCATCAAGTATTGTGGCCTACCGAGATTTCCCCAAGGATTTTGGCCTAAACTTAATTATGAACAGTTATCGATGCCCAGGTCTGGGGGTTGGATAGGAGATGGAAACACTAAATATTTATTAGATAGATATGAATAGATATTTAATAAATATCGGTCTGCACGATATAGCTTACATTCTGGCTCGACTAATAGAATCAAATATTGGTAACATCTAGGGTTTAGGTTTGATCCATAAGGGTTCAATCCAATACCTGAATAGCCAAAGGTCTGTATCGAACCCATCTAGGGTTCAGAAGTTTAATCCACCTGAGTTAGGGGAAGGTACTTTTTGATAGGGACTGGCCTTCCAATACCTGAATTAACATTAAAAAATAGCCTACCAATACATGGATAGCCAAGGTGTTGCCCTGACCTTGAATTTTAAAACGAAATATTTAAATTACCGGTATAGCAGATTTTATACATTAATATTGCCGAAATGCCCAAATATCAGCCTAAGAAAAACGCTGGTGGCCTTTTTTAAAGTTGTGAAAGGACTTTCACCTAGGAATTCCTTTTTTAGTTATGAGGAATTTCACCCCAGGAGGTGGGTCTCCCGACACAAACCAGTGGCACCGAGGATTCAGTTCGAATGGTGTTGCCACTCCTACACAATAGTGGGCGCACTTGGGGTCGGCACTGGGCACATTTATTGATTTATACCGGTAGTGGTCTATCTAATGAACAGTGACGCCATTAGCCTCTGAGTCCAACAGCTCAAGTAATTGTGGCATCCGTAACTGCAGGCAGAAGTCAAAGAGCCCAATGAATAGATGGAAGAATGAATTCACAAATGGATGGATGGATAGATGATTGAACAGCTGGCTGGCTGATTGGTTGATTGATTGATTGATTGATTAATTGATTGATTGGTTAGTTTATTTATTGATTGATTGATTGGTTGGTTTATTGATTGGTTGATTGATTGATTGGTTGGTTGGTTGGTTGGTTGGTTGGTTGGTTGGTTGATTTATTGATTGCAAGGATGGATGGATGATATATGGATGCCTGATTGATTTGCTGGATGGGATGGGTGGGTAGTTGGACGTGCGAGTTAATGAATGGATCAATGAAGGCATGTGTAGATAGATTGAGCCATGGTCTAAACCCCAGAGAGACACAAACGACAAAGCTCACACCCATATACACAGGCAAATATGAGAACCTATTGATTGGAGCTGTAAGGAGATGAGAAGAGGAAGAAAATATCATATCATTGAAATATCGTAATAGAGTAAGCTGCCATACACATAGGCAAATACAAAGTTTTGAGAACCTATTGCTTGGAGTTGTAAGGAGATGAGAAGAAGAAGAAAATATCATAATACTGTAATATCGTAATAGAGTACCCAGCCATATACTTAGGCGAATATAAAGTTTTGAAAACCTATTGCTTGGAGTTGTAAGGAGATGAAAAGAGGAAGAAAACATCATAATACTGTAATATCGTAATAGAGTAACCAGCCATATAAAAAAGGTAATGATAACGCCTGGTGGGGCGTGGTGTTAAGGGAGCCCGTCGTACGCGGGTGGGGAGCGGTCTCCTACCTCAACTGGACAAGCTACCAGCGCGGTTGACGACGACCTGCAATGCCAAGAGCGACAGAAGGGGGAGTCGAACCCCCGACTCTTCTTCCTCGAGCGATCTGGTCTACCACTAGACCATTGTATATCACTGAAAGGGGCTTCCCCAGCCGTATACATAGGCAAATATAATTGTTTGGTTACCTCTTGCTTGGAGTTGTAAGGAGATGAGAAGAGGACGAAAATGTCATAATACTGTAATATCCTAATTGAGTACCTCGCCATATACTTAGGCAAATATAAAGTTTTGAGAACCTATTGCTCGGAGTTGTAAGGAGATGAAAAGAGGAAGAAAACATCATAATATCGTAATATCGTAGTTGAGTACCCCGCCATAACTAGGGAAAGTCTAAGTCAGTTCATATTGGTTAGGGAGCTGCGCCATCTGAAATGAATATTATATTTTCTGTAATATAATATTGTTTCTAGTACATTTTCTAGGGTGCATTACTTACACTCAACTGTCATTTGACTCCATCACCTACACCTATCACAAGGGAAAGTCTAAGTTAGTTCGTATTAGTGAATGAATACTATCGGTGTCTGTTTGTTACTATAAGACTGACGAGCCTTCTCACCATACTTTTGTATTTACTCGAAAAACTAATATTATTGTGACACTATAATAATATTACCAGTACTTCATATTAGTTTTTCAAACACTTGTATGAGTTGCCATTACCTAGCCATATGAACAGGCAAAGCTCACACCTATACCCACTTGCAAGTTGGACTTGTACACCAAATGTTCATAGGGTAGGTCGCGCAGAGCTCCAGCTAGGGCTGCCGCTAAGCGAGGCCGCCCTCTCACCGCTTCAGACACAACTTGCATGTATGTGCGGATGGTGAAGATGATGGCCTGGCTCTTAGGCAACCTGGGGAGAGCAGGTGGTGGCACATGAGTTGATTAACTGTCCTGTGGTAGCTCAGAGCTAAACGGCCTGGATATGTAGCTCATACTATCACATATAAGAAATAACATACTAAGGCAACCTGGAGGGGCAGGCGGCGGCTCTCATGTTTGTTAACTGTCCTTTGGTAGCTCAGAGCTAAACGGCCTGGATATGTATCTCACACAATCACAGATAAGAAATAACACCTGTAAGAACACATATCTCACACAATCACATATACGAAATAACACATATAAGAACACATATCTCATACAACACACATATAAGAAATAATACAAAGAAGAACGTTTATCTCATACGACACACATATAAGAAAGAACAAATATAAGAACGTATATCTCATACAACACACATATAAGACATCATTCATTTACGAACGTACATCTCATCCGAACACACATGTAAAAAAGAACACATTTAAGTACGTATATCTCATACAACACACACATAAGAAAGAATACAGTTAATAACTTATATCTCATACAACACACATATAAGAAATAACACATTTAAGAGCGTATATCTTATTAAAACACATATGAGAAACAACAAATATGTAAGAACGTAAATATCATACAAACACATATATTAAATAACACATTTAAGAACACATATAAGACAATATCAGCACATTAATTACCATTTCCGCGCACAGAGGCCACAGAGGCCGGGTTGCTGTACGGTAGGAGACTAGTATCTAAGTCAACTAGTAACTAAGTTGTTACCAAGTTGTTGCCAAGTTGTTGCCAAGTTGTTGCCAAGTTGTTACCAAGTTCTTACCAAGTTGTTACCGAGTTGTTACCAAGTTGTTACACCTTAGTTGCAACAAAGTAACTAAGTTACAACTTACTAACTCAGTCACAACTTACTATCTAAGTTGTAATTAAGTTAACTAGTACCTAAGTACGAAGCGCACCTTGTGAATACAGTTTGAGTTCCTTGTGACAGGTTCCTAAGTTAGAGAAGTGCACCTTATGAATACAGTTCGAGTTCCTTGTGACTAAGCTAGAGAAGCGCACCTTGTGAATACAGTTTGAGTTCCTTGTGACTAAGTTAGAGAAGTGCACCTTATGAAAACAGTTCGAGTTCCTTGTGACTAAGTTAGAGAAGTGCACCTTATGAATACAGTTTGCTAACCTTGTGACTGAGTTAGAGAAGTGCACCTTATGAAAACAGTTCGAGTTCTTTGTGACTAAGCTAGAGAAGCGCACCTTGTGAATACAGTTTGAGTTCCTTGTGACTGAGTTTGGTAAGTGCACCTTATGAATTCAGTTTGAGTTCCTTGTGACTAAGTCTGAGAAGCGCACCTTATGAAGTGTTGTCGCTCTAGTCGTAGCTGCAGCTTGTCGACTCCTGCAGGGTCCATCTCATCAGCTTCCTCCTGAAGCGGCCTGGAGTAGAACCTACAGACAAGGCATGGAAAGGGGCAGCTCCTAAACAAAGGCTAAAATAAATGATCGTGGGTGAGTGTCCATCTCATCAGCGTCCTCCTGAAGCGGCCTGGAGTAGAACCTACAGACAAGGCATGGAAAGGGGAAGCTCATAAACAAAGGCTAAAATAAATGATCGTGGGTGAGTGTCCATCTCATCAGCGTCCTCCTGCAGCGGCCTGGAGTAGAACCTACAGGTAAGGCATGTAAAGGGGCAGCTCCTAAACAAAGCCCAATATACATGATCGTGGGTGAGTGTCCATCTCATCAGCGTCCTCCTGAAGCGGCCTGGAGTAGAACCTACAGACAAGGCATGGAAAGGGGAAGCTCCTAAACAAAGGCCAATATACATGATTGTGGGTGAGTGCCTATCTAATCGGCTCCCTCATGAAGCGGGTTGGAGTAGAACCTACAGGTCAGTGTGTGTGGAGTAGAACCTGGGGGTGGGTGAGTGTCCATCTAATTAGCTCCCTCATAAAGCGGCTTGGAGTAGAACCTACAGGCCTTACATGGAAAGGGGAAGCTCCTAAACAAAGGCCCAAATACCTAAAGCACACACAAAAAGGCTACCCCACCCCCACCCCGCCCCTGGAGTAGAACCTTAAGGGCAAGACATGGAAAGGGGAAGCTCCTAAACAGAGGCTAAAATACCTTAAGCACCCACAAAAGGCTACCCCCCCCCCCCCCCCCCCCCCTCCTCCCCCCTGAAGTAGAACCTTAAGGGCAAGACATGGAAAGGGGAAGCTCCTAAACAAAGGCCAAAATACCTAAAGCACACACAAAAAGGCTACCCCCCCCCCCCCCCCCCCCTCCTCCCTTCCTCCCCTCCCTGTGGGCTGGAATAAGAGGGCCCAAATCTACCTCGTCTGCAAAGATTACACTGGCTTAGAATAAGGGGGGCCAAATGCAAAGATAACACTGGCTTGGAATCAGGGGGGGCAAATCTACCACGGCTGCAAAGATTACACTGGCTTAGAATCAGGGGGGCCAGATCTACCACGGCTGCAAATATTACACTTGCTTGGAACTCACTTTGAAAGGTGCAATTCTGTTGTTACCGACAGAAAAGGTGGTATACGATATTCTTAGTCTTGGGGCACACTGATGAGGCATGGTGAGTCTCTCTTCCGAAATTATTCCCTCGTACCTCCGTCGCGTTGCATACCTTATACAAGTTCTGATCTATGAACACTACTGAACGCAACTGCATCCTACTGCTGCGCACCTACCTACCAAGATCGGGCGATATTTTTTGAATTTATCGCCCCAATTACCTATCATGGCAATAGACAGAGAGTTATTTTCCATATTCTTGATTTAGCAAAAGACTCAATAAAAATTATTGATGACCAACAAAAATATTTATTACGACAAAGTGGTTTAAAATGCTACAAAGATTACACTGGCCTGGAACTCACTTCGAAATGTGCAACTCTGTTGTTGCCGACAGAGACCAGTTCCACCGAATCTTTGGTTTATCTGTTGTCAGATGAGTGAAGAATTTGTGTGCTGAGGTAGCTGCGTCCGTCCTTCACATGTGGAGATTGAGATATTGAGACTGAGATAGGCAGATTGATAGATAGACAGACAGACAAAGACAGACAGAGGTAGAGCATTTGGTTTGTCTGTTGTCAGACGAGAGAGGAATGTGTGTGCTGAGGTAGCTGCGTCCGTCCTTCACATGTGGAGATTGAGATATTGAGACTAAGATAGGCAGATTGATAGATAGACAGACAGACAGACAGACAGACAGACAGACAGACAGATAGACACACAGACAGACAGACAGACAAAGACAGGTAGAGACAAAGACAGACAGACAAAGATAAAGATAGAGAGGGAGTCTGTCCTTCACATGTGAAGACAAACGTATAGAGATCGAGGAAGGCAGATTGATAGATAGACAGACAGACAGACAAAGACAGATAGAGACAAAGACAGACAGACAATGATAAATATAGAGAGGAAGTCCGTCCTTCACATGTGAAGACAAACGTAGAGAGATCGAGGAAGGCAGATTGATAGATAGACAGACAGACAGACAGACAGACAAAAACAGATAGAGACAAAGACAGACAGACAAAGATAAAGATAGAGAGGGAGTCTGTCCTTCACATGTGGAGACAAATGTAAAAAAATTGAGACAGGCAGATTGATAGATAGATAGACAGACAAAGACAGACAGAGATAGAGCATTTGGTTTGTCTGTTGTCAGACGAGTGAAGAATGTGTGTGCGGAGGTAGCTGCGTCCGTCCTTCACATGTGAAGACAAACGGAGAGAGATTGAGATAGGCAGATTGATAGATAGACAGACAGACAAAGACAAATAGAGATAGAGCATTTGGTTTGTCTGTTGTCAGACGAGTGAAGAATGTGTGTGCGGAGGTAGCTGCGTCCGTCCTTCACATGTGAAGACAAACGGAGAGAGATTGAGATAGGCAGATTGTTAGATAGACAGACACAGACAAACACAGACAGACAAAGATAGAGAAAGAGAGGGAGTCCGTCCTTCACATGTGAAAACAAACATAGAGAGATCGAGATAGGCAGATTGACAGATAGACAGATAGACAAAGACAGACAGAGATAGAGCATTTGGTTTATCTGTTGTCAGACGAGTGAAGAATGTGTGCGCGGAGGTAGCTGCGTCCGTCCGTCACATGTGAAGACAAACGGAGAGAGATTGAGATAGGCAGATTGATAGACAGACAGACACAGACAAAGACAGACAGACAAAGATAGAGAAAGAGAGGGAGTCCGTCCTTCACATGTGAAGATAAACATAGAGAGATTGAGATAGGCAGATTGACAGATAGACAGATAGACAAAGACAGACAGAGATAGAGATAGAGAGGGGGGGGGCATGGGGATGGGGAGGGAGAGGGAGAGGGAGAGGGAGAGGGAGAGGGAGGGGGAGAGGGAGAGAGGGAGAGATGGAGAGATGGAGAGATGGAGAGATGGAGAGAGGGAGAGAGGGAGAGAGGGAGAGAAGGAGAGAGGGAGAGAGGGAGAGAGGGAGAGAGGGATAATTTAATGGCATTGCAACGTAGGAGCTCACACCATCGGTGCCAAGGTTGCACATCATCATTTCCGAGCTGCGCATCTCACAAGCACATATCATATCACATCTCATCTCACACCATCATTGCCGAGCTGCACATTTCACATCACATCTCACATCACATTGCACACCATCATTGCCGAGCTGCACATCTCACAAGCACACATCATACCAAATCACATTGGACACCATCATTGCCGAGGTTGCACATCTTGACCCTCACCCACCCACCCCATCTCCCAACAGCAGTTAACCCCAACTGAAACCAACCCAACTCAACCCAACCCCCATCGTTCCCCACCCCATCCCATCCCATGCAAGTTCAACCCACCTAAATCACAACCAGCATAGAACTTCATATAGATTCCTGGAGTCTAGGGCTGGCACCGGGGACCCACCCAGAGACGAAAATCCTTGTTGTACAAAAAAACTATTACCTGCCTCTGGGAACCAGGTAATGAAAGTTAGGTAGATCTTTGACCAATTTTTCCAAGGAAGACCCACCCTTTGAGACGAAAATCCTTCTTGTACAAAAAAACACAATCTTACCTCCCCCTGGGAACAGGGTCGTGAGTGCCAGGTAGATCTTTGTCCAACTTTTCCGAGGAAGACCCACCCTTTGAGACGAAAATCCTTCTTGTACAAAAACAACAAAATCTTACCTCCCCCTGGGGACCGGGTCATGAGTGCCTGGTAGATCTTCGTTCAACTTTTCCAATCTAGACCCATCCTTTGAGACAAAAATCCTTCTTGAAAAAAACAATCTTGACCTCCCCTGGGAACCGGGCCATGAGTGCCAGGTAGATCTTTGTCCAACTTTTCCAAGGAAGACCCACTCTTTGAGACGAAAATCCTAATTGTGAAAAAATAACTCTTACCTCCACCTGGGAACCGGGTCGTGAATGTCAGGTATATCTTTGTTCAAATTTTCTAACATGCTCCAATGAGCTGGAAAGCAGACCACTCCCCCTAGGAGCCTGTAAGCATCACCACTGGCATTGGGTGACAGCAGGCAAAGGTCTTCCTGCACAGGTGGGACCATTGGGTGGGGTCATATGGTGACAGCAGGCAAAAGTGTTTCTGTACAAGTGGGGCCATTGGGTGACAGCAGGCAAAGGTCTTCCTGCACAGGTGGGACCATTGGGTGGGGTCATATGGTGACAGCAGGCAAAAGTGTTTCTGTACAAGTGGGGCCATTGGGTGACAGCAGGCAAAGGTCTTCCTGCACAGGTGGGGCCATTGGGTGACAGCAGGCAAAGGTTTTCCTGCACAGGTGGGGCCATTGGGTGACAGCAGGCAAATGTCTTCCTGCACAGGTGGGGCCATTGGGTGGGGTCATTGGGTGACAGCAGGCAAATGTCTTCCTGCACAGGTGGGGCCATTGGGTGGGGCCATTGGGTGACAGCAGGCAAAGGTCTTCCTGCACAGGTGGGGCTTCGGTTTGGCAGACCAAGTTGGCATGCAGGCGTTGACGCGCGTTGATATGGTCATCAGCTTGATAAGGGTCATAGAAGTTCAGGAACTGAGTTTTAATTTCAGTCCACGTAATAGCCGAAGACGCGGTTATCAGGTGGTCTAGCCACTCGGCAGCTACCAAAGAAATAAGGGACATTGGAGGTGACCAACATATGGTGCAACGTGCAATATGATTCAAGCAGTTTCCACCAAATCCTACCCCTCAGGAGCATCTTATCGTCTACCCTTGTCCTAAGGGATAGACGCTCATACTTGCCTCCTAAGGGCTTTGAAACCAACTATGGAACATGAGGAAAACGTGGTGTCTCATTGGTGAATGTATTGGGTCATATGCGTCATACACCACACCCTACGTAGCCGGTCGTGGCCCGTCGAACGTACCCTGCGTAGCCCTACGTAGCCCGTCGTACGTACCCTACGTAGGCCTATGTAGCCTTACTACGCCCTACGTACGCAGCCCACGTAGCCCATCGTACGTACCCTACGTAGCCTATCGTAGCCTGTTGTACACAACCCGATGTAGCCTGTTGTAGCATGTCGTACGCAGCCCGACGTAGCCCTACGTATGTACCCTACGTAGGCAAAAGAATAAACTGTGGTCTAGAGTTTGGACAAAGCCATCCAGGATTTTGACAGATTATGTTATGTATTTTCCTCCAATGTAACGTGTTTATATAATAATACGGCGATCTTTGTCCGCTCCCGCAGTTATGAGCTACTTCATCATGAACTAATGACGGTCAGATCATACACAATTGCCACAAAGGTCAGGAGGGAATGGCAACACTCTCCTACACACATGGCACTTTTTCTGAGTTTGTTTGCTACAGTTTGCTCAATTAGTTGTTATTATTATGGCTAATTTAGCTAATAGCCCTAATAGGGCTGATTTTGTTCGACGTTAGCCCTAACCTCCGAAGCCTAATGGTATCATATGATATCATACTCACCTTTGGTCAGCATCATATGATATCCCGGTCCCTATGTATATGACATCTGAAGTTTAAGCTGGTATATATCATATATGACACCTGCATTTCAAGCTGGTATATATGACACCCGAATTTACAGCTGGTATATCTGACACCCAAATTTGAAGTTGGTATATATCATATATGACACAGTATGACACCTGGATTTCAAGCTGGCATAAATAGGCTTCGGAGGTTAGGGCTAATGACGAACAAAATTAGCCCTAGTAGGGCTAATAGCTAAATTAGCCCCAATTGTAACAACTAATTAGGCCAAGCTTAGCCAAAACAACACAGAACAAGTGCCACGTGTGTATGAGAGTGTTGTTATGCATCCTACTGACCTTTGTGGCAATTGTGTATGATCTGACCGTCATGAGTTCATGATGAAGTAGCTCATAGCTGCCGGAGCGAACGGAGATCGCTGTAAAATTATATCAACACGTTACATTGGAGGGAAATACGTTTTAAGTACATAACAAAATATGGCAAACATCCTAGATGGGTGTCCGAAACCTAGAGCACTGTTTATTTTGGGGGCTACATAGGGTAGCTTCCTACCAACTCCATCATGTAATAATGTCAGCTTTAAGTCACACTACTCCACAAGCTTCACTTTTTATTTTGGGGCTACATATGGGAGCTTCCAACCAACTCCATCATGTATTTATGCCAGCTTTAAGACACACTCCTCCACTAGCACTACTACACTAGCTTCAGGTTTGGCCCAAGGGTAGGGGAAAGGAGCTGTCTAGGAGCCCCTACGCTTCCGACTCCCCCCCCCCCCCCCCCCCCCCCCCCCTTTTTGTGGTGGTATTGACTGCCGCTCCTCCTCCTCCTCCTCCTCCTCCTCCTCTTCCTCCTCCTCCTCTTCATATTCCTCGCTGTCATCAGGGTCCTCATCTTTGGTAGCGAGGGGTCGCGAATGAGAATTCGCGACTTCGCGAATAAGAATTACTTCGCGAATGAGAATTACTGAGCAACGCAATGTGAAAATTAGCTAGCAATAATATGACAAGCTTTGAGTACCTGGCCGAGGACAGATATCTGTACTGCGTGCCTAACCTCTTGTCGTACTGTTCCTGCGGGACCTGCTACCCTCACCCCTCTGTTACCGTCGCGTTTCGTTTCCAGCCACGACGACGTGCCACAACGGCGTGCTATTTCTTTTCTCTTCACCTCTAGTTAGCGCCAAAAATTCGGAATTGTTTTAGCGCTAATTAGCGCTAAGGAGCTAAGACCCCCCTCCGTACCCTAGGTATATATGACACCCGGATTTCAAGCTGGTTTATATGGCACCTGATTTTTTTGCTGGTGTAATATGCAGCAGCGTTCCAGTGAAAGCCAGTGAAGCGCTTAGGTCAAGCCTGCGTACTACACGCACCTGGACCATGACCTGCACCATCACCAGCACCATCACCTGGACCATCACCATCACCTGCACCATCACCATCACCATAACCTGCACCATCACCATCACCGGGACCATCACCACCACCTGCACCATCACCATATCCATCACCTGGACCATCACCATCACCTGCACTATCACCATCACTTGCGTACGATGCGCACCTGGACCATCACCTGCAACATCACCGTCACCTGCACTATCACCATCATCTGCACCATCACCATCACCTGCACTATCACCATCATCTGCACCATCACCATCACCTGGACCATTATCTACACCATCGCCATCCCCTGCACCACCACCATCACCTGCATCTGCACCATCACCATCACCTGCACCATCACCTGCACCATCACCATCACCTGCACCTGCACCATCAACAGCACCTGCACCATCAACAGCACTATCCCCAACATCTGCACCATCAACAGCACCTGCACCATCACCATCACCTGCACCATCACCTGCACCATCAACAGCACCTGCGTACTACGCGCACCTGGACCATCCCCATCCCCATCCCCTGCGTACTACGGGCACCATCACCATCCCCATCCCCTGCGTACTACGGGCACCATCACCATCCCCATCCCCTGCGTACTACGCGCACCTGGACCAGCAGACCAGCAGCCTCCAATGGGTCCAAAGTAGGCCAGCTGACATCGAAAGAATCGCCTTCACAGGGGAGGAGTAGAAACATTTAGTTATTTATTTATGAAGCTGTGATAGATGATTAGGGAACTGCAATATGATATCATATGACGCCGGCAGTTGGGCTAGGCTAAAGTTACCATTTCCATACAATATCATTTGATGCAATTTGTATGATATCATATGATATCATACTCCCCTTTGGTCAAGATCATATGATATGCCGGTCCCTATGGATGATAGGTTCAGGCGAGGAAACCTCGGGTCCAGTTTTGGGAAATTTGGAAAAGGAAGCAGGCTTGTGGTGTTATGAAAATGAATGATGCATTTTGTACTTCTAGTTTCAAATAGCCCGAGAGACTGTTTTGGATAACGCACCACAAAAGTAAGAAGTGAATTTTATGGTCCAAATTGTATTCTATGGGGCATGAGCTCCATAACAAACTTGGCAAGTTTAATGAAAAAAGTTGTAATCGGATCCTGAGGATAAGCTCTCTTTTAAGCGATGATGAGGTACGGCAGCTTATTTCCTGCCCCCCCCCCCCCCCCCCCCCCCGTACTCCATAACCAAGTTCTGGAACAACCTCTGCCAAGAAATTGAAACTGATGGACAGGTGCTGGAGAAAACAAATAAATAGAGCCACCCGGAGCCAGGTCTTTTTATTTGTTTGCTCCAGCACGTGTCCAGGACCACCATGCACCTGCATCAACTCCTGACACAAGCCCTAGACCCTACACCTTTTTTTGTCTGTAGCAAAAAAAAGAAATAGAGCCACACGGAAAACCTGGATAGGTGCTGTAGCAAATAAAGAAATAGAGCCACCCGGAGCCACAATGAAATATCACACAGTACATGACAGGAGAACAATCACATCTACCTGTTAGAACGTTCGTGATGACTGTCCCGCTCACGTGGTACCGCTTGGGGTACAGTTTTGGTAGATCATGGACCATGCTCTGTAACAACTCTCTTGCTGAGGCATGCGCTATTTCCTGCACTCATGAAATGTCACATATCAGGCGACTAATCAGGTAGAACTTGAATGCAAATATTTGCTATATGAGCCATAGACTAGCATGTATCATACGTTTCTATCCACCTATGGGATTTTCTCATTTTTCAAAACTCACAACTCAAGGCCAAAATCAGCTGTTGGCCAGGGCCCAGGGGAGGTGGCTAGAAGCTGCCATGTACAGCTCTTCAAACAAGCTATGGATGTAGTTAAGAGGTTTTCCAAAGGAGAACCTACAGAGGTGCCATCGAACTTGAGCACTTCTGAAACTGACCTCAATAGTATGGCAGCTCATGCTAGACAGTGCTACATGATAGTTTCCCATTCTGATGACCCCAATATCACAGAATTGTAAGCTGCCCCACCTCATCCACCAACTGAATGACAGCGTGCCTTCGCTCTTGTATGTGTTTCCTCCGTTGCTTCATCTCAGCAACGAAAGCCTCGTCATCCTCGTCCACATCAAGCCATGGGTCCGAGGGGTTTTTCAATCCCAGGCGCAGCTTGTAAGGCGTTCCAGGTGACTCGGGCTGGAAAGGCAATTGGCGCAGCGGAGTTGAATCGTTCAGGAGGCTTTTAAAGGGGCAAGCTTGAGGAGGAGGCAAGAGGCTTCTGCGCTGTTGAGGAACTGCATAACGGATTTTGAATATTGGGGATATTCGGGAGCAAGATACGCTGCCTCGGGATTTCATCACTCTCCTTGACCCATGATGCTTCTGATTATATCAAATTCCTCAGGGGAAAAGGCCTTCATAGAACGCTCAAGAGGCGCTGCTTTTCAGACTGGTCTCTAGCCGTTGGCAGTCCGAGTGATGTTTTTGAAGGGGCAGGAAGGGGCAGAACGTCAGAACGGGCACGGCAGAATTTCCACGGTGCCACCAGGGTGCCACGCTGTCATCCTCCACGCTGTCATCTCTCGTTGCCGTGAGCAGGATCACCACGGCCCGGTGGGGGGAAGCTACTCTCGAGGTAGTCGACTCATGGCCCTGTGCTAATTTATGCGCGCCTCGACCGGATTCCCAGCCCGCTATTGTGCGGAGGGGGGATGGTAGTACCCACAAAGCCATTACCCACAAGCCAGATCTCCTACACCCTAAACCCTGAACCCCTAAACCCGAGGAGATCTGGCTTGTGGGTAATGGCTGTGTGGGTACTCGCTTCCCCCCACCCTATTGTGCAGGATAGCTCATTCGCTTGGCGGAATTGCCTGTCGGCTACCGGAGTCTGCCACAGTCAATATTAAATTACCTTGTCAATATTATATATACTTGTTATCGACTTGCTTGTTATATTATTATTCAATTACCTGTAACGTAATAGGACTCTGTAATGGAATTTGATACTAACACGCTAGAACATCCCGTTTTAACGACTGGTTCTATGATATAGCATGTCGAATCAAGAAGGTGCGAGGTGCGAATCCCAACGGGTGCGCTTAATTGTTTCGTGGTCACTATCAACCGCCATGGTAGCTTTATCCAGGGAAAGTAGCAGCCCGGTCTCCACAGCCGGGAGACAGGGCTCCCTTAATACCACGTCCCACCAGGCGGTATCATTACTTTTAACGCTATAACGGAGGAGAGCTTTGCTTCCACACGGCCGCAACCGTAGAAGCTATAACAAGTATGCATTGCTATAATTACCGGCATGTATAATTAAATGATCACTGTAGCACGAACTCAAGGCCCCCGTCGGTAGAACGATTGTTTGGGGTTCAGTTCATCATTGTTTTTTTCTTTTAAAGACCTTCCTATCACGGTTGGGCAATTCCTTTTATCCCATTGGGCCTACCCCTGGACTGTAACATATACATACATACATACATACATACATACATACATACATACATACATACATACATACATACATACATACATACATACATACACATGTACATACTGGCAGCTCAGATATACTAGTATATTGATTTGCACACCTCGCTCTGGGACAGTGACCAACATACAGGAATGCGAGCAATATGTGAAAGTACTACAATATTATGCAATTATGAAGGTATGCAACATGTACGGTATGTACCATTAGAATAGGCACTGCAAAATTAAGGGGGCTTCAGCTCTCTTTTCTGCACGCCAAATTTGCGGTATGCAAACCCAGCCTAGTTATCATACTTTTCGGAGTTGGAGCCTACACTATCATCCTTTTCGGAGTTGGAGCGGGTAATTCAGAGTTGGAGCAGGGTAATTCGAAGTTGGAGCCTACACTATCATCCTTTTCGGAGTTGGAGCCTACACTATCATCCTTTTCGGAGTTGGAGCCTACATCATCCCACTCTTGAGTAAATGCCCTCAGTTATGTTATCATCATACAAGCTTGGATCGTCACGACCTTTGTAGTGCAGGACAGTTCATAAGCACCATTACAATGGTAGACCGCACCCAGACTAGTGATGGGCGTATTCTTCTGAGTTTAAGCCTATACCGTAGTACCGTGCGAAGTGTTGACGGGAATTTGGGCGGAGGGGCTTCGCCAATTCAGGTTGGTTTTGGCCTGAGCGTCAGGGGTCTGGCGCTCAGGCCAACACAGGGAGCACCCGGAACTAGGTCCGCCCGCCAACAGTATCGGGAGGGGCACTACAATACAGTGCAGTAGGTCCCTTCAAAGCGCTTCAAATGCTAGTCAAAGGGTAGCCATGCAAGTCCGTTCCAGCCCTCAAGTTGGTGGATGCCCACAGAACTTCTTGAAGCTTAGTGTTTGCAGGCAGAGTTCTACTGGGTGGTATAAGCTCTACCACACCACACTCTGCATTGGATTGTTGCATATTTCTCAGCTAAATCTGGGCTGCCCAGGATCTCCTTTTGAGTCACACTTGAATCTGGTTTGAATTAAAAATAAAACAATTTAAAAGGATTACGCCAAACATTTAACTTACGCCAATTTATGGAGCGCCAACTTCAGTGCCGGAAAATGATTTCAATCTTTTTATCAATTTCTGACAAACCTATTCACCGCCGACACTTCAGACGCTTACAGTATAGGCACACCTAGGCTCACTCAGACACACTTGTATCTGCATACCTAGACACACCTTGGTCCTATATAGGCACACCTAGACATACTCTTCGGAGATGAAGCCTACCTAGGCACACCTAGGCATACTATTCGGAGTTGAAGCCTACATAGGCACACCAAGGCATACTCTTTGGAGTTGAAGCCTATATAGGCACACCAAGGCATACTCTTCGGAGTTGAAGTCTATATAGGCACACCAAGGCATACTCTTCGGAGTTGAAGCCTATATAGGCACACCTAGGCATACTCTTCGGAGTTGAAGTCTATATAGGCACACCAAGGCATACTCTTCGGAGTTGAAGCCTATATAGGCACACCCAGGCATACTCTTCGGAGTTGAAGCCTATATAGGCACACCCAGGCATACTCTTCGGAGTTGAAGCCTATATAGGCACACCTAGGCATACTCTTCAGTGTTGAAGCCTATATAGGCACACCTAGGCATACTCTTCGGAGTTGAAGCCTATATAGGCACACCCAGGCATACTCTTCGGAGTTGAAGCCTATATAGGCACACCCAGGCATACTCTTCGGAGTTGAAGCCTATATAGGCACACCCAGGCATACTCTTCGGAGTTGAAGCCTATATAGGCACACCTAGGCATACTCTTCAGTGTTGAAGCCTATATAGGCACACCTAGGCATACTCTTCGGAGTTGAAGCCTACATCATCATCGTCATCGCTCATGTCACCATCCCACTCTGAGTTCATGTCCTCAGAGCCCCCGTCATTATACAAGCCTAGGTCGTCATCTCCTTCATCCATCCCATCCAGAAGTTGGCCGAGGTCTTCCGGATCCCAATCCTGCATGAGGCGCGTCAATAAGTTTTGTCATTTGAATTTGAATTTGAATTGAAACATGTTTTTTCAGCCAATACTGTCTTCCGGATCCCACTTCTGCATGAGGCGTGTCAATAAGTGTAATTGTAATTCGAGTTTGGATTTGAATTAAAACATGGCTTTTCAGCCACCACTGTCTTCCGGACCGCAGTCCTGCATGTGGCGTGTCAAAGATTGGTTTGTAATTTGAAATTGAATTGGCAAATGGTTTTTCAACCACCACTGGGCTGCTCACCGTCTTCCAATTCCAATCCCCCCCGTGCGTTGTTTCTAAGAAAAGAACCTAGTGACTTTACATAGCATGAGGCAAATTCAAAGTATCGCTTTAGCACGAACTCAGGGTCTCTGACAGAATAACGATTGCTTAGGGCTCAGTTCACCCACCTCATTGCCATCACTTGCCAGGGTTTAGGGTTTAGGGTTTAGGGTCTAGGGTTTGCCATCACTCACATGGTTGCCATCACCAAAGCTATCGTCCTCGTCATCCTCCACCCCATCATCCTGCGAGCTGTTGCCCCCATCAGAGGGTCCACCCTCTCCGGGAGCCTCTACATCTGGACCGCCGTCACCACCACCACCTCCAGCAGCCCCAGCAGCAGCCACTTGACGCCGGCGCCACACCCCACCAGCGCGGGCGGCCATCGGATCCTCGTCGCCCCCGTCATCATTCGAAGTAGAAGCTGATCCGAATAGGGAGTCGTCTAGGCTGCCGTCCACATCATCCTCACTCTGCATGCAAAAGGCGGGAGTGATTGCTTACATGTAAATAAATAAATAAATAAATAAATAAATAAATAAATAAACAAATAAATAAATAATACGCCTTATTACGAAGCGTGAGGATCCTCGCCGCCCCCACCGTCATTTGAAGTAGACGCTGATCTGAATAGGGAGTCGTCTAGGCTGCCGTCCACATCGTCCTTACTCTGCATGCGAGGGCGGGAGTGATTATAAATAAACAAACAAACACATAAACAAATAAATAATTAGTACGCCCTATTACGAGGCATGAGGTTCAGGGGGGCCCCCCGTCGTCATTCGAAGTAGACACTGATCAGAACAGGGAGTTGTCTAGGCTGCCGTCCACACCATACTGACACGAAAATGTTATGTTACAAAAAGACTGAAGCAGTATCAGTCCAAGGCACAGCTTGTATACTGACAGTCTGTAATTTTGCATACAAATGTCAACATTGGTATTTCTCTGTAGGCAATCATTAATCATATCACGTTTTCTCATGACACACCCCTGATGCAAAGGGATTTTTTTGCTTTGTAGGTGCTTTTTCTTTTCGTTTAAAGCACAGAGTCTCGTACACCCTCGCGGTGTCAAATAGACTTTAACATGTAATGTAATGTAATGTTATGACGCTATATGATAACAACAACATCCACATGACCATGATCATGTTACTACATCAGTTTAAACAAGCTAGTTATTCAGCGGATGATTTGGATTTCCTTTTTTCGAAGCAAATGCTCTAGACCAATGCACACAATCGCCGATGGATGAGTTTCAAGTAAAGCATTGTCGGTTTCGAAAAAAAAAAATATAACACTGATTTATTATCATTATATATATATATATATATATATAAAGAAATCATGGTCGTTGTCGTGGTCGTGGTCGTGGTGGTGTCATCGCGTAACCGACTTAACCGACTTCCCGCCCAGCCAATTCCCGCTCAGCCAATTCCCGCTTTTAATCCCTCCTGCTTCAACTTCTGCCTGATTGGCCTCCTGCGAATTCTGCCGTGTGCAACCTTCGCCTCCTGCGTATTCTACCTGTTGTGCATCCCGCCCGATTTCTCCTTTTCCCGCCTGAGTTCATCCACCTGATTTCGGTAGCGTTACAGTTCGTCTTCCTACAACCTTTTCCCCCTGCATCTCTGCAAGACCTTTCCCTTGCGTCAAGAGACCTGTCGCTGCGCACAACGGGAGGTGACGTGGTGAGTCAGCTGACCTGTCAGAAATGTCCGAATCGCATCCATCCCGTGTCACTCACTTGACTGCAAATTCTTCCCACTGCATTGAGAAACATGTCGCTCCGCATTGTGCCTTAGCAAGTACGCATCAAAGTTGACCGAACGAAAAATCTCGCTGAGAATTCTCGCCCTAACTTGACCGAACATCTCAAATCAGCAACTTGACTGCAACTTCTTCCCACTGCGGCACTGCATCGATAAACATGTCGTCGCTGTGCATTGTGCTATAGCGAGCACGCGGCAAAGTTGAATGGATGAACATAGCGATGTTTCCAAGTCTCAGATCGAGTTGACTTCGGGAGCAGTTGCGGTGAACAGGATTGTTCTTCGGCCGAACTGAATACATGCTCGCTAAGAAGAAGCTTTAGTTATGAAAAGTTGCGATTGCGCAGGTTCGGCTTTTTCAGTGGGGTCGACTATCGATCACAGCTTAGGTGGCAGGGAAGCAGGTCCGATGCTTTTAGCGGAGTCGGATGATGCGCAAACGTTGTCGATGCTCTTCGTCCCGTTTGCCTTTCAGCTATGGCAAAGCCCACAGCTGAAGTGGAGGGAGGCAGATATGGAGTATGTGTGTGCTGGTGGGTGCTTGTAGGAGGGAGGGGAGGGATGAGAGTGGGGGGAGGGTGGGGGCTGGTGGGATGGCTTGGGTCGTGGGAAGGTATGGAGTCAGGAAATATGTCAGGAAGAGTAAGGGAGTATGTTTGTGGGCGGGGGGTACATGGTTGGGTGGGGGTGTGGGTGGAGATAACTAGGGGGGGGGGGGGGGGGGGGGGGGGGGGGGGAACTGTGGTGTTTGTGTGCTTGTGGGTGCACAAGGGAGACCATCGCGAGGGATATGCGTCCGTCAATGTTTTAAGTTGCATGCACTGCAGAGAAAACCGTTTTGTAACCCAGCCCAAAACAGGTGTGGCCAACGGGAGAGAAGGGGGGAGGGGGCGGATAATGGTTTGGTGGTGGTGGTGTGTGAATGGGGGGGGGCTTCCAGTGTGAACCATTATGTAACCAGCCCCAAATAGGTGTGGCCAAAGGCCAAACGGACACCGTACTATGATTGTGTGTGTGTGTGTGTGTGTGTGTGTGGGGGGGGGGGGTCTTCGTCAGAGTAGGTGTGGCCACCGGCCACACGGGCTACCGTACTAGTATCATATATAATGATATTATATATAATGATAATAAATCATTATATATAATATCATATATATATAAAATGATTGGTTGCAATTTGTTGCATAACGTGAGAATTAATCAATACATGTTTGATTGTATAATTAAAGCTTTATACTCTTTATATTGATCACAATTTTTTTGTTCTTCATGCTTTCAGGTATTCCAATGAAATGTGTATGTTTGAATATTGAGAATAACATTTAGAATAACTACCGGAAATATAATTGTATTTAAACGTTTTTCTAGACCAGTATAGCTGACCCACCTCCTCATCACTCTCCTCGCCGTCATCATCATCATCATCGTCGTCATCTCCTCCAGGCGGAGCTCTCTGACGCCCGACTTCGTAGATTCGAACGCAGCTGGCTATCTCACCACTCTCAGGCTGGTCCAAGGTTGCTAGGCAGATGCGCTGATCAGAAGCTTCTACAGCAATGTCCACAATGGCCCTGGGGTGGGTGGGGGATTTAGTTGGTGCTAATCATGGCAGTTTTGGGGGTCTTAAACACCCTTTGACACCCATTTCTGCACTCTTTTGACGCTGATCAGACGCTTCAACAGCAATATCTACAATGGCCCTGGGATGGGCGGAAAGGGGTGGGTGGAGGTTTCAGTTGGTGCTGGTAATGGCAATTTTAGGGGGGCTTCGACACCTTTCTCCCCCCTTTTCGCGCTGATCGGAAGTTTCAACAGCAATATCCACAATGGCCCTGGGGTGCGTGGAAAGGGATGGGGGGGATTTAGTTGGTGCTGGTCAGCTGGTCACTTCAATTTTAGGGGGTCTTCAACATCCTTTTCTGCACCCTTTTGGCGCTGATCAGACGTGTCAACAGCAATATCTACAATGGCCCTTGGGTGAGCGGAAAGGGGGGTGGGGGATTTAGTTGGTGCTGGTCACTGCAATCTGAAAGGGTCTTCAATACCCTTTTCTGCACCTTTTTGGCGCTGATCAGAAGTTTCAACAGCAATATCTACAACGGCCCTGGGGTGGGTAGAAAGGGGGGCTGGGGGATTTAGTTGGCGCTGGTCACTGCAGTATTTGGGGGTCTTCGATGCCCTTTTCTGCACCCTTTTCACCCATAATTAGGGATAGGCAATATGATATCATATGATATCATGTCATCATACGATATCATATGATGCCGGCAGTCTGACTAGGCTAAATCTACCATTTATATTCAATATCATATGATGCAATTTGTATGATATGATATGATATCATACTCCCCTTTGGTCAAAATCATATGACATGCCGATCCCTACCCATAATGCATTTCAAGCCAAATATAAGGGTGTCGATGACCCCTCAAATTGGCAGTGGGCGCTTGCAGTGGGGTTGTCAGTCTACTGGGTAGGTGATGGTGATGGTGATAGTGGTGGTGCTGCTACTGCTGATGGCACTGGGGGGCGGCGGGGAGGGGTGGTGGTGATGGTGGTGGGGGTAGTTGGTGCTGGTGCTCGCAGTGGGGTTGTCAGGCAGTGGTAGGGGGATGTGACCCCCAAAATTAGCAGTGGGTGCTTGGAGTGGGGTTTCAGTCTACTGGGTAGGTGATAGTGATGGTGATGATGATAGTGGTGCTGCTACTGCTGATGGCACTGGGGGGCGGCGGGGAGGGGTGGTGGTGGTGGGTTAGTTGGTGGTGGTGATCGCAGTGGGGCTGTCAGGCAGTGACAGTGGGATGTGACCCCCAAATTAGCAGTGGGTGCTTGGAGTGGGGTTTCAGTCTACTGGGTAGGTGATGGTGATAGTGGTGGTGCTGCTACTGCTGATGGCACTGGGGGGCGGCGGGGAGGGGTGGTGGTGGTGGGCTGGGTAGTTGGTGCTGGTGCTCGTAGTGGGGTTGTGGTAGGGGGATGTAACCCCTCAAAGTAACAGTGGGTGCTCGCCTCAACTGGGGGGGGGTCAACTGACTCAGTTGTCAACCGTCGGAACACTCAACCAAGGTGTCCCTTGGAAGTGAAGGAAGAGAAAGAGCGTACGAAGTCGACTCAGTTGTCATCTGACGGAACACTGAACCAAGGTGTCACTTGAAAGGTAAGGAAGAGAAAGAGCGTACTAAATTGCTAAGGTAAATAGCTAACCAGGTCTGCTCACCTCTCAACATAGGTGAGGGTTTAGGGTTTAGGGTATAGGGCTTTGACTAAACCCTAAAACCCTAAACCCTCTGCTCACCTCTGAACAGAGGTGAGCATACAAATCCCCCCCCTCCTCATCCTTGCTCGTGGCTGGAAAAGGGGGGGGGGGGGGGGGTCAACTTTGTTTTCCCCCTCCTTTTGTATGAATCTTCCACAATTCCATCTCCCATCTCAATCGGACACCATATTGAACATGCGGTCCAAAATCTGTCTTTCTGCCCCCCCCCCCCCTGATAATAATAATAATAATAATAATAGTAATAATAATAATAATAATAATAATAATAATAATAAAAAAACATTTTTATAAGAATTAGCCACGCGCAGGTCCGCTCACCTCTCTACATCTACAGTCGCTAGCTCCACATAGCTAGTGGCGTCAATGGTGCGGAAGGCTGAGTGCAAGGCGTGCCGGATCCTTCCGGAGTTCAACAGATTAGACACCGCACCATCGTTGAGCCGCTGCATTGCATATATCACGTCGCCGGTGCCGTTGAATATGGGAGTGGTGTCGTCCAAACCCGGCACACTTCTCAACAGGCGGTAGGTGCGAAGGTCCCATACCTGAAATGAAAAAAAGAGAAGAGGTTAGTGGTGAGGGTGGTCAGCCTCTTCCCCCAACCCCAACCCCAACCCCAGCACGGGTATATCACGTCGCCAGTGCCGTTGAAGACGGGAGTGGTGTCGTCCAAACCCGGCACACTTCTCAACAGGCGGTAGGTGCGAAGGTCCCATATCTAGAATGAAAACACAAGAAGGAGTTAGTGTTGAGGGTGGCGAGCCTCTTCCTCCAACCCCAACCTGGGTAAATCACGTTGCCGGTGCTGTTGAAGACCGGAGTGGTGTCGTCCAGACCCGGCACACTCCTCAACAGGCGGTAGGTGCGAAGGTCCCAAACCTGAAATGAAAAAAGAGAAGAGGTTAGGGTTGAGGGTGGTCAGCCTCTTCCCCCAGACCCAACCCACGTATATCACGTCGCCAGTGCCGTTGAAGATGGGGGTGGTGTCGTCCAAACCCGGCACACTTCAAACAGGCGGTAGGTGCGAAGGTCCCATACCTAAAATGAAAAACAAGAAGAAGTTAGTATTGAGGGTGGTGAGCCTCTTCCGCCAAAGCCAACCCCAACCCGGGAATATCACGTCGCCAGGGCCGTTGAAGATAGGGGTGGTATCGTCCAAACCCGGCACACTTCAAACAGGCGGTAGGTGCGAAGGTCCCATACCTAAAATGGAAAACAAGAAGAAGTTAGTATTGAGGGTGGTGAGCCTCTCCCGCCAAAGCCAACCCCAACCCGGGAATATCACGTCGCCAGGGCCGTTGAAGATGGGGGTGGTATCGTCCAAACCAGGCACACTTCAAACAGGCGGTAGGTGCGAAGGTCCCATACCTAAAATGAAAAACAAGAAGAAGTTAGTATTGAGGGTGGTGAGCCTCTTCCGCCAAAGCCAACCCCAACCCGGGAATATCACGTCGCCAGGGCCGTTGAAGACGGGAGTGGTGTCGTCCAGACCCGGCACACTTCTTAATAGGCGGTAGGTTCGAAGGCCCCATACCTGAAATGAAAAGAAAAAAAAGTTAGTGTTAAGGATTGAGAGCCTCTTCCCCCAAACCCAAACCCAACCCGGGTATATCACTTTGCCGGTGCCATTGAATTTGGGAGTGGTGTCGTCCGAACCAGGCACACGTCTTAATGTACAGCACACATGCCCTCCCCCCTTCCCCCCCCACCACCACCACACCCACCCACCCACGCAACTCACTGTTCAGGAGGACTTTCTGTGCCCCAGGGTGTTTTTTTAGTTACTTATGTACACATTTATGTATAATTCACTGCTGTTCAGGTTGACTGTGTCACACACTCGCACCTCACTGGTCAGGATGACCTCCTGTGCCTTGTTGTACCATGTTACCTGTATGTATGCGGACCTTGCATCACGAAAAGCACACATGGTGCCCCCACCACCACCACCACCACCACCACCACCACCTTGCATTACGTGCAACACACACGGCTCCCCCCCCCCCCCCCCCCCCCCCCCCCCCCCCCCCCCAACACCCCACCCACGCACCTCACTGTTCAGGATGACCTCCTGTGCCCTAGGGTGGAAGCATCCAGAAGCTGATTGGGTGAACTGATCAAATTGATGCAAGGCCTGCGTCAAGTGATGGGTTTAGGGTTTTTAGGGTTTAGGGTTTAGATACTGATGCAAGGCATGTTGTTGTTGTTGTTGTTGTTGTTGGTGTCCCCCCCCAAACCCACAACCACACATCTTGGGTGGAAGCATCCGAAAGCTGATTGGGTGAACTGATCAAACTGATGCAAGGCCTGCGTCAAGTGTTGGGTTTAGGGTTTAGGGGTTTAGAAACTGATGCAATGACTGGTGGTGTTGTTTGTGTTGTTGCTGTTGCTGTTGGAGTTGTTGTTGTTGGTGGTGTTGGTGTTGGTGATGGTGTTGGTGATGGTGTTGGTGTTGGTGTTCTTTGTGTTGTTTGTGTTGATGGTGCTGTTCTTTGTGTTGTTTGTGTTGTTTGTATTGTTTATGTTGATGGCGTTGGTGTTTGTGTTGTTTGTGTTGTTTGTATTGTTTGTGTTGTTGGTTGTATTGTTTGTGTTGATGGTGTTGTTGTTTGTGTTGTTTGTGTTGTTTGTGCTGTTGGTGTTGCTGGTATTGTTGGTTGAGTTGTTGGTGTTGGTAGAGTTGTTGGTGCTGGTGTTGTCGGTGTTGGCGTTGGTGTTGTTGGTGGCACACACACACACCTTTGGCGACCTCGGATCCTACAGTGTGCCCACCCAAACTCACCCCCCCACCCACACTCGCACACACCTCTGGTGTCCACAGACCCCAGAGTGTGCAGCCCCACAAGACCCCCCCCCCCCCCCCCCCCCCCCCCCCCCCCCCCCACACACACACACCTTAGGCGCCCTCGGATCCCACAGAGTGCCCACCCACACCCACCCACTCTCACTCATGCACACCCACACTCACACACACACATTGGGCGCCCTTTGATCTCATAGTGTGCCCGCCCACACCCATACTCCAACACCCACACTCACACACACCCATCCAAACCCACACACTCACACACACACACCTTTGGTGCACTTGGATCCCACAGTGTGCCCGTCCACACCCACACCCACACTAACCCACCCACACCCACACACTCACACCCACCCGTCCACACCCCCACACCCACCCACTAACGCACCTTTGGTGCCCTTGGATTCCACAGTGTGCCCGCCCACACCCACACTCACACACACCCAACCACACCTACCCACCCACTCACACACCTTTGTCACCCTTGGATCCTACAGTGTGCAGCTTCACAAAGCCAGGCTACCTGTTCGTTTCCAGCAAGCTGCTGGCATGATCTGTTTGTTGTCCCCCCCCCCCCCTCTCCCCTCCCCCCACCCACACTCACCCCTACCTTGCCCGCCCACCCCCCCACCCACACTCACACCCACACACACACACCCACTCACACACCTTCAATGCCCTTGGATCCCACAGTGTACCCGCCCCCACCCACACTCACCCACCCACACATCCACACCCACACATCCACACCCACACTCTCACACACAGCCATCCACACACCCACACTCACTCACACCTTGGGTGCCCTTGAATCCCATAGCATGCAGCCCCCCCCCCCCAACCCAACCCAACCCAACCCAACCCAACCCACCCACCCACACCCACACCTACCCATCCATCCACACACTCACACACACCTTGGGCGCCCTTAAATCCCATAGCGTGCAGCCCCCCCCCCCCCCCCCAACCCAACCCAACCCACCCACCCAACCCACCCACCCACACCCACACCTACCCATCCATCCACCCACACACTCACACACACCTTGGGCGCCCTTAAATCCCACAGTGTGCAGCCCCACAGGGCCAGACTGTCTGTCCATTTCCAGCAAGCTGCTGGCATGATTATTTTATCTTCCCCCCCACACACCCACACCTACCCACCCACACGCACACACGTTGGGGGCCCTCGGATCCCACAGTGTACAGCCCCCACCCACCCTCACTCACCCACACCCACCTACCCATCCACACCCACATACTCAAACCTACCCATCCACACCCACAACCACCCACTCACACACCTTTGGTGCCCTTGGATCCCACAGTGTGCAGCCCCACAAGACCAGGCTATCTGTCCGGTTCCAGCACGCAGCTGGCATGATCCTTTTGGTGTACCCCCCCCCCCCCCCCCACCCCCCCCCACCCCCCCTACCCCACCCCACCCCACCCCACCCCACCCCCCACCCCCCCTACCCCACCCCCACCCCCCACCCACCCACCCACCCACATACCCGTCCACACCCACACACTCACACACCTTGGGCGCCCTTGGATCCCACAGTGTGCAACCCCACAGGACCAGGCTATCTGTCCGGTTCCAGCACGCAGCTGGCATGATCTTTTTGTCGCTCCTGGCCGCTGCAATGGACTGGGACATCGGGGAGCCAGCCTGTGGCATGAGTGGGTGTGGGTGAGTGGGTGAGCGCGGGTGGGTGCGTGTGTGGGGGGGTTGTGTGGGTGTGTGGGTGTGTGGTTGGGTGGGACATCTTGTGGCATGTGTTGGTGGGGAGTGGGTGGGGGGTGTGGGTTGTGGTTGGGGGGGAGTGGCGTGCGTGAGGTGGTTGTGGTTGGGGGGACATCTTGTGGCTTGTGTGTGGGGAAGTGGGTGGGTGGGTGTGGGTGTGGTTGGGTGGGAGTGGGTGCGTGGGTGTGTGGTTGGGTGGGACACCTTGTGGCTTGTGTGTGGGTGAGTGGGGTGGGTGGGGGTGGGGTGTGTGGTTGGGTGGGAGGTGGGTGCGTGGGTGTGTGTGGTGTTTGGGTGGGAACTTGTGGATGTGTGTGGGTGAGTGGGTGGGTGTGGGTGTGGTGTGGTTGGGTGGGAGTGGGTGCGTGGGTTTGTGGTTGGGTGTGGGACATCTTGTGGCTTGTGTGTGGGTGAGTGGGTGGGTGGGTGTGGGTGTTGTGTTGGGGGGAGTGGGTGCGTGGGGTGTGCGGTGGGCGGGACACTTTGGCAGTGTGTGGGTGAGTGGTGGGTGTGGGGTGGTGTGGGGTGGGTGGGTGGGAGGGAGGTGGGAGGGGGTTTGGTGTGGGTGGGTGGAACTTGTGGCGTGTGTGTGGGTGAGTGGAGTGGTGGTGTGGGTTGTGGTTGGGGGGAGTGGGTGCGTGGGTGTGTGGTTTGGGTGGACACCTGTGTGGATGTGTGGGTAGGCCCCCCCCTGGCGGTGTGGTCCCCCCCTGGCGGTGTGGTAAAACACATGGAGGTGTGGTAAAACACATGGAGGTGTGGTAAAACACATGGAGGTGTGGTAAAACACATGGAGGTGTGGTAAAACACATGGAGGTGTGGTAAAACACATGGAGGTGTGGTAAAACACATGGAGGTGTGGGGGTGGTGTGGGAGGTGTGGGAGTGGTGTGGGAGAGTGTGGTTTTTACCAACTACATTGAGGGGGGGGGGGGGGGGGGGGGGGGGCGGGGGGGGGAAGGGTGTGGGAGTGGTGTGGGAGGTGTGGGAGTGGTGTGGGAGGTGTGGTAAAACACATGGAGGGGGGGGGGGGGGGGGGAGGTGTGGGGGAGTGGGTGGAGGTGTGGGAGTGGTGTGGGAGGTGTGGGAGTGGGTGTGGAGTGGGGTGTGGGAGTGTGGTGTGGGAGTGGTGTGGGAGTGGTGTGGGAGTGGTGTGGGAGGGTGTGGGAGTGGTGTGGGAGGGGTGTGGGAGTGGTGTGGGAGTGTGTGGGAGTGGTGTGGGAGGTGTGGGAGGGGTGTGGGAGTGGTGTGGGAGGTGTGGGAGTGGTGTGGGAGTGGTGTGGGAGGTGTGGGAGTGGTGTGGGAGTGGGGAGTGGTGTGGGAGTGGTGTGGGAGTGGTGTGGGAGTGGTGGTGGGAGGTGTGGGAGTGGTGGGGGAGGGGTGTGGGAGTGGTGTGGGAGGTGTGGGAGTGGTGTGGAGGTGTGGAGTGGTGTGGGAGGTGTGGGAGTGGTGTGGGAGGTGTGGGAGTGGTGTGGGAGGTGTGGGAGTGTGTGGGAGGTGTGGGGGTGTGGGAGTGGTGGGGGGTGGTGTGGGAGGTTGTGGGCAGTGGTTTGGAAGATGTGGGGGAGGTGTGGAGTGTGGGGAGTGGTTGTGGGAGGGTGTGGGCGTTGTGGGGAGTGTGTGGGGAGGTGTGGGAGGTGTGGGAGGTGTGGTAAAACACATGGAGGTGTGGTAAAACACATGGAGGTGTGGTAAAACACATGGAGGTGTGGTAAAAAAAAAACAAAAAACAAAAAAACAACAAACACATGGAGGTGTGGGTTAAACAACATGGAGGTGTGTAAAACATGGAGGTGTGGTTAAAACCCATGGAGGTTGGGGGTGGGTGGGCGGTTGTGAGTGGTGTGGGCGGGTGGTTAAACACCACATTGATGTGGGGGGTGTGTGGGAGGTGTGGGGTGGTGTGGGAGGGTGTGGTTAAACACATGGCGGGTGGTGGGGGGGGAGGTGGGGACGTGTTGTGGGAGGGTGGGAGTGGTTGTGGGGAGTTGGTAAAACCACATGGGGGGGGGGGGGGGGGGGGAGGTGTGGGAGTGGTGTGGGAGGTGTGGGAGTGGTGTGGGAGGTGTGGTTAACACCACATGGAGGGGGGGGGGGGGAGGGGGGGGATGGTGGAGTGTGTGGGAGGGGGGCGTGGTGGGGGAGGTGGTAAAACACATGGAGGGGGAGGTGGGGAGGTGTGGGACGTGGTGTGGGAGTGTGGGAGGAGTGGTGTGGGAGTGTGTTTAAAACACATTGGAGTGGGGGGGGGGGGGGGCGAGGGGAGGTTTGGGAGTGTGTGGGAGTGTGGGAGTGGGTGTGGCGGGTGTAAAACACATGGATGGGTGGGGGGATTGGTCCTATTGGTATGTCCTAGGGCGAGATATCAGATATGTGAGTCACACCCTGTTCAGGTGAATGGAGGAAATAGGTGTTCTTGCAGGTGTGGTGTACAAGTACAACAAATGTGTGTTGGGGGTTGGGGCCGGTGCCTGGTATTGGGTCCTCTGGGTAGGTCCTAGGGCGAAAAATGTGAGTCACCCCCTGTTCAGGTGAATGGAGGAAATAGGTGAATGGGGGGAGCATGTAAATAGGAGAAATACGTGAAGGCAGTATGTGTTGTTAGAGGTGTTGGTACAAACAGCGGGGGAGGTGTGGGGGTGGGGCGTAGGGGGGTGGGGTGGTGGGTGGGGCGGAGGGGGGGGGGGGGGAGGGGGGCGTGGGGGGAGGGGTGGTGGGGGTTTGTGAGGTGGTACTGGTGGGGTGCGGGGGGGTGGGGGGGGAGGAGGGGGAGGGGGGTGGGGGGCGTGCGGGGGGGTGGGGGGGGGGGGCGGGGGGCGGGGTGTTGGGATGGTGGGGGGGCTGATATTTGGTCCTCTGGGTGTGAACTTTTTCCTAGGGATATACTCTTGATTATTCTTTGATTTATTTTACATTTATTTATTTTGTATTATACAGACATGCTCTGGTTTGCAGAGGGGCCATCTCTTGGGGTAAAACCCTCTTCATAATAATAATAAAAAAAACGACAACAACGGCAACAAGAATTATACAATAATAATGATGTCGTATAAGCATACCTTGCATATCCCTGGTTCTGGTTACTTCCAATCGCTTTGGAGCTCCAACAACGCAGGGTCGAAGCAGACACCAAACTCGGTGTATACATGGGATTGAAATCTGTAGTACTGGGACATGCTCTGGTTCGCAAAGGGGCAACCTCTAAGGGTGAAAACCCCTTCATAATAATAATAATAATAATAATAATAATAATAATAATAATAATAACGACAACAACGATGATGATGATGATGATGATGATAATAATAATAATAATAATAGTAATAATAATAATAATATGTTATAAGCATACCTTGCATATCCCTGGTTCTGGTTGCATCCAATCGCTTTGGAGCTCCCACAATGCAGGGTCAAAGCAAACTACAAACTCGATGTATAAATGGTCGTGTTGGAAGTCAGCAACGGCAACGATCTCCCCAAATAAGTGCATCCGAAAACTGTTCTCATCCTCTGAAAAGGAAGCAGAGGGTTGAGGTGGGGTCAGGGATTGGGGGTGGGGGCAAGGGCAGGGGGTGGGGGTGGGAAATACATATGGGTTAGCTGACGGATTTGGTATGCAAATGGTCGTGTTGGGAGTCAGCAACGGGGTGGGAAATGCAAATGGGATGCACAGAACGTGGGACAGGGGGTGGAAAATGCAAATGGGGTAGTAGGCAGGTTTAGTAAGCAACTGGTAGTGTTCGATGTCAGCAACGGCGGCGATCTCCCCAAATAAGTGCATCCAGAAGTTGTTCTCATCCTCTAAAAAGGAAGAAGAGGGTTGGGGTGAGGACAAGGAGCAAGGGATGGGGTGAGGAAATGGGGCAGGGGGTGGGAAATGCAAATGGGATGCACAGGACGTGGGACAGGGGGTGAAAAATGCAAAAGGGATAGTAGGCGGGTTTAGTAAGCAACTGGTAGTGTTCGATGTCAGCAACGGCGGCAATCTCCACAAATAAGTGCATCCGAAAGCTGTTCTCATCCTCTGAAAAGATAGCAGAGGGTTGGGGTGGGTACATGGGGCAGGGGGCAGTGGGTGGGGGTGGGGGTGGGGACAGGGGGTGGGGACAGGGGGCAGGGGGTGGGGGTGGGAAATGCATATGGGTTATTCGACGGATTTGGTAAACAACTGATCGTGTTCTAAGGCAACAACAGCAACGGTACCCCAAAATATGTCCGAAAGCTGTTCTCATCCTCTGGGAGGAAAGCAGAGGGTTGGGGTGGGGACAGGGGGCAGGGGGTGGGGTGGGGTCAGGGATTGGGGGTGGGGACAGGGGGGCAGGGGGTGGGGTCAGGGATTGGGGGTGGGGGCAGGGGGCAGGGGTTGGGGTGGGGGTGGGGACAGGGGGTGGGGACAGGGGGCAGGGGGTGGGGTGGGGGTGGGGACAGGGGGTGGGGACAGGGGTCAGGGGGTGGGGGTGGGGTCAGGGATTGGGGGGTGGGGACAGGGGGGCAGGGGGTGGGGTCAGGGATTGGGGGTGGGGGCAGGGGGCAGGGGTTGGGGTGGGGGTGGGGACAGGGGGGTGGGGACAGGGGACAGGGGGTGGGGACAGGGGTCAGGGGGTGGGGGTGGGGTCAGGGATTGGGGGTGGGGGCGGGGACAGGGGGTGGGGTGGGGGAGTGGGGACAGGGGTGGGGGTTGGGGTGGAGTTGGGGACAGGGGGTGGGGGCAGGGGTGGGGGTGGGGTCAGGGATTGGGGGTGGGGACAGGGGGCAGGGGGTGGGGGTGGGGGGGTGGGGGGGGGACAGGGGGCAGGGGTGGGGGGGTGGGGGGGACAGGGGGCAGGGGTGGGGGGGGTGGGGGGGAGGGGGCAGGGGTTGGGGGGGGACAGGGGGCAGGAGTTGGGGTTGGGGTGGGGACTGGGGGCAGGGGTTGGGGTGGGGACAGGGGCAGGGGTTGGGGTGGGGACAGGGGGCAGGAGTTGGGGTGGGGGTGGGGACTGGGGGCAGGGGTTGGGGTGGGGACAGGGGGCAGGGGTTGGGGTGGGGACAGGGGGTGGGGGTGGGAAGTGGGGGTGGGGACAGTTATCTCCCCAAATGATTGCATCTGTATTCTGTTATCGTCCTCTGAAGTGTATGTGTGTTTGTTTGTTTTCATCCACCCCTGCACACCCATACCTGGAGGAGGTGTAAACTCAGCTAGTAGTGTGTTTGCGTCTCAGCTCCTCAGCTACCCTCCCACCTAGATTTACCTTTCCATCCACCAACCCTCACCACCCACCCACCCTCATCCACCCACCCACCATCTTCCACCCACCCACCCTCGTCCTCCCACCCACCCTCACGCAGCCTTCCACTCAACCTCACCCACCCTTGAACACCCATTCCTGGAGACGGCGTAAACTCAGCAAGCAGTGCATTGCGTCTCAGCTCCTCAGCATGTAAGCCCACCCAGACCTACCCTTCCACCCACCCACCCTCACCCACCCTCGCACACCCGTACCTGGAGGCGGTGTAAACTCAGCTAGTAGTGCATTGCGTCTCAGCTCCTCAGCGCGTAAGCCCACCTGCTTCTGCAGCTTGGCAGTGCGCCTGTCTAACGAGGCTCCCTCTGCTATGGAAGCGTTTTCAACACTGTACTCGTATATGCCACCTGGAGGGAGAGAGGACATATAACAGGAGGAGAGTGGGGAGAGGTCAGAGAGGTATGACAGGAGGGGGGTGGGGAGAAGAGCTTGGTTGGGTTGGGGTGAGGAGCTTGGCAGTGTGCCTGTCTAACGAGGCTCCCTCGGCGATGGAAGCGTTTTCCATGCTGTACTCGTAGATGCCACCTGGAGGGAGAGAGGACATGTAAATAACTGGATGGGGGTGGAGAGAGGACAGAGAGGTATGATAGGAGGGATGTGGGGAGAGGAGCTGGGTTGGGTTGGATTGAGGTGCTTGGCAGTGTGCCTGTCTAATGAGGCTCCCTCGGCGATGGAAGCGTTTTCCACGCTGTACTCGTATATGCCACCTGCAGGGAGAGAGGACATTGAGATATGACAGGAGGGGGTGGGGAGAAGACAGAGAGGTATTACAGGAGGGGGGTGGGGTGAGGAGCTGGGCTGAGTTGGGGTGAGGAGCTTGGCAGTGCGCCCGGATAGGAGCACCCGTGAATAGCCGGAAATAAAGTCAGCACCTGCCCCTCACCTGCATCATCCTCAAAACGGTACATAATGCCTAACATAACATGACGCGACAAAACATGACATGACTAGACAGTAAATGACTGGCTAGAAGGTGCTTGTAGCAGGAAAGGAAAGCAGCACCAGCCCCCCACCTGTATTATCCTCGAAGCGGTATATCATGCCATAACATAGCATGAAATGACTAGCTAGAAGGTGCTTGTGGCAGAAAAGGAAAGCAGCACCAGCCCCCCACCTGCATTATCCTCGAAGCGGTATATCATGCCACAACATAGCATGAAATGACTGGCTAGAAGGTGCTTGTAGCAGAAAAGAAAAGCAGCACCAGCCCCCCACCTGCATCATCCTCAAAGCGGTATATCAAGCCATAATATTGCAAGGCAGGGCTGGCCAGAAGCGCCCACGTGTGGCCGAAAAGAAAGAATGGCCGCCAGCCACCTGCATTATCCTCAAAGCGGTATCCTATGCCATAACATAACATGACACGACACAACATGATAGGGCTGGCTAGAAGCGCCTGTATATAGCCGAAAATAGAAACAGCACCAGCCCCCCGCCTGCATTATCCTCAAAACGGTATCTCATGCCATAACATAATAGAACATGACAGGGCCGGCCAGAAGAAAATGGCCGCCACCTACTGACCCACCTGCATTATCCTCGAAACGGTATCTCATGCCAGGCTTGTTGAATCCTGGCCTCATGTCAAAGCTGCCATCTGGGAAGGCCTTGATTTGGACTAGGATCTGGGGTGGGGTGGGGTGTGTGTGGGGGGGAGGGGTTAGAGTTGGGGGTGGGGTGGGGGGGGCAGGCTGTAGGATAGGTGAGGCAAAACGGTATCTCATGCCAGGCTTGTTGAATCCTGGCCTCAGGTCAAAGCTGCCATCTGGGAAGGCCTTGATTTGCACTAGGATCTGGGGGGTGGGGGGGTGGGGGGGGTGGGAGGGGGGGGTTAGAGTTGGGGGTGGGGTGGGGGGGGCAGGCTGTAGGATAGGTGAGGCAAAACGGTATCTCATGCCAGGCTTGTTGAATCCTGGCCTCAGGTCAAAGCTGCCATCTGGGAAGGCCTTGATTTGCACTAGGATCTGGGGGGTGGGGGGGTGGGGGGGGGTGGGAGGGGGGGGTTAGAGTTGGGGGTGGGGTGGGGGGGGCAGGCTGTAGGATAGGTGAGGCAAAACGGTATCTCATGCCAGGCTTGTTGAATCCTGGCCTCAGTTCAAAGCTGCCATCTGGGAAGGCCTTGATTTGCACTAGGATCTGGGGGGTGGGGGGGTGGGGGGGTGGGAGGGGGGGGTGGGGAAGGGGTGGGGTGGGGTTGGAAGGGGTAGGGGGTGGGGGGGAGTGGCGGAAGGAAAATAGTGTGTGAAATGGTATGACAACAATAAATATGGCCTCATATCAAAGCTGCCATCTGGGAAGGCCTTGATTTGAACTAGGATCTGGGGTGAAGGGGGCGGGGGGTTGGGAGGGGTGGGGGTTGGGAGGGCTTGGGGTTAGAAGAGGGAGGATGTTTGGGGGGAGGAGGTGTGGGGTGTGGGGGGAGGGGGTTGGGGTTGGGAGGGCTTGGGGTTGGGGTTGGGGTTGGGGGGCAGGGTGTGGAGTGGCTGAAAAACGGAGTGGGCATGAAGCAGTTGGATAGGTGAGGCAAAACGGTATCTCTTGCCAGGCTTGTTGAATCCTGGCCTCATATCAAAGCTGCCATCTGGGAAGGCCTTGATTTGCACTAGGATCTAGGGTAGGGGTGGGGTGTGTGGGAGGGGGGGGGTGGGGGGGGAGGGGGTGGGTTTGGGGTTGGAAGGGGTAGGGGGTGGGGGGGAGTGGCGGAAAGAGTGTGTGAACTGGTGTGGCACCAAGAAATATGGCCTCATATCAAAGCTACCATCTGGGAAGGCCTTGATTTGAACGAGGATCTGGGGTGGGAGGGGTTGGGGTTGGAGTTGGAGTTTATGGATTTGATAGTGACACAAGGGTCTTTTGGGGTTGGAGTTGGAGTTTTGGGGTTGTGGTTGTAATTGGAGTGGCGGAATGGAATGGAGGTAGGGGGTAGAAGGATGGGGGAATGGGGGGTAGGGAGGGAGGTAGGGGGTGGAGTGACGAAAAGGGGGGGGGGGGCAGGGGTTGGAGTGGCGGAAGAGGATGGCGGTAGGGGGGGGGGGGGGGGAGGGAATTTTCATTGAAGCCTGGAGCATCATGCTCTGTTGCGAGATCCGCCGTAATGTACATAGGTAGCCTGTTCAGTGTCTGCAGTCTTATACATGTACACCTCACCTTTTCATTGAAGCCTGGAGCATCGTGCTCTGTTGCGAGATCCGCCATAATGTACATAGGTAGCCTGTTCAGTGTCTGCAGTCTTATACATGTACACCTCACCTTTTCATTAAAGCCTGGAGCATCGTGCTCTGTTGCGAGATCCGCCATAATGTACATGGGTCGCCAGTTGAGTGTCTGCAGTCTTATACATGTACACCTCACCTTTTCATTAAAGCCTGGAGCATCGTGCTCTGTTGCGAGATCCGCCATAATGTACATGGGTCGCCAGTTGAGTGTCTGCTGTCTCCGTTTTGGGTTTGACATGATTCTGGTGTATAGTGGCAGGTGCTGTTCAAACCAGGAGGTGGTCACTGTCTTGCTGTCCTCTTCCCGATCGCAGAAGCTATCTGTCTGGACGTATGTAAACAGGACAGAGCCCTCGGACTGGTCACCCTGTTGTATCAAACAAGCTTTGTCAGGTGTGTATTCAGGCGTTACGTCACCCTGTGTTACCAAACGAGATTTATGAGGCGAGTACGATGTTCTAAACATTGGCCAGGAACTGGACAGATACAGGGGCAGGTAGGTGGGTGGTGCTTTGTCCAAACCAGGAGGTGGTCACTGTCTTGCTGACTTCCGCCCGGTAGCAGAAATCATCCGTTTGGACGTATGTCAACAGGACAGAGCTCTCGGACTGGTCACCCTGTAGTATCAAACACGATTTATCAGGTGTGCATTCAGGTGATACGTCACCCGGCCTTGCTAGAAAGAGTTCATAAGGCCTATACACAATATACAGTATGAATTGATGAATATATGAAATATGTATTATTTGTGTACTTCACAACATTCAAATTAGTATTTTAAAGACGCATGTCAACAGGACGGAGCCCTCGGACTGGTCACCCTGTGGGATCAAACAAGCTTTGTCCGGTGTGTATTCAGGTGTTACGTCACCCTGTGTTACTGAACAAGCTTTATTAGGTTAGTACGCTGTACTATACACTGGCAAGGGACTGGACATAATTCAGGGCTACGTAGGTAGGAAGGTTGATAGGTGGATGGTGCTTTGTTCAAACCAGGAGGTGGTGTGTACTCAGGCGTTACGTCACCCTGTGTTACTGAACAAGCTTTATTAGGTGTGTATTCAGGTGTGTACGCTGTACTATACATTGGTTAGGAACTGGACCTACCTACCTGCCTACTATATACAGGGGTAGGTAGATAGGTAGGTAGGTAGGTCAAACACGCAACCTCCCATCAGGCCCGTGTCTTTGGGCCCCTACTAGGACCCAACAGCTGCATTAAGCGTGGACTTCCACAGGGCCCACCAGCAAAAGCTTACAACACACAACCTACCATCAGGCCTGTGTCTTTAGGCCCCTGGTTCGACCCAAAAGCTGCATTTCGCCTAGACTTCCACCAGGCTCCGCCAACAAGACCTTAAACACGCAACCTACCATCAGGCCTGTGTCTTTAGGCCCCTGATTTGACCCAACAGCAGCATTTCGCCTGGACTTCCACCAGGCTCTGCCAACAAGACCTTCAAACACGCAACCTACCATCAGGCCGGTGTCTTTAGGCCCCTGATTCGACCCAACAGCTGCATTTCGCCTGGACTTCCACCGGGCCTCGTTGCTGGTTTGTCCTGGGGCGCCCCCAGTTGTTGTGCCAGTCCCCCCTATGGCGTTGTTCTGCTCCTCCTGCACACGCTGCTGCTCCTGGGCTCCTGCTGCTGTGATCTCGGATGAGCTGAACACTTTTTCCTGCAACAGTATTTTGAGCGTGTGTGCGTGTGTGTATGTGGGTGTGGGTGGGTGTGGGTGTGTGGGTGTGGGGGGGGGGGGTAGTAGTGCGTGTGTGTGTGCCAGCCCCTGTGTTGTTGTTCAGCTCCTTCTGCACACGCTGCTGCCCCTGGGCGCCCGCTGCTGTGATCACGGATGAGCTGAACACTTTTTCCTGTAGCAGTATTTAGGGTGGGGGGGGGTGGGGGTGGGGTGGGGTGGGGGGATGGGAGGGGGTGGGGGAGGGTTGGGTGGGTTGGTAAGGGGATGATCTGCAATGTTTTTCTCGGATTCATTTTCTTTTTGCGCTAATGCTCATGGGTCCCGCTGCTGTCATCTCGGATGAGCTGAACGCTTTCTCCTGCAACAGTATTTTGGGTGGGGTGGGGGCGGGTGGGGTGGGTTAGTTAGGTTGGTTGGTTTGGGATGGGGTGGGGTGGGGTGGGAGGGTAGGGTAGGGGTAGGGTGGGGATGGGAGGGGGGGGGGGGGGGGCTGAACTGCTGAACTCTTTTTCATGTTCAGGCATTCTTTTTTTCACTTTACCTCAAATGTCATGACAAGTAAAAAACATACTGCTCTTCACACTCAGGGGGTCTGTACGATGGCATGCCATTGCCAGGCTGTTGCCAGGTGGCACCCTGCAGGCATTTCCCTTTTTTTGCTATACCCATGATGCAGCACGCACCTGCCGGCTGAATGGGGGGGGGGGGGGGGGGGGGGGGGGGGGGGGCTGAACTGCTGAGCACTTTTTATTTTTTCCACCCTGCAGTTATTTCATTTTTTCCACTATACCTCAAATTCCATGAGAAGTGAAAATTATATTGCATTGCACACACCTGCCAACCGAATGTGTGTGTGTGTGTGTGGCTGTTTGTGGGTGTGGGTGTGTGGGTGGGTGGGTGGGTGGGTGTGGGTGTGGGGGGGGCATGAAGGTGGTTTGGGTTTATAACAAGTAAAAAACATATTGCACATTACGCACCTGCCAACCGAATGTGTGTGTGTGAGAGAGTGTAGGTGTGTGTGTGTGGGGGGGGGGGGGGGGGGGGGGGAGAAGGCGGTGTGGGTTTTATTACAAATAAAAAGCATATCGCACAGCACGCACCTGCCAGCCGAATGTTCGTGTGTATGGGTGAGTGTAGATGTGTGTGGGTGAGTGGGTGGGTGGGTGGGGGAGGGGGAGGGGGGAGGGGATTTGCATGAAAGCGGTATGGGGTTATATAACAAGTAAAAAGCATATCGCACAGCACGCACCTGCCAGCCAAATATTCGTGTGAGTGTGTGTGTGTGTGTGTGAGTGGGGGGGGGGGGGGGGGGGGGGGGGGGGGGGGGCAGGCATGCAGGCCTTTCTTTTTTCACTTCACCCCAAATATCATATTGCTCAGCCCATACCTGCCAACAGAATGATCGTGTGAGGGGGGTGGGTTTGCATAAAGGAGGTTTGGGGTTTTATAAGTTGTAAAAAACATATTGCTCAGCCCGCACCTGCCAGCCGAATGTGCGTGTGACTGCAAACTTCTGAGGGGGGCCGTGCGATGGCATGCCATTGCCAGGCTGTTGCCAGGTGGCGCCCTGTAGACCGCCACCTTGTGAGCCGTACTGCATGCCAGCAGCAGCGGCTGCGGCGGCGGCGACCGCATCAACCGGCCCGTAACCCTACGAGGGTGGGGGTGGGGCGGTGGGTGGGTACGTGGGGGGAGGGTGGGGATGGTGTGTGTATGTGTGTGTATGGAGGGGGGTGGGGGGGCGTACTGCATGTCAGCAGCGGCGGCTGCGGCTGCAGCGACCGCATCAACCGGCCCGTAACCCTACAAGGTGGTTGGGTGGGTAGGGTGGGTGAGGGTGGTAGGTGTGTGTGTGTGGGGGGGGGGGGGGGGGGGGGGGGGGACTGCATGCCAGCAGCGGCGGCTGCGGCCACAGCGAAGGCATCACAGGCCCATAACCCTACGAGGGTGGGTAGGTGGGTGGGTAGGTGGGTGGGTGGATAGGCTAGGTGGAACAGGGTGTGTGTGTGTGTCTGGGGGGGGGGGGGGGGGGGGGGGGGGGGTACTACATGCCAGCAGCGGCGGCGGGCAACCGCAATCCACAGGCCTGTAACCTCGAGGGTGGATAGGTTGGAGGGTGGGTAGGTGAAATGGGTGGGTGGGGGGGTGGGGGTGTGGGGTGGGGGTGGGGGTGGGGGTGGGGGGTGGGGGAGGGCAGGGTAAATCATAATAGTGTGGCTGTCCTACCATCATGGGCTGGCCGTCAGGACCCATGTGTGTGTGTGAATGTGTGTGTGTGCGTGTGTGGTGGTGGTGGAAGAGGGGGGGGGGGGGGGGTTAGATCATAATATTGTGGCTGTCCTACCATCATGGGCTGGCCGACAGGACCCATGTGTGTGTGTGTGAATGTGTGTGTGTGCGCGTGTGTGGTGGTGGTGGAAGGGGGTGGGTGGGGGGGGCAGATCATAATGGTGTGGCTGTCCTACCATCAAAGGCTGGCCGTCAGGGCCGATCACGGGTTGTTCATTGGGGCCGATGATAGGATAGGCATGCACGGGTGGGGTGGATGGGCAGGGAGGTGGGTGGGTAGGTGGGTAGGTAGGTGGGAGTGGGGGGGTAAATCGTAACGTTTGGAGTTGTAGCTGGCTTGCCATCATGGTCTGGCCGTCAGGACCCATGTGTGTGTGTGCGTGTGTGGTGGTGGTGGAAGAGGGGGGGGGGGGGGGGGGTAGATCATAATATTGTGGCCTGTCCTACCATCATGGGCTGGCGACAGGACCCATGTGTGTGCTGTTGTGAATGTGTGTGTGTGCGCGTGTGTGGTGGTGGTGGAAGGGGGTGGGTGGGGGGGGGCAGATCATAATGGTGTGGCTGTTCCTACCATCAAAGGCTGGCCGTTCAGGGCCGATCACGGGTTTTGTTCATTGGGCCGATGATAGGATAGGCATGCACGGGTGGGGTGGATGGGCAGGGAGGTGGGTGGGTAGGTGGGTAGGTAGGTGGGAGTGGGGGGGTTAAATCGTAACGTTTGGAGTCTGTAGCTGGCTTGCCATCATGGTCTGGCCGTCAGGACCCATGTGTGTGTGTGCGTGTGTGGTGGTGGTGGAAGGGGGGGGGGGGGGGGGAGGGGGGGGGGGGGGGGTAGATCATAATGGTGTGGCTGTCCTACCATCATGGGCTGGCCGTCGGGGCCTATCACGGGGCTGGCCATTTGGGCCCATAATAGGTAGGCATGCGCGGGGGGGTTGGATGGCAGGTGGGTCGGGGGGGTAGGTGGGTAGTAGGTGGACAGCTGGGGGGGTAAATCTAAGCTTGGAGTGTCGCTGGCTTGCCATAGTTCTGTCCGTCAGGGACCCATGTGTGTGTGTGCGTGTGCGGTGGTGGTGGAAGGGGGGGTGGGGGGGGTGCTTGTTTGGGGGTTGGGGGGGGGGGGGAGGGGGGGGGGGGGTAGTATATAATGGGTTGTGGGCTGGTCGTCCTACCATCATGTGGGCTGGAGCTTTCGGGGCCTCTGTGTGTGTGTGAATGTTGTGTGTGTGTGTGCGTGTTGGTGGTGGTGAAGGGGGGGGGGGGGGGGGGGGGGGGTAGACATAATGGGTGTGGCTGTCCGACCATCATGGGCTGGGCCGTCCGGACCCCATGGTGTGGTGGAAATGTGTGTGGTTGCGTGTGTGTGGTGTGGTGGAAGGGGGGAGGGGGGGGGGGTAGTAGTGCTAAATGGGTGTATGTGTCGTACCTACCCATCATGTGGGCTGGGCCGTCAGGACCCATGTGTGTGTGTTGAATGTGTGTGGTGGTGGGTGTGTCGGTGGTGACTGTGGAAAGGTGGTGGGTGGGGGGGGTGGGAGTCTTCATTATGGGTGGCTGTTCCGCTACATCATGGGCTGGCCGTCGGGGCCGATCACGGGTTGTCCATTGGGGCCGATGATAGGATAGGCATGCATGGGCAATGGGAGACCGTCAGGACCCATGGGTGCAGGCATGCTTGACCCGTCCGGGGCAGTGGTCATAGGCCAGCCGGTGTACTGGGCAGCAGCGGAGGAGGAGAGGTAGTCGGGGAAGTTGGTCAGCTGCCCGAACTGGTAGGCCCCGCCCTCGGAGCCCGGGTAGAGCAGAGGGGTGCCATCTGGGCCCACGCCAAAACTCAAGGCGGGCTGGGATGGGTTTGTGTTGGTTGGGTTGGGTAGGCTGGGGAAGGAGAACTGGTCGGTCGGGTGAGGTTGGGTCTGGTACATGCCCATGGGCGTAGCCCCCCCCTGGTTGGCCAGCCCCCCGAATTGCAGCGCCCCCCCAGTGGTGAACTGACCCGTGGCAGGGTCGAATTGGGGGGCCTGGGCCTGCCATTGTGCGACTGCGTTCGGGTCATCCCAACCCATGGACTGGGTAGTGTACTGCTGAGGGTACTGCCCACTGAAGCCTGGTTGGCCTGGGCCAAACTGCTGTTGCTGCCCGTACCCCAGCTCACCCTGACCGTACTGCAGTTCACCCTGACCGTACTGCTGCTGCTGCTGCTGTCCTTGGGTATACTGGCTTGCCATGCCGCTTGCTCCGAAACCACCTTGGCCAAGCAGGCCCGGCTGAGGTGGACTGCCACCACCGTTCATAGGATTTGTGTAACTTGATTGGTAGTCAGGGTCGGTATACTGTTGCTGCTGCTGCTGCTGTTGCCCGTATATTTGGCCGACATCAGGGGGGGACAGATCAAGTTGGGGATTGTAACCCTGGCCGGGGGGCTGTTGGGGAGGGGATTGTAGCAGTTGCTGCTGCCCGTATGTTTGGCCAACATCAGGGGGGGATAGATCATACTGTTGGCTGTAACCCTGGCCAGGTGCCTGTTGGGGAGGGGACTGTAGCAGTTGGGGGTTGAAGTTTTGGGTTCCGGACCCTTGTGGGTTGTGCCCTCCTTGCTGCTCGTACCCCTGCCCTCCCTGCTGGACTAGGCCCCCCTGCAGCCCTTGCAGGGGGGCGCCCTGCTGGCTGTAGCCTCCCTGGTTGTTGTACTGCTGAGCGTACTGCCCGCCCTGGGCCTGGATTTCCTGCCGGCCCCCCTGTTGGCCTGCTTGTGGTGAGCTGTTACTGAGGGCTGTGGTAGGGAGGGTATCTTGTGGGGTAGAACCCGCAGGCCCGTTCGTCCTTGTCGATGCAGAGCAGGGTGGAGATTACAACTCAGTATTTGTAACAAGGTAAACTGTGTTGTGTTGTGTTGTGTTGTGTTGTTTGGGGAGAGGTACTTCTTATGTTTATGACTACAATAACAGCAGCACAGCCTGCTTGCTGGGAGCCGTATGGGAGCTGTTGGTAGGGAGGGTTCCCTTGCTGGGAGTAGAGACCAGCAGCACCGTATCGCCCTTTGTCAGCTGCAGAGCAGGGTGGAGATAAAAAACTCGGCTTATTGTAAACAGGGTTAAACTGTGTTGTGGTTCGTGTGTGTTGGAGAGGATTCTTATTTAGACTCACAATAAAACAGCAGCACAGCTGCTTGGGGCAGTGTACTGGGAGCTGTGGGTGGGAGGTTCCCTGTAGGGGGTAGACACCAGCAGCACCGTATCGCCCTTTGTCAGCTGCGGAGCATGGGGGAGATTTGAGATTAGCAGCGCCGTTTCTGTGGATGGCTATTCAAAAAACAGCTATATCCGAGCGTGCTGGGGGTACAGACATGAGGCGCCATACCGCCCCTCTTCAGCTGCAGAGCAAGGGGGAAATTTGAGATTATCAGCGCCGTTTCTGTGGGTGGCTATTCAAAAACAGCTATATTGAACTGTTGGGGTACGGGACCGGAGGCGCTGTACCCTTGTCACCTGCACGCAAGGGGTTGATGTGATTTATTTACAGACCAGAAGCACCGCTAGACACGCACCTTCGCCAAGAGGCTGGCCTTTCTTGGGTTGGTCTGCAATCTCAGTGGTATCGTTCAGGCTGCTGCTCAGAGGAGAAAAAGGGCATAGAGACCGTACAGAATAGAAAAAGGGCGTAGAGAGGTGAGGTGAGGTGAGGTGATACAGACCAGAAGCACCACCAGACACGCACCTTCGCCAATGGGCTGGCCTTTCTTGGGTTGGTCTGCAATCCCAGTGGTATCGTTCAGGCTGCTGCTCAGAGGAGAAAAAGGGCATAGAGACCGTACAGAATAGAAAAAGGGCGCAGACAGGTGAGGTGAGGTGATACAGACCAGAAGCACCACCAGACACGCACCTTCGCCAATGGGCTGGCCTTTCTTGGGTTGGTCTGCAATCCCAGTGGTATCGTTCAGGCTGCTGCTCAAAGGTGAAAAGAACTTCTTGCTGCCAGGGGGGGGCATTGGTAAGCCAACTGAATTGGTTGGCTTGAGGGCAGGTGTGTCAGCAGGGGGAGCCCCACCAGAGGCCGACGTGCGGCTTGGAGCTAGGTTCTTAAGTCGAAGGGCACTTTCACCTAGAGCTTGCTGGCGCTGAATCTGACCTTGTTGCAATGGGCCAGCCTGCAGCCAATCAGTTGTTCACATGAATAAATACATAAATGAATGGTACGCCTTATTACGAGGTGTGAGGTGAGGGGGGGGGGGGGGGGGGGGGGGGGGGGGGGGGGGGAGCCTGTTTGCTTGCACTGGGGCCAGCCTGCAGTCTATCAGTTGGCTGCAAGCGTCAGTGCTTTTATTAAAGGGTGTTGGTTCGAAGGGCACTTCCACCTTCACCCAGAGCTTGCTGGTACTGAATATGACCTTGTTGCATTGGGGAAGCCTGCAGTCAATCAGCTGTTCACATGAATAAATAAATAAATCGATAAACGAATGATGTGCCTTATAATGAGGTGTGAGGTTGAGGGGGGGCAGTCTGTTTGCTTGCACTGGGGACAGCTTGCAGTCAATCGGTTGTTGAAATGAATAAACAAATGAATGAATGGTATGCCTTATTACGAGGTGTGAGGTTGAGAGGGGGGGGGGGGGGGGGGGGGGGGGCTGTTTGGTCTGCACTGGGTCCAGCCTGCAGTCAATCAGTTGTTCACATGAATCAGTTGATTACAAGCGTCAGTGTGTTTCTTATAGGGTGTTGAGTACATGGGCGCTTCCGCCTAGAGCTTGCTGGCGCTGAATCTGGCTTTGTTGCACTGGGGCCAGCCTGCAGTCAATCAGTTTTTCACATGAATCAGTCGGTTACAAGCGTCAGTGCATTTCTTGTAGGGTATTGAGTCAAAGGGCACTTCCACCTAGAGCTTTCTGGCGCTGAATCTGAAATTGTTGCAATGGGCCAGCCTGCATTTAATCAGTTGTTCACATGAATCAGTTGATTAAAAGCCTCAGTGCTTTTCTTGTAGGGTATTGAGTCAAAGGGCACTTCCATTTAGAGCTTGCTGGCATTGAATCTGACCTTGTTGCAATGGGCCAGCCTGCAGTCAATCAGTTATTCACATGAATAAGTTGGTTACAAGCGTCAGTGATTTTCTTGTAGGGTGTTGAGTCGAAGGGCGCTTCCACCCAGAGCTAAATGGCGCTGAATCTAACCTTGTTGCAATGGGCCAGCCTGCAGTCAATCAGTTGTTCACATGAATCAGGTGTTTACAGGCGTCAGTGTGTTTCTTGTAGGGTGTTGAGGCGAAGGGAACTATCACCTAGAGCTTGCTGGCGCTGAATTTGATCTTGTTGCAATGGGCCAGCCTGCATACAATCAGTTGTTCACATGCGTCAGTTGTTTACATAAATAAATAAATGAATGAATGGTTCGCCTTATTACGAGGTGTGAGGTTGAGGGGGGCAGCCTTACACTGGGGCCGCCTGCATGGCAAAGCGATTGGCGCAACAACAGGGGAAACCCACTTACGCAGAACACAACAGGGCACATCCGCACACATGAACAATGCACACACACAATACACGCTAACTCTCGCCGTACCCCAAGACCCACACAGCACAACTGACACACACGACTAAAGACGCCGCATACCTAGTCACACACACGGCACACGAGACCCGACCACGCAGACACACAAACGCACTGGCCACACAGGCACCAATAACCCACCCAAATACACACAGCAAGATACACACGACACACAGGCACTAGCACACACAAGACATCCATCACGCATGACACGACACCACACACCACACACCACAAGACACCTACTCAGGCATGAAACAAGAACACACATGCATAACATGCACCAAGAGATACACACAATACACACAATCAAGCATACACAATACACACACACGTGCACAATACAAACACAATACATACACTCACGCATACACAGTACACACACACACAAAATACACACACTCATGCATAAACAATTTGCACACCTGCACACCCGCACAATACACACACACAATACACACAACCGGCATAATAACAGGAAACACACAGGCACACACAAAAGAACACACTCAGGCAGAGACACAGTAAACACACACGCCACACACAAAGAACCACGCAGGCAGAAACAACTACGCAGGCCCGGACACTACGGCTACAAAGACACACACACAATACACACAACCAGCATAGACAAGAACACCACAATGGGGCCACAAGACACAACAAGAAGGAAACCACGCTACAAAGGACCCTCACACAAGCAACAGGACACATGCACACAAAACCACCATGTACACAATACGCACACCCACATACATTAATAATTCACAAAAGACACAACTCAGGCATTTGCACACTGCACAACCCGCATCGCATGCCAATTACAACACCTAGCCACACTAGGCACAATACACACACATTACACACTACGACCATGCATACAGGACATACACCATCACACAGACAACGCAATACACCACACCCGCACACACGATATCAGGCACAATACACACTCACCACATACCAATCACACACGGCACAACAACCACGGCTACCACAATACACACAACCCACACACGACGCACGCCTAACAATACACACACCCAACAACACGCACACCTACCACCAATACACACACCCACACACACGCACGCATACACAATACACACACCCGCACACACGCACGCATACACAATACACACACCCGCACACACGCACACATACACAATACACACACCCACACACCGCACTCATTTACCACCCCACACCACACCCGCACACACTCACGTACCACATACACACCCACCCGCACACACGCCCACAAATACACAATACTCCACACCCACACACACGCACGCAATTACACCATCCACCCACCCGACACCCGACCATACCAATCCCCACCCCGCAACACGCACGTATAAACAATACACATACAACACAACGCACGCCATACACAATAACACACACCCGCCCACACGACGCATACACCATACACACCCGCACACACTAGCATACACAATACAAACCACCCACACAACACGCACGATTACACAAACACCACTCGCCACCACACTCGCATACACAATCCACCACCACATCACACGCACCGGCATACACACTACACCACCGCACACACTATGTACATCCATACCACACACCCGCACACTACTCCATTACACTCACAAACTATACCTACATCAAATATATAATTTCTCAACATGTTATAGTACATCCCAACTTACACACAAACCCATGCACCAAACACACCTGCTCACTTGAAGGGCTTACATGCTGATATACAACTCAGTACACACACACCACACATTGTGAAACAACACCCTGCCCTAACGGGAGCGTCCTCCGCATTACAACATCATTACACACCCACATGCAACAAACACTGCGGGCTGGAGCTGCCTGCTCGCCTTACACACTCAGGACAACACATGTGAACACCCCACCTGAGACGGAAGCTGCTGCTCATAGAACATCATTACCACACACATGTGAACCACCACACCGCTGGACCTGAGCTGCCTGCTTGCATATACACACTGTACACCAACACATGTGACCACACCTGCAGGTAGACTGGAGCTTGCTCTGCTGATAATACACACTCAGTACACACACATGTGAACACACACCTGCTGGACTGGAGCTGCCTGCTGCATATACACACTCAGTTACACACACATGTGAACACACACCTGCTGGACTGGACTGTGCTGGCATCTACAACACCATTACACCCACATGGTGAACACCACACCTGCTGGACTGGGCTGCGCTACCTATACACATCATTTACAACACATGTGAACACACACCTGCTGGACTGGAGCTGCCTGCTGCACACTCATTAAACACATGTGAACAACAACTTGGCTGGACTGGAGCTGCCTGTGCATACACACATCATTACACCCACACTGTGACACACCACGGCTAGAGGAGCTTCTCCTCATATACACACTCATTACACACACATGTGAAATCACACCTGCTGGACTGGAGCTGCCTGCTGCTGGGATCGTTGCGATGGCCTTTGCTGGAGTGGGGGGTCCTGCTGTGTTGGAGCTAGCTGGGGCTGGCCTTGCTGTAGCGGCCCTTGCTGTCCTGCCTGCAACAGCCCCCCTCCCTGGACGGCATCGAAACCCGAGATGGATGTATCAACTCCTGGTGGAGTTGAGGAAGGCGCGTTGGCAGGGATGGGGTATGGGGCTGTGCTTTGGGGCTGAGCCTGCTGCTGTTGTTGCTGCTGCTGGCCTGGTTGCTCTGTAATAGCTGGCAGCTGCTGAGGGCTGAAGGGCTTCTGAGGCTGCGGAGGTGCTCCTCCTGAGGAAGGAGGGGGGGGCTCCAGGGCCTGACCTGGTGTGGGCAAGCGTGTCTTTGACCTATGGACGCTGATGCGAGTGAGGGTGACCTTCACCTTTAGGTTTTGAATCGGGTCCTTCGTCACATAGTGCACTGTCTTGATTTGCTCCATCGGTATGAAGGGTGAAGTCGAGGGGGAGAATTGTAGGGTTGCGGGGAATTAAACGCAAGAAATAGCGGAAGGGGCCTGGTTGCGGCAAAGGGCTAGTTCCCCAGCGAGTTGCGGGCTAGATAGCGCGAGCTGCCGAAGCTGCGCAGGCTTCCCTGACGCGCATTGCCGCAGAACGAAGATGGGATGTTTTTTCAGATTCGACCGGGGAATTGAGCTGAAGCAATTTGGTTTTCTTATGATATGTGTATTGCGCCCGCAGCGCTGCTATGAATGAAACGAGCTGGGCGCGGGCGAGCTTGGGGTCCAACAGGCTGCGAAGGCGAACTCGGAATTCAAATTTTCGGACGTCGGGTGTGTACTGCTGGCAGTTTGGTGCCTGCGCCTGCGTTGGTGTGTCATCCCGCTACCCAACTGTGTTATAAGGACACAGATCCCACTTCTTCCACCCCGTCGCCATCCGTCTCCTCACCATCTAGCACCATGGCAAAATCCGCCTTCACACTCAACCCCTCACACACACACATAGGTGATACCCTCTGGCAACTCACCTCTTTTCTCACCCACCCCAGCACACCACAACACATCCCAACACCCAAACTATACAGCATCCTTGCCCCGCTTTGGCGCCTAGGCATCACCTCCCTTTCCCCCATTCTTTGCCCACACACGCAACACCCTCCAAGACACCATCGCCCTTCACAACCACTTTCTTGGCACCACGCCTACCCGATACTATACGCAGTAAAAATCTCCATCACCCACCTCACCCTCCTCCTCATCGGCCACCCCAATGCTGCCTCCTACTAAAAGGGCACATCCCTCCCCCTTGCTACACGCCGCATTCTCCGCCCCCATGACTTCATTGATCTTCCCCGACCCTCACAGCTCCCTCGCCCACAACGTGTTCACCCTCAGCTGGTACCTCTACCTCCACCACCCAACCCACCTCACGCACCCAGGACGCATACGGTACACCCAAGACACAGCCTCCACCCCGGGCACCACCTACACACCCCAGACACCCCCTTCACCCAGGACACCTCCCCCCTACTGAATAACACGAACCGTCCTCAAAACAAACAAAAACTAAAGTCAACTGTCCTTGACCTCTCATATCTTCCACATTTATTTCCAGCATCGAGAGTCATGTAACGTGTGTTAATGTAAGATTGTTACAACGGCATAGGCTCGATAGAGGAGAAGATGCTATTAAGCGCAACAGGCGCAATCATATAGAATAGAGATGTGTACTGCAGGGTACTGCAGTCACGTGCAGGCCACAGCTAGCCTGAGGCCTGGCGGCAGGCAACACGGTACCAAGAGGAAAGGTACCGGTGTGCATTATGCCGACTCAGAGACTGATATATAAATCAGTCAATAACATCCCCCCCATTTCAAGGTATTCTTGAGCTCAAGAATTCCTGGAATTAACTGAGGGGCATAAGCGGGGGGCCATCAAAATGTATGTGGGGAGGCGCACGCTGTTAATCGTCGCCGATTTGGTCGTAGACCCCGAAACCGTTGAAAAAAGTGGAAAAAAGTGTTAGGGGGCTGAGATATGGGGGGGGGGTCGAGGCCGATCTCAAAATTTCTTCACAACTTCTTCGTCTGTGGCCAGAATCGAACGTGCAGCACACCATCGAAAATTCCTCGACGAAAGCGTTACGAATCTTCAATCGTTGCTCGATTAGACCCAGGGTGTAATTATGTGGATGTACTGGAAGGTACATCCAGTCTGGACGCCAACCAGAACTTCACTACCAGAGCCGACGAGTTCCCGACTTAGCAGTTGGAAGCTTAAGCAGCAGGAATCCGCGCTTGCTTACAGCAACGGATGAAAAGAAAGGTCAAGGTCAAGGCCAGGGCTGAGGCCGAGGCCAGGGCTGAGGTCGAGGCTAGAGCAGCCCAGGCCAAATCGCCCACAACTCGAGCCGAGGCGCTTTCCGCACCCGAGCCCTTGACGACAACTTGCAACATCTGCAATGCCGTGGTCCAATGCCCTCCCAGCAACAAGGCAAGCCTTAAGTCGCACCAGGCCAGCAAGCAGTGCATGGCAGCCAAGGCGTCCAAGTCAGGCATTTTCCCCCTCTCCAAGTTCTTTAAGCCACTGTCTGGTGTTCCACCAAACTTGCTGTCACATAGTTGAGAATGATAGGGACAAAAACAAAACTGGCTTCCAGCCAAAGCCCCAATCAGTATAGGGGCCGAATATCAAGAGCCTAGCCATAAGCGCAAATGTAGCTGAACTTTAACTGGATCAGGCTAGACAACTAGTGTACTTCATGCGGGTGTCGGGTCGATGGAGGGGTGTTTCACTGCCTAAGACCCCTTTGGCCCCACACCGTTGTATCTCATGAGACTCCTCTGACCAGCCTCTGGCTGATGTTATTTATGAACTACACTTTGTAAAAATGTAAAGGCAGATGAAACTCACTAGTTGCAGCTGAGTTGCAGCTTACCTATTATTACCGGAGTTACTTTCGTGTGTGTGTGGGTGTGTGGGTGGGGGGAGTTGTGCCAGGGTGGTGGTGGGGCAGGGGTCGCTTATACACTTATACATAAGCCAAACCAAGTTTTAAGATGACTAACTGATAGAACTCGACGCGAGGGTTAGTATGCACCTAACTTTCATTACATAATTATTATTGGTGAGAAAGATATTGGCCTTTTAAGCCAATGGGGGGGGGGGGGGGGGGGGGGGTAAGGGAAAAAAAAAAAACTTCATAGCGTGTGTGTCTAAAAAATACTTCTTGATGGCCCCCTGGGCATAAGAAAATTAAAATATTAAAACTAGGGAGACTTTGGGAACTTCTAGTAGCTGAAAGGGAGAAATCACTTCAGCAGGGGTTTTCAAAGAAATGTCAGTCTTCTGGGGTAGCTGGCTAAGTAAGTGGCTCTACAGGTAGGCTGTAGGCTAAGTGGCAGAAAGGCTGCTGAGGGGGTGCAAGGAAACTGCAGGTAAGCTGCAGGCTAGGTAGCAGAGAGGCTGCTGAGAAGGTGTAAGGAAACTGCAGGTAGGCTGCAGGCTAGAGCAGATAGGCTGCTATGGGAAGCTGGGTACAGAAAGTCCAGGCTTGGTGAAGGCTTGTGAAGATATCCTTGGCTACGAGAAGTTGCATGTTACGAGACTAGAGGATTTGTCATTTAGACATGATGTCTGGACTAGTCCCCCCATAATGTGGGTGAGCTATATAAGGGAGGCCCTAAATTAAAGCAAAGACATCAAGGAGAGACTAGAAGATTTCTAAATTCAGAAGGGGTGCTGCCTGTGGAAGTACATGGGGCAGTACAGTAGGCAGGTAATCTAATAAATTCTAGAGTGTTCAAGTCTATTCAAAAGATGAAGAGCAATGTTGGAAACTGAATTAAGTGCCTGGCTTGCTGGGGAAGCCATCAAGGTCAAGCTGTTTGCAGACTTGGTCAAGGAACTGGTCAAATGACTTGGGAGCTAGGCTGGGGGGGGTAAGAATGTTGATAAAGGTGAAGTCCATGGGGATCCAGTTCATGCTGAGGTGGTTGACACATAGCACTTTGCCTCCAGGATGTGCACAGCTCCTGGGGTCCATGATCATCTTAGGTCTGAATGAGAGGGTGTGAGCATGTGCATTGACCATGGCAGCTTGGAGACAAATGGCCCACTGTAAAGTGGGTCTGGCTGTGGTAGAAACAGTGGGGTAGGCTTGCACCATTTGCTGGAGTCTGCTGTTGTGCTTGATGATAGGACTGCAGGCATCAGATGGCTCCTTGTGCATTGACCTGTGTGGGAACTGTTCTCTTTCAGAAGCCAGCAGGGTAGGGAACTTGCTGGTGAATGCTGTGATGAGCTTGGACAGTGGAGGCCTGGGCTGTATGTTGAAAGCTGGTGAAGCAGGCCTGCTGTTCAGGTGGTGTAGGGTGCATCCAAAACGTGTGAGGCTAAGGCTGGAGTTGTTGGAAAAGTGGATGTGGTTGATATTCTGATTAACTTCTCCCAGTGGTAGTCCAATGTCTGGTGACCTGTTGACCAGTATCCATTGGTCCCAGGTAGTTGCTGTGTCTAGATCAGATGGCTTGAGTGGCCCGTCCCCATCTATGGGGCCATCATATTCCTCATAGTTGGTCCTGATCTGATCACTGAGGAGTTCCATCTCTGCTCTGGCTCGTTGTAGGCCCAGGTTGTCCAGCTGTTGTTGGAGATCTGGAGTGGTTTCAGGAGGGTCATCTACTCCTAGTCCAGGGTCATCTTGGGGCTTGTGTACCTCTGGATGGATGAGTTCTGGCATGTCATCACTGTCAGTATCATCAGAGGCTTCCAGATTGTCTGCAGTGAAAGGGGAATGGTACTGGCAGATAGTGGGAGGATGGTCCTGGAGGTCTTGTACTGCCTCCACATGAGTGGGTGGGTACTGCCCTATCTCAGAAGCAGTGTGGGGTGCAGATGGAGCAGAAGTAGAGGGGAAGTCCTGGTGGTCTTGATATGCCTCCACATGAGTGGGTGGGTACTGCCCTATCTCAGAATCAGTGTTGGGTGCAGATGGAGCAGAAGTAGAGGGGGGAACTTGGCAGTCTTGATCAGCTCTACTGGGGGAGGTCTCATGAGTGGGTGGGTACTGCCCTGTCTCAGAGTCAGTGTGAGTTGATGGAGGCTTGGTAACCATCATGATGAAGGCAATGGTAGGGTCCACAGGGATAGAGGGATTACTGGCAGGGACTGGTGAAGTTTGGGTAAGGTAGAGTCCATGCCTTTTGGGGCATGAGAGGAGCAGTTTGGTACCAGATGGTCTTGGGATGGAGAGTGTGGCTTGAGTCTTGGACAGGTGAACTTGGAGGTCTGGGCACAGGCTGGTGGCTGCATGCATGCTAATGATGTTGGGCATGTTGCAGTCAGCAAGAAGTACATTGTTCAGGATGATCAGAGTCCTGCCATGGCCCTTGATCTTGGCCTTCCCTATCTGCTTGCAGAGGATAGGTGGAGAGTCTTGATCTGCCAGCTGCAGCTTAATAGGCTGTTGGAGGTCCTGAATGTCATGCAGATGGGAGATGTTACTTGTTGCATGAGAGTGTGCTGCAGTATCTATGATCCATTCTGTCTGCAGTGCTGCCTGGAAAACTTCTCCATCTTCTATAGTGCATTCATCATCAGCACTTATTTGTCCAAAGAATGCTGTATTAGCCAGGGGGTCAGGTGGCAAGGCAAATGAAACAGACTTGCCTCTGGTTGGTGTAGCAAATCTCATGGGCTGGAGGTTGTCCTCATCCAGTGCCAGGGACAGGAAGTTGTGTTCTCCACCCTCACTGTCAGAGTTGGAGGTGGACTGATCACCATCAGCAACATGGGCATGGCGTCCCCTGCTTGGGTATCTTCTGAGACGCCTCCTGTCTGGAATGGTCTTCTTGGGGGTCTTCTTGTCGTCAGGATCCTTGTCATCTCCTGATCTGTTCTTGGGAGGTGACTTAGATCCATGGTCAGCTTCATCTGAGTCTGCTGGCCTGAAAGCTAGATCAGTGTCCTCACTGGTGCAGTCTCTAGAGCTATGGCCTAATCCCCCACAGTTCCAGCAGGTCATCTTCTTGTAGGAGATGGTCCTGTATCTGACTGGGAGGTGCTTGCTGTTGAAGGGCTTCCTGGCCCTGTAAGCTGCAGCTGCCATCTCAGCCTCTTCAGGAGATGGTGCAGGGTCAACTTGCTTCACTAAGCACCAGTTGAAGAGGGCACTTTGGAGCATGGAAAAGGTGGTAATAGTAGTGGGGTTGAACTGATTGATGTAACCATCATATTCAGAGCGGGAGTTCAGTCCCTTGACAATGAGGTTCAGGAAGGTGCTGGTAGAGACGATGTGGATGCCTTGTATCTTGGGAATCTGGGAGTACAGATCAGCTGCCCTGGAGAGGTAAGTCTGCAGGGATTCAGTGGAGGTCATACGTAATCCCATTATGGCAGTCAGGGTGGTATGCTCTAGCCTGCTGCCTTCCTCAGAGTACAGGGCATCTAGAAACCTGAAGGCTCTAGTGGCCATATCTGTGTTGGCATGAATGGCCTGCTGGATGGCATCTGATACATGATCTATGATGATCTTAAAGGCCTTGTTGTTATTCTAGGTGGAGATCCTGTTGGGGACACCAATCCTAGGGGCAGCCGGAACAGCCGGGTCAGCAGCCGCAACAGGAGGATAACTAACGTCATCAGCAGGGTAACCATCAGAGTCATCAGGCTCGCCAGCGACCACCGCTTGTTGGCAGTCGAAAGCAATGGCAATGGTATCCCTATCTGATTTGAGGGCGAGGAGTATATTCTGCCTGGCGCTGCGCCAGTTGTAGAGGTTGTTACCGGTGAATATTTTGGGAGGTTGCATTGTGAGGTCTTCTGTGTAGGAGTCTTGGCGTTGTAGGTCGGAGTGTTGGGATAGGGGGAGTTACGAGGGCGGGGCAGGGGAAGAGGGGATGGAGTGTGTGTGGGAATCGGCGATCCAAAGGGATCCAGCGGATTACCGGGGGGTGAACGTTGCCAAGCGGCAATGTTCGACGACAGAAGCTTCTCTTAAGCTGGAGGCGTAGACAAATTGATCGTCTGAGATCAATACAGCACTGTGTGGGTCTCGGTGAGGGCGTCGTCCTATACTCACTTCATAGATTTCGGTGACTTGTGGTCGCTCTTGCTTGCTCCAGTCGTAGGACGCAGTGGCAGATCCAAGGATTCTTGGTAGGAAGCGGCAGGCGGAGCAGCGGGAAGTAGGATCCGCACAGGGAGTCCAGGTGCTTAGTTAAAACTCGGGCCTTCGACAAGTCTGAGGGGAACTGAATCCGAACGCGGAAATCAGCGGCTGTTCTTCGTTAGCGTCTAAAGATGGCGCACATAACCTGTTAATGTAAGATTGTTACAACGGCATAGGCTCGATAGAGGAGAAGATGCTATTAAGCGCAACAGGCGCAATCATATAGAATATAGATGTGTACTGCAGGGTACTGCAGTCACGTGCAGGCCACAGCTAGCCTGAGGCCTGGCGGCAGGCAACACGGTACCAAGAGGAAAGGTACCGGTGTGCATTATGACGACTCAGAGACTGATATATAAATCAGTCAATAACAACGTGTGAGCTCCTTGCTATTACATACACTTGTCACTCCCTCGACCAGATGCCATGCAGACTGTGGGAGTTGAGCTGTTCGTCAACATATATATTATATATACCGTGTACCGGTTTGGGGGATATTAGGCGATATGTTATACCGGTGATATTGTATATATGAACAATTTCATCATTTGAGTTTGGGGGCAGGGTTGTTCAGGACAGTGATATATGCATAAGGATTTGAGCATCAACATTAAAAATTGTGGCACCGATGCCCAGGTCAGCCAGGTCACCAGGTGTAGCATTTTACAAGATGGAAACATTTCTCATCGTGGCACCCGATGCCCAGGTGTGGATTTTGGGAAAGTGGAAACATTACTCATCGTGGCATCCGATGCCCAGGTGTAGCTTTTTACAAGATGGAAACATTAAATATCGGGCGCCCTTTTTGGCCTGCCTGACAATTCACGAGGCAACGATCATAATTTGGCCCACAGTCGAAGGATGTTCACAACACGTTCCGACAGGGTAGGGTACAATGCAGCGGTAGTACAGTTCACTGGACTGGTGCTTGTAAAGAGATAGCTGATAATTTTGCAATTTATTGGCGCTACTTCTCAAAGTGAGGTTCTTTTATTATGTGGCTCAGTTTTGCCCCCAGACAAAAAATACCGGTAGTTAAAACTAGTTCAATACGTTCTGCTAATTTTCAATCAGCTGTTGAAGTTAAGCTAGGAAAGGAGGCAGGGTTGTTCAAGGGTACTTCAAAATCGTCATTTTGAGACTGACCTGCATGTGTACGTTTCAACTATATTGGCTTCTTTCCTGAAGACGGCAGGACCCTTTAAAGGAATGTAATAACCAGAAAGCAATGTAGGCCCTTCGAGTCCAGAAGTACTATATTGACTTTGGGCAGTCCAGCTATATACTCAATAGCGGCGACAGGCCAGGGCAGCTGGCAGGCAGTACACCGAGTCGTAGAGCAATTTGGATCTTGTTTCTTCCGCATATCCCTCCCCCTTCCCCCCCAACCTTCCTTCCTCCGTTCTTTTTGGCGGAGCCCGCTCTTCAAGGGGGCGGGAGACCCCAGCGCTGGCAGGGCTACCAATTTGTCCGTCTGTGCGTGTGACCGGATGACCGTGTAACCGGATGACCAAGACGAAGCCTGACACGTCAGCCAACGGTCCCGTAACTTACTCCCTTCCGTTGCCACCTGTCGCTCCGTTGCGAACACTCTCTGCCAATGTTCAGCGTCGCAAGCGAACATGTCTGCATGGAACTTGTCGCTTTAGCCCCCTCTAGACCCCCCAAGATTGTGACGTCTGAAAGACGTCTTAGCTTGATATAAAGTATCAGGAGAGAAAGAAATTGAACCTCTCTGTTTTCTGGCCTCAGACACTCAAGCTCGGCTTAAGTACCCTACATTCTCCCGCGGTTCAGCGAATAAACCCGTTGATGCTTCTGGACATTCGCATATCATTAAGCCGTTGCTGGAGATGCGAATATCCCGAGTCGCGGACGTAGGGCGCGCGAAGGGCGCGTTGACCGAGGGCGCGGACCAGTTTAACGGTTGTAACCGTCTAGACAGGTCCCGTCAGCTCCCCTTCCTCGGGGAAGTCGTCGCCACCTCGAGGTAGCGCAGGTGACGGATCGTTATCTGTCACATTTCCCCCCTCTCTAGCTCGCGACTTCTCCCGAAGTCGTGTGCTTGTTCGTTGGACGTACTCGTCAGGGGTTTCTGTCGAGGCCTCGCGACGAGTGCGGGGGCGGACCGGCGCGTGCGGATCAGGGACGGGTGGGAGATCGATAGGTCGTGAGCGGTCGGGATTTGGGCGCCAGTACATGTCGATGTCGGTGGCACAGGGACCTGCAAGGTCGGATTCGAGTTCCCACGTATGGACGTGATCAGAGTGCAGCCACTGAACGTAGTAGCGGAGGAGTCCAGATTCGATTTTGTGGTCGACCACTTTTCCGATTTCATAGACTGGCTCGTCAGTAGTCCGGAAATGATCGGGGTTCGGGCGGATCATCGGGGATCCATCGGGGACGTAAGCCTTGAGTAAGGACACGTGAAACGTGGGATGAATGCGCCATCCAACGGGAAGGTCGAGGGTAGCAGCGAGGGTTTCACCGTGCTTATCGTAGACACGAGTGACGGGGAACGGTCCCACGAAACGAGGGAGGAGCTTGCGAGCCCGACCTGGCCAATATTTCAGATGTTTCGTAGAGAGCATGACTTCCTGGCCGATAAGGAAGGTGACTGGTCGGCGATGCTGGTTAGCGTACGTGCGTTGTCAATCTTGGGCCGCCTGAAGGGCCTTTTTCGCACAGTCCAAAGCGTTGGTCATGTGTTCGACCCAAGACACCGCCTGTGGGCTGTCATGTGGGAGTATCGTATCGGGAGGCTGAAGAGCGACTCGTGGGTATCGTCCATAGAGGAGGCGGAACGGAAAATCGCGAATGCTACTGTTGTACGAGTTGTTGATAGCAAATTGCGCGTTCGGGAGGAGTTGAGACCATTTTTTCTGTGTCGTTGACGTAAAGTGACGGAGAGTGTCCTCGAGAACACTGTTCATTCGTTCGGTTTGACCGTCAGTCTGTGGATGAAACGCCGTCGACATCCCGGGTTCGATGGTACAGAGAGACTGGATCGTCTTCCAGAAAGCGCTCGTGAATTTGACGTCTCGATCGGTGATAAGGGAGGTCGGGGTCCCTTGTTCGCTGAGGATGATGCGGTGGAAGATTTTCGCAATCTGTTCTGCTCCATCGGTCGTCTTGCATGGAGCGAGTTTGACCATTTTCGTAAGTCGATCAACGATAACAAAGATCATGTCGTACCCCTCTGACTTGGGGAGGCCCACGATAAAATCCATGCTCAACGAATCGAATGGAGCGTTAGGTATCGGGAGCGGTTGGAGCGTGCCTTGGCTACGCTGGTGTGAAGCCTTCACCGATTGACACAAATGACAGGATCGAACGTAGTCGTTCACATCGAGGCGCATCGCAGGCCACCAGTAATAACGGCCGATAGAGTTGAACGTGCGTTCGAACCCCGGGTGCCCGCTACGCTGGGTATCATGGAAGGCGAACAAGATGCGACTCTTGAGGGCGTTACCATTTGGGACCACGATCTGCGTCTCGGATGCTGAACGTTTGGAGCGGCCTGAACCAACCCAGTAGCCATCGGGGCGAAGGGTAAGGTGTTGCGTGTTGCGTGGACACCGGAACCAAGAGTCGCGTTTGTATGCGAGTAAGATATCGGGGAAAATTTTGCGAGAGTGGATAGGATCGTCGGGATGGATCCGTTCCTCCGTTAGAGCAGTCGAGAAGGTCGGATGTCGGCTCAAGGGGTCAGCCACATTGGTACGACCAGCGATGTGGTTCCACTTCATGTTCGAGAAGCGCGAGAAAAATTCCATGTAGCGGGCTTGCTTACGTGAAAGCATCGGTTGGTTGGCGAGGTAGACAAGTGGTTCGTGGTCAGTGTCGAGCTCGAATGCGCCTGTACATCCTTCGAGATAGCATCGCCATTCCCTAAGCGCGAGGTATACGGCGAGTAATTCCTGTTCGCCCGTGGTATAGGTGCGTTCGGCTTTCGAGAATTTGTGGGAATGGTAAGCTATCGGCCGACCCTCCTGAAGGAGTACGCCCCCTGTCCCTTCGATAGAAGCGTCCGTGACAGCTCGAAAATCCTTCGTAGGATCAGGGTGGGCAAGCAGAGGAGCGTTGGTAAGGCTTTCTTTTATTGCGTCGAAGGCACTTTGACAGTCGGTGGTCCAGATAGTCGCGAAATCTGATCCCCGTAGTCCGGCATTCCGTTTACCGAGGGGTTTTAGCGGCGTTGAAATTGGCGATCCAACCCCAGGGTGGTGTTTGTTTGCGATAGCGGTCAGAGGGGCAGCGAGCGAGGAGTATCCTTGGATGAATTTGCGGAAAAAGTTGGCGAGTCCAAGGAACTGTTGTACGTGCTTCGAGCAGGTCGGTGTAGGCCAAGCAGCGACTGCCTTGACTTTGGTTTCGTTGACTCGAATGCCATCACCCGATAGCACATGTCCAAGGTATTTAACCTCCGGTTGGAAAAAACTGCATTTCTCCCGTTTGATGAAGAGGTGATTATCTTCCAAGCGCTGGAGAACAATCCGAAGGTGTTTTTCGTGCTCATCGTCGTTACTACTGAAAATCAGGATATCGTCCAAGTAGATAACGACAAATTTGCCGATGAGGTCGCGGAACACCGTGTTCATAACCTTCGTAAAGGCGGAGGGAGCGTTGGCGAGTCCGAACGGTAGGACCTTGAATTCGTAGAGCCCCATGGGGGTAATGAACGCAGTTTTCGGTACGTCTGAATCGTGTAAGCGTATGTTGTGGTATGCGTTTCGGAGGTCCAGGTTGGAGAAAACCTTGGCACCTCGGACCTGGTCGAAGAGATCGTCGATGCGAGGTAGCGGGTATCGGTTCGGAATCGTGACCTTGTTGAGTTTTCTATAATCAATGGCCATGCGCCAAGAGCCATCGGGTTTGGCTACGAAAAGGATCGGCGATCCCCAAGGACTCGAGCTCGGATGAATGAATCCCTTCGCGAGGAGGTCCTTGACTTGCTGTTCGACTTCGAGGAGTTCGGCCGGGGACAGTCGGTGTCCTCTCGAGAATTTTGGGCTGGTCAGTGGGTCGATCAGTGGGCAGACGAGAGGTGTGTCTGGACGTAATTCCGAGACCGAGTCGGCTGTGGAGAAAGCCTTGGCGAAGTCTTTCTCACGGTTCAGGACAATTTGATCACGTCGGGTCGTGCGATCGGGGTCGATTTGGGCTGTTCGTGCGTTAAGAACGAATGCATCGTCGCTATCGTCGAGCTGGGTAACGACCACTTCGAAGCAAGTGAGGTTCTGTTTCTGCCTTCGGACCCACCGTTTGAGCGTTTGGTTGGTCATCAAGCCTGGGCTGTGACAGACCACCGAGTCGAAGAGTGCGGTTTTGGCGAGAGTGTAGGCCACGAGCTCAGGTATGGAGTACGGTGTCGATTCGAGGCGAGTAGAATATAATTCCACCGTGTTCTGGTCTGTTTTTCGAGGTGTCCGAAGGGTCGCCTTCATACGAGTTGTTTCGAAACTGAGGCAAACTCGCGACTGCAGCATCCAAGAGCGTCCAAGGAGTTCTGTCGTAATGGGGCCGAGGGTAGGGAGGACATACGCGCCCTTGACCTTCGATCTGTGTTTGCCGAGGTCGAGAGTAAAATCTGCACGAGTCGTGGTGAGTACTGTTGAACCGTCAGCTACACGAACGTAGACCGGTGAACCTGCGTAGGTCGCGAAGCCTTCGGTGGCGAGGAACTTGGCGGAAACAAAAACCGCATCTGCCCCACTGTCGATGAGGACTTTCCCTTTTACTCCTAAGAGAGTGGCATCGAAAAGGGCAGTGTCTTGGTCCGCGTGGACCGTCGAAGTTGCGCATGCCGAGATGCACGGAATCGGTGGTGGTGGTGGTAATGCAGTCGGGAAGACCATCGATGGTACTTCACTGGGACCGTGAGGCAAGGGGCAAAGGAGATTGGTCTGGGCCAAAAAGAGCGTTACACAGGGGTTTTCAGAAATAACGGTAACATCAGGCTCTAATTTCTGAGTTGGCCGACCGACGTCTCAATTCCTCTCGTCGGGGCATCGTGGGCACTTGGGTGGAGTCCCAGGGTTGAAGGTTCGAACCGTTCCGCACTTATAGCATAAGTTCTTCACTCGAGCAGCGGTGATGGAGGCCATGTCCCATGGGGCTCCATTGCTCTGCTTCCACCCTCGCTTGGTGGCGATTGCAAGGCTGCGGGCCGACTTCTCTTCTTCGGTATAGACGGGGCAAAAATCGGAGGATGGGGCACGTTGCCTCTTGGAGTCGCCCTCGGGGCCTCCCGTTGGCCTCGGCCTGCCGTGAGCCTGGGTGCTCGGCACCTTAGCGTGGGACTGCGTAGCAAGAGCAGAGGTTTCAGGTGTCAGAGATGGTAGTGCGATGGTGGATAGTCGGTCTTCGACCTTTGAGGCGAGGTCAATGAGTTGGTCAAGCGTGTCGAAACGACCCCCAATATTGGTAGGGTGCGAGCGGCAGCGGCATTCGATGGTCGGTTTCAGACCAAGGCGGAAAAGGACGAGCTGGGACTTGAGGTCGAGACCACCAGCGATTCGGACTTCGGTCAGGAAAACCTGGGCGTAGTGTCGAACAGAGTCGGTCTGCGTGATGGCGTGGGAGTGCAAGCGCTGAGTGGCTACGAGATCATCGTTCCCATACTTCGGGTCGAAATAGGAGAGGAAAGCGGTCTCGGCTTCCTCCCAGGTGAGTTCGTGAGGGCGGGCAGGGTCATTGCAAAGATGAAAGAACCAATCAGAAGCAGTACCCCCAAAGAAACAGGCCAAGAACTTGGTGTCCTTCATCTCGTTGACCTCACAGAACAAGTTCAACGTGTGCCACCAAACCTTCCCTCTAGGGAGTTTCTTATCGTCAGTGCCCGTCCATAGACACGGTCGAATCGTCATCTTCGTCGAACGAGGGGTACTACTCGGTGCTCTTACCGCAATGACGGAGGCCATCTGGGCCATCAGGGTCTCCATGGCCTGGAGAGGGGACGGCACAGCGGCTTGGGCCCAAGCCTCGGCGAGGGAGGCCTGTAAAGCGGCCGTGGCGAGGGCTGCCTTCTCGTCCTCGTCCTTGCGGATGAGGTCCACTGCAGCTTGGTGGAGGAGGAGCGTCGACACAGGCAGCTGCTTCCTAGACGAGTTGATGGCGTCCTTGTATTGGTCAATCAAAATGTGAGCGTCGGCAAGCGCAGATAATCTGGCGACTCGAATAATTTCGGACGTGGAAGACGAATCGAGGTCGTCAGCGTGACCATCATGGTCCATAGCGTTAGAGGCAGACATAGCGGGAAAAAAATCGGGTAAGAAAGGAACAGGCTCCGAAACCAAATGTGACGTCTGAAAGACGTCTTAGCTTGATATAAAGTATCAGGAGAGAAAGGAATTGAACCTCTCTGTTTTCTGGCCTCAGACACTCAAGCTCGGCTTAAGTACCCTACATTCTCCCGCGGTTCAGCGAATAAACCCGTTGATGCTTCTGGACATTCGCATATCATTAAGCCGTTGCTGGAGATGCGAATATCCCGAGTCGCGGACGTAGGGCGCGCGAAGGGCGCGTTGACCGAGGGCGCGGACCAGTTTAACGGTTGTAACCGTCTAGACAGGTCCCGTCAGCTCCCCTTCCTCGGGGAAGTCGTCGCCACCTCGAGGTAGCGCAGGTGACGGATCGTTATCTGTCACAAAGATCCACCCGTGTCTTTCTGTCTCCGTCTTTCCGGAAGCTGTTTGAACGATTCCGGCCACCTCCGCACCCAAACATTTGGCCCATAGTTGGAGTGCGCATGACTTGAGTTACCAACATCGCAGCGGCCAAGATTCGTCGCAAAAGTTGTCGAATGTTTTGTAGCTTATTCCGCTACTAGTAGCTACTTCCTCCACTAGTTTCGACCCCCCCAGCCCTCCTCGCCATTTCGCCCCCTGCCCTGCCCGTGACTGGTACAGCGTTTCGCGTTTAACGCGCTTAGGACTTGTCTCTTCGATTCTTGCTATTTACTGCCCAAATAAACCACTCTCGCCTTACATTGAAGTGTGCCTGGCGCCATGGATCCATGCATGGACAACGACAACGTCACTGGCGAGGTGAGCACCTCTGCATCCCGAGTTTCCGACCTATTCCGAGGCTCGATTCGACTCTCGTTTCGAATTCCCCATGCAGGAATGGGCTCAGCTCGATCAACAGCAGGCTAGGCCCAATGCCTCCACAGGTGATCTGGCTGAACTACCGGACGTGATGATAAAGCGCGGAGTGGCGCAGAAGACAGATGCAAAGACTCAGCGAAGGGATTTGGTGTCGGAAGACACAGATCCAAAACGAAGCAAGATACAGAACCCCTTCGTTGCTTGGGAGTGTGCAAAGCGCCAGAGGATCTGAGGCAACGGTCTGGATCAACAAGGGCGGAGCTGCAGACTTGTTTTTGACCTTTCCAGACGCGCTGCTGCCTCACTGTGACAAAGAGACCATCGGCACGCTGAGGCTCGTTTGCAAAGCGACTTGCTTGCAATGCTATTTCTTCCAGAACTCGATGCTTGAGCTGGAATGTGGCTGAGTCTATCAGTCAGGAGGTAAGTGGCTGAGTCCCTGAGTGGCTACATGTTAATCTCCCCCCTTTTCTCAAGAGGAATTTCACCCAGGAAGTGGACCCCCATACACAAATAGGAGGGTGCCCTGGGCCCCCTAGTGGCCGGCCCGATGGAACTGTTAAGGCAGTTGTAGTTAGCCTGTACATGGCATAATTACCTTGTTTGACTCCAGGGCCTACATGACGTTATTTCAGGGGTGCTAGCGCCGACAGATAGGAACTTGTTTGTAAAGCATTGATACAACCGTCACAGCTGGGTCTTTTTCTGGATCTCAGATGAGATGGGTCTAGTTCTCAGATTGGCATGGGTCTAGTTATCAGGTTGGTATGGGTCTTCGATGGGTCTGGGTCTAGTTATCAGGTGGGCATGGGTCTCAGATGGGTCTGGGTAATGTTATCAGATGGGTATGGTTATCAGATGGGTATGGGTCTGATCCTCAGGAGGGTCTGGGTCTCACATGGGCCTGAGTCTGGTTATCAGGTTGGTCTGGTAGGTGATCAGATGGTTCTAGGTCTGGTTATCAGTAATCTGGTTCTCAGGTGGGTCTGGGTCTCAGATGGGTCTGGGTCTGGTTCCCAGGTGGGTCTGGGTCTCAGATGGGTCTGGGTCTGTTTCCCAGGTGGGTCTGGGTCTCAGATGGGTCTGGGTCTGTTTCCCAGGTGGGTCTGGTTCTCATGTGGGTATGGGTCTTAGGTTGGCCAGCTGGGTCTCAGCCACTATTTGGGGAAGCAGCTTCCACCCAGCTCCATTTTCCAGCAACTGAGCCAAGCCCAAAGATCATAGCTGCATTGGAATGCCTGTCATGCCAGCTTTCTGCCACATTAGCTAGCTTCCAAGTCGGCCCAAGGACAGGGAATGGGAGCTGCCTAGAAGCTGCTACGCGTAGCCCAAAATTGAAGCAGTGGTCTCAGCAAGCCTTTCTGCCTTGCTGCCCTACAAGGTGCCCTTACTGCCCTGCCTTGCTGCCCTTAGATGCCCCCCCCCTTAGCTGCCTTGCTGCCCTGCCTTGCTGCCCTTAATGCCTTACTGCCTTGCTGCCTTTAGATGCCCCCCCCCTTAGCTGCCTTGCTGCCCTGCCTTACTGCCTTGCTGCCTTGCTGCCTTACAAGCAGGGTACTTCCATTGACCAAATTGGCCAGCGCTTTAGCGCACTTGAAAAAATAAAAACTGCGCTTTGTAGTGCAAAAAACGCAAAAATCGCTTGCTGTGCCCATAGGGGGTTGCAAAAAACTGCGCCAAACGCGCAATTGGGCTCAAAAAGACAGCGCGCCAGCGCGCTGAAGCGCGCGCTTGGAAGTACCCAGCTTACAAGCCTCACTGCCCTGTCGTTTTGTTCTCGACTTACCTCGTTATCTCGACTTACCTCGTTATCTCGACTTACCTCATTATCTCGACTTACCTCGTTATCTCCTTCCTAATTTTGTCAGTAGGCCCTTTCAAAATGGAAACGGCAGTCAACATAGCATGTCATCAAACCTCCCTAGTGCAGTTGCTCTTCTGCTCCAAGCTACTGCTCAACTGTCTGTAAAGTGTCAGCGTTAGCTGTTCTTCGGCTCTACCGGTCTTCATGCGTCTTTATGTACTGGTCTTCATGCGTCTTTACGTAACCTACAATCTCCCTTAGGCGGCTTCGTCGCTCTCTAAGTCTGGACCTATCGTGTAAAATCTGTTCCCGTGAAATCAAAGTCTCATGTCTTGTCTTCTTCCGTATCCACATAACTTCGACAAAAAGAAGCTTGCAAGATGTCTATAGAGCACTCGAAGCTGTGTCGTTCAATAATAATGCATGTCCCGAGAGGGGAAATGATGATTACCCAGCGGTCCGATCCACGGCCACAGCGGGTTATACCAGTGGTGGCGACTTAGTACTTGCTACTGCACAACTGCCTGTAAAGAAGGATGCCTAAGTTCATTGGTGGTCGGCCCCAGTGCAAGCAAACGGGCTGCCCCCATCTCAACCTCTCTCTCGCCTGTTAATAAGGCGTACCATGTATTGTATTGTATTGTATTGTATTTATTGCTTAGTCCTTCCTCCATTCTTATGTATGTGTATGTATGTTACAGTCCAGGGGTACTCCAAATAGGCTAAAGAGACTTGCCCAACCGTGTGAGGAAGGGCTTCAAAAGAAAAAGCACTGATGAACTGAACCCCAAACAATCGTTTTACCCTTATTCAGGATTATGCCGCAAGCCAAACAGTCTTCTCCAAGTGCCCCAACCTAGACAGAGTGCGCGGGTGCTATCCTCACGCATATTTTGCCCTTGCGGATTTACCAACCCACTTGACAGCCCTTGAGATCAACCTTCATCAGTACTTTTCCGAGGGAGACGAAACAGCAGTGTTGCAAACTGCTGATTTGTCTCCCTTGACAACGTTGACTGGGCTGAAGGAGGCGGCATTGTGTGGGTTGCCGTATTCAAGAATTGCTACCTTGGATTTTGGTGATGCATTGCGCTCCCTAGACATCTCTAACACTTGGAACCTCAAACTGAGAAGTATGCCTGCTTTGAAAGTGCTGCCCTCTTTGAACGAGTTGACTGTGTCAGGTGTGTGTGAGAAACTCGAGGATATCTCAGCCTTGTCAGAGTGCACCAATCTGCACGTGCTAAGTCTGTCTGTCAGTGGACTTGAGGATACCTCAGCCTTGTCAAAGTGTACCAATCTGCACACGCTGACCCTGTCTAGCGTCAGCTGTGTGCATCCACCAATTATGGATATATTAGTCTGGTCGGCATGTTCCAATCTGCACACGCTGACTCTGAACGGTAATATCCAGGGCATCGAGGCCCTGTCAGAGTTTCCCAATCTGCATACGCTGGTCATGGGGCATGCGAGGCGTCTTGGGGATGCCACAGCCTTGTCAAGATGTTCCAGCCTGCATGTGCTAGATCTGTCGCGTTGTGAATTGGGAGACATCTCCCTGGGTCCCTCTCTGCAATCGCTGAAAGTGCGCAGTGCTCCCCTTAGTATTGTGTCTGCATGTCCTGATCTGAGCTTGTTGCACGTATTGGCCCTTGATATGGCGACCGAGGTCGACCTCTCACCCTTGTCAGGCTGTTTGAATCTGGGTGAGCTTAAATTGGGTCTACGTTCAGCCTCTAGACTACAGGCCCAGCTTCTGGACATTTCAGCCTTGTCCTCATGTACCAAGCTGCACACATCGAGCTTGCATGAGGCCAAGGAGCTCAGTAGCATCAAGGACTTGTCACCATTAACCAAGCTGCACACATTGAGCTTGCGTGGGGCAGAGAAACTCAGCAGCATCGAGGCCTTGTCACCATGTACAAATCTGCAGACCCTGGATCTGTCTGGTTGCCTGATGCTCCAGGACGTCAAGGCTTTGTCAAAATTATCCAAGCTGTATTCCCTGAACTTGTCTAGGTGCGGGCAACTCACGAGCTCCGCAGCCATGTCATCATGTCCCAATCTGCGAACACTGAACTTGTCTGGAGTAGCCCTCAAGAACACAGAGGCTGTGTCCAAATGTCCCAAGCTGCATTCCCTACATCTGGCCGATTGCAACGAACTGAAGGACATCTCACACTTTTCAAAGTGTTGCAATCTGCTTGAGCTTTGGCTGACTGCAAGTGACGGAGTCCGGGACATCACAGCCTTAACTGATTGTTCCAATCTTCGCAACCTGTACCAGGAAGCTATCAAACCAGGCCAATTACGACCAAAAGGTCTTGAAGCCTTGCCAGCCAATCTGAAGATCACGTATGTTTGCCGGTAGAAGCAGTTCTATCTAGTGCTCCGTGAAAGCTGTACTACCTCCTACCCGGTACTGGCGGTACTACCTAGTACCCGGTACTAGCAGTACTGCCTAGTACCAGAACTGGCTGTAATACCTACTACCCGGTACTAGCGGTACTACCTAGTACCCGGTACTAGCAGTACTGCCTAGTACCAGAACTGGCTGTAATACCTACTACCCGGTACTAGCGGTACTACCTAGTACCCGGTACTAGCAGTACTGCCTAGTACCAGAACTGGCTGTAATACCTATTACCCGGTACTAGCGGTACTACCTAGTACCCGGTACTAGCAGTACTGCCTAATATCAGAACTGGCTGTAATACCTATTACCCGGTACTAGCGGTACTACCTAGTACCCGGTACGAGCAGTACTGCCTAGTACCAGAACTGGCTGTAATACCTATTACCCGGTACTAGCGGTACTACCTAGTACCCGGTACGAGAGGTACTACCGGATGATCACGCTTTATGCTGCTTAGGAAAGTCAATCATGATAGGTTTTGTTTGGTCATTACGCTGGACTGAAGAAGATGCTGGTTCGAATCCCTACGCTTCAGTGTTCGCGGTCGCTGTCAACCGCCATGATAGCACTGTCCAGGATAAGTAGCAGCCCGCTCTCTAGCGCTGTAAGACAGGCCCCCCTTAAAACCACGCCCTACCAGACGTAATCATTACTTTTTAATTGCGGCACTGACACACGTGCATTTGCTAAGCAACTTTGCTTTTGCTCTGCCATGGCTCTGCCAGCAAAGACCTGGCTCTTACATGGGGCTGTTTTGGAAGCTCAGTACGGTACCATACCATGTGTTCAGTTTCTATTGACACTCACTGTTTCATTTTTTGGCTACGCGTAGCAGCCTCCACCCAGCTTTATTAGCCCGCGACTGAGCCAAGCCCTAATATTACAGCTGCGTTGAAATGCCTGTCGTGGCAGCTTTCAGACACACTTGCTGGCTTCAGGTTCGGCCCACGGGTGGGTGAAAGGAGCTGCCTAGAAGCTGCTATGCGTAGCCCAAAAAATAAACAGGGTTGATGCTGGCCTTGAAGCTTAGTGGACTGTTGTGCAGATTTACTTTTCTTGTAGGATAGCTAGCCGGCTGAAAGGGAGATTGTGTGCTGCCGTACCTGGTTTGAACTCTTCGTGACTCTCGGGGTCCCCCTCCCCCCCCCCCCCCCCCCCCCCCCCCCCCCCCCCCCCCCCCCCCAAGCTCCCTTCTCACCTTTGCTCACTCCATGTTCATGCTGTCCACAATGCCCACCCCATAGTTGTCACCCGACGTCGTTTAGAACGCCTCCTCACCCGCCCGTACCTCTCCTCGTACAAGCCGCCATAACCTGTACTGTCCTGCTGGTGTGTGCAGCTAGCCAGCTGAAAGGAAGATTGCGTGCTGCCGTACCTCATCCTCGCCCTCGCCTCCAAATCCTGTACCTGAGACCCTAGCCCTCGCCCTTGCCTCCTACTCCTAGCCAGCTGAAAGGAAGATTGCGTGCTGCCGTACCTCATCCTCGCCCTCGCCTCCTAATCCTGTACCTCTGACCCTCACCCTCGCCCTTGCCTCCTACTCCTAGCCGGCTGAAAGGGAGATAGCGTGCTTCCGTACCTCATCCTCGCTCTCGCCTCCTAATCCTGTCCTCAGACCACGCTCTAGCACCAACCCTGCCCAGCACCCCTCCTTCCCGCCCCCCAACGTCCTATCCAATCATGACTCCACTCCTCACCCTCGCCCTCGCCTCCTACTCCTAGCCGGCTGAAATGGAAATTGCGTGCTGCCATACCTGGAAATTTGTTTTGAGTAATTGGAATTCATTTTAGATGTTCGGAACAAGGTTGTTCTAGATGCTGCGTGTTGTTACATGTAAGGAACCGTACTGACTAAAGGTTTGTCTAAAGGTTTCAGGGTTGTTCAAGACGCTCCGTCCTCCGTTGCAGACACAATGTAGAAGGGTCCGTTCCGTCGCAGGACGCAACGTGGGGAGGGTCCGTTGACCAGAAGGAAGGGTCCGTTGCCTTGCAGGACGCAGGCTCTACAATTGGTTGCTTCTCAAGCAGCAGGGCTGGGGTCCTCCTGAAGTACCCTGGTACTGTACTGACTATATGGTCCGTGCATTCAGAGATTAGGTGTTATTTTACATAGCTTGTCGGGACAACTCTAATTTGAAATTGGTCGCGAAAACGCTAGAAGTAGCACTCCTCTCCCCTTAAAATGCTTTCTGAGTCTCAGCCCATGATTTGCTACAAAGTTACTGCGACGCTGGGGGCCTAGCAACGAAACCCACCATGATCCATGCATTCAGAGATGAAGTGTCTCATTATATACTTCTCTGATATTCTTCAGGATAACCAGATGTCACTGAGCAAGAGTGTCTCAGAAATCATGGGGGGTTCGTTGCTAGGCCCCCAGCGTCGAATGCAACTTTGCACGGAGTTCCTCTAGGTGTAATGTGTGAGGATTATCTTCTTGAATTGTTTCGGTGTTTCTTTTTATTCGTAGCTGGGTTATTCGGGACCAAATAGTTGCAGACCTCTAATAAGCCGGGGGTAAAAATGGCAACGGCATCTCTAAAATAACATACATTGACTGGCAAACGATAGGTCAGTGACCCCCGGGAAACTTGGTGATACCCAAGGAGTCGGTATTCAATCTACCGGTTTTACTTGTACGACTTGGATGATGTCATAGGATAGAAACTATAGTTCCACGTGCACACTTATTATAAAATATTAGGGATGTTATTCAATGCATAGCAAGACTACGTTTTAGATCTCGCAATTGGAATGTTGGATCAGATAGGAGTCCCTCCCTTTCAGGTGGAATTTGCAGGTGCTATGGTAAACCGGTACTGGTTGATGGTAGAAGAATGATACAAGATGAAATGCCTTTCATGTTAGGATGTCCTTTATATTCTGAGGATAGAAAATCGTGTCTTGAGAAATTGAAAATTGTACCTGAGTTGATTGATAAAGACTCCATCATGGGGCTGGTAATTGTTTTGCCTTATAGGTCGTACCATACTGACCTCAGCTACGCGTAGGCCCGGCCAGGTTCTGTACCCTGGGCCGCTGGCCGGCTACTGGCGGATACCATCCGCCAGCTAGGTCCGTTATATTGTAGCTAAGGCAGGCCCTTGTGCCACCATCTCTGATTGCTACTAGTATCGGCAAGTTCAGCTTGATTGCCGCCATTTTGTACAACGTGTAACAACTGCGTTAGTTCCCTTCGTCCCTATGCCCCATCGCCCACGAGGAAGCAAGCAAAACTAAAGTAATGAATTCCAATTCTTTCGAAGTATGGAAATATCTAATACCGTAAACTGTATTGCAGATGCAATACGAACCGCACAATTAAATTGTCATCCCATTGGGGGTCATGATTAAATTATAATCGTAGCTGAATCGTAGAATTTAGTTTTCACTGTTGCAGCAACTCGGGGCCCCCGTCGGTAAAACAATTGTCTGGGGTTCAGTTCATTAGTGCTTCTTCGTTTCAAGCCCCTTCTGTCACGGTTGAGCAAGTCCCTTTAGCTCATTTGCCCTACCCCTGGACTGTAACAGCATACATACATGGTGTCATCCCTCCTCCTCACAGCAGCTCCTCCTCCCCCTCCCCTCCCCCCTCGTCCTTTACTGCCTCGTCGCGGTTATTGAAGAGTGAACTGGTGTTTTCCCGCTCCTCGCAGCAGCCATGAATATCGCCGAAAACGTCGATAGGGATGGTTACAACCGTAACATTACAGCTAGGCCCGTCACGCCCTAGGCCAACTTCCATGAGGCGCCACCCAACCTCACATGTCAGCGCCAGCTGCCAGCGCCATTGGACGACTTCGATCTTTGGTCACAGCTGGCATCGTATCGGCCGACGCTTCACCCTCGCTCTTCCCCAATTCAGATTGACGCCCGCTCCTTCCCATAAGTAACAGCGATATCTTTCAGGCCTTTCCATTCGAGCTTTTAATTTCAGAATCAGTTGAATACCTCTCGGAGCTTCTATCTGGCCCAGAACACCGTGGAAACACAATCCATATACATCCGACCGAGCAAGAATTTGGCTTCCGCTGCGTCTCTTATCCCCCCCCCCCCCCCCCCCCCCCTGAACTCCCCCCACAGTTATCCCCAGCCTCCTGCGCGTCCTTTCCCTCTTCCCCACTACCTTCGATAATAGATTGTAGATCGTAACAGGATGCAGGCAGCGCATACATCCGTCAGCAAGTCAGCTGCGTCGACTTCTCAAGGACTTCGCAGTGTGAAAGCAGCAGCAGCTTCTCCTGGCACTGGACTCAGAAGCAAGTTCCGTCCTTGCATTGATATCCACAAGGTACAACTGCATGGTGCTAAATATGAGCTAAACTGCCCACACCACTCCACACCACACCAACACAATGTGACTCAGTGTAACACCACACCACATACCACCCCACCCCACCCCACCACACAGCACACTCCACCACACCAACGCAATGCGACTCAATGCAACACACCACCACCCCATCCCACACCACATACCACCCCACCACACCACACCACACAACTCCAACGGACCACACCACACCACACCACACCACACCACACCACACCACAACGCAACGCAACGCAACGCAACTCAACCCAACTCATCCTCCACCACCCACATCCACACCACACAACAGTACCTCACCATACCACACCACACACTCCCACACCCCACACCCACACCCAAACCCACCTACACAACCACACAAACACACAAACTCCAACACCTCACCTCACCTACCCCACACCAACACCACAACTCTCTGCCACCTCCCAAACCCCACCGACACCCACACAACACCACACAACGCCCACACTACACCCCCCGCCCACGCCCCCGTCCCACTCCCATTCCACTCCCACATCCCTCTGCCCCTCCAACCTCCCCGCCCACGCCCACTCCCATCCACAACCACAACTCCCACCATACACCCACGCCCACTATAAAACACTCCAACTATCCCACTCCAACCCCACACCAACACCCAGCACTCCCTACACCTATCACCCACTCCCACCCCACGCGCCACTCCCACCCAACTCCCCTCCCACTCTTCCCTCCAACCATAGTATCCATTCCCACTCCCACTCCCCCCACACCTACGCCCACGCCCACGCCCACGCCCACACTTTTTAATGCACACACGTCCTTGATATTTCACCACGCACCCTGTTCCACCAACACACTCACCCTGTTCCACCAATGCACTCACCCTGTTCCACCAACACACTCACCCTGTTCCACCAACACACTCACCCTGTTCCACCAACACACTCACCCTGTTCCGCCAACACACTCACCCTGTTCCACCAACACACTCACCCTGTTCCACCAACACACTCACCCTGTTCCACCAACACACTCTCCCTGTTCCACCAACACACTCACCCTGTTCCGCCAACACACTCACCCTGTTCCACCAACACACTCACCCTGTTCCACCAATGCACACCCCCTGCTTACTCCACTCTACAGGTCAAGGTGCAGCACACTGCACTGCTGCCTGCAATTCCACTCCTTGATATTCCACCATTCAGATGGTCCCACCAATACACACACCCTGTTCCACCAACACACACCCCAGTCTATTTGGCCTACCCCTGGACTGTAACATGCATACACCCCCTGTTCCACCGATACACCCCCCCTGCCCCCCCCCCCCCCCCCCCCCCCCCCCCCCTCCACCAATACACCCCCTGTTCCACCAATACACACCCCAGTCTATTTGGCCTACCCCTGGACTGTGACATACATCCCCTGTTCTACCAATACCCCCCCCCCCCCCCCCCCCCCCCACCCCCCCACCCCCCCCCCTCCACCAATCCATAGGGCAAGGTGAAGCAAATTGTAGGCTCCACGCTGAACGACCTTTCTAAAGATTCAGCGTGAGTACTCCCAGTAGGATTAGTGCAACGCTTTTTTTCTTCTTTTTCTTCTTTACATGTCCCCTCCCATTTTAGTTTTATTATAACCAAAGCTGTAGTAATTGAAGTGGGAAATCCCCATTTATTATTAGTGCTTGAAGTGTGAAATCCTCCTTCATAAGTAGTCATATAATTGTAAGATCCCGCCTCATTAATAGAAACTAAAGAGTGAAATCCTCTTTTATTCTTAGTGCTTGAAGTGTGAAATCCTCCTTCATAAGTAGTCATATAATTGTGAGATCCCGCTTCATTGATAGGAAGCAAAGAGTGAAATCCTCTTTTATTCTTAGTGCTTGAAGTGTGGATTCCTCCTTCACACGTGGTCATCCAAGTGTGAGATCCCGCTTCATTAATAGGCATGGCCACCCACCCACCCACCCACCCACGCCACCACAGTAAAGACGAGGCTGCATTGAAGACAAACTTTGTGTCAGACAAGCCCAGCTCCTGGTACTCTGAAATGTACCGCAAGGCTGGCCTGGTGGGTGTGGATGGCGACCCCATCCACACCCACACCCACCCCAACCCACCCACTACCCCCACCACCGCCCCCACTACCACCACCACTACCGCAGTAAAGATGAGGCTGGCTTTGGCTGCCACACACACACACACACACACACACACACAAACACACACACAAACACACACCACCACCTCCATCACTGCCGCACCCACCCACCCACCCCCACACGCCCTACCCCCGCAGTAAAGATGAGGCTGCATTGAAGACGAACTTTGTGTCAGACAAGCCCAGCTCCTGGTACTCTGAAATGTACCGCAAGGATGGCCTGGTGGGTGGCCATGCCATCATGCTGGGTGCTGATGATGCAAGCAAGTGCGTGTTTTAGTAATGTTCATATATAAGTAAATATATGTTTATGTGGCCGTGCCATCATGCTGGGAGCTGATGATGCAAGCAAGTGTGTGTTTTAGTAATGTTCATATATAAGTAAATATATGTTTATGTGGCTGTGCCATCATGATGGTTGCTGATGATGCGAGCAAGGAGGTCACGTACTATAGCCATTTCTGAGGAAACTGAGAATTGTCAGAATGCTTGCCTGTTGGTTGGCCGTGCCATCATGCTGGGAGCTGATGATGCCAGCAAGTAGGTCATGTATTAATATTAATATATATGGAGGCATTCCTGTTAATAAATAAGTGTATATATGGCCATGCCATCATGCTGGGTGCTGATGATGCCAGCAAGTAGGTCATGTATTAATATTAATATATATGGAGGCATTCCTGTTAATAAATAAGTATATATATATGGCCATGCCATCATGCTGGGTGCTGATGATGCCAGCAAGTAGGTCATGTATTAATATTAATATATATGGAGGCATTCCTGTTAATAAACAAGTATATATATGGCCATGCCATCATGCTGGGTGCTGATGATGCAAGCAAGTAGGTCATGTATTAATATTAATATATATGGAGGCATTCCTGTTAATAAATAAGTATATATATATATGGCCTTGCCATCATGCTGGGTGCTGATGATGCCAGCAAGTAGGTCATGTATTAATATTAATATATATGGAGGCATTCCTGTTAATAAACAAGTATATATATGGCCATGCCATCATGCTGGGTGCTGATGATGCAAGCAAGTAGGTCATGTATTAATATTAATATATATGGAGGCATTCCTGTTAATAAATAAGTATATATATATATGGCCTTGCCATCATGCTGGGTGCTGATGATGCAAGCAAGTAGGTCATGTATTAATATTAATATATATGGAGGCATTCCTGTTAATAAACAAGTATGTATATGGCCATGCCATCATGCTGGGTGCTGATGATGCCAGCAAGTAGGTCATGTATTAATATTAATATATATGGAGGCATTCCTGTTAATAAACAAGTATATATATGGCCATGCCATCATGCTGGGTGCTGATGATGCAAGCAAGTAGGTCATGTATTAATATTAATATATATGGAGGCATTCCTGTTAATAAATAAGTATACATATATATGGCCATGCCATCATGCTGGGTGCTGATGATGCAAGCAAGTGGGTCATGTATTAATATTAATATATATGGAGGCATTCCTGTTAATAAATAAGTATATATATATATGGCCATGCCATCATGCTGGGTGCTGATGATGCAAGCAAGTAGGTCAATAACTGCCGCTGCAAAGATTGGTGCTAGGTGCAAGAAGGTGCTTGGCTCAAAAAGGGTAGCAAGCATAGCCACTTCTGAGACTTTTTGACCTGTTGAGTGGTGTGTGTGGGGGGGCCGGGAGGGGGGGTGGGTGGGGTGGGTGGGGTGCTGATGATGCAAGCAAGTAGGCCAATAACTGCCGCTGCAAAGATTGGTGCTAGGTGCAAGAAGGTGCTTGGCTCAAAAAGGGTAGCAAGCATAGCCACTTCTGAGACTTGTTTGCCTGTTGAGTGGTGTGTGGGGGGGTGGTGGGAGGGGGTGGGTGGGAGGGGTGGTGGGGGGGGGGGGGGGGCGGGGCTGATGATAGCAAGCATAGCCACTTCTGAGACTTGTTTGCCTGTTGAGTGGTGTGTGTGGGGGGGGGTGGGATGGGGGGGGGGGGGGGGGGGGGGGGGGGGGGGCTGATGATGCAAGGAAGTAGGTCAATAACTGAAGATGATTTAGATTTCAAAACACTTCATAGAGTTAGTTGTTCGTACCCTAAACTTGAGAATTTGGCCCCGAGAATTTGGCCTCGGAATTCGGCCTCGGAATTTGGCCCCGAGAATTTGGCCTCGGAATTTGGCCTCGGAATTTGGCTTCGGAATTTGGCCTCGGAATTTGGCCTCGGAATTTGGCCTCGGAATTTGGCCTCGGAATTTGGCCTCGGATTTTGGCCTAGGAATTTGGCCTCGGATTTTGGCCTAGGAATTAGGCCTCGGAATTTGGCCTCAGAATTTTTACATTTGGGCCTGAGAATCGAGTACTCCGAAATGTACTGGGTGCTGATGATACAAGCCAGTAGGTTATTTACTACAGCCATTTCTGATAATTCTGATAATTGTCAGTATGCTTGCCTGGTGAGTGGGGGTGGGGATGGGAGCTGATGAAGCGAGCAAGTTGGTTATTTACTATAGCCATTTCTGAGAATTATGAGAATTGTCAGAATATCTGCCATGTGGGTGGCCGTGCCATCATGCTGGGTGCTGATGAAGTGATGATGCAGGCAAGTAGGTCGTTTACTAAGCCATTTTTGAGAATTCTGAGAATGTCAACCCGTACGAATCGTACAGAGTAAAACTAGTACTATTATATATAGCCTCCGAATCTTTTTACCCACTCAACCTAGAGCCACTGCCTTCGAAGGGCTTGGCATCTGGCCTGGTGGAATGCAGCTGGAAGGTGGCTTGAATGTCACCTCATGCATACCGTACTCAGTAAAACTAGCACTATTATATGTAGTCTCTGAATTCACCTTCATACTCCCTTCACCTTCACCCTCCCTGTCTAGGGCCACTGCTTTCGAAGCGCTTCGCTCTTGGCCTGGTGGAATGCAGCTGGAAGGTGGCTTGAATGTCACCTTAAACGTAACCACTATATATAATGTAACTAGATATAGCCTCTGAAATCACTTTCACCCTCCCTGTCTAGGGCCACTGCTTTCGAAGCTCTTCGTACTTGGCCCGGTGCAATGCAGCTGGGAGGTGGCGTCAACATGACCAACTCATACGTAAATTTCTCATTCAAACTAGTAATGTTATTTGTAGACTCTAATTGCACCTTCACCCTCCCTTCACCTCCACCCTCCCTACCTAGGGCCACTGCTTTCGAACGGCTTAGCACCTGGGCTGTTGGAATGCAGCTGGGAGGTGGCCTGAATGCCTACTCATACGTAACATGCTCAGTAAAAGTAGTTCTTATATTTACATTCTCTGAATTGACATTTTCCCACCCTGTCTAGGGCCACTGCTTTCGAAGCGCTTCGCACTTGGCCTGTGGAATGCAGCTGGGAGGGTCAACTCATATGTAATCACTACATATAATGTTACTAGATATAGCCTCTGAAATTGCATTTTCCCACCCACCCTAGGGCCACTGCTTTTAAAGCGCTTCGCACTTGGCCTGTGGAATGCAGCTGGGAGGGTCAACTCATATGTAATCACTACATATAATGTTACTAGATATAGCCTCTGAAATTGCATTTTCCCACCCACCCTGGGGCCACTGCTTTTGAAGCACTTCGCACTTGGCCCGGTGGAATGCAGCTGGGAGGGTCAACTCATATGTAATCACTACATATAATGTAATTAGATATAGCCTCTGAAATTGCATTTCCCACCCACCCTAGGGCCACTGCTTTTGAAGCACTTCGCACTTGGCCCGGAGGAATGCAGCTGGGACGTGGTGTGAACGTCACATCATACAAACTCACTATATATAATGTTACTAGATATAGCCTCTGACATCACATTTTCCCACCCTGTCTAGGGCCACTGCTTTCGAAGCGCTTCGCACCTGGCCCGGTGGAATGCAGCTGGGAGGTGGCGTGAATGTGAACTCATACATAATCACTATTTAAAGTGTAACTAGATATAGCCTCTGACATCACATTTGCCCACCCTACCTAGAGCCACTGCCTTCGAAGGGCTTGGCATGATGCATCTGGGAGGAGGCATGAATGTCACCTCATACGTAATCACTATTTAAAATGTAACTAGATATAGCCTCTGACATCACATTTGCCCACCCTACCTAGAGCCACTGCCTTCGAAGGGCTTGGCATGATGCATCTGGGAGGAGGCATGAATGTCACCTCATACGTAATCACTAAATATAATGTAACTAGATATAGCCTCTGACATCACATTTGCCCACCCACCATAGAGCCACTGCTTTCAAAGCTCTTCGCACCTGGCCTGGTGGAATGCAGCTGGGAGGTGGCGTAAACGTGACCAACGCCATGCAGTATCTGGACGCTGGAGCCAGCCACGTCATCGTCACGTCCTCGGTCTTTACGAATGGTGAACTGGACGAAGACAAGCTAAAGGCTTTGGTGAGTTCATAAAAAAAGAAAAAAGAAAAAAAAGGATGCTGGAGCCAGCCACGGCATTCACACTTCCTCTGTCCTTACAAATGGAGAGTTGGATGAAGACAAGCTAAAGGCTTTGGAGAGTTCATAGATACATAAATAAAATAATAATAAAACAAAAAAATAAATAATGGTGACCTGGATGAAGACAAGCTCAAGGCTTTGGGTAGTTCATAAATACATATAGAAGATAAATAAATAAATAAATAAATACAGGTAGTACGTCATATTACTAGGCGTCTACGTCTTTACGAATGGTGAACTAGATGAAGACAAGCTCAAGGCTTTGGTAAGTTCATAAATACATGTAGAAGATAAATAAATAAATAAATACAGGTAGTATGTCATATTACTAGGCGTCTATGTCTTTACTAATGATGAATTGGATGAAGCTGGTTGGCTAAGTGGGGTGGTGTTTGACTTGAGCTGCTTGATACATATCACCACCATATTCCACCTTAATCGCCATGCCCCAACCACACTACCTTATCCTGACCTTACCACCTTTTCCCAACCACACTACCATGTCCCAACCAACGAACCAACGAACCAACGAACCAACGAACCAACCAACCAACCAGCCAGCCATACCATGCTATTTCCACTACCCCGATGAAGCTGGTTACCCAGGCGAGGCTGGTGTTGGTCTTGAGCTGCCAAAAACATATCACCACCATATGCCACCTCCACCGCCATGCCCCAACCACACTACCTTATCCTGACCTCACCACCTTTTTCCCACCACACTACCATGTCCCACCAACGAACCAACCAACCAAACAGACCCACCAACCACTACCCAGATGAAAGCTTTTTAGTGGCCAGGTGAGGCTGGTGTTGGTCCTTGAGCTGCAAAAAACATATCACCACCATACGCCACCATTCCTACCCCAATGTCACCAACCACAGCACCTTCTCCCACCTCAACCACCTTCTCTCTCCCACCTCACCACCTCCTCCGAACCTCACCACCTTCTCCCGACCTCACCACCTTCTCCCAACCTCACCACCTTCTCCCAACCTCACCACACCTTCTCCCAACCTACCACCACCTTCTCCCAACCTAACAGCACCTTCTCCCAACCTCAGCCACCTTCTCCCACCTCACACCTTCTCCCAACCTCACCATCCGTTCTCCCACCTCACCCACCTTCTCCCAACCTCACCACCTTCTCCCACCTCCAACCACATTCTCCCAACCACAACCACCTTCTCCCAACCACACTACCATGTCCCAACCAACCAACCAACCAACCAACCAACCAACCAGCCATACCATGCTATTTCCACTACCCGATGAAGCTGGTTACCCAGGCGAGGCTGGTGTTGGTCTTGAGCTGCCAAAAACATATCACCACCATATGCCACCTCCACCGCCATGCCCCAACCACACTACCTTATCCCAACCTCACCACCTTTTCCCAACCACACTACCATGTCCCAACCAACGAACCAACCAACCAACCAACCAGCCATACCATGCTATTTCCACTACCCCGATGAAGCTGGTTACCCAGGCGAGGCTGGTGTTGGTCTTGAGCTGCCAAAAACATATCACCACCATATGCCACCTCCACCGCCATGCCCCAACCACGCTACCTTATCCTGACCTCACCACCTTTTCCCAACCACACTACCATGTCCCAACCAACGAACCAACCAACCAACCGACCAACCAACCACTACCCAGATGAAGCTGGTTGGCAAGGTGAGGCTGGTGTTGATCTTGAGCTGCCAAAAACATATCACCACCATACGCCACATCTACCCCAATGTCCCAACCACAGCACCTTCTCCCAACCTCACCACCTTCTCCCAACCTCACCACCTTCTCCCGACCTCACCACCTTCTCCCAACCTCACCACCTTCTCCCAACCTCACCACCTTCTCCCAACCTCACCACCTTCTCCCAACCTCACCACCTTCTCCCAACCTCACCACCTTCTCCCAACCACAGCACCTTCTCCCAACCTCACCACCTTCTCCCAACCTCACCACCTTCTCCCAACCTCACCACCTTCTCCCAACCTCACCACCTTCTCTCAACCTCACCACCTTCTCCCAACCTCACCACCTTCTCCCAACCACACCACCTTCTCCCAACCACACTACCATGTCCCAACCAACCAACCAACCAACCAACCAACCAACCAGCCATACCATGCTATTTCCACTACCCCGATGAAGCTGGTTACCCAGGCGAGGCTGGTGTTGGTCTTGAGCTGCCAAAAACATATCACCACCATATGCCACCTCCACCGCCATGCCCCAACCACACTACCTTATCCCAACCTCACCACCTTTTCCCAACCACACTACCATGTCCCAACCAACGAACCAACCAACCAACCAACCAGCCATACCATGCTATTTCCACTACCCCGATGATGCTGGTTACCCAGGCGAGGCTGGTGTTGGTCTTGAGCTGCCAAAAACATATCACCACCATATGCCACCTCCACCGCCATGCCCCAACCACACTACCTTATCCTGACCTCACCACCTTTTCCCAACCACACTACCATGTCCCAACCAACGAACCAACCAACCAACCGACCAACCAACCACTACCCAGATGAAGCTGGTTGGCAAGGTGAGGCTGGTGTTGGTCTTGAGCTGCCAAAAACATATCACCACCATACGCCACATCTACCCCAATGTCCCAACCACAGCACCTTCTCCCAACCTCACCACCTTCTCCCAACCTCACCACCTTCTCCCAACCTCACCACCTTCTCCCAACCTCACCACCTTCTCCCAACCACAGCACCTTCTCCCAACCTCACCACCTTCTCCCAACCTCACCACCTTCTCCCAACCTCACCACCTTCTCCCAACCTCACCACCTTCTCCCAACCTCACCACCTTCTCCCAACCTCACCACCTTCTCCCAACCACACCACCTTCTCCCAACCACACTACCATGTCCCAACCAACCAACCAACCAACCAACCAACCAACCAACCAACCAACCAGCCAACCAACCAGCCATACCATGCTATTTCCACTACCCCGATGAAGCTGGTTACCCAGGCGAGGCTGGTGTTGGTCTTGAGCTGCCAAAAACATATCACCACCATATGCCACCTCCACCGCCATGCCCCAACCACACTACCTTATCCTGACCTCACCACCTTTTCCCAACCAAACTACCATGTCCCAACCAACGAACCAACCAACCAACCGACCAACCAACCACTACCCAGATGAAGCTGGTTGGCAAGGTGAGGCTGGTGTTGGTCTTGAGCTACCAAAAACAATTCACCACCATACGCCACATCTACCCCAATGTCCCAACCACAGCACCTTCTCCCAACCTCACCACCTTCTCCCAACCTCACCACCTTCTCCCAACCTCACCACCTTCTCCCAACCTCACCACCTTCTCCCAACCACACCACCTTCTCCCAACCACACAACCATGTCCCAACCAACCAACCAACCAACCAACCAACCAACCAACCAACCAGCCACACCATGCTATTTCCACCACCCAGATGAAGCTGGTTACCCAGGCGAGGCTGGTGTTGGTCTTGAGCTGCCGAAAACACATCGCCACCATATGCCACCTCTATCCCGATGTCCCAACCACAGCACCTTCTCCCAACCTCACCACCTTCTCCTAACTTCACCACCATATCCCAACCAACCAACCATATCATGCCATTTCCGCTACCCAGGTTAAGCTGGTGTTGGACTGCCGAAAACATATCACCACCATACACCACCTGCATCGCCATGCCCCAACCGCACCACCTTCTCCCAACCAACCGACCATGTCCCAACCAACCAACCATGTCCTAACCAACCAACCAACCAACCATGTCCTAACCAACCAACTATATCATGCCATTCCCCCAATTCAGGTGAAGCTGGTTGGCAAGGAGAGGCTGGTGTTGGACCTGAGCTGCCGAAGTCGAGATGGTCAATACTACGTGGTAACAGACAGGTGGGTAAACATAACTGGTCATCATCATCATCATCATCATCATCATCATCATCATTGCATATTTGACGTCGACATCATCATCATCATCCTTCAGGTTTTTGTTTTCGTTCTTGAGCCCCCCCCTCCCAAAGCTATTCTGGTTCCGGAGCCATCTGGACCGGATAGATGCATAGATATTTATCGCTATATCCTATGTTGGCCTCATTTTAAGGGGGGGGCGGGGGTCAGGGTCGTACCGACAGCTGGACCTCCTCCCCCCTTGCCTGTCAGGTTTGCCCAAAGTGAGAGGGCAAAGGAAAACAGCATCAAGGGAGCATGTTGTGCGCAGCATCTCGCGAGCGGACCCCCCCCCCCCCCCCCCCCCCCCCCCCCCGCCCCCGCCCCCCCCCTCCTCCCCCACCACCACTCATCAACCCAACAGTAGGTCGGTTCCTACAAAGCAAACACATCGCAGCAGTAATAAATGCGATGCCCATCAGCTATGCCCGTGCTGGAATGGAAGGGTAGGGGGAAATAGGTGGGAGCAGCAGCTGTCAGTCAGAGCTGACTCGTGGATGGAGAGGTCCAGGAACAATATGCATGACGTACAGGGCAAAATTGTAGGCATAGGCGCTCATAAGCGACTGAGGTTTGGCCAAGACTGGTCTTTAACATCTGCCTGCAAATGCTCCTTTCAGATGATGAGAGAATGACACCGTTGGGTGGAGAGAGGGCAGATATGTATTGTCTCAAGGCAATGGTTACAGGCGAGGGAAGTGCTAAGGCGCCACCAGAATATTCTCTCTGATGAGGTGTAAGGGTTTAGACCTGCGGCTGTGTCCACGTGTGCATACGCGTGGACACGCCACAGTCAGTGAGACTGACCAACCAGTCAGCTAACTCTTTCAGGTGACAGCTAACTCTTTCAGGTGACAGCTAACTCTTTCAGGTGACAGAGCTTCAGTTCCTTGCAATGAGCTGCTAGTCAGCTACAGTCAGCTGCTAGTCAGCCACAGTCAGTGAGACTGACCTACCAGTCAGCTAACTCTTTCAGGTGACGGAGCTTCAGTTCCGTGCAATGAGCTGCTAGTGCATGGAGTGGACGTGGGGGGGCATGCAGCTTGACACTCACGCACACACACTCACACACACACTAAAACAGACACACACACACTCCCACACACACACACACGCACACAAACAAACTCCCATATTTGAACATTTCAACTATACGCACCGTACTGCAAAATGCCTCTTTTCAGCTCCCTGGCCCTCTCTCAGCAGTCCATTGATGAGCTGTCAAAATATCTTCCAATGAGCTGCTAGTGCAAGGAGTGGACATGGAAGGCATGCAGCTTGACACACATACACTCACACACACAGACACACATCCATGTTCGAACAGTTCAACTGTACGCACCTGATTGAAATACAAATGCAAAATGCCAATTTTTTAGGTGGCAGACTTTCAGCTCCCTTGCTCTCTCTCAGCAGTCCATTGAAGAGCTTCCAGATGTCTATCATCTACCACATACCATGTACAATGTACCATAAACCACCTGCCACCTACTACTTACCACATACCATAAACCACCTGCCACCTACCACCCACCACTTTTTAGGTGGCAGGCTTTCAGCTCCCTGGCTCTCTCTCAGCAGTCCATCGAAGAGCTGTCAAAGTCTTGCGAGGAGCTGTTAGTGCAAGGAGTGGACGTGGATGGCATGCAACTTGACTCACACACACACACTCATTCAGTCACTCACTCACACACACATGTAAACAAACACATGTATACAATCATTTCAACTATACGCACCCTACTTTAATGCAACTGCAAAATGCCTTTTTTTAGGTGGCAGACTTTCAGCTCACTTGCTCTCTCTCAGCAGTCCATCGAAGAGCTGTCGAAGTCTTGCGACGAGCTGCTGGTACATGGAGTGGACGTGGAAGGCATGCAGCTTGGCATTGACGAGAAGCTGGTGGAGCTCTTGGGTCAGTGGTCACCGTTGCCTGTTACGTATGCTGGAGGGGCACGCACCCTGGTAGGTTATAGATGTATAATGGATATTTGCATTGGTTTTGCATTTTTTCTTATGCTCAAATATATTGGGTTGCCTTGTTTTGTGCCGTTTTGTGTCGTTGGCCTTACATTTTGCATGTTTTTGGCATTGACGAGAAGCTGGCAGAGCTCTTGGGGAAGTGGTCACCGTTGCATGTTATGTATGCTGGAGGGGCACGCACTGTTGTAGGTTATCAACTGATTTTGGTTCCGCATCGGATTTGCATGCACATTCTTGCATTGTTTCTTGAGTTTGAATATATTGTCTTGGCATGTTTTTTTGCCGTTTTGTGTTATATTTTGCCGTTTTCTGTCGTTGGCCTTACATTTTGCATGTTTTTTGGCATTGACGAGGAGCTGGCAGAGCTCTTGGGCAAGTAGTCACTATTGCATGTTACGTACGCTGGAGGAGCACGCACTCTTCTAGGTTATAGGTTGCGAACCCCATATTTGATCCAGGTTTCTGTCACCATTGCCTGTTACATATGCTGGAGGAGCACACACTCTTGTAGGTTATCGATTGATCATATTTGCATGCACGTTTTTGGCGGAGCCCCCCCTTCTGGGGGGCGGGAGCCCCCAGGGTTACCCATTTGTCCGTCCATCCAACCATCCATCCATCCATCCATCCATCCGTCTGACCGTGATTATGCCCGACACGTCAGCCGACGGTCTCGTAACTAACTCGCTTCCGTTGCCACCTGTCGCTCCCTCGCGATCACTCTCCGCCATTTTTTAGCGTCGCAGGCGACGCTGCATCAAACTTGTTGCATTGTTTCTTACATTGAATATATTGTGTTGGCTTGTTTTGTGCCGTTTGAGTTGTTCTGTTCCGTTTTGTGCTGTTCTGTGCCGTTTTGTGTTGTTCTGTGCTGTTTTGTGTTGTTTTGTGCCGTTCTGTGTTGTTTTGTGCCGTTTTGTGTTCAAACATTGAACCAGTCGTTGAAACGGTCAATTCAGGCATATAACTTAATATGTGTCTTCGAGCCCACAACTTGAATGTCGAATCAGAAAGGAGTACCTCTCGTTCTGGTTGAATTTGCAGGTGCTGCGATATGGTGGTTGACGGTAGAAGAGTAGTCGAAGATGAAATGCATTTCATATTAGAATGTCCGTTATACGCTGAGGATAGAAAAATATGTTTTGAGAAAATGAACATTGAACCTGAATTGGTGGATAAAAACTCCAGTATGAAGCTGGTCATGAATCCTGATTCCTTTGAAGGATGGAAATACTTAGTTAAATTTATAAAAAAATGCGATAATAATCGCACAATTAAATTATCATCCCAGCTGAGATGATGATTTAATAATATTGTAGAAACAAATGATCACTGTAGCACGAACTCAGGGCCCCCGTCGGTTAAACACTTGTTTGGGGCTCAGTTCATCAGTGCTTGTTCTTTTTAAGCCCTTCCTATATGGTTGGGCAAGTCCCTTAAGCCTGTTTGGCCTACCCCTGGACTGTAACATACATACATACACACATATAAATTATGTACATATAAATATGATATAATATAATATAATATAATATAATATAACTATAATATAACTATAATGTAAATTAAATTAATTTAATACGGGAATTAATATATACAGAATAATGCATGTTTGTGTGAATTCCTGGCTATGAATTAATGCCTCAATGCATGAGCATGTATTAATGCCTGGATGCTTGTGCTGCAGGATGACTTGGAAAAGGTTCGCCAGGCAGGCTCGGGTCGTGTTGACATCACAGTAGGTAGTGCACTAGACATCTTCGGAGGTCAGCTCCCTTACTCGGATGTTGTCGCTTGGCACAACAACCAGTAAAGCAATCGTGGAAGTGAAGGCATTGAAATGTGATGCAGTCGTGCTAATCCAAAGTGTGCCTACTCTTTTGTAAGAGTGGCGATGCCAGTCCAACTGAATCCTCGGTGTCGCTGGTTTGTGTCTGGAGACCCACCTCCTGAGGTGAAAAACCTTTCACAACTTTTTAAAAATGCATCTTTATCCCCTTGGAATCCTTGGGTGGAAATCCTTAAACATATGGTGGGCGGTTGGGCGTGTCTGGCATCACAGTAGGTAGTGCACTAGACATCTTTGGAGGCCAGCTTTCTTACTCGGATGTTGTTGCTTGGCATAGCAACCAGTAAAGCAATCGTGAAAGTGAAGGCATCGCAAAAATCCAGAAATGTTACGCCTTGCCATGTGGCATGAGATTTACAGAACTTTCCCGTTCGCTTGTACTGGGGGAGGTTGCTTTGGGTTCTGCTTTCCCAGACCGCTATTGCGCCTGAGCTCCGACTACCGCGCAAAAGCATGGAGGATAACGCCTGGTAGGGTGTGGTTTTAAGGGAGCCCCGCCTTACGGCGGTAGGGACCAAGCTGCTTCTTTACCTGGACAAAACTACCATGGTGGTTGACAGCGACCGCGAACACCACAGCACACTCGTAGGGATTACAACCCCGCACCTTCTAATTTCATTGAGCTCTAGCAAATCCTTAAACATATGGTGGGCAGTTGGGCTTGTCCGGCATCACAATAGGTACGGTAGCGCCAAATACATATTTGGAGGTCACCTTCCTTACTCGGATGTTGTGACTTTGCATACTTGGTGGTTGGTCGGCCCCCTTAGGGGGACAGACCTAAGCGATACTTACGCGGAATCGTGCTGTTGGTGCTGTTTTCTCAAATCTTCAAATTTCCCAAGAACGCCGGTCAAATCAGCCGGTCAAATCAGTACTCTGAAGTCTAAAAGACTCTTGCTCGATTATATCGCAGGGGATGGTTCTTCTTCTTCACCTTGTAGCTTGCAACTTTGTAACTGCTCTGCCCTCGATGAACAGTTGCTATCCCAGTATAAGCGTAATACTTGCAAAGCAGTTTGCATGGTCGCAAGTCCAATACGCATACCAACATCGCGCCACAACTTCTGTGCCACAATTGCTTGCCCACCCGTGTACCTTGCATGGTAGTCTGTTCTGTCAAGCGTTGAATTTGCAAAGCAAGTTGAATAGTCGCAACACCAGTACATGCAAGCCTCGCTTGTCGTCCAATAGTCGCAAAGCAGTTTGAATAGTCTGACAGCAAGTTCAATACCCGCAAAGCAACTCCAATGGGCAGCATCGCTTCTCAACTTCCTTGGGAGTTGCTGTATCCGCAGAATGGTGCACTTTGGGAACCAGCCTGCTGTCGAAAGCTTGCCGCAGAGAGCACGTATTCGCATACAGATCTAGGGGTGCGGACTGTAGACGCGGTGTTTTCATCTGTCGTTTCCCTCGTTTCCCTCCTGTCCTGTGGACTCAATCTAGGGACCTGAAGCATGTCCAACACAGGAGCTGACTAACAAGCTCTTGTCGTAGGCACACGGAAACCATGTTCCACATCCATCACAAACAGCCCAAGAAAGAAGTCATCCGCCTCATCTGCATTCACACATCTGCTACAATAAATTACATATACATGCGGCTCTCCCACAGTTCTCCAAGTTTTACAAGTACAAGCATACCATTGGGTGCCAATCCCAGACATAAAACATATGACAATCTACGTTAAATCTTTCAAACAATCAAGTTGTTGGCAATTGCGATTAGCAAATGTACTACATCTCGCTGCATGTCGTATCAACTTGGCATCACCACCCACGTGGACAACTTTGTCTGTTTTCAACATTCAATCAGAAATGTAACAATTTATACAACTGAACTACAAACCCAGACGCCATTGTGTGCCATACCCCACCCCGGGGCCGACCTCCAGGGGACCCGTCAGGGCCCCCTACTATTTTCTGGTTGTGTGCTTAACAACAGTTAAGGAGTAGCCAAATAGGCCAAAGGGACTTGCCCAATTTTTCAATCTTCAAAACATGAAAGTCTGTTTAAAAAGCAAGTACTGATGAACTGAACCCCAACAAATTGTGAACGACGGGGGGGGGCAGAGTTCGTGCCTGCATTCAAGAGACCCTCCGAAATCTGCTTTTGCGACGGAACTGAACCCACTGGATCTGCGTCTGCGACGCAAGGGACCTCACGGGATAATACACCAGGTCAGATTACATCAACTCTGTCAGAACTTACCATGGGGTTCGACCCTGCAGGGGGAGGGGTGTGCGGTTGCCTGAGATGTTTGATGGTGGGCAACCGAGTGGATTGCTTGATTTGTTGTCAAGCACTGATTGATTTAAAAGTGACTCCGTTACTGCCGAAGACGGGCGAGCAGCCAGATTTCTGGCTGAGGACATATAACGAAGCAAGTAGAGTGCATTGAGGGAGGCGAGTGTGGGTTGGTGGGGAATCAGTCTGGGTATCAAGGAGCTGGTGGTGTTTAAAAACACCGTTTTGTGTGCGAGTGCACGCTTCAAGGTAGGGGTGAAATACTCATCCACCGAAGCCATAAAGGGTGCGTCCCTGGCGCTTGAGAGCGTAGACGACATCAAGAGCAGTGACTGTCTTACGACGAGCGTGCTCGGTGTAGGTCACAGCATCACGGATGACGTTCTCCAGAAAGACCTTGAGCACACCGCGGGTCTCCTCGTAGATGAGGCCGCTGATACGCTTCACACCACCGCGGCGAGCCAAACGGCGGATGGCAGGCTTCGTGATACCCTGGATGTTGTCACGCAAGACCTTGCGATGACGCTTGGCGCCTCCCTTTCCGAGTCCCTTGCCGCCTTTGCCACGTCCAGACATGTTGAGTATAGGTTTAGAGTGTGAGGGGGTAGAGTCTACAGATTGCTTGTGCAGAAAGTCAACAGTTCCGAATTTATACGATGGCATTCGACCCTTGCCCTTGTTGACCCTCGTCCCACCCTCGAGTGATATCTGCTGATCCGACAGTTATGAAGCGGATCAGCAGAACGCGCTCCTCTTCCCCTTCTACGTTGGTTGACCCGCGCCCGCGCCCGCGACCTCTGAACCCGAAGCGCGTTACCATCATGCCCAAGGATATCCAGCTGGCACGCCGCATCCGTGGCGAGAGGGCTTAAGCAAGCTTCCGAGCTCAGTAGCCACTCTTTGCTGGCACGCTCAAACCAACGGTGTTTTTCAACACCACCACATAAGCCATTAACCAATGACAGGTGTCACAGGTCACATGTGCAAACTCGCTTGCATGTTCGAGAAAAAGTAGAATCTGTGCTTCTGTATTCTGTACAAGCGACTCTCATGTTATGTTCTCGTTCAAGGAGTTACGTCTAGGTAGGCATAAACCTTCCTACAGGGTTCCTCAGTTCGAATTCACCAGTCCATGATTTGATTGGGCTTATCCATTCAGCTGCAACTGCCAGAATCCTGTGTTGTGTCCGCAGCTGCCTGGGGGGGGATGATATTTACAATGGCTAAGTAGGGCCTACGTCTGTATACACATATCCATGCATCTGGACAGCTGGGGACTCAGGTAACAGACCATGCAGCTAATCGGACATGCCCCGGGGGGGCTTGGGTTGTATTGAGTCCAAGCGGACGGGTTTGTTTCTTTTTTATCCCACGGTCTTGTGGCTGTACAATGATCATCGCCTGCTAGTGGAATAAACACGGGCAGTGAAATGTTTACAACAACGCACTCATGAGTACAGACTGTGAGAAGGAGACCAATATTACACGGTAATAGAGGCAGTTCAATTGGTACTGACATTTGAGCACGATTGTATATAATGGCCTTTATCACGTTTGACAGTTATGATGACAACTAGAAGAAAAAGGGAAAACGAAACCAGGGTCTTTGTGACCTCTTCGACCCTCTTCGTTGCGCATCACCATAACTGCCAAACGTGATAACAGGGTTGTTCACGTATTTATGCGCCTGTCTTTGTGTTTGTATTCGTAGGACGCAAAGTGGGGGACTGGGGAGTGGGGAGGGTTTGTCGACCAGAAGGAAGGGTCTGTTGCATCACAGGACGCAGGCTATGCAATTGGTTGTGTCTCGGGCAGCATAGCTGGGGGTCCTCCTGAAGTACCCTGATGCAAATTTGTACAATTGAGTATGTGCCCAGGCGCCTACAGCTCCCAGCTGGGTGGCCGGCAGTTCATGTCAGCTCCTATCTTACCACATGCGTAAATTGCGTCCCGAACAACCCTGCTCCTCAACCTCACGTCTCATTTTGTGAGTTTTGTGTCTCTCAGGAGTGAGCCCGGAGGCGTGGGCGTATGGCCCAATGTATGTTGAACACAAAACAAAGAAATAACTACCGGTAAGTAATCAATACCAGGGTACTTCAAATTGCCAAATTGGCCAGCGCTTTAGCGCACTTGACAACAAAAAAACTGCGCTTTGTAGTGCAAAAAGCGCAAAATTTGCTTGCTGCGCCCACAGGGAGTTGAAAAAGACTGCGCTTAAAGCGCAAAGGGGGTCTGAAATGTGCTGGCAAGGTGGAAATTTGGTACCGGTAATCCGGTATATAATTAAACAGGTTGATATCCAACTTGAAAACTTTGGGCTTCTCGAAACTTGACCTTGAACTTGGTTACATGGCTCCAGCCAGCAATTTGGCTGGCTAGAGCCATGTACCGGTTTGGCTACTAAGCCCTAGCAATTTAAATGTTCCTGCTTTGGATGGTTACATGGTTTTATTTTCAGCAAGCTTGGGCAGACAACTTAGTGAACATGTACTTGACCTTGAACTTGGTTACATGGCTCCAGACAGCAATTTGGCTGGCTAGAGTCATGTACCGGTCTGGCTACGAAGCCCTAGCAATTTAAATGTTCCTGCTTTGGATGGTTACATGGTTTTATTTTCAGCAAGCTTGGGCAGACAACTTAGTGAACATGTACTTGACCTTGAACTTGGATACATGGCGCCAGCCAGCAATTTGGCTGGCAGGAGCCATGTTCCGGTCTGGCTACCAAGCCCTAGCAAGTCTAATGCTCCTGATTTGAATTGTTACATGGTTTTACAGCAAGCTTGGGCAGACTACCTGGCGAACATGTAAAAAGGATTTGTAACAATAAGAGGTATGCAAAAATACCCCTTGCCAACTGGATTTCAGGTCTGAACTTGAGTCAGTCGAAGCCTAAGACCCCTTTGCCAAGTTAGTTTTGCCATGCTTTTCTGAGACCCACTTTTGGGGGGGGGAAATGACATTTGCAGATACTTAATCTTGCCAATACGTAAGGCGCATAGTACTGGCTTTTGGGAAAAAACCGTTGACCGTAAGGACGATGATTTTGTGAAAAGAGCCTTGCTAGAGAATGTTCTAATGGCAACCAGAGATAGCAATAAACAATGCTGGTCTCATGGATTACTAAGATGCATTCAGAGATTAGGTGTTATAGAACATTTCTCTGATATTATTCAAGATAATCAGACTTCACTAAGCAAGATTGACTTAGGAAAAATTGATGAAGGCATCTCTAAAATAAAAGACATTGACTGGCAATCCCTGAGTACAGTGAACCCCAGGAATCTTGGTGATAACCAAGGAATCGGTATTAAACTATTATGTATGCAAATTGGATGATGACAGAGGATAGAAACCATTGTTCAAAGTACACTAACTTTTTTAACAAGAATATTAAATGCTTAGCAAGACTACATCTTTGAGCTCACAACTTCAATTTCGAATCAGAAAGGAGTGCCTCCTGTTGATCAATATGTTGCCAATGTGCCGCCGTTGAAGCATTGCATGACAATGCATGGGTTTGGCACTGCCCCCCCGCTTAAATTGCGAATCAGAAAGGAGTGCCTCCTTTGTATGTGCAAGTGCTGTGATATGATGGTTGACAGTAGAAGAGTGGTCGAAGATGAAATGCATTTCATATTAGAATGTCCATTATACACTGAGGATAGAAAATTTATTTTTGAGAAAATGAAGATTGAACCTGAATTGGTGGATAAAACTTCATCATGAAGCTGGTCATGAATCCTGATTCCTTCGAAGGATGGAAATACTGAATACAGTATATAAATCAATGCGATTAAATCGCACAATTAAATTATCATCCCAGATGAGATGATGATTTAATTATATTGTATAATTAAATGATCACTGTAGCACGAACTCAGGGCCCCCGTCGGTAAAACGATTGTTTGGGGTTCAGCTCATCAGTGCATTTTCGTTTTTAGCCCTTCCTACCACGGTTGGGTAAGTCCCTTTAGCCTATTTGGCCTACCCCTGGACTGTAACATACATACATACATATACATACATACATATACACATGCATGCAAAGAGGGGAGGGGGGTCTTCAATCTCACGTCCTGTGGCAGCTCGTACTAATGATCAACTTTCCAATTTAGCTGGGCTCGATGTGTAGGTGTAGTTCGGGCTAGTGATGACTACAGAGCGCCCTACGGGCACACACTTATTTGTGCACAGTTGCAGGGACACGTACATGCTGATCTCATTGGCTAGCTGGATATCTGGTGTGTTTTGCCACTGCACGTCATAGCTGAGTGTTACCAAGGCTTTATTATCCTTTACAGGAGTTGAATCACGTTCTCCCCCTTCCACCACCTTACATTGATCTGATGCCTTGCCAGCAGAAAGGCCGGCTGCTTCGTAGGCAGCGGCCTCCTTCAGCTGCTGGCGCGTTGGGACAGGAATGACAACGGCTTTGAGGTCGCGACTCGACTTGTTATCGATCGTTATTTTGCCAGCTTCACCTGTCTTCACAGTCATACAGCATGGTGAAGCCAGCGCCTTGTAGACTGCAATACACAAGGCCCCCAGGTCGTCACCTTGTTTGAATGTAACTTCGAGAATACGCAACACATTCTTCAGATCTGCCTCTGTAGGCATTTCTTGAGGTGCCATCCGACTGATAACTCCCCCTAGCGGCGGAATGAACTGCACATGGTCGTCGATGAGTTTTTTTGCCTTATCTAAATCAATAATGACATTGTCGGGATGGACCTGCAGGGGATCGTAGGGCACAAGTGTGTAAGGAACGGCAACTAATATTAATGTTTGAAAAATCCGGAAAAACTAATATTTATTAACTAATATTATTAGAGTGTCACAATTTGTTTTTCTTCTTCAAATAAATACAAAATTCTAGTGAGATGGCTTGTCTGCCTAATATTTACTAACATTCACTAATATTAATTAACTGAGCCTTTCCCTACAAGTGTGTCATTATTATTATACTAATACGTATACGTATACTGATACCATTTTTTATTTTTTATTATTTTCTTGTCATAGCATCCAAACCCTCATATAAAAGTACCTGCCAGGCAGGTTGGTCCAAAAGGAGCTCATTCAATTAATTGGAGCATGTGGGTTGAGGGTTTATGAAGCATGCGGGTTGAGGGTTTATGAAGCATGCAGGTTGAGGGTTCATGAAGCATGCGGGTTGAGGGTTTATGAAGCATGCCGGTTTAGGGTTTATGAAGCATGTGAGCTTAGGGTTCACAATTTGGTTGAATTAAGGGCGTCTGGTGGCGCATCCCGAATGAAATTTTATAATTGTCAGTAAATTAAATTTGATTTGATTGGATGTAATTGGATGATTAGAGCAACCGATCGCTAGTTGCCCATAAGTTGAATCGCCAGCATATCATCCCCTTCATCTTTCTGCACGATCAACGCCGAGTGGAGGGGAGTGGATCAAGTAGGGAAACGGAGTGCACTTGTGTGTGCCTGTGTGTGCAGGGGAGAGGTAGGGGAGTGCCCAGCAAGCTTGGAGATGGCTGGGTGGTGGTGGGTAGGGGGCAGGGTAATTCAAAGCGCGCGCTTTTGCACTTTTGAGCGCTGACTTTTTGACCCCCTCTGCGCTTTAAGCGCAGTTTTTTGCAACTTCCTGTGGGCGCAGCAAACAATTTTTGCGCTTTTTGCACTACAAAGCGCAGTTTTTTTGTTTTCAAGTGCGCTAAAGCGCTGGCCAATTTGGCAATTTGAAGTACCCTGGTAGGGGGGGGCAGGGAGCAGAAACAGATTGTGGTTGAAGGGGTGGGGTGAGTTGGGGTGTGTTGGGGTTGTTGGGGTTGTTGGGGGTGGGGGTCGGGGTGGGGGGAGGGGCGGCGCGAGGATTTAGGGGTTAGCAGGGTATTATGTAAGCTTGGAGGGTTATGTTGGGCAGGGTTGGGTTGGGTTGGGTTGGGTTGGGTTGGGTTGGGTTGGGGCTGGGTTGGGTTGGGCTGGGTTGGGTTGGGTTGGGTTGGGTTGGGTTGGGTTGGGTTGGGTTGGGTTGGGTTGGGTTGGGTTGGGGTTGGGATGGGTTTGGTTGGGTTGGGTTGGGTTTGGGTTGGGCTGGGGGCTGGGTTGGGTTGGGTTGGGTTTGGGTTTGGGTTTGGGTTGGGCTGGGTTGGGTTGGGTTGGGTTGGGTTGGGTTGGGATGGGTTGGGTTGGGTTGGGTTGGGTTGGGTTGGGGCTGGGTTGGGTTGGGTTGGGTTGGGTTGGGTTGGGTTGGGTTGGGTTGGGTTGGGTTGGGTTGGGTTGGGTTGGGTTGGGTTGGGTTGGATGGGTTTGGTTTGGTTGGGTTTGGTTTGGGTTGGGCTGGGGGATGGGTTGGGTTGGGTTGGGTTGGGTTGGGTTGGGTTGGGTTGGGTTGGGTTGGGTTGGGTTGGGTTGGGTTGGGTTGGGTTGGGTTGGGTTGGGTTATGTTGGGTTGGGTTGAGTTCGGGTGGGTTTGGGTGGGGGTGAGGGGGGTATAAATATATAGTAGGAAAGGGAAGAGGGCATATGATAAACATTTTCATATATATTTTCATTTCCATACAATATTTCCATACATATTTTCATAAATATTTCCATACATATTTTCATTTTATATATATATTTTCATATATATTTTCAGTCACTAAGGGGGAAATTATTGACTGTGTGTATGTGGAGGGACAGAGGGTGTGAGCACTTGGATGTGTGTGGGAGGGGGGAATGGGAGGGTGGGGGTGGGGTGCGGTGTGCATACAAGGGCAAACATACCCATTATGTAACCCAGGCCAGACCAGGACCTAGGACCTGGGTGGGTAGATGTGGGTGGGGCTGGGTAGGGGTGGGTGGTGGCCAAGACCACACAGGCTACCCTACTAGTACATCTATATATATGTAGACATACATGGATTTATATTAATAGTACGCTAATTTTTTGTTTGTTCGTTCGTGCGTTGGTGTGTAGGGGGCCGGGGCGCGGGGACGGGGGACAGGGTGTGGGCGTGTTGTAGTACTGTGCTACCAAGTTCAAAAATGTCTCATCGCGGCGGACTGCAGATTCGTTTCCCCCCCCAGCGATCCTACACTGAACGCTCGTCAATATTCAGGAGCACTTATTCATTTTGAGCGATTGCAATTGTTTTGCTGTCGTGGTCTGCTTTTGGTACCATGCCTACAAAAAATCAACATTTCGTCTTTTTTCGATTTTCCGCTATCTGAAGCAAACATGCCGCTAAGGCTGATCATTTATAACCTATTGCTTCTTGATGCCACCATGCTTCACCACCATGACAGAAGAGCAGAAACTACAGCCAGTCAGCGCCCAAAGCGAGCTCTTCGGACCGACGAGTAGGGCCATGACAACCAGCGTCGATGTTTAGCCCGTGCTACCATGTGGGCTGCAATGCCTGCAGATGAACACCAGGCAGCTAACCAAACCAGGCGCGAAGCCTATGCTACCACGGGGGCTGCAATGCTTGCAGATGAACGCCAGGCAGCTAACCAAACCAGGCGCATTTGTGATGCTTGGCAGTTAGTCGCAACAACTTCGATCAATTCGAATTCTTCATCACTATCTCCATCGCTCGCGCCTGCAACGCTCATCTCATCACCGCACTCTCATTTCAGTGTATTGACGATCGTTAAGCACGGCTGCAGCGAGTTTGACCCGATGCGTGTGTAACTCGAAGTTGTTCAAAATCAACCACTGCACGAGAAGAACCCGTGTTCTTGGCCTCGTCGCAAATTCAGAACCTGCGAGTTTGCAAGCCGTTGTTCGCAGCTAACTTTCTGCACGGTTAAAGCCCGCAGCTGGAGGGAAGTGTACGAATTAGGGACGAGAGAGGAAAGTGTGAGTGCGTTTCGGTGGTTGAGGAAAGGGACGGTGGGGGGGGGGGGGGGGGGGGGGAGGGGGGGGAAGAGTGTGTGTGGATGGGGTGGGGTGAGGGGCAGGGAGAGGTCCGGAAAAGTAGGGATACTGTTGGTCTGGCTGGGGGTGGGTTGGAATGGTATGCGTGTGTGATAGGGCTGGTGGGGCACATCTTAAGTGAAGGGGAAGAGGTGTACGTGGGTGTCTGTGGGTGCGGGGGAGAGGAAGGGGAAGGTTGCGCGAGGGGGGAGATGGCTGGAAGGTGTGTGGGGCAGGGGGGAGCAGGGGAGAGAAAGAGAGGGTGTGGCAATGGGGATGGGGGGCAGAAAGATTTAGGGAAAGTAGGGGATCGTGCAGGTCAGGGGGGGAGGGGGGCCATACATTACGGAAGGGAATGGGGCATGCATCACATATTTTTAGCTGCAAAGGGGGAAATATCTTGACTGAGTGCATGTGAAGGGGGAGAGGGGTGGGTGGGAGGGGGGAGACATACAAGGGCCTTTCTGTAACCATGAGCAGACCAAAGGACCTGGGTGGATGGGGGGTGGCCAACGGCCACACGGGCAATGTGCTAGTACATACATACATACATGCATGCATGCATGCCTCCAGAATCATTCCAATTGATTATTCGATCGCTTTCTGAGTCACTTGGAACTTGACTTAATTAATCGCAATCTTGCACACTTTCTCGAATCCGGCTGGTCCGTGGCTTAGCGCTCAATCTTTCCCAGCCCTGCCCTATGCGTATGGGGTAGGACAGGGGACATTGGGAAAAGGGAGAGACGGAGGTAGGGTCAAGATTCAAGGGAAAGTCAAGGAGGATAGGAGAAAGAAAACACTGAAGCGGGGGAGATGGAGGGAGGGTGAAGGACAAGTAAAGAAGGGAAGGAGACAGAAAAGAGGAGGGGGGGGGGGGGAGAGGAGGAGAGAGGGAGGGGTGAAAAAGGAGGGAGGGGGGCAGGTAGAGGTGGCCAACGGCTACCGTACGGGCTACCGTACTAGTACATACATACATACAGACATACAGACATACAGACAGACAGACAGACAGACAGACATTCATACATACATGCATACAGACATACAGACATACAGACATACACGCATACATACATACATACATACATACATACATACATACATAAATACATAAATACATGCATGCATGCATGCATAGGAGGTATCAAACTTATGTACCTGGTCGGGCGAGCTACAACCTGAACCCATTCTCTTGCAGAGAAAGGGAGAATCCAAAGCTGTTTTCACCAGGCGCCAAAAAAATTGTGCTCAGGCTACGTAGGCCCCGAGTTTATGTGATGTCCAGGGGCTCCTGGCAGCACTCAATGCTGGACTGGGATGTATAGGGGGAGAGGGACTGGGGTTGGTGGGCTGGGGTTGGGGTGGTGGGGTCGGGTAGGGGTGGTGGCTTCACCAGGCGCCACAACAGTTGTGCTCAGGCTACGTAGGCCCCGAGCAGTTGTACTTCAGTAGGTGCCAAAGCAGTTGTACTTCACCAGGCGCCAAAACGGTTGTGCTCAGGCTACGTAAGCCCCGAGCAGTTTTACTTCGCCACGCACCAAAGCAGTTGTACTTCACCAGGCGGCACAACGGCTGTGCTCAGGCTACGTAGGCACCAAGCAGTTGTACTTCGCTAGGCGCCAAAGCTACTTTTGCTAGGCACCAAAACGGTTGTGCTCAGGCTATGTAGGCACCAAGCAGTTGTACTTCAGTAGGTGCCAAAGCAGTTGTACTTTGCCAGGCGCCAAAACGGTTGTGCTCAGGCTCCGTAGGCACCAAGCAGTTGTACTTTGCTAGGTGCCAAAGCAGTTGTACTTCACCGGGCGCCAAAGCAGTTGTGCTCAGGCTATGTAGGCCCCAATCAGTTGTACTTCGCTAGGTGCCAAAGCAGTTGTACTTCACCGGGCGCCAAAGCAGTTGTGCTCAGGCTATGTAGGCCCCGATCAGTTGTACTTCGCTAGGTGCCAAAGCAGTTGTACTTCACCGGGCGCCAAAGCGGTTGTGCTCAGGCTACGTAGGGTAGGCACCAACCTTCTGTACTACGCTAGGTGCCAAAGCAGTTGTACTTCACCGGGCGCCAAAGCGGTTGTGCTCAGGCTATGTAGGCCCCAAGATTAGTTTATGTCCAGTGGCTCTTGAATTTTTACTTCAACATGGTTTCATAGCTTCAGCCAGCAATTTGGCTGCTCGCCGTCTTCGGCAGTAAAACAAATGCAGTTATTGGCAGTGGCCCTTGGCAGCTCTCAAGGCTGGGCTAGGATGGGGGTGGATGGGGTGGGTAGGGGTGAGTTGGTGGGGTTGGGTAGGGGTGGATGGGGGTGGATGGGGTGGGGTTGGGTAGGGGTGAATGGGGGTGGATGGGGAGGGGTTGGGAAGGGTTGGGTAGGGATGGGTTGGTGGGGTGGGGTGGGGTGGGGTGGGGGTGGATGGGGGTGGATGGGGTGGGGTTGGGTAGGGTTGGGTAGGGGTGGTGGTGTCGGGGAGGGGTGGTGGGTTGGTGCATGTGTTGGTGGGCATTAGGGTGTGGGTGGGGTGGGGGTGTGTTGGTTGAGTGGGGTTGGGTGTGTGTTGGCAGTGAACTCCTAGCAGCTCTAATGCTGGGATGGATGGTGGTGGTGGTGGGTGGGGTGGGGGGTGGGGGTGGGGGTGTGGGGGGGGGGTCGGGAAGGGGGTGGTGGGTTGGTGCATGCATTGGTGGGACTAAAGAGTGTGAGTGTGTGTGTGCGTGGGTGGGTGGAGAGGGGTGTGGGAGTGGGTGGGGGTGGAGGTGTGTTGGTGGAGTGGGGTTGGTGGTGTGTTGGTGGCTCTTGGCAGAGACGCCTAGCAGCTCTCAATGCTGGGATGGGATGGGGGTGGTGGGGTGGGGTCGGGTAGGGGTGGAGGGTTGGTGCATGTGTTGGTGGGCTTAGGGTGTGGGTGGGGTGGGGTGGGTTTTGGTGGAGTGGGTTTGGTGGTGTGTTGGTGGCTCTTGGCGGCTCTCAAGGCTGTGCTGGGATGGGGGTGGGTAGGGGCGGGGTGGGGTGGGGTGGGGTGAGGTAGGGGTGGTGGTGTCGGGGAGGGGTGGAGGGGTGGAGGGGGTGGTGCATGTGTTGGTGGGCTTAGGGTGTGGGTGTGGGTGGGGTGGGGTGGGTTTTGGTGGAGTGGGGCTGGTGGTGTGTTGGTGGCTCCTGGCAGCTCTCCTTGCTTGGCTGGGATGTGGGTGGTGGGGTGGGGTTGGGTAGGGGTGGTGGGTTGGTGGGGTGGGGAAGGGGTGGGGTTGGGTAGGGGTTGGGTGGGGGTGGTGGGTTGGTGGGGTCGGGTAGGGGTGGTGGGTTGGTGCATGAGTTGGTGGGGTTAGGGGTGTGGGTGTGGGTGGGGGTGCGGTGGGTTTTGGTGGAGTGGAGCTGGTGGTGTGTTGGTGGCTCCTGGCAGCTCTCAATGCTTGGCTGGGATGGGGGGTGGGGTGGGGGTGGGTAGGGGTGGTGGGATGGTCGGGTTGGGTAGGGGTGGTGGGATGGTGGGGTTGGGTAGGGGTGGTGGGATTGGTAGTGTGTTGGTGGCTCTTGGCAGTGGCACCTGGCAGCTCTCAATGCTTGGCGGGGCTGGGGTTGGTGGGGTGGGGGGTGGGTAGGGGTGGGGGGATGGTGGGGTTGGGTAGGGGTGAGGGTGTGGTGCGGGTGCTGGTGGGTTAATGGTGTGGGTGGTGGGTGGGGTTGGAGGTGTTTTGGTGGAGTGGGGTTGGTGGTGTGTTGGTGGCTCCTGGCAGCTCTCGATGCTAGGCAGGGATGGGGGTGGGGTGGGGTGGGGTGGGGTAGGGGTGAGGGTGGTGGTGCGGGGTGCTGGTGGGTTAATTGGTGTGGGTGTGGGTGGGGTTGGAGGTGTTTTTGGTGGAGTGGGGTTGTGGTGTGTTGGTGGCTCCTGGTCACTATCAATGCTAGACAGGGAGGGGGGGGGGTGGGTGGGGTTAGGGTGGTGGTGCGGGTTTCTGGTGGTTAATGGTGTGGTGTGGGTGGGGTTGGCGGTGTTTTGTTTTCGTTTGTTTTTTTTGTGGGGGTTGGTGGCTCCTGCAAGCTCTACCATGCTATGCAGGGATATTTTTGTGGTTGGGTGGGGTGTGTGGTATGTGGTTGATTTGTTTGTTTTCTTTTGCTTTTTTGTTGACATTGTTTGGTTGTGGTGGTAATATTTTTTCTTTTTTGTTTTGATTTGGGTTTTTTTTTTGTTGGTGGCTCCTGCAGCCTCTCAATGTCTTAGTCCAGGGATGGGGGTGGGGTGGGGTTGGGGTGAGGGTGGTGGTGCGGGTGCTGGTGGGTTAATGGTGTGGGTGTGGGTGGGGTTGGAGGTGTTTTGGTGGAGTGGGGTTGGTGGTGTGTTGGTGGCTCCTGGCAGCTCTCAATGCTAGGCAGGGATGGGGGTGGGGTGGGGTGGGGTGAGGGTGGTGGTGCGGGTGCTGGTGGGTTAATGGTGTGGGTGTGGGTGGGGTTGGAGGTGTTTTGGTGGAGTGGGGTTGGTGGTGTGTTGGTGGCTCCTGGCAGCTCTCAATGCTAGGCAGGGATAGGGGTGGGGTGGGGTGGGGTGGGGTAGGGGTGAGGGTGGTGGTGCGGGTGCTGGTGGGTTAATGGTGTGGGTGTGGGTGAGGTTGGAGGTGTTTTGGTGGAGTGGGGTTGGTGGTGTGTTGGTGGCTCCTGGCAGCTCTCAATGCTAGGCAGGGATGGGGGTGGGGTGGGGTGGGGTGAGGGTGGTGGTGCGGGTGCTGGTGGGTTAATGGTGTGGGTGTGGGTGGGGTTGGAGGTGTTTTGGTGGAGTGGGGTTGGTGGTGTGTTGGTGGCTCCTGGCAGCTCTCAATGCTAGGCAGGGATGGGGGGGGGGGGGGGGGGGGTGAGGGTGGTGGTGCGGGTGCTGGTGGGTTAATGGTGTGGGTGTGGGTGGGGTTGGAGGTGTTTTGGTGGAGTGGGGTTGGTGGTGTGTTGGTGGCTCCTGGCAGCTCTCAATGCTAGGCAGGGATGGGGGTGGGGTGGGGTGGGGTAGGGGGTGAGGGTGGTGGTGCGGGTGCTGATGGGTTAATGGTGTGGGTGTGGGTGGGGTTGGAGGTGTGTTGGTGGAGTGGGGTTGGTGGATCTTGGCAGTGGCACCTGGCAGCTCTTAATGCTGGGCTGGGCTGGGGGTGGATGGGATGGGGGTAGGGTGGTGGGGCAGCGCAGGGTTAATGGGGTTGGTGCATGTCTTGGTGGGGTTAGGGGTAGGGGTGTGGGTGTGGGTGTGTTGGTGGAGTGGGGTTGGTGGTGTGTTGGTGGCTCCTGGCAGCACTCAATGCTGGGCTGGGATGTGGGTGGTGGTGTGGGGTGGGATGGGGTGGGGTGGTGCATGCGTTGGTGGGGTTAAGATTGTATGTGTGTGTGTGTGTGTGTGTGTGAGTGTGTGTTGGTGGAGAGGGTGTGTGTGGGGTGGGGTGGGGGGTGGTGGGTTTGGTGGTGTGTTGGTGGCTCTTGGCAGTGACTCCTAGCAGCTCTCAATGCTGGGATGGGATGGGGGTGGTGGGGTGGGGTAGGGGTGGTGGATTGGTGGGGTCGGGTAGGGGTGGTGGGGTGGTGCATGTGTTGGTGGGGTTAGGGGTCGTGGGTGTGGGTGTGTTGGTGGAGTGGGGTTGGTGGTGTGTTGGTGGCTCTTGGCGGTGGCTCCTGGCAGCTCTCAATGCTGGGCTGGAATGGGGGTGGTCGGGTTTGGTAGGGTTTGGTAGGGTTAGCTGGTGGGCTGGAGGTGGATGGGATGGAATGGGGGTGGTTGGGTTTGGTAGGGTTTGGTAGGGTTAGCTGGTGGGCTGGGGGTGGATGGGCTGGAATGGGGGTGGTTGGGTTTGGTAGGGTTTGGTAGGGTTAGCTGGTGGGTTGGGGGTGGATGGGATGGAATGGGGGTGGTTGGGTTTGGTAGGGTTTGGTAGGGTTTGGTAGGGTTAGCTGGTGGCTGGGGGTGGATGGGATGGAATGGGGGTGGTTGGGTTGGGTAGGGTTTGGTAGGGTTAGCTGGTGGGCTGGGGGTGGATGGGCTGGAATGGGGGTGGTCGGGTTTGGTAGGGTTTGGTAGGGTTAGCTGGTGGGCTGGGGGTGGATAGGATGGAATGGGGGTGGTTGGGTTTGGTAGGGTTTGGTAGGGTTAGCTGGTGGGCTGGGGGTGGATGGGATGGAATGGGGGTGGTTGGGTTTGGTAGGGTTTGGTAGGGTTAGCTGGTGGGCTGGGGGTGGATGGGATGAGGTCTGGTAGGGCAGTGTTGGGTGGGTTTGGTATGGTGGGTTGGGGTGGGGTGAGTGGGGTTGGTTATGTGAGGGTTGGGTGGAGCTACGTACGGTCTTTACTACCTGGTCTTTACTACCTGGCACGTCCTTGAAATAAAAACTTTTGGACCCAGAAAGCATCGTTTCCAAGTCAGAAAGGGTGCATTATTAATTATGGGATGTATGGGTCACAGGGACGACTAAGGGAAGCAGACAGGGGTGCCGAATGGAGACCCCCCAAAGTAGCGGTGAAAGACGCGTGAATCATGAGAGAAGAGGTAGCAGCTGCAGCAGGGGAGTGCACAACTCATGCGGGCGACAATCGTATAGCTAGTTTGGCCAACAGTCACCACGGTGGCCAACGGTGCTCTCCCCGAGTCCCAGCCCTGGCAGGGCCATGGCGACAATTCGTACAGCAACCTTCCGACGGGCCTTATAAGCCCCCCCCCCGGCCGAAACATGTAGGTAGGTATTCAGTATCGACGCCCTGGTATCGACCATGCGATAAACGTTGCCATGCACGTGGAAGGTGCTGCAAAATGGAAGGCGTGTGAAGACCACCATGGACGCGAAGCTCGGGGGAAGAAGCGCGTGACAGGAGACGAGGAAGATGTAGGAAGGAGGAGTCGCTTGATAGTGCAAAATCGAGGACGGAAGGAGGCGCATGCAAAAGACACGCTCGCAATTATGCCATCAACCGGAACTTGCCTTGCGGGGGGGACACGTCCCGGGACAGTGGCAGGGACACATGAAGTCAGGAAATCAGTCATCTGGCACTGTCGCACTGAGGCACTGAGGCATCTGCCTTACATACCGGTAGATTGAGCCCACTGTCCTAATTATCGGCAAGCTACAGAACGGCAACATGCAAACCTACCAGTGGATTGTTGACCTGGGCGGGTTAGCGGTGGGGGCCGTCTGCTTTTATCACATACAGATCGTGTCGCCGTGTTGGCGAGAAAGCTTAAAGATAATGCGGCCGGTTATCAATTACGCAGTTTATCAATTGTACAGGTTGTCAATTGCGCAGTTCGAATGTTGGCATAAACATGTGCGCAACTGATAACAGGCTGGGGACATGACAGATGTGGTTGCCTGACGACAACGCCATCACATGCTGTCAGGGTTGGGCCTGCCTTTCGTCTGGCGAACTTGATACGCGCCCTATCACATGTAGCCAAGGTCAAGTCCAAGGTCCAGTCCTTGGCTCCAAACTTGATCTCCGCGCCTTTATTTGTAAATTGCTTATGAAGTGCTCTGTATTTGTTGTAAAGCCCACTTTATGTCACTCTGTCAAGCACAGTTCCGACAAATCAGTTCCAACGTTAGTTCTACGATTATGCTGTGTTTTCGTGGAGCCATACAAGCATGTAACCAAGTTCATGCCCAGCTGGCACATCCAAGTAAGATTTGAGTGCTACTTCGACGATTCACTTGCTTAGTAGCACACCAGATAATCAAGTAGAGGAATCATTTTGTAGGTTTCAGTTTGAGAAGTACATCTCATACCAAGTTTACTACTAAACGTTTATAATCATATGTTTGGAGAAAAAAGATACGGTGTTTATATACGTATGAGCTTTTAACGTGCGAGTATACGTTCATATGTCTGCCCAATCCTACAAAAAAGCATGATTCGTCGTTAACGTCAACGCCAACGTTTAGTAATGAAATACAGGCAAAGAAGAGAAGAAGCGCAACTCAGAATGATTAAATGTAGTACCTTGGAGATATCGCAGTAGGACTCCAGTTGCATTCTGCACTTAGGTAGCTAGACAGCCGCGTTTAATGTAGTGGAAGTTATATTCACTAGCCCTGTAATCTAAGTCTTCTCCTGACTGCAAGTAGCTCGTCGGTTGAAGCAACACAGATTTAACACACTCAGGGAAAAGTAGGCGGGAGGAGAGGGTACACGAGAAGAGCTGTTACATAGAGAGACAGGATACACGAGAAGAGCTGTTACATAGAGAGACAGGGTACACGAGAAGAACTGTTACATAGAGACAGGGTACATGAGAAGAGCTTACGTAGAGACAGGGTACACGAGAAGAGCTGTTACATAATGCAGTTGTGCACTTCCATACATAAACCAGTCAGACTCGCTGCCATCAGTAAGGAGATATTGTCTTCCTCATTGGTAATCAGATCTTCACAGTCTTCTTCAGACTGCAAGTAGCTCGTCTGTTGACGCAGGGCAGCCAAGGTTGTTTAAGACGCTGCGTCCTCCGCCGCAGACGCATTGTCAATGGGTCTGTTGCGTCGCAGGACGCAGCGTGGGGATGGTCCATTGACCAGAAGGAAGGGTCCGTTGCGTCGCTGGACGCAGGCTATAGCATTGGTTGCATCTTGGGCAGCAGAGCTGGGGGTCCTCTTGAAGTACCCTGATGACAGCTAGCAACAGCATGAGCCACGCAACATGTGTCATTCTTCGGAGATTGGGAGAGATGAATGCTATAAGCTTCGTACAATAGATAAGCATCAGTCAGATGGAGTTGACAGATGAGGGAGATGGCGACAGTACGTCAGGGTACTGTCGTGACAGTGCGCGTGCCCTATCTGGCAGCGGCACTACAGTAGGCGTGGCAGGGTGGAGAACCTGCGCGCTCTAAGTCACTCTAGAGAAGGCGTGACAGCCGGACAATAAAAACATGGGTAGTGGCTGGGGAACATGAATTGTGATGCCACTTCAACGTGGCTTGCTTATACACATAAGCCATACGCATAAGCATGTTGCATGCCGGACGCGGTGCATGCACTGCCTTTGTAGAGCCCGTACTGCAGCTTCGGCCATGTAGCGTCCTCTCTCGTAAACAGTGAACTATGCACGAAAAATAACTAAGCAAGGGCATTTTGGTAAGTAGAAACTATTTATCAGGTGATAATTGCTACCGTGAATGCCTAGGGCAAGAGTGTGGTTGAGTACTTAGTGTACTACCCATGTGCCTCCGCCTACAGATAGACGGTGACCAGCCCGAAGGCTGAACTACCGAACTATCAACACCACCATTGCTTATTGCTAACCACAGAGAGGCTGCATCAGGCGCTACACCTTGCGGTGTTGAACTGAGACCTGGCAGATGTGTGTGTGTTGATTCCTTCTAAGGGCAGCGCTTTTATGGCCCCCCTTAGATGATTATAAAATGGAGTGTGTGTGCGCTACACCTTGAAGTGTTGAACACTCTGTTCGCATTTTACCTAATTTGTTAATGCCACCTGGCACTACTTAATGCCACCTGGCACTACAAGTTTCAAACTGGAAATGGGGATGAATGATATGAACAGCTAATGAAACAACAACAAAAGCCACTCAAACAAATACGAAACTATGCAGATTTGAAGCAGTTGAAGCAAGATGGAGAGGTATACAAAAGGTGTACCTCAGCGATTAGAGGCTGAACAGAAAGTGCACCTCAGCGACTAGCAGTGTATGTAAGCCTAGGCCTGTCTGCAGCCCCATGCTTATATTCTGTACTCTGCAGTGTGGTGAGGTAGTGTTTATGCTACCCATGTGTTACTCGGCCAGCAGATGGTGAGCAGCCTGAAGGCTGATATACCATGTCATAAAAACAAGCGAAAGCATCGGACCAAAGACCAAAGGCACAAGACCAGTAGTAGCATACATAGCTAGTAGGCCCTTAATACCTTGTAGCGTAAATGTAACGAGATATTTCCGTCCCCTGAATGACTCCGGGCTCATTGGTATTCTCTTATTGTAGTCCCTTTCAGTGATATACATTGATCTAGTGGTAGACTAAATCGCTATTAGGACGAAGAGTCAGGGGTTCGACTCCCCCTACAGTCGCTCTTAGCGTTGCAGGTCCTTGTCAACTGCGATGGTAGCTTGTCCAGTTGCGGTAGAAGACCGCTCTCTACCCGCGTACGACGGGTTCCCTGAATACCACGCCCCACCAGGCGTTATCATTCTCTTATTGTAGTCATTGAAAAGCAGTACAGCTCTAGCTCTTATTGTAGTCATTGAAAAGCAGTACAGCTCTAGCTCTTATTGTAGTCATTGAAAAGCAATACAGCTCTAGCTCTCAGCTCCGTTTTGATGGCTCAATGGCAGAGCTCCTTCAATGAAGAAGATTGCGGGTTTGAAACCCTACAGGTGCACTTAAGTGTTTGCGGTCGCTGTCAACCATGGTAGCTTTGTCCAGGTAAAGTAGCAGCCCGTTCCCTACCGCTTTTAGATGGGGCTCCAACAATACCACGCCCCACAAGGCGTTCTCATTACTCTAGCTCTTGCTCTCCACCTTAGGGATCAGTCGCGAACACGCAGACAAACTCATCTCTAAGCTGCACAGAGAATCTATCGCCTCCTGTACCAGCATTCTTGCCACACGTCGCATGAAGGAGTCCCTCCTGCCTGGAGGGTGACACTTACTATGTCTGCCATGGTGACTTTCCCCAGCTGCGGCGTACGGGAGGGTCCCCGTAACACCACGCCCCTCCGGGCGCTATCTTTTTTTTCTCTTTTTTCTAGCTCTTGCAGAGGTGCACAAACTGGGTGAAGAAGTTGGAGACCTTGGAAACATCTGCACCGGCTGTGCACACGCACTCGCTAAGTGCGGAGCTGTAGGCAAAGCAGAACACGCTGGAGGAGAGACCTGGGGTAGGACAGTGGGAGAGCGGTAAGCATTGAGGAAAGGAGGAAAGGAGGAAAGTGAGGGCGGGAGGTGGGGGAGTGAGAAAGGTGAGGGGGGATGGGGGAAGGAGGGCGGGGGGGGGGGGGGGAGGGAAGGAAGGAGTCAAGGAGGGAGGGGGGGGAAGGAGGGAGGGAGGGCGGGGGGGAGGGTGGGGAGGGAAGGAGGGAGTCAAGGAGGGAGTGAAGTCAAGGAGGGAGGGGGGGAGGGAATGAGGGGGAGGGGGGTGTGATAGGAAGGAAGGGAGTCAGGAGGGAGGGGGGGAAGGAGAAGGGAAAAGAGGGAGGGGGGGGAGGGGGAGGGAGGGGGGGAGGGGGGGAGTCAGGAGGAGGGAGGGAGGGAGGGAGGGAGGGAGGGAGGGAGGGAGGGAGGGAGACAGGGAGGCAGGGAGGGAGGGAAGAAAAGAGGGAGGTAAGGGTTGATGGAGGGAGGGAGGGAGGGAGGGAGGGGGGGGAGGGGGGGGGGGGGGGGGGGGGGGGAAGTTAAGGGTGCATGGTGGGATGATAGGTGGGAGGTTTTAAAAGCAGTGATGCAGGTTGGTGGGAGGGAAGGAGGGAAGGAGTGATGTCACACCTGAGGCGCAGTAGCTGGAGCAGGCTTCACTGGTCAGGACCTTTGTGCCATCGACGGTGGAGTTCATGGTGGGGTTGGCGCAGTGTGAGTTGGACGCCACGATAATGTCAAAGCAGGCATCTCCTCCCACGGCTGAGGCCCCAGCACAGGGGGGGTCACCGGTGGGAGGGGCAAGGGGAGGGATAGGGGAAGGGGGGGAGGGGGAAGGGAGGGAGGGCCTGGGGGGAGAGGGTTTGGGGGGAGAGGGTTTGGGGGGAGAGGGGGAAGGGGGGGAGGGGGAAGGGGGGGGGGGGGAAGGGGAGAGGGAGAGGGGGGGGAGGGAGAGGGGGGAGGGGAGGATGATGATGTCTGAATATCACATTGTGCCTCGGTGTTGAATCGGCAAAGAACGATGGCGATTGACCCGTCAGTTAAGGTGTTGCCAACCTCCAGGACCAGGTTGTAGGCAGTGAACACATGCCTAGTCGACTTGGGTACTGCCCGCAGCATATGGATGTCTGGCTGTTTGTTGGTGGCCTGAGCATCAATGACCTGATCGGTGGAATTTATATTTTTGAGTTTCCTTTATTTTTATATTAATTCTTTTAATTCTAAAAATATTTCAAAGGACAGACACATAGTTCAGATGACCGATTCAAGGAGGTAGGCAGGCATACTCGTGCCCCTCCCTCCCCCACACACAACCCCACACAGACAGACACTGAGTTAAGAAAGTAGTCAGACCTACTCGTGTTGGCAGTGTTTTTTTGCTACCTAATCTGACCTACAGACACCATCACCCACCCACCACCACCACCTACACAGACCCACACCCACTGACCTGATCTGTGGAAAGGACAGACACCTAGTTTAGGAAGTAGGAAGGCTAACTCGTGTTGCACCCACACAGACCCACACCCACTGACCTTGTCGATGGAACGGACACACACGGAGTTCAGGAAGTAGGAAGGCTTACTCGTGTTGTCTCTCCCCACACCCACCACCCACACATACCCACACCCACTGACCTTATCCATGGAATGGACCCACACAACCAACCACCCACCACCATCACCCACACAGACCCACACCCACTAACCTTGTCGATGGAATGGACAGACCCCCCCCCCCCCCCCCACACACACACACACATACCCACACACACTGACCTTGTCAATAGAATGGACAGACACCGAGTTCAGAAAGTAGGAAGGCATGCTGGTGTCTCCACCTCCCTTGGCGCGAGTACTGAAGTACAGGTTGTGCACGTAGGCAGTACCAGCCCAGTTGGGCTTTACGATCACCATGTTTTTCTTGTTGGCGTAGGTGGGAGGGAGCACGTAGCTGTTGCGTACGCCGACACCGAAGTTGGCCTGGGTGAGGGTGGCTATGTCGGTTGCCCAGTTGAGGCGGTACGCCTCCACGGCGGCGGGACAGGCATCCCCCCAGCCCATGCAGGTGGATGTGTCGCCGTACTCCGAGTGGCAACTGTCACTCCAGCAGTTGCTGTCGTGGCAGTCACAGAGCTTGTCCACAGCATTGTCCAGGGAACTGTGGTAAAGGCCGAAGTTGTGCAGCAGCTCCTGTGGGATTGGAAGGAGGTGAGGGTGTGGGTGTGGGGCTAATGCGCATGCTTGCTAAGGTGGAGGGAGGGAGGGAGGTGGAGGGAGTGGAGAGAGGGAGGAGGCCGAAGTTGTGCAGCAGCTCCTGCATGATTTGTTGTTTGATAAAATTAGATCCATGTTTCAAGATGTAAAAACGATTAGATGTAAATACAATCCGCACGGGGAGTGGCAACTGTCACCCCAGGAGCTGCTGTCATGGCAGAGCTTGTCCACAGCATTGTCCATGGAACTGAGGTACAGGCCGAAGTTGTGCAGCAGCTCCTGCAGAATTTGTTGTTTGATAAATTTATATCCATGTTTTAAGATGCAAAAACGATTACCGTATAATGGAATATAATTAAAAAATTGTTCAATGTCGTTATATACAGTTTATATTCATTGAATATTTAACTACACAAGACGCAACCACACAAAAAGCGTCGCATGCAAAAAAACAGAGACCAGGTGTCGTGGCACGAAATTACGAAATAAAATGACAACCTACCTGCATGACTGTCGACACACGCTGGACTCCCCAGTAAGAGGGGGTGCAGCAGGTGGTGGTGGCGGGTCTGCCGATCCAGCTGTCCCAGCCACTTCCTGTCATGGCGTCACACAACAACAACAAGAAACGTCGCATAAAAGAATCTCCAGACCGGGTGTTGTCAGAAGAAAAAAACTGACGCCTACCTGCATGACTGTCGACACACGCTGGACTCCCCAGTAGGAGGGAGTGTACCATGTTGTGGTGGCGGGTCTGCCGATCCAGCTGTCCCAGCCACTTCCTGTCATGGCGTCACACAACAACAACAAGAAACGTCGCATAAAAGAATCTCCAGACCGGGTGTTGTCAGAAGAAAAAAACTGACGCCTACCTGCATGACTGTCGACACACGCAGGACTCCCCAGTAGGAGGGAGTGTACCATGTGGTGGCAGGCCTGCCAATCCATCTGTCCCATCCGCTTCCGATCATGGCCAAAGCAGACCAGTAATAGTCACACAGGGTGCCAGTGGGGAGGACTATGCTCCAGTGGGTAAAGTCGTTAGCGGGGTCACCGCCCAAGATTTTCTTGACCGCTTCCCAGGCCTGGGGTGGGGTGGGGTGGGGTGTGGGTGGGGTCAATATTTGAGCTGGTGGTGGTGCCAGTGGGGAGGACTACGCTCCAGTGGGTAAAGTCGTTAGCGGGGGTCACCGCCCAAGATTTTCTTGACCGCTTCCCAGGCCTGGGGTGGGTGGGGTGGGGTGTGGGTGGGGTCAATATTTGAGCTGGTGGTGGGGCCAGTGGGGAGGACTATGTTCCAGTGGGTGAAGTCAGTAGTGGGGTGAGGGGAGGTTGCGTAGCGTAGAGAGGGGAGGGGGAGGGGGAGGGGGGGAGGGGGGGAGGGGGGGAAGGGGGGTTGAGATTTGAACTGGTGTTTGCGGGGTGAGGTAGGAGTAGTGAGGGGCAGGAAACGTGCTGGTCGGGGTGGGGGAGGGGGGAGGGGGGGTTGAGATTTGAGCTGGTGGTTGCGGGGTGAGGTAGGAGTAGTGAGGGGCAGGAAACGTGCTGGTCGGGGTAGGGGTAGGGGTAGGGGTAGGGGTAGGGGATAGGGGGGAGGGGGGTTGAGATTTGAGCTGGTGGTTGCGGGTTGCGGTGGAAGTGGTGAGGTGCTGGAAAAGTGCTGGTCAGGGTGGGGGGTGGGGAAAGGGGGGTGGGGGGAGGGGGGTTGAGATTTGAGCTGGTGGTTGCGGGGTGAGGTGGGAATAGTGAGGGCAGGAAACGTGCTGGTCGGGGTGGGGGGGAGGGGGAGGGGGGAGGGGGGTTGAGATTTGAGCTGGTGGTTGCGGGGTAAGGTGGGAGTAGTGAGGGGCAGGAAACGTGCTTGTCGGGGTGGGGGGAAGGGGAGGGGGAAGGGGGAGGGGGGTTGAGATTTGAGCTGGTGGTTGCGGGGTGAGGTGGGAGTGGTGAGGGGCTGGAAAAGTGCTGGTCAGGGTGGGGGGTGGGGAAAGGGGGAGGGGGGGTTGAGATTTGAGCTGGTGGTTGCGGGGTCAGGTGGGAATAGTGAGGGGCTGGAAAAGTGCTGGTCGGGGTGGGGGGAGGGGGGAGGTGCAGTGCTGGTGCTGTTATGGTGGGGCAGGTGAATTGTGTGTTGATGGGGTAGTGTAGGTTTTGGCGTTGTTGTTGTTGTTGGTGGTGGTGGTGGTGGTGGTGGTGGTATCATGGTTTCCTATACTTGGTCATACCTGGGAGGAGGAATGGGGGGGGGGGGGGGGGGGGGGGGGGTAACGATTCAAATGCAAATTCAAAATTCATACCTGGGAGAGGGGGATGTAACAATTCAAAAGCAATCTCAAAATGCATACCTGGGAGAGGGGGATGTGACAATTCAAATTGAAATTCAAAATGCATACCTGGGAGGCCATGCCATCCTCGTTGCAATCTGTCCACAGGCTGCAATCGTTGAGTGTCACGCTAACCACCCTCAGCTTTGTGGCGAGCTTGCTCATGGTCATGGAGCCGTAGGAGCATACGCCCATCTGGTCTGCCACCTGCAAATTTCAAATTTCAAATAATATCGATGAGTTTTTCCGTTTCTGATGTCAAAAATTCAACTTTCATCGATGAGTTGTTCCATTTGCTATGTTAAGATCAGCTTTGTGTCGAGCTTGCTAATGGTCATGGAGCAGTAGGAGCATACGCCCATGTTGCCTGCCACCTGTAAATTTCAAATTATATGGATGAGTTGTTCCGTCTCAAATGTCAAAAATTCGAATTTCATCGGTGAGTTGTTCCATTTGCTATGTTAAGATCAGCTTTGTGTCGAGCTTGCTCATGGTCATGGGGCAGTAGGAGCATACGCCCATGTTGCCTGCCACCTGTAAATTGCAAATTGCAAATTATATGGATGAGTTATTCCGTCTCAAATGTCAAAAATTCAAATTTCATCTATATATGGATGAGTTGTTCCATTTGCTATGTTAAGATCAGCTTTGTGTAAAGCTTGCTAATGGTCATGGAGCAGTAGGAGCATACACCCATCTTGCCTGCCACCAGTAAATTGCAAATTTCAACGTTGAGTTATTTGTATTTGCTGCGAATATATAGGTCTCAATATTCTTGGCGTTATTATAAATTATAAATATAATTATCTGTTCGTATTTGTAGCAAATATATAGGTCTCATTGAATATAATTACTTCTTCGTAATTGTTGCAAATATCTAGGTCTCAATATAATTAGAATTGCCTGTTTGTATTTGCTGCGAATATGAAGGTCCCATTATAATTATCATAAGTATAAGTACCTGTTCATGTTTGCTGCGAATATAAAGGTCTCATTATAAATATAATTACCTGCATGTTTGCTGCGAATGCTAAGGTCTCATTATAATTATGATTAATTATATAAATAAAATTACCTGTATGTGTTTGTTGCGAATATCTAGGTTTCATTACAAAGATATTACATATAATTACCTGTTCGCATTTGCGGTTAATATATGTCTCCTTATAAAGATTATACATTTAATTACCTGTTCGTTTTTGCGGTTAATATATGTCTCCTTATAAAGATTATACATTTAATTACCTGTTCGTATTTGCTGCGAATAAAGGTCTCGGTTAGGGGCTGGTACGTGCCGGAGCCACATGCTGTCACCTGCACCACCACTACTAACATCTTGATCTCGAAGTTTGTGGTGGTCTCTCGCGTGGACTCGACGGCTGCACATGTAGGACTCATTGCGATCGTATATAATATATAAATATAATTACCTGTTTGTATTTGCTGCACACATGGTTCTCATTCTAATCGTATCTTATAATTATATATATAACTATATAAAAACAAAAGTTTTTTTTTGAGCCAAAAATAAAGTTGTACAAAAGTTAGAGGGGTCCAAAGTTTTTTTCAACCAAAGCGGCCCAAATCTTAACTTCGCGATAAATCACGTTTGGGTAACCCCATGAAAGATGTAAAAGCATAACTGAAATGGGCTTTAAAAGATCTTTCGAATGACCCCCATTTTAGGGGGGGTAGGGTGAGGTAATTGGGTTTTGGGAGGGGGTGGGGGTGGGGGGGGGGTTAAAAACACTTTTAGCCAACTTTATATTTCCCCTCTTTTTGTATGAAACGTCAACAATTCCAACTCCCAACTGAATCGGACACCATATCGAAGGTGCGGTCCAAAATCTGTCTTTCTGCCCCCCCTATATATATATATATATATATATATATATAGATATAGATAATCATCTGTTCGCATTTTCTGCGAATAAGTGTCTCATTGCAATCACATCTAGTACATACATATAATTACCTGTTCATATTTGCTGCGAATGAGGGTCTCCGACAGGGGCTGGTACGTGCCGGAGCCACATGCTGTCACCTGCACCACCACTACTAACATCTTGATCTCGAAGTTTGTGGTGGTCTCTCCCGTGGACTCGACGACGAGGGGGGCTTGGATAGATGCGGCGATGAACTCTGCCTTGCCCATACCGATGCACTTGAAGATCTGTAGAGGGAGGTATGGGTGTGGGTGGGTGTGGGTGGGGGGCTGCTGCGCATGCTTGAGAAGATGCATGTGCTACTACTGACACACAGCGCTGTACAGTGTGCAGCGATGAACTATGCCTCGCCCATACCGATGCACTTAAAGATCTGTAGAGGGAGGTATGGGTGTGGGTGGGTGTGGGTGTGGGGCTGCTGCGCATGCTTGAGAAGATGCATGTGCTACTACTGACACACAACACTGTACAATGTGCGGCGATGAACTATGCCTCGCCCATACCGATGCACTTGAAGATCTGTAGAGGGAGGTATGGGTGTGGGTGGGTGTGGGTGTGGGGCTGCTGCGCATGCTTGAGAAGATGCATGTGCTACTACTGACACACAACACTGTACAGTGTGCGGCGATGAACTATGCCTCGCCCATACCGATGCACTTGAAGATCTGTAGAGGGAGGTATGGGTGTGGGTGGGTGTGGGTGTGGGGCTGCTGCGCATGCTTGAGAAGATGCATGTGCAACTACTGACACACAACGCTGTACAGTGTGCGGCGATGAACTATGCCTCACCCATACCGATGCACTTGAAGATCTGTAGAGGGAGGTATGGGTGTGGGTGGGTGTGGGTGGGGGGCTGCTGCGCATGCTTGAGAAGATGCATGTGCTACTACTGACGCACAACGCTGTACAGTGTGCGGCGATGAACTATGCCTCACCCATACCGATGCACTTGAAGATCTGTAGAGGGAGGTATGGGTGTGGGTGGGTGTGGGTGGGGGGCTGCTGCGCATGCTTGAGAAGATGCATGTGCTACTACTGACACACAACGATGTACAGTGTGCGGCGATGAACTATGCCTCGCCCATACCGATGCACTTGAAGATCTGTAGAGGGAGGTATGGGTGTGGGTGGGTGTGGGTGTGGGGCTGCTGCGCATGCTTGAGAAGATGCATGTGCTACTACTGACACACAACACTGTACAGTGTGCGGCGATGAACTATGCCTCGCCCATACCGATGCACTTGAAGATATGTAGAGGGAGGTATGGGTGTGGGTGGGTGTGGGTGTGGGGCTGCTGCGCATGCTTGAGAAGATGCATGTGCTACTACTGACACACAACGCTGTACAGTGTGCGGCGATGAACTATGCCTCGCCCATACCGATGCACTTGAAGATCTGTGAAGGGAGGTGTGGGTGTTGGTGTGGGACTTGCGCATGCTTGCTGAAGTGCAGGGAGGGATGTGGAGGGATGTGGAGAGAGGGAGGTGAGGGAGGTGGAAGGGAGGTGGAGGGAGGGAGGTGGAGGGTCAGCACCAACGCAAGGAATCACAACGTTGTTCATATTCAAACACGAGAGATACAAATTCAATCGCGTATTAGTACAACTTACATTGTCAGCACCAAGGCCGGGAATTAAAACGTTCAATTCAAAGATGAGAGACACAAATTCAAACATGAAAAATAAATATACAAACATGTGAGATACAAATTCAAACATAAAAGGTGCATATTCAAACATGAGATACAAATTCAAACGTAAGAGATAAAATTTCAACCGCGTAGCATTACAACTCACAATGTCAGCACCAAGGCCGGGAATCAAAACGTTGTATAGATTCAAACATGTGAGATACAGATTCAAACATAAAAAATAAATATGTGACCATGAGAAATGCATGTTCAAACACGAGAGATACAGATTCAAACATAAAAAAAAAAAAATGACCATGAGAGATGCATATTCAAACATGAGAGATACAGATTTAAACATCAAAAATAAATATATGACCATGCAGTGACCATGAGAGACGCATACTCAAACATGAGAGATACAAATTCAATCGCGTGTCAGTACAACTCACATTGTCAGCACCAACGCCAGGAATCACAACATCGCAGTGAAGATCCACCAGATCACCAGGTCCAACTCCCTGGCCGTCCTCAGGTTTGTCAACATTCTCGCTGCCTGACGGGTACAGAGGTCGCTGAGGCAGCTGGATGAGCTGGCCGGAGCGGTCAGTGACCTGTAGGGACCATTTCACCTCCCTGTGGCCAGAGTTGGCGGCAATGCGGCCAGTGAACCATACGTCGAACCTGGTACCGATGGGGTTGCCAGTTCCTCCGGCGTAGATAGGGGGAGGGGGGGGATGGTGGGGGGGGCGAGAAAGGGTAGGTGGGAGGCTCTGGGGGGCGTGGGGAAATCGGGGGTGGTAGTGGGGTAGAGGGGGAGGACTGGGGGGAGGGGGAATGGGGGGAGGGGGAGGGGGGGATTCCATGGGAGGCGGGGTGGGAGGGGAGAGCACGGGGGGAGGGGGGGGAGGGGACTCCACCACGGGGGGAGGAGGGGGAGTGGGAGGTGGGGGCGGGGCTTGGGGGGGAGAGGGGGGAGTCGGAGGAGGGGACTGGGCTGGGGGGGGAGGGGGAAGGAGTTCAGTCGCCGCTAGGTCAGACCAGGTGGTGGGGACAATGTCAAAACGGATCTTAGGGTAGTAACTCGCAATATAAAGACCACAAGGGCCTCTGCCGTCTTCCTGCATTGCTATACGGGCGTAGCCCTCTTCGCCCCAGCCTGTGCCGAAGGAGTTCTGCACTATAAAGTACGGGGTCTCGGCAGTCAAGTTGTAACCCACAAGCAGCATGGCGTGGTTGACACGGTTGGTGCAGGTGGTGGGCTGGTAGATGCCTGAAGAGTACTCAGAGAAGGAATCATCAACCATCATGTATACAGTGACCGGCTGCCTGGCCAGAGCCACTAGGAGGGTGTCGCGCTGCCTGGGAGGCCAAACCCTCTGGGCACCTGAGGAGGGCACCACTCCCCGACCGGACGGGGCGTTGGGCTTGACCAGCAGGCCGTTGGAGCAGACGCCTGCGACAGTGCGGTACGTTCGGAACTGGTTCTGGATGGATCCGTACTGGGCGGCGAAGTCTAGGGCGTCGGAGGCGGTCCCGCCGTTACAGCCCGAGCTGTAGAAGAAGCCATTGTCACTGTTAGCGCAGTCGATCAGCTGCTGTTCGGACAGGTGAAGGGCGGAGGTGGCGACGTTGGCGCCTGACAGCAGGACAGCGGACTCCAGGGCCGAGGCACTAGCAAAGGCCCAGCATGCCCCGCACAGGTCCTGGTCCTTGACTGGTGTGGTCATCCCAGTGAGGCGGTGGTCGACGTATGGGGCGAGGGGCTCGGTGCTGTAGGCCTGTCAGGGCGGGTAGGGTAGGTGGTCGGGGGTGGTTTGGTGGGTTGGTGGGTGGAAGGTGGTGGGGTTTGATGGGTGGGGGGTGGGTGGCTGGTGGGTTCGGCTCCTCCAGACACATTTTCCAGACCAGCCAGGGGGACCTACGTCACCAGGGTTCACGTATGAAATGCCATTCCAACTGAAATAAGGGGGAATAGGAATAAGGAAAAAAACAAAGACGGAAGGGAGCTAAAGGTGAGGGAAGGGGAGAAAAAAGAGAAGAAAAAAACAAAAAAGAGGAAAAGTGAGAGGGAAGAGGGGAGAGAAAAAAAAAAAAAAAAAAAAGAAAAAAAAAAAAACAAAAAAAAAAAAAAAAAAAAAAAAAAAAAAAAAAAAAAAAAACCCCGCACCCGACCGCCCGCAAACCCCCCTCCACACCCACACTTACCAGCAGGGGGTGGAGGTGCCCCCCCCCCCCAACCCACCCACCCCCCCCTCCCACCCTTACAGCAGGGGTGGCCAGTGCCTTAATATTAAAAAAACTTCAAACAAAATTAAAAAAAGGAAAAGCTACCAGGGGGAATGCGGTGGGGCAACAACCAAAAAATAACAAAACAGAAACACAAAAAACGGGAAAAGAAGGGGCGAACAGGGTGGGAAAAAAAAAAACAAAAACAAAAAAAACAAGCAAAAAAAAGAAAAGCATCGCTGCAAAGTGACCAAAACCAAAAAAAAAAACAAAAATAAACAAGTCGGAAAAGAAGGTGGACGGGACGTGGGTGACACAGGGGCCCCAACAAAAAAAAAACACCCACCTCCACACACTTACCAGCAGGCGGTGGCAGTGCCCCAACCCCCACCAACACCACCCACACACTTACCAGCAGGCGGCCGGTGCCCCCCCAACCCACCCCCACCCCCCACCCCCACTCCCACACTACCGCAGGTGGCTAGTGCCCCCCCCCACACACCACCCCACACCCCCAAACTACCAGCCAGGTGGCCGGTTTTTGCCCCGCCCCCCCACACCCCACCCACACACACACTTACCAGCAGGTGGCGGTGCTTGCCGGTTGGGCTGACATCCGTCTCATCCACACCCTCGTCGAGACCAGCCAGAGGGTCAACAGTCATCAACACAGAGGATGTGAACTCATCTTTGGAGAGGTCAGAAAATTTGTTCAGGCCGGACTGCAGGGGGGGGAGGGGGGGAGGGGGGGGAGAAGAGGAGGGTGAGTTGGGGGGTTCAATGGTTGATCATTTCGCTGGACTGAAGAAGGTTACTAAGACAGTTCCCACGTGGGTAAGCCATTACTAAGCCACTTACCTCGTAGGAGGTAAGCCATTACTAAGCCATTACTAAGCCACTTACAACGTAGGTGGTAGGCCATTACTAAGCCATTACTAAGCCACTTACCGCGTAGGTGGTAGGCCATTACTAATCCATTACTAAGCCATTTACCACGTAGGTGGTAGGCCATTACTAAGCCATTACTAAGCCACTTACCACGTAGGTGGTAGGCCATTACTAAGCCATTACTAAGCCACTTACCACGTGGGTGGTAGGCCATTACTATGCCATTACTAAGGCACTCACCACGAAGGTGGTAGGCTATTACTAAGGCAATACTAAGCCACGCAGGTAGTAAGCCATTACTAAGCCACTTACCGCGTAGGTGGTAAGCCGTTACTAAGCAACTTGCCACGTAGGTGGTAGGCCATTACTAAGCCATTACTACACCATTCCTAAGCCATTTACCACGTAGGTGGTAGGCCATTACTAAGCCATTACTAAGCCACTTACCACGTAGGTGGTAGGCTATTACTAAGGCAATACTAAGCCACGCAGGTAGTAAGCCATTACTAAGCCACCTACCGCGTAGGTGGTAAGCCATTACTAAGCAACTTGCCACGTAGGTGGTAGGCCATTACTAAGCCATTACTACACCATTCCTTAGCCATTTACCACGTAGGTGGTAGGCCATTACTAAGCCATTACTACACCATTCCTTAGCCATTTACCACGTAGGTGGTAGGCCATTACTAAGCCATTACTAAGCCACTTACCACGTAGGTGGTGGCTGTATCCACATTCTTGCTGGCTACCTTTTTCAGGTTCTCGACAAACACCTCAAACTTCTTCTCAGCCTCCTCATTAGATGCGTACGACTTCCCAAACTTCTGCGTGTACGTCCCAAAGATGTTCAACAGCGCTGTGCTGTCGTTTGCTGAGGCCTCGATGAGATCTTGCACTTGTTTTCCTTGCTGCTTAGCCTCGTCCAGCGTCACTGCACGGTCTTCAATGCCCACCAAGGACTTGGACAGAGACGAAGGGCGCTTGGCTTCTTGAGTGATGATGTAGATAATAGAGTTATTAGGCACCACGACGATCACGACATCTTGGGTGGGCTTTTTGCTGTCACCATTGTTCAGGCCCAGGCCCAAGCCGAGACCGAGACCCAGACCTAGGACAAGGATGATGATCAGCAGAGCGATGATGATTTTCAACAGTCGGCTCACTCGCGGGATGTGGGAAACACTCATGCCGATCTGGGACCGGAGAGGATGGGGGGGAGGAAGGTGAGGAGGAGGCAGTGGTGGTGGTGGTGGTGGGGAGGAGGCTATGGTGGTGGTGGTGGTGGTGGTGATGATGGTGGTGATGATGGTGGTGAATCAAGCATACCCAGTGTCGGCTGACTCGAGGGATGTTGGAGACACTCATGCCGACCTGGAGCACCAAGTTTAGGTTAAGGAGTTTCAGGGTTTAGGGTTTAGGGTTTACAGCCAACCCAGGGCAGGAGAGGGTAGCGGAGAAGGAATGCAGGTAAGGATAAGGAGATGGTGGTGGTGATGTGGCGGTGGTGATGGAGGTAGAGGTGGTGGTGGTGGTGGTGGTGGCGATAGTGGTGGCGTTGTAGTTTGTTTCATGCTTAACCTTTCTTCATGACTATATCAAACTATATCAGATGATGGCATACTGCCCTTCCCTGCTGATAATAAAAAGCACTTGATGAACCAGTCGCCAGGGTTAGTTCAGTATATGGAGGGCCTCAGTCTCCGGGCCGTCCCACTAAAGGCTACCAGGACGCTGTCCCAGGAGGAAGCCTGCCATAAAGCTACAAGGTAACCCACTTTCTGAACTGAAAATTAAACTCTGCCTTCAGATCTTGAGCTGACCAGGCTAGCATGTGGAGGACTCCAGCTCTTGAGCTATTTAGATGAACCGAAGTACAAATGAAGTACATGGAGGACTCAAGATCTGGAGCTAATTAGACAACTGTACTACTAAGTGAAGTACTAAGTGAAGTACTACCTGAAATACTAAATGAAATGCTTCAGGTCGTTCATCAGAATGTTCTTGTGTGTAAGAAAGTCGGTGCTAGTGATGTTGCTGCTGTCCTGGTGTCTTAAGCAAAGTCCGTAGTTCTTCTTACCTCTCCTGAGTTATCAACAGGATGGCCAGCAGCAATGCTGGGGTTGCCAATGGGCATAACCACGGAGGATGATCTGGAGGCGACTCCATAGCTTCCAGTAGCCGAGGTTTTGGAGGCTCTAGATTTCTGCGCGTGGGGAGGTGATCAGGGCAGGTGAGCTTCCGCGCCATGGGTTCGGATGTTGAAGTGGAGAGGGGCATTTGGAGTCCAGGAGAGAAGTACGGTAATGACGTGTAAGCTTAGTCAGAGAGTGTAAGCACAGCCATATATATGAGTCTCGGGGGGTGCGGCGGAAAAGGAAAAGCGTCTGGATAGTTCCCAGGCCTGGCTGGTTGGTTAGTTTCCAGGGTTATGCTGGTGGTGTGCTGAACTATGAAGAGGGATTGGAACGCGTGCTACCAGTGGTCTCTGGTGCTTATGGAACTTGGATAATGAAAGTGGTCGAGAAAGGGGTGGGGAGAGGTACATGGGTCGTCTGGTGGGATGATAATCGAGCGCAGATTGAGAAACACTCAAAGTCTCGGGTCATCAGCGGAATAGACACTGTGTGAGGGAAGCGACCAAGGATGGTGTGTGCACCATGTAGGTTTGTGTCGGATCGTGCCGCGGGAATTGAGATACGCTCGCATACGATGTTCGTCACCGAATAGACGGACTCACCTCGATGTCCTGCTCTGGCGAGTTCTTTGTAAATGACGGCAGCGACATGGTTGTAGTAAAAATGCAAGCCTCCTGCTGCTCAGGGGTGGTGGCGTTCGAAGCTCGACAAACTAATACGCTTAGGGCTGATAGTCTGCTGGAAATCTGGCGCTAAGGTAGGTTGTAGGGTTAGAAGCGGAGCCAGGCGAGGAAGAGCTCGCTTGCAAGTCAAGAGGGATGAATGGATGGCTAGATGAATACCAAGTTTCACTAGTTTGAACCTTAAATTGTGAGCAGGGAGCACGCGTGTACATCAGCTGGCTACCGGAAGACGGAGCGGGAGCTTCCGACCCACTTCGCATCCAAGTGGCTGTAGCTGCAATAGTGCGGGCCGTTGGTATCCTACGTGTCATGCATCGATGGGGCGATGGATGGGCGCGCGCGCGCACGAGGCCAAATGAAAGCGTAACCCGGCGTAACCGTACTGCCAGGCAGGGCTAGTCACTCGAAAATTGCCGTGTGGGCGTCTGTTTTGATTGATCAACTGCCCGTGGTCGTCCGACCTGGCATCATACCTTGAAACGGATGGGCGTCGGAAGGGCAGAGTGGTTCCCAACCGCCAGGGTGCTGTGCGCGTGGCGTCGAGAAGCAGGCGGCAGGCCGTGAAGCAGGAAGCAGTTTGGTACTGCTGAGCACTCCCATTTTTTCGATAGGCCTGCCGCCTGCCGTTTCGCTCATCTGGTGCAAGGCGTGGTAGCCGAACTGCCCACAAAATGTAGCAGCGCCATGGGGTACCGTACTTACATGGGTCCGTGGGTAGAGAGGAGGGTAGAGCCCCCCCCCCCCCCCCCCCCCCCCCCCCCCCCCGCCAGGTTGACTAGACTTTCTCCCTCGTCACATGTCCACTACCTGCCGCATGCTGTCACTGGCAGAGTTGTAAGTCAGCTGTGTATGGGCGTCTCCCCCATGTGGGGGTGGGGGTGGGGGTAGGAGTGGGAGTGGGAGTGGGGGTAAGGGGGGAGGGGCAGAGGTCCCTCAAGTTTAAGTAGTAAAATTGTTCAACTGCCCACGTTTGCTCCGTCCGCACTCCACAGACGCTGAGGAGCTTGAAGGCTGTAGAACTATGAACTGTTAACATGCCAACAACCATTACAATGCTTAGCATGCGCCTATGAGCACAGCCGTATGCTTTTGCCGTATGCTTTTGCCTGCACTGAAAAACTTGTACACTACCAGTAGAGAATGCATCCAGACGCATAGCACGTTAAATTTTTGGTTTCTCTGTCATACACCCAGCTTCTATGGACCTTGGAGGTTATAATTGTTTGAATTCAAACAGCACCGTATGCTTCGGTTTCTTTGGAGACGAAAAAGGAAGAACACACAAATGTTCACGCAAAAATGGAAAAAAGCTGCTGACGCCTGACGGGTTGTAAACAAACCTAAGGGCTGACAAATTGCAGCTTTTGCCATGTAACCCAGTTCAAGGTCAACCAATACATAGACTGTTTAATTCCCTGGTTAAAGGCTGATCGGTCATGTAATTAAAATAACAACTTGAAGGCTCCATCTTTACAGCAAGTCGACAAATCAATACCGGTACTACCACACAGGGTACTTCCAAGCGCGTGTTTGTGCGCGCTGCCTTATTGAGCCCCACTGTGCGTTTCGCACAGTTTTTTGCAACCCCCTGTGGGCGCAGCAAGCGATTTATGCGTTTTTTGCACTGCAAAGCGCAGTTTTGTTTGTTTTAAAGTGCGATAAAGCGCTGGCCAATTGGGTTAATGGAAGTACCCTGCCACCACACAGAGTTAGAATGTTGCTTTGTTGTTTTCCCGGCCTCCTGCCAGAATCGGCGAGCAGCCTAAAGGTCACAGCCTCGTTACACACTTGTAAAATGTAAACTAGTATACCAGTACACCCGAAGACTGTAAATTATTTTTCAAACTAAATTGTGTGGTTCCTATGCGGTGCCAGAACCCCCTTCGGTCGCTCTTGTCGTTGCTGATCGTCGTCAACCGCGATGGTAGCTTGTCCAGTTGAGGTAGGAGACCGCTCCCCACCCGCGTACGACGGGCTCCCTTAACACCACGCCCCACCAGGCGTTATCATTACAGTACCAGAACTGGACAAGTCTTTAAGCTGTCTAACCCGCTTAGTATGCTCCCTGATTTCCATGGGTATCACATGGGGGAGGGTGGTGGTGTGTGTGTGTGTGTGTGTGTGGTGGTGGTGGTGGGGGGGGGGGGCAGAATTGGAAGATGGTGAGCAGCCCCAAGGTGACTGAAAAACATGTAACAATCCAGATTCTAGCCCAGCCTGAAGGATTTCCATCCCAAGAAACTACGAACATACAACACGCATACTAACAAGCATTGCGAGATCAATTCTCACACACCCAGAGGTCTAGCACCCTAGCCATGCAAGTCGTTAAACTGTCGGTGCAGAGACCTGGGCATGTCTGTAATCGGTCTGAGTTCGAAACCTGCCAAACTCTCTGATTTCTGTGGCTATCCCACGAGGGACAGAATTGTATTCTGCAGACGGTTAGACGCCGAATTGCCGGTGTATGGAACCTTGTTACAATTCTTCTTCTAGCACCCTGCTAACCTGGAAAGTCTTGAAACTGTCAAATCAGCTTAGTTTTCTCCCTGGTTTCCGCCACGAGGGGGCTAGGAACTGGAAGACGGCGAGCAGCCCAGAGTTGACTGGAAAACCATGTAACCATCCAATCCAATCCTAGCACCCTGCTTAGCTTCTCGAATGCTGACTGTGTGAAAACAATAGTCCAGTCCAATTTTAATTATTTGGCGGAGCCCCCTCTTCAAGGGGGCGGGAGCCCCCATGTTTACCCATTTGTCAGTTTGACCGGGGGAAAAAAAACTCAGCCAACGGTCCCGTAACTAACTCACTTCGGTCAGCCCCATCGTTGCCACCTTTCGTTCCATTGCCAACACACTCCGCCAATTTCCGCGTCGCTTGCGACGCTGCATAGGACTTGTCTCATCTCCCCGAAGCACATACTGAGGCATCCGGCCTCCTCCTCAAGTTAAAAGGCCAAAACCTCAGAAGCAGGGCTAACAACCAGGGTACTACAAAGCGCGCGCAGTAGCGCAATTTTGCGCACACTTTTTGAGCCCCACTGCGCGCTTCGCACAGTTTTTTCAACCCCCTGCGGGCGCAGCTTGCAGTTTTTGCCTTTTTTTGCACTACAAAGAGCTGAACAATTTGACGTTTGTGCGCTTTTAGCGCTGACCAATTTGACAATATATAGTGCCCTGCTAACAACCCTTTTAGATCCTAGCTTTCCTTTTCAGCTACAAGCATCAGCTACAAGGTAGCTTCCCTAGTTTGCTACCCAGCCGGACTTAAAGCAGAGTAATGCATCCGAAAGCTGACAGAATCAGCTTTACAGAACAGCCGAACGATTGAGGCTTAGCCCAGTGGTTGGCTCAGGGAGCTGCCAAGAGGCTGCTGATAGCAGCCAAAAAGAACAGCGACGACCCAAATTGAGAGTGCAGTACACGAGCAACTTCTCAGAGCCCCCCCCCCCCCCCCCACACACACACACGCACAAAAAACCGTAGCTAAAACACTGCACAGACACGATAAAGTGCCTGGGCAGTAGTTTTAATGCCCACCTCCATTAGCAAAAACACTACGCAGCCACGTTGTAGTGCCTAACCAGTAGTTGTAATGCCCACCTTCCATCCCTCCAGACCTGGCCACCTCCTCACACTATCCACACCCATCCGATTGCATTCTGTAATCATAAGTGTGAGGCAGTGGTGCTTGTACTGCCCATGTTACCGAAGTGACACCAAGCTCATGAGAGCCAGTGCAGGTATAGTAAGGCTTGTAATAGCAGTGTGGGGCAGTAGTGTAGGTACTGCACATGGACCAAAGTGACACCCCAAAATTTGAGAAGCGTAGGGTCCGGTACTCAGGACGTGTGGCGGACAGTCGTGCTGTACTGACCATGAGACAACCAACCAAGTGACACCAAAACGCCTGTGAGAGCAGTAGTGTACGGTCATCAGGAGTGTCGGCGGCAGTCCGTGCTTGTACTGCCCATGATCCAACAGTGACACCAAACTATTGAGGAGCCGTAGCATGCTGTAATCCGGAAAGTGTGGGGAACGTAGTGCTGTACTGCCCATGGACCCAAAGTTGTGACACCAAATCTCTGAGAGCTTAAGTGTACGGTATATCAGCGCAGTGTGGGCAGTAGTCCTGTACTGCCCATGGAACCAAAGTGACACCAAACTCTTGAGAGCAGTAGTGTAAGGTAATCAGGAGTGTGGGGCCTAGTAGTTGTGTATGCCCATGGAAACCAAAGTGACACACAACTCTTGAGGAGCAGTAGTCGTCACCGGTTAATCGGAGTGTGGGACACGGTAGTGCCTTGGATTGCCCCATGGAACCAAAGTGACACCAAACTCTTGAGAGCAGTAGTGTACGGTAATCAGGAGTGTGGGGCAGTAGTGCTTGTACTGCCCATGGAACCAAAGTGACACCAAACTTGAGGCAGTAGGTACGGTAATCCCAGGCGGTGTGGGGCAGTAGTGCCTTGTTACGGCCCATGGCCAACAAAGTGACACCAAACTATGAGGCAGTACGTGTTACGGTAATCAGGAGTGTGGGGCAGTAGTGCTTGTACTGCCCATGGAACCAAAGTGACACCAAACTCTTGAGAGCAGTAGTGTACGGTAATCAGGAGTGTGGGGCAGTAGTGCTTGTACTGCCCATGGAACCAAAGTGACACCAAACTCTTGAGAGCAGTAGTGTACGGTAATCAGGAGTGTGGGGCAGTAGTGCTTGTACTGCCCATGGAATTGAAGTGACTCGAGCTCATGAGAGCAGTAGTGTATTGTCATTAGAGAGTGGGGCAGTAGTGCTTGTACTGCCCATGTTGACTGCGCCAGGAGATGGTGAGCATGGATAGACCATGGAATCAAACCCAAAACCTAGACCTAAACCCAAGGTATTAGCAACACGATTCTCCTCCAAATGCAAGCACCAAGGATCAACACCAAAATCCAAACATAAAAGTAATTAATGTAACAATTTAATAGTAATTAATTAATCCTTCCCCCCCACCCCCAAGTTAAAGTTATGTAATTATGTAACCAAGTTAAAAACCGGTGTCCAATCAGCCAAAACTGTTCTTTTGGGAGGCTCTGCATGCATTGGGCACCAAACAAGCTGTGGAAGCAATCAAATTGCTGGCTTGAGCTGTAAGGTTTAACCTGGGTTAGCCTTGGTTAGCTTAGGTATAACCTGGGTTAGCCTGGGTACCAATTCAAGTTCAAGTTAGAGACACATGGTGTTCATCAGTGAACCCACTGGCACAGCACCGGGTTGCTGGCTTGAGCTGTGTAATATTCTGGGCTGGCCTGAGTATAACCTGGGTTAGCCTTGGTTAGCCTAGGTATAACCTGGGCTAGCCTGGGCATAACCCGGGTTAGCCTTGTTAAAGCCTGGGTTAGCCTGAGTATAACCCGGGTTAGCCTTGTGATAGCCTGGGTTAGCCTGAGTATAACCCAGGCTAGCCTGGGCATAACCTGGGTTAGCCTGAGTATAACCCGGGTTAGCCTGAGTATAACCCGGGCTAGCCTGGGTATAACCTGGGCTAGCCTGGGTATAACCTGGGTTAGCCTGAGTATAACCTGGGTATAACCTTGGTTAGCCTGGGTATGACTTGGGTTAGCCAGGGCATAACCCGGGTTAGCCTTGTTAAATCCTGGGTTAGCCTGGGTATAACCTGGGCTAGCCTGGGTATAACCCGGGTTAGCCAGAGTATAACCTGGGTATAACCTTGGTTAGCCTGGGTATGACTTGGGTTAGCCTGGGCATAACCCGGGTTAGCCTTGTAATAGCCTGGGTATAACCTGGGTTAGCCTGGGTATGACTTGGGTTAGCCAGGGCATAACCCAGGTTAGCCTTGTTAAATCCTGGGTTAGCCTGGGTATGACTTGGGTTAGCCTGGGCATAACCCGGGTTAGCCTTGTTAAATCCTGGGTTAGCCAGGGTATAACCTGGGCTAGCCTGGGTATAACCCGGGTTAGCCAGAGTATAACCTGGGTATAACCTTGGTTAGCCTGGGTATGACTTGGGTTAGCCTGGGCATAACCCGGGTTAGCCTTGTAATAGCCTGGGTATAACCTGGGTTTGCCTGGGTATAACCTGGGCTAGCCTGGGCATAACCCAGGTTAGCCTTGTAACAGCCTGGGTTTGCCTGGGTATAACCTGGGTTAGCCTGGGCATAACCTGGCTTAGCCTTGTGATAGCCTGGGTTTGCCTGGGTATAACCCGGGTTAGCCTGAGTATAACCTTGGTTAGCCTGGGTATGACTTGGGCTAGCTTGGTTACCGATTCAAGTTCAGGTTCGAGATACATGGTGTTAATCAGTGAACCACCTGCAGACGGCCAGCAGCCTGGAGGCAGATTGACCATGTAACCAATTCAACCCCGCAGACGGCAGCGCCTGGCGGCCGATTGATCATGAACCTATGAACCCCCTGGCGCCGGCCTCGCAGCTGGAGGCCGATTGACCATGTCCCCATTCAACCACTTGCAGACGGCCAGAGCCTGGCGGAAGATTGCACCCTGTAACTCCCTTCAGATGCCTGCAGACGGTCCGCCGCATGGAGGCAGATTGAGACCAATTTTGAACCCAAATTCAACCACCGCCGGCGGCCCAGCAGCCTGGAGGCAGATTGACCCTGTAACCAGTCAACCCCTGCAGGGGGGTGACGGCCAGCAGCCTTGGGAGGCGATTGACCAGTACCCATTCAACTGCCTGCCGACTGGCAGCAGCCTGGAGGCAGATGGACCCTGTACCCAATTTCAAACCATCTGCGACGGGCCAGCAGTTGGGAGGCAATGACTCATGTAAAACCCCACTTCCAACCGCCTGCAGAAGGCGCAGCTGGCGGCAGATTGCCTCATGGCCCTCCCTTCCCCTGCCTGCAGCGCCCGCGCCTGGCGGCCAGAATGGATTGCACCAGTGTCACCAATTCACCACCTGCCGACGGCCCGCAGCCTGGCGGCCGATTGAATGTCACCACTTCCAACCATTGCCTGCAGATGGCAGCGCCTGGAGGCAGATGCCCTTTGTAACCGAATTCAACGCCTGCCCGAGGCCAACACTGGAGGCAGCTGCACCTGTAAACCAATTTCAACCACTTGCAGCTGGCCAGGCAGCCCTGGAGGGCAGATTGACCATGTAACCACTTCAACCACTGCAGGACGGGCCAGCGCCCTGGAGGCAGATTGGACCATGTACCCATCAACCACCTGCGACGGCCCGCGCATGGAGGCAGCTTGGGCCCCTGTACCCAAGTCCACGGCCTGCAGACGGCCCGCGGCCTGGCGGCCGATTGACATGTACCCAATTCACACCCACCTGCAGCCGGCCGCAGCCTGGCGGCCGCTTGACCAGTACCTCATATCAACCAACCTGCAGTCCGCCTGCCGGCGGGAGGCAGATTGACCATGTAACAATTTTCAACCACTTGCGCCGGCCAGCCCGCCTGAGGCAGATGGGCCTCTGTAATCCTAGTTTAACCACTGTCAGTCGGCTTAGCAGCCTGGAGGCGTTGCCCCTGTAACCTATTCACCCACCTGCCGCTCGGCCTCGCGCGTGGAGGCCCGCTTGACCCTGTAACTCTAATTCAACCACCCTGCCGCCGGTCCGCAGCCTGGCGTCGCTTGATTATGTCACCATTCCCCCCTTGCAGACGGCCCGCAGGGTCTGGCGGCAGATTGACCATGTACCCATTCAGACCCCTGCCGCCGGCCCGCAGCTGGCGGCAGATTGACTCATTGTACCACATTCCACTGCCTGCAGACGGCCCGCAGCCTCTGGAGGCAGATGACTATGTCACCAATTCAACCACCGGCCAGACGGCATGCAGCTTGGAGGGCAGATGACATGGAACCCATTCAACTGCTGCCGATGGCCAGCAGCTGGCGGCATGATGACATGAACCAATTAAACTGCCGGCAGACGGCCAACAGGCTGGTAGGCAGATTGACTATGTACACCAATTCAACCACCTGCAGAGGCCAGCCCTGGAGGCCAAGATTGAACCATGTGAACCCAATTTTCAACACCGTGCAGACGGCAGCGGCCTGGAGGGCAGATGACCATGTAAACCAATTCAACCACTGCCAGACGGCCAGCAGCCTGGAGGCAGATTGACCATGTAAGTCAATTCAAATCCCGCAGACGGCCAGCAGCTGGAGCAGAGTCAGAGGACCAGGAACAAATCAACCCACCTGCAGACGGCCAGCAGCCTGGAGGCAGATTGACCATGTAACCAATCAAAACACCTGCAGACGGACCAGCAGCTGAGGCAGATTGACAGGTAACCAATTCAACCACCTGCAGACGGAGCAGGCCTGAGGCAGATTGAACACTGTAACCAATTCAACCACTGAGCACGGCCGCAGCTTGGACGGCAGATGACATGTAACCAATTCACAACACTCAGATAGGCCAGCAGCCTGGAGGCAGATTGACCATGTAACCAATTCAACCACCTGCAGACGGCCAGCAGCCTGGAGGCAGATTGACCATGTAACCAATTCAACCACCTGCAGACGGCCAGCAGCCTGGAGGCAGATTGACCATGTCATTTAAATTAAATGGCTTTGTGCTACCCAAGTAAGTCCAAAAGACAAACACCACAATTCCGTGGTATTGGACCATGTCCCCCCTAAACCCAGCTTCCCACCGGTACCCCGACTCAATAGCACCCACTTGTACATCTGATTTTAATAGCACCCACTTGTACATCTGATTTTAATAGCACCCACTTGTACATCTGATTTTAATAGCACCCATTTGATACCTTGATTTAATAGCACCCACTGTAATTTGATTTTTTTTATATGCACCCACTTGTGTACATTGATTTACTAGCACCCCACTTGTTGTACATCTGATTTTAATGGCACCCACTTGTACATCTGATTTTACTAGCACCCACTTGTACAATTGCTTTTTACTCGCACCCCTTGTTAAATCTGATTTTTTATAGCACCTCTAAGAACACTCATTTTAAACCCGAGTTTCATAGAACCTTTAAAAAAGCCCCCTTTTTCACCGGCTTGTACGCAGGTAGATTGTTGTAATGTCGGTGTGTTAGATACATGTAGGTGATAGTGGTCCCACCCTTAACCAGCACCCCTTAACCAATCTTCAATTCCACTTTTTATTTCGTGCGACGCGTCGTAGATTAAGCGACTTTGCGCGACCCCAGTGCGACGCATTGCAAATTGAGTGACTCAATGCAACCCTTGTGCGACGCACTGCCCCCCAAAGCCCACGGAGCTCGAAGCATGGAGCATGGGGGCGTGGGGTGGGGGAGAGTCTGGGGGCTTGAGGGGGGGAGCCTGGGGGCTTGGGGGTGGGGGCTTGGGGCTTGGGGGTGGGGGCGTGGAGCTGGGGGCGTGGGGGTGGGGGCGTGGAGCCTGGGGGGGGGCTTGGGGCGAGGGGCTTCTTGAAAGTTATTGGGCCCATGCGTCGCCATGCAGCAACGGAATGGTGACGCGTCGCACAGAAAAACAAGTCCTAGGCAGCGTTGCAAGCGACGCCGAAAATCGGCAGATAGTGTTAGGAGCTGCACGTGCGTGGACCGAAGCCAGTTGGTTATGAGAGCTACAGGTAAGCGGACCAAAGCCAGCTAGGAGCTGCACGTGCGTGGACCGAAGCCAGTTGGTTATGAGAGCTACAGGTAAGCGGACCAAAGCCAGCTAGTTATGAGAGCTACAGGTAAGCGGACCAAAGCCAGCTAGCTATGAGACAGTTGGCTGACGTGTCAGACTTAGTGTCGGTCACACAGTCGTCAGTCGGTTGCACGTCGATCAAACCGACAACACGGTGACCCTGGGGGCTCCCGCCCCCCAGATGGGGCCCCCCTGCCAAATCAGGCTTGAATCCAACTTGCTAGATGATGAATGCTTGTCATGGTTCATGGGGCACCATTGGACTCAGCTTGCATTGCTCCGTACATGCCTTTCCACCTTGGGCACGTCCATGTCAGGTGTTTTGGGCTTCTCGGCCTTGGTGATTTCTGGCTTTGCTGGCTTTTCCCCCTTGGACGCGTCAGGTGTGTGTGTGGCATCTCCCCCTACTAGGATGCTGCTTGCTGCCATTACTCTGACTCAGCCGCACTTGCTCCCGCAACCTTCTTAGGAACCTTTACAACTTCCGCAACTGGGGCCTCAGCCTTTTTTGTTTTGCTTCGTCAGGTGCTTTTGGCTTCTGCCTTGTTTTTTTGGCTTCTTGGCTTCTTTGGCTTCTTGGCTTCTGACTTTGTTTTTGGCTTCTCCGCCGTGGACTTGCCAGCTTTTGTGTTTTCTCCCCCTTCTAGGATATCACTCTGACTCAGCCGAACTTGCTTCCACAACTGGGGCCTCTGCCTTCTCCGCCTTGGGCGCGTCAGCTTTCTGTATCGTTTCTCCCTTAGGCACGTTAGCTTTTGGTCGCTTTTCCCCCTCCACAACTGGGGCCTCAGGCTTCTCCCCCTTGGGCGCGTCAGGAGTGTGTGGCTTCTCCCCTTTCTAGGATGCTACTTGCTGCCATTACTCTGACTCAGTCGAACTCTCTTCCGCCACCTTCTTAGGAACCTTAACATCTTCCGCAACTAAGGCCTCAGGCTTCTCCGCCTTGGGCACGTCAGGTGATTTTGCCTTTTCCGCCTTGGGCTCGTCAGCCTTGGGGGCCTTTTCCGCCTTGGTGGTTTCTGGCTTGGCTGGCACATCCTTTTTTGGCAATACTGGCATTTCCATCTTAGGCATTTCTGGCATTACTGGCAACTCCATCTTGGGCATTACTGGCATTTCTGGCATCTTGACACCAGACAGCTTGAACTCTTTTGCCTGGGTCTGGATCAACTCCACCTGAGCCGCAACCTCAGGTGGGAAGGTCTTGGGGGGCAGCGTAAGGGCCGCATAACTAGCTGCAAACGCCACTATCGCGATGCCAAACAGAGCTTCGAAACCACCACCGCTGCCGCCGGAAACCTCGCCCTCCTCTCCCTTGCCCGCCCCCTTCTTCGACGATCCGCCTTTCGTCCCCCCTGCCTTGCTACCGCTCTTTCCCCCCCCCGCTGACGAGGCTGCAGCCCCATCGGTTTCGGAGCTGCTGCTTGGCTTGGCCGGACTCCTCCGCTCAACTACTGGGGCCGGCGGCCTTGCTGCCCCCTTACCCCCTTTTACCGACTCCCTCTTGGCCCCGGCCTGATCAGCCGACCGGGCCGGAGCGGGTTTTTCTTTTGAGCCTGGACTGTTGGAGAAGAAGCCTGTGTCCTTCTCAGAAGAGGGCGTCGCCACCCCAGCCACTTTAGTGGCCATGGCAGCCACATCGCTCCACGTGCATTGCACTTTCAAGGTGTTGCCAGACTCAGTGGGGATGAGGAGAACTCGGTTGTCGCCATCCTCCCACCTGTGTGTGTGGTACGTGTTGGTGCAAGCAGGTGTGTGTGTGTGTTGGTGTGAAAGTGGGTGTGAGGGTGGGTGGGTGGAAGGGGGGCAACAATGTGGGGGCCATGGAAGCTACATCGCTCCTCGTGCATTGCACTTTCAAGGTGTTGCCAGACTCTGTGGGGATGAGGAGAACTCGATTGACGCCATCCTCCCACCTGTGTGTGTGGTACGTGTTGGTGTGAGGGTATTGTGTGTGTGTGTGTGTGTGTGTGTGTTAGTGTGAGGATGAGTGGAAGGGGAGCAACACTGCGGTAGCCATGGAAGCCACATCGCTCCACGTGAATTGCACTTTCAAGGTGTTGCCAGACTCTGTGGGGATGAGGAGAACTCGATTGACGCCATCCTCCCACCTGTGTGGTGGTACGTGTTGGTGTGCGGGTCATTGTGTGTGTGTGTGTGTGTGTGGTGTTAGTGGAGATGAGTGGAAGGGAGCAAACAATGCGGAGCCATGAGAAGCCACATCGCTCCACGTGAATTGCACTTTCAAGGTGTTACCAGACTCTGTGGGGATGAGGAGAACTAGGTCGACGCCATCTTCCCACCTGGAAGGAGGTACGCGTTGGTGTGAGTGCGTGTGTGAGTTGGTGTGTTTGGTGTGAAGGTGGGTGAGTGGGTGTCGGTGTGAGGGTGGGTGGATGGCGACAGGAGAGGGCGTCTCCACCCCAGCAACTTTAGTGGCCATGGCAGCCACATCACTCCACGTGCATTGCACTTTTCAGATGTTGCCAGATTCCTTGGGGATGAGGAGAACTGGATTGTCGCCATCCTCCCACCTGTGTGTGTGGTACGTGTTGGTGCGAGCAGAGGTTGTGTGTGTATGTATGTGTGTGTGTGAGAGTGTGTGGATGAGGAGAATTCGATTGTCGCCATCCTCCCACCTGGAGGGAGGTACGTGTTGGTGTGAGGGTGGTGGGTGTGAGCAGGTGTGTGCGTGTGTTGGTGTGGGTGGGTGAGTGGGCGAGTGGAAGGAAAGAAACAATGCGGTGGCTATGGTAGCCACATCGCTCCAAGTGCATTGCACTTTTATTGAGCTGCCAGATTCCTTGGGGGTGAGGATAACTCAATTATCGCCATCCTCCCACCTGTGTGTGTGGTACATGCTGGTGTGAGGGTGGTGGGTATGGCATAGGCTTGGACAGCGCCCAGGTGACATGACCACCATAGCTATTAACTAACACTGCTGCTGCCCGCATATTACAACATCATGACATACTTCTGCTGTTTTGTAATGGTGTTGACCACCATAGCTTTGAACTCATACTGCTGCCCACATGGCATATGCTTGGAACTCGTACTGCTGACATCACCACCATAGCTTTTAACTAGTAATGCTGCTGCCCACATATTATGACATCATGACTTACTTCTGCTCTTCTGTAATGGTGTTGACCACCACAGCCTTGACCTCGTACTGCTGCCCACATGGCATAGGCTTGGACAGTGCACACACACACAAACACCATACATACACATTGGGCTGCCCCTGCCTAGTAACACACACACACACACCCAAACAAACACACAAACACACTATACATACACATTGGGCTGCCCCTGCCTAGTAACACACACACACACGCACCCAAACAAACACACACACAAACAAACACACAAACACACTATACATACACATTGGGCTGCCCCTGCCTAGTAACACAAACTCACACACCCAAACAAACACACACACAAACAAACACACAAACACACTATACAGACACATTGGGATGCCCTGCATAGTAAACAACACAACAACACACACACACCCAAACAAACACACACCCAAACAAACACACAAACACACTATACATACACATTGGGCTGCCCCTGCCTAGTAACACACACACACACACACACACACACACACACACCCCAAAACAAACACACACACAAACAACACAACCAAACAACACTATACATACACAGGGGGTGCCCCCTGCATAGTAAAAACACACACACAACATCCCCAAACAAAAGAACACACACAAACAAACACACAAACACACTATACATACACATTGGGCTGCCCCTGCCTAGTAACACACACACACACACCCAAACAAACACACTATACATACACATTGGGCTGCCCCTGCCTAGTAACACACACACACACACGCACCCAAACAAACACACAAACACACTATACATACACATTGGGCTGCCCCTGCCTAGTAACACACACACACACACACACCCAAACAAACACACACACAAAACACTATAACCATACAATTTGGGACTGCCCATGCCTCGTAACACAACACACCACAAACAACACAAACACACAACAAAACAAAACACATATACATACCACATGGGGCTTGCCCCTGACATAGTAGTAACACAAACACACCCAAACACAAACACAAAAACACACTATACATACACATTGGGCAGGCCCAATGCAGTAGTAACACACACACACACGCACAAACAAAACACAAAAAACACACTATACATACACATTGGGCTGCCCCTGCCTAGTAAGACACCACACCACACACCCAAACAAACACACACACAAACAACACAAAAAACACTATACATACCATAAAAAATTGGCCATCCCCTCTGCCTAGTAACAAAATCAAGACACAGGGGGCGGGCCCCCGCGGCCCAGGAAACACACACACCACAGACCACAACAAACACACACAACAAACAAACACACAAACACTCCCCCACCCTTATAAAACACATTGGGCTGGCCCTGCCTATGTAACCCACTCACACACACTACCAAGCACAACCACACAAACACACTATAATACAATTGGGCAGCCTGCCTAGAGTAACACACACACACACACGCACACCCACAACAAACACACAAACAACGATACATTACAAGTGCACTGCCCCTGCCTGAGTAACACACACAACCACACACCACCCCAACAAACACACACACAAACAAACACACAAACACACTATACATACACATTGGGCTGCCCCTGCCTAGTAACACTAACACACACACACCCAAACAAACACACACACAAACAAACACACTATACATACACATTGGGCTGCCTCTTGCCCTAGAACACACACACACACGCACCCAAACAAACACACAAACACACTATACATACACATTGGGCTGCCCCTGCCTAGTAACACACACACACACACACCCAAACAAACACACACACAAACAAACACACAAACACACTATACATACTTATTGGGCTGCCCCTGCCTAGTAACACACACACACACACACGCACCCAAAAAAAACACACCAAACACACTATACATTACAGCATGGGGCTGCCCCTGCCTGTTGTACACACACACAAACACACCGCCACCCAACAAACCACCCACAAACACACTAACATACACTGGGCTTCCCCTGCCTAGTAACCACACACAAATACGCACCCAAAACAACCACACAAACAAATATACATAAAATTGGGCTGCCCCCTGCCTAGTAACCACACACAACAAACCCAAACAAACACACACACTAAACACACTATACATACCCAGTGGGCTGCCCTGCATATTACACACACACACACACAACACCCAAACCAAAAACCACACACAAAACAAAACACACAAACACAATAACATACACTTGGGCTGCCCCGGACTAGAACACACACAACACACACGCACCCAAACCACAAACACACACACTAACATACACTTGGGATTCTGCCCCTGCCTAGTAACACACACAAACCTACCCAAACAAAAAACACACACCAACACACTATAAATACACATTGGGCTGACCCCCCTGCTAGTAAAACACACACAAAACAAAACAAAACACACAAACACACTATACATACACATTGGGCAGCCCCTGCCTAGTAACACACACACACACACGCACACAAACAAACACACAAACACACTATACATACACATTGGGCTGCCCCTGCCTAGTAACACACACACACACACACCCAAACAAACACACACACAAACACACTATACATACACATTGGGCTGCCCTGCCTAGAGTAACACGTAACACACCACACCCCAAAAAAAACACACCACAAACAAACACATAACATAAACATGGGCGCCCCTCCTTGACTAGTAACACCCACACCCAAACCAACACACAAAAACACTATTAATACACATCGGGCAGCCCCTGGCCTAGTACACCACACAAACACGCACCCAAAAAAAAAACACACAAACACACTATCATACACATTGGGCTGCCCCTGCCTAGTAAGACACACACACACACACCCAAACAAACACATACACAAACAAAACACACAAAACAAACACACAAAACACATATTACATACACCTTGGGCTGCCCTGCCTAGGAAGACACACACATCACCACCCAAACAAAAACACACACACAAACAAACAAAAAAAAACAACGATACATACACAGTGCGGTGACCCTGCCTAGTAACACACAAACACACACACGGCACACCCCAAACAAAACACACAACACATATACACTACACATTGGGCTGCCCCTGCCTAGTAACACACACACAACACACGCAACCCCAAACAAACAACAAACACACTTATACATAACATTGGAGGACCCTCCCTGCTAGTAACACACACACACCCCACGCACCCATAACAAACAACACAAACCTTACATACGGGGGGGGGGGGGGGGAAAAGACTTACTTTTGCTCTTTAGTAATGGTGTTGACCACTACAGCCTTGAACTCGTACAGCTGTCCACATGGCATAGGCTTGGACAGTACACTCACACACAAACACCATGCATACACATTTAGCTGCCCCGCCCAGTAGCACGCACACAAACATAAACACAACTCACGTTAACACACATGACTTACTTTTGCTCTTTAGTAATGGAGTTGACCACCACAGCCTTGAACTCGTACTGCTGTCCACATGGCAAAGGCTTGGACAGCGCCCAGGTGTTGTCTGCTGTGAAGGCTAGCTCTAGGCCGTTAGCTGCATTCCATTGGCCTACAGAGTGTGTGTATGTATGTGTGTGTGTTAGAGTGTGTATGTGTGTGTACGTGTGTGTTTAGGTGTTGTCTGCTGTGAAGGCTAGCTCAAGGCTGTTAGCTGCATTCCATTGGCCTACAGAGTGTGTGTATGTATGTGTGTGTGTTAGAGTGTGTATGTGTGTGTGAATGAGTGTGTGTGTACGTGTGTGTTTATGTGTTGTCTGCTGTGAAGGCTAGCTCTAGGCCGTAAGCTGCATTCCATTGGCCTACAGAGTGGGTGTATGTATGTGTGTGTGTTCGAGTGTGTTTGTGTATGTGAATGAGTGTGTGTGTACGTGTGTGTTTAGGTGTTGTCTGCTGTGAAGGCTAGCTCAAGGCCGTTAGCTGCATTCCATTGGCCTACAGAGTGTGTGTATGTATGTGTGTGGGTTAGAATGTGTATGTGTATGTGTATGAGTGTGCTTGTGTGTTTAGGTGTTGTCTGCTGTGAAGGCTAGCTCAAGGCCGTTAGCTGCATCCCATTTACCTACAGAGTATGCGTGTATGAGTGTGTGTGTATGTGTGTGTGTCTTTGAATGTGTGTGTGTGTGTGTGTGTGTGTGTGTGTGTGTGTGTGTATAAATATGTGTGTATGTGTATGCGTGTGTGTATGTGTGTGTTTAGGTGTTGTCTGTTGTGATGGCTAGATCAAGGCCGTTAGCCGCATTCCATTGGCCTACAGAGTGTGTGTATGTATGTGTGTGTATGTATGTGCATTAGTGTGTGTGTATGTGTATGTATGTGTATGAGTGTGTGTGTATGTGTATGACTAAGTGTGTTCGTGTGTGTTAGAGTGTGTGCGTATGTGTGTGTGTGTGTGCATGTATGCTTACTTGGAGGTCGCCCCCAGTGCAAGCAAACGGGCTGCCCCCCTCAACCTCGCGCCTCGTAATAAGGCGTAATATTTATTTATGTATAAGGCTTCTTTTATGGTTGACCCCAGGTCAAGCAAACGGGCTGCCCCCCAAAACCTCACGCCTCGTAATAAGGCGTACTATTTATGTATTAATTTATAATGCTTACCCTTATCTCGGCACTGCCCCCCACAAGCTTCACAACCTCGTTAAGGTCTTACCTCATACTGGATCAATATACCAGCTATCACACAACCACCAGGCACATCACACAACCACCGGGCACAGACATAGCAGACACAGCAGGTGCAGGGGGTTCTGCTGCCTTGGCTCCGATACCACTTCCGTTACCACACAAAAAGAAAAATAAATCATGAGGCTTACCCATCTCTGAATCGAGACGTCCGCCATCACACAAACCCCGGGCCCAGGCACAGCAGACACAGCAGGTGCAGGGGGGTTTTCTGCCTTGGCTCCGATACCACTTCCGTTACCACACAAAAACATGAAAAAGTGAAAAATCAGAATGCTCACCCATCTCGTCACTGCCGCCCACAAGCTTCACAACCTCGTTAGGTCCCGCCTCGTACTGGATCGAGATGTCAGCCATCACACAACCATCGGGCACAGACATAGCAGAGGCAGCGGGTTCTGACGCCTTGGCTCCGAAACCACTTCCGTTCCCATCCGCACTCCTGTTGGCCGTGGCTGCCTTGGCGGCGCCCCCGGGAACAGGGATGGGGGTTACGGTCATGGCGTTGGGCTTTCCGAATTCACACACGACCTGGAGGGCTGCTGAGCTGTCAGCGGGGGTTGCCACGATGCGGTTGCCTCCATCCTCCCACCTGAGGGGGGGGGGGGGGGGGGGGGGGGGGGGGGGGGGGGGGGGGGGGGGGGGGGGGGGGGGGGGGGGGGGGGGGGGGGGGGGGGGGGGGGGGGAGCAGCAGTCAGTTTCTGCTGTTCGTATTTACGTGTGTGGAGGGATGACAAGCTTGGAGCTGGGCATGTGTGTGTGTGTGTGTGTGTGTGTGTGTGTGTGTGTGTGTGGGGGGGGGGGGGGGGGTATGTTGGTTTGAGGGTAGTGGATGTGAAGACAGGTGGTGTGGTGTGTGTGTGGCTGGTTCAGATTTCAGGTGTTGGCCATGAAAATGTGCAGTACTACATATGCAATGTGTGTGTGCGTGCGTGTGAGTGTGTGTGGTGGGGATGGAGGGTGTGAGTGTGTGGTGTGGGTTTACTATATAACAAAAAAAAGGTTGAGAATCCCTGGCTCTCACTTTTGAGCTTTCGTGGTGTCGTTGTACAGCACAGCCTTGAACTCGTACTGCTGACCAGACTGTAGGGGGAGCTCCGCTACCCAGACGTTGCCTTCGGACCACTCCAGGGTAACCCCATCCATGGCATTCCACTGGCCTGCACAAACAACGGATTGGGTGAGCAGTGGGTGGGTGGTGAGCAGTGGGTGGGCAGGGCATTCTCATGTCAGTGATGGAGTCAAGGGGGGCTTGTGAACATCATTATGACGACACACGCGTCAGTGAGCTGGGGGCAAAATGTGATGGATGAGGTGTAGAGTGCCCTCAGACCACTCCAGGGTAACCCCATCCACAGCATTCCACTGGCCTGCAAGCATATAGGCAAATATGTAATCATCATCAGCAGCATCACTATCATGTTTGGTATTGGTGTCTGGTGTTCCTTGCTGTTGTTGTTGTTGGTGGTGGTGTTGATTGTTTGGTGTTAGGTTTTTGGTGTTGGTTTTTGGTGTTGGTGTTTGGTGTTGGTATTCTGTGCTGGTGTTTGGCGTCAGTTTTGATGCGGACAACTCCAGGGTAACCCCATCCACCGCATTCCACAGGCCTGCAAGCATACAGGCAAACAGGTCAGCAGCAGCAGCAGCAGCAGCAGTGGGAATGAGTCCATGTGTGTCATAAAGCTAGAAAAAACCCACTAAAGGCATTAAGCTAGAAGAGAAAAAAAATCAAATTTGAAAAAAAGCCATGTCTGAGCTTCCAAGGGGAAAATGTAATGAGGAAGTGTCAATCAATTGTAATATATAAGAAGTGATGGGGAAGGCCGGGGAAGGTGATTGATAAATTGTAATATGGTAATCAATATGAGGCAGGCTGTTGTATTATATATATGCGCCCAGGTTTTTGGTTTAAAGGATTCAAAATTTGACATTCAATCACAAAGATTGTAATATGGCAATCAGTATGAGGCAGGCTGTTGTATTACATGAGGGGTGCATTGAATTATGGTAGCAATTATAATATAATGCATGTATTAATTATAGATTAGTGATTGAACGTCTACGCACCCATTTCATCGCTGCCACCAACCAGCTTCAGCACCTCCCCGAGCTTTGTGGTGTAGGGGACGGATAAATTGACATTCAAACACAAAATTGCTAATAAATGTATGGCATGCTGTTAACTGAAACGTCCACCCACCCATCTCATCGCTGCCGCCAACCAGCTTCACTACCACCACCACCAGCTAGCCCAGGTTTGAGGTGTAGGGGAGTAACACTTGACATTCGAACAGAAAAGTGGTAACAAGAATCAGGTCATTAACTGAAACGTCCACCCACCCATCTTATCGCTGCCGCCAACCAGCTTCACTACCTCACCGAGGTTTGTGGTGTAGGGGAAGAAACACTTGACGTTCAAACACAAAAGCGGTAACAAGAATCAGGTCATTAACTTAAACGTCCACCCACCCATCTCATCGCTGCCGCCAACCAGCTTCACTACCTCACCGAGGTTTGTGGTGTAGGGGATGAAACACTTGACATTCAAACACAAAAGTGGTAACAAGAATCAGGTCATTAACTTAAACGTCCACCCACCCATCTCATCGCTGCCGCCAACCAGCTTCACTACCTCACCGAGGTTTGTGGTGTAGGGGACGGATAAATTGACATTCAAACACAAAATTGCTAATAAATGTATGGCATGCTGTTAACTTAAACATTCACCCACCCATCTCATAGCTGCCGCCAACCAGCTTCACTACCACCACCACCAGCTAGCCCAGGTTTGAGGTGTAGGGGAAGAAACACTTGACATTCAAACACAAAAGTGGTAACAAGAATCAGGTCATTAACTGAAACGTCCACCCACCCATCTTATTGCTGCCGCCACCACTTCACTACACCTCACCGAGGTTTGTGGTGTAGGGGAAGAAACACTGACGTTCAAACACAAAAGTGGTAACAAGAATCAGTCATTAACTTAAAACGTCCACCCACCCATCTCAGCGCTGCCGCCAACCAGCTTCACTACCTCACCGAGGTTTGTGGTGTAGGGGATGAACACTTGACGTTCAAAACACAAAAGTGGTAACAAGAATCAGGTCATTAACTTAAACGTCCACCCACCCATCTCAGCGCTGCCGCCAACCAGCTCATCACTACCTCACCGAGGTTTGTGGTGTAGGGGATGAAACACTTGACCGTTCGAACACAAAGTGGTAACAAGAATCAGGTCATTAACTTAAACGTCCACCCACCCATCTCAGCGCTGCCTAGCCAACCAGCTTCACTACCTCACCGAGGTTGTGGTGTAGGGGATGAAACCTTGACGTTTAAACACATAAGTGGTAACAAGAATCAGGTCATTAACTTAAACGTCCACCCACCCATCTCAGCGCTGCCGCCTACCAGCTTCACTACCTCACCGAGGTTTGTGGTGTAGGGGATGAAACACTTGACATTCAAACACAAAAGTGGTAACAAGAATCAGGTCATTAACTTAAACGTCCACCCACCCATCTCAGCGCTGCCGCCAACCAGCTTCACTACCTCACCGAGGTTTGTGGTGTAGGGGATGAAACACTTGACATTCAAACACAAAAGTGGTAACAAGAATCAGGTCATTAACTTAAACGTCCACCCACCCATCTCAGCGCTGGCCGCCAACCAGCTTCACTACCTCACCGAGGTTTGTGGTGTAGGGGATGAAACACTTGACGTTCAAACACAAAAGTGGTAACAAGAATCAGGTCATTAACTTAACGTCCACCCACCCATCTCAGCGCTGGGCCGCCAACCAGCTTCTCACTACCTCACCGAGGTTTGTGGTGTAGGGGATGAAACACTTGACGTTCGAACACAAAAGTGGTAACAAGAATCAGGTCATTAACTTAAAACGTCCACCCACCCATCTCAGCGCTGCCCGCCAACCAGCTTCACTACCTCACCGAGGTTTGTGGTGTAGGGGATGAAACACTTGACATTCAAACACAAAAGTGGTAACAAGAATCAGGTCATTAACTTAAACGTCCACCCACCCATCTCAGCGCTGCCGCCAACCAGCTTCACTACCTCACCGAGGTTTGTGGTGTAGGGGATGAAACACTTGACGTTCAAACACAAAAGTGGTAACAAGAATCAGGTCATTAACTTAAACGTCCACCCACCCATCTCAGCGCTGCCGCCAACCAGCTTCACTACCTCACCGAGGTTTGTGGTGTAGGGGATGAAACACTTGACGTTCGAACACAAAAGTGGTAACAAGAATCAGGTCATTAACTTAAACGTCCACCACCCATCTCAGCGCTGCCGCCAACCAGCTTCACTACCTCACCGAGGTTTGTGGTGTAGGGGATGAAACACTTGACGTTCGAACACAAAAGTGGTAACAAGAATCAGGTCATTAACTTAAACGTCCACCCACCCATCTCAGCGCTGCCGCCAACCAGCTTCACTACATCACCGAGGTTTGTGGTGTAGGGGATGAAACACTTGACGTTCAAACACAAAAGTGGTAACAAGAATCAGGTCATTAACTTAAACGTCCACCCACCCATCTCATCGCTGCCGCCAACCAGCTTCACTACCTCACCGAGGTTTGTGGTGTAGAGGATGAAACACTTGACATTCAAAACACAAAGTGGTAACAAGAATCAGGTCATTAACTTAAACGTCCACCCACCCATCTCAGCGCTGCTGCCAACCAGCTTCACTACCTCACCGAGGTTGTGGTGTAGGGGATGAACACTTGACGTTCAAACACAAAAGTGGTAACATAATCAGGTCATTAACTTAAACGTCACCACCCCTCTCAAGCTCGTGCCGCCACCTCTTCCCTACCTTCACCGATGTTTGTTGTGTAGGGGAATGCACACTTGACGTTCGAAACACAAAAGTGGTACAAGAAAGGTCATTAACTTAAACGTCCACCCCCCCATCTCAGCGCTGCCCGCCAACCAGCTTCACTACTCACCAGGTTTGTGGTGTAGTGGATGAAACACTTGACATTCAACACAAAAGTGTAACAGAATCAGGTCATTAACTTAAACGTCCACCCACCCATCTCATCGCTGCCGCCAACCAGCTTCACTACCTCACCGAGGTTTGTGGTGTAGGGGATGAAACACTTGACGTTCGAACACAAAAGTGGTAACAAGAATCAGGTCATTAACTTAAACGTCCACCCACCCATCTCAGCGCTGCCGCCAACCAGCTTCACTACCTCACCGAGGTTTGTGGTGTAGGGGATGAAACACTTGACATTCAAACACAAAAGTGGTGACAAGAATCAGGTCATTAACTTAAACGTCCACCCACCCATCTCAGCGCTGCCGCCAACCAGCTTCACTACCTCACCGAGGTTTGTGGTGTAGGGGATGAAACACTTGACGTTCAAACACAAAAGTGGTAACAAGAATCAGGTCATTAACTTAAACGTCCACCCACCCATCTCAGCGCTGCCGCCAACCAGCTTCACTACCTCACCGAGGTTTGTGGTGTAGGGGATGAAACACTTGACATTCAAACACAAAAGTGGTAACAAGAATCAGGTCATTAACTTAAACGTCCACCCACCCATCTCAGCGCTGCCGCCAACCAGCTTCACTACATCACCGAGGTTTGTGGTGTAGGGGATGAAACACTTGACGTTCAAACACAAAAGTGGTAACAAGAATCAGGTCATTAACTTAAACGTCCACCCACCCATCTCATCGCTGCCGCCAACCAGCTTCACTACCTCACCGAGGTTTGTGGTGTAGAGGATGAAACACTTGACATTCAAACACAAAAGTGGTAACAAGAATCAGGTCATTAACTTAAACGTCCACCCACCCATCTCAGCGCTGCCGCCAACCAGCTTCACTACCTCACCGAGGTTTGTGGTGTAGGGGATGAAACACTTGAACGTTCAAACCAAAAGTGGTAACAAGAATCAGTCATTAACTTAAACGTCCACCCACCCATCTCAGCGCTGCCGCCAACCAGCTTCACTACCTCACCGAGGTTTGTGGTGTAGGGGATGAAACACTTGACGTTCGAACACAAAAGTGGTAACAAGAATCAGGTCATTAACTTAAACGTCCACCCACCCTCTCAGCGCTGCCGCCAACCAGCTTCACTACCTCACCGAGGTTTGTGGTGTAGGGGATGAAACACTTGACATTCAAACACAAAAGTGGTAACAAGAATCAGGTCATTAACTTAAACGTCCACCCACCCATCTCATCGCTGCCGCCAACCAGCTTCACTACCTCACCGAGGTTTGTGGTGTAGGGGATGAAACACTTGACGTTCGAACACAAAGTGGTAACAAGAATCAGGTCATTAACTTAAAACGTCCACCCACCCATCTCAGCGCTGCCGCCAACCAGCTTCACTACCTCACCGAGGTTTGTGGTGTAGGGGATGAAACACTTGACAGTTCAAACACAAAAGTGGTGACAAGAATCAGGTCATTAACTTAAACGTCCACCCACCCATCTCAGCGCTGCCGCCGCCAACCAGCTTCACTACCTCACCGAGGTTTGTGGTGTAGGGGATGAAACACTTGACGTTCAACACAAAAGTGGTAACAAGAATCAGGTCATTAACTTAAACGTCCACCCACCCATCTCAGCGCTGCCGCCAACCAGCTTCACTACCTCACCGAGGTTTGTGGTGTAGGGGATGAACACTTGACGTTCGAAACACAAAAGTGGTAACAAGAATCAGGTCATTAACTTAAACGTCCACCCACCCATCTCAGCGCTGCCGCCAACCAGCTTCACTACCATCACCGAGGTTTGTGGTGTAGGGGATGAAACACTTGACGTTCAAACACAAAAGTGGTAACAGAAATCAGGTCATTAACTTAAACGTCCACCCACCCATCTCAGCGCTGCCGCCAACCAGCTTCACTACCTCACCGAGGTTTGTGGGGTAGAGGGATGAAACACTTGACATTCAAACACAAAGTGTAACAAGAATCAGGTCATTAACTTAAACGTCCACCCACCCATCGCAGCGCTGCCGCCAACCAGCTTCACTACCTCACCGAGGTTTGTGGTGTAGGGGATGAAACACTTGACGTTCAAACACAAAAGTTGGTAACAAGAATCAGGTCATTACTTAAACGTCCACCCACCCATCTCAGCGCTGCCGCCAACCAGCTTCACTACCATCACCGAGGTTGTGGTGTAGGGGATGAAACACTTGACGTTCGAACACAAAAGTGGTAACAAGAATCAGGTCATTAACTTAAAAACGTCCACCCACCCATCTCACAGCGCTGCCGCCAACCAGCTTCACTACCTCACCGAGGTTTGTGGTGTAGGGATGAACCTTGACATTCACACCAAAAGTGGTAACAGAATCAGGTCATTAACTTAAAACGTCCTCCCACCCTCTCAGCGGCTTCCGCCAACCAGCTTCACTACCTCACGAGGTTTGTGTGTAGGGATGAAAACACTTGACGTTCAAACCCAACTTGTAACAAGAATCATGTCTTAACTTAAACTCCCCCACCCCCTCAGCGCTGCCGGTCCAACCAGCTTCACTACCTCCCGAGGTTTTGGGTTTAGGTGATGAAACCCTTGAGTTCGAACACAAAATTGTACAAGAATCGGTCATTAAACTTAACGTCCACCACCGCATCTCATCGCTGCCGCCATACCAGCCTTCACTACCTCACCGAGGTTTGTGGTGTAGGGGATGAAACACTTGACATTCAAACCACAAAAGTGGTAACAAGAATCAGGTCATTAACTTAAACGTCCACCCACCCATCTCAGCGCTGCCGCCAACCAGCTTCACTACCTCACCGAGGTTTGTGGTGTAGGGGATGAAACACTTGACGTTCAAACACAAAAGTGGTAACAAGAATCAGGTCATTAACTTAAACGTCCACCCACCCATCTCAGCGCTGCCGCCAACCAGCTTCACCACCTCACCGAGGTTTGTGGTGTGGGGATGAAACACTTGACGTTGAACACAAAGTGGGACAAGAATCAGGCATTAACTAAACGTCCACCCACCCATCTCATCGTGCCGCCAACCAGCTTTCACTACCTCACCGAGTTTTGGTGGTGTAGGGGAGAACACTTGACGTAATACACAAAAGTGTAACAAGAATCAGGTCCATTAACTTAAACGTCCACCCCCATCTCCGCGCTGCCGCCAACCAGCTTCACTACCTCACCGAGGTTTGTGGTGTAGGGGATGAAACACTTGACGTTCAAACACAAAAGTGGTAACAAGAATCAGGTCATTAACTTAAACGTCCACCCACCCATCTCATCGCTGCCGCCAACCAGCTTCAGCACCTCGCCGAGCTTTGTGGTGTAGGGGATGGAAAAGGTGACTGACACGCATCCCTCTTTTTGGGTGGCAGTGGCATGGCACCTTGAGGTCAATCGACCTGCATCATAAAAGGCGAAGATGATGATGATGATGATGATGATGATGATGATGATGGTAGTGGTGCTGGTGTAAGGGATTCAAAACTTGATGAACATGCATCTTTCATTCTTGGTATCGTGGCATGGCACCTTGAGGTCAATCGACCTGCGTCATAGAATGGTGGAGATGATGATGATGATGATGATGATGATGATGATGATGGTAGCGGTAGTAGGTAGTGGCGGTGTAGGGGATGGAAAAGGTGACACACACATATTTCCTTTCCAGTGGCAGTGGCATGGCACCTTGAGGTCAATCGACCTGCATGAAAAAAAGGTGAAGATGATGATGATGATGATGGTAGTGGTGCTGGTGTAAGGGATTCAAAACTTGATAGGCATGCATCTTTCATTCTTGGTGACGTGGCATGGCACCTTGAAACCAATCAACCTGCTTTATAGTAAGGCGGAAATAAAGATGATGATGATGATGATGGTAGTGGTGGTGGTGTAAGGGATTCAAAACTTGATGAACATGCATCTTTCATTCTTGGCGGCAGTCGTATCGCACCTTGAGACCAATTGACATGCTTTACAGAAAGGCGGAAATAAAGATGGTGATGATGGTGATGATGATGGTGGTGATGGTGATGATTATGATTATGATTATGAAGATGATGATGATGATGGTGGTGGTGGTGCTTGCTTGCTTGCTTGACTGACTGCCTGAATGGATTGATGAATAAATCAATGCATGCATGAATGCATGAATGCATGAATGAATGAATTGATGGATGGATGGATAATGAATGGATGGATGGATGAATAAATGATAAAATGAATGCATGGATGGATGGATGAATGAACACATGAATGAAAGCGTTGACAAAAGCATGCATGCAGGCACGAATGCGTGGAATGGAAAGGGATGGAACGAAATAGAACATAATGGAGGAACAAATTGTTTCAGGGCTCAATTAGGTATATGTAGGGGTCGGCAATATGATATCATATGATGCTGATAGTCTGACTGGGTAACTTTGGCCTGGGGATTTTTGTATGATTTTTGTATGATTTCATATGATATCATACTCGTCTTTGGTCAACATCATCTGATTTTTGTATGATTTCATATGATATCATACTCGTCTTTGGTCAACATCATCTGATTTTTGTATGATTTCATATGATATCATACTCGTCTTTGGTCAACATCATATGATTTTTGTATGATTTCATATCATATCAAACTCGTCTTTGGTCAACATCATGTGATTTGCCGTTCCCTAGGTATATGTAGTCCCCTCTAAGGTTCCTGTTATACAGCAGGCCAGGTTCTGATGGGTCCAGATTATGGATTGGCCTGAATTGTTGAACCCTGTGCCTTCTTTGGGTGACAGTACTGGAGTACTGGGTGGCAAGCTGGGTACCTGATTGTGTCGATTCGCGTTCTGGGTAGCGATTTGCTGGGTGGCGAGCTGGGTACCGGATTTACTGGGTGGCGTTCTGGGTACCGGATTTACTGGGTGGCGGCGAGCTGGGTACCGGATTTACTGGGTGGCGTTCTGGGTAGCGATCTACTGGGTGGCGAGCTGGGTACCGGATTGTGTCGATTCGCGTTCTGGGTAGCGATTTGGGTCTGAGAGCTGGGATCTCAAATCGGGTCTCGTATAGCGATACTTAAGGCAAAAACAGGGTCTCGTATAGCGATCGTAATACATTACGGGGTGGGGGGGGGGGGGGGGGGGGGGGGGGGGATCTCTGGCTCTACTCCCACAATATAATGCATGCATGCATGAGTGAGTGAGTGGAATAGGATGGAATGGGATAGGACATAATGGAAATATTCCAGTGGCTCAATAGGAAGAAGGCTTGCAGTCCACACTAGATCCATATTCTGCTCCCACAATAGAACGCATGCTGGCATGTGTGGAGTTAAATGCAAGGGTGTAGGGTTTAGGGTTGTGTGAATGCAAGCATGTGTGAGTGGAGTGGAGTGAAATAGGATGGAAAGGGATGGGACATAATGGAAAAAACAAAAAATCCAGTGGCAAAATAGGAAGAAGGCTTGCAGTCCCCACCAAGGTCCTTCTGCTCCCACAATAGAACGCATGCATGCATGAGTGGAGTGAAATGCATGGGTTTAGGGTTAAGGGTTGTGTGAATGCATGCATGTGTGAGTGGAATGGAGTGGCGTGAAATAGGATGGAATGGGATGGGACATAACGGAAAAAACAAAAACTCCAGTGCCACAAGAGGAAAAAGGCTTGCAGTCCCCACCAAGGTCCTTCTGCTCCCACAATAGAACGCATGCATGCATGAGTGGAGTGAAATGCACGGGTTTAGGGTTTAGGGTTGTGTGAATGCATGCATGTGTGAGTGGAGTGGAGTGACGTGAAATAGGATGGAATGGGATGGGACATAATGGAAAAATCAAAAACTCCAGTGGCAAAGTAGGAAGAAGGCTTGCAGTCCCCACCAAGGTCCTTCTGCTCCCACAATAGAACGCATGCGTGCATGAGTGGAGTGAAATGCATGGGTTTGGGGTTGAGGGTTCTGTGAATGCATGCATGTGTGAGTGAGTGGAGTGGAGTGAAAAAGGATGGAATGGGATGGGACATAATGGAATATTCCAGTGGCTCAAGGGGAAGAAGGCTTGCAGTCCACACTTAGGTCCCTGTTCTGCTCCCACAATAGAATGCATGATTGAATGGATGAATGGATGAATGCATAGATGCGTGCATGCATGCATGAATGGATGAATGGATGAATGGATGAATGCATGCATGATTGAATGCATGGATGCATAAATGCATATATGGATGCATGCGTGAATGGATGATTGCATGGATGCATGAATGGATGCATGCGTGAATGGATGAATGCATGCACGCATGGATGCATATATGGATGCATGCGTGAATGGATGAATGCATGCACGCATGGATGCATATATGGATGCATGCGTGAATGGATGAATGCATGCATGCATGCATGGATGCATGCGTGAATGGATGAATGCATGCATGCCTGGATGCATATATGGATGCATGCGTGAATGGATGAATGCGTGCATGCATGGATGCATATATAGATGCATATATGGATGCATGCATGAATGGATGCATAGATGCATAGATGGATGCATGCATGCATGGATGCATAAACGAATGCATGCATGAATGGATGGATGCATGCATAGATGCATATACGAATGCATGCATGAATGGATGAATGCATGCATGCATGGATGGATGCATATATGGATGCATGCGTGAATGGATGAATGCATGGATGCGTGCATGAATGGATGAATGCATGCATGAATGCATACATACATGGATGCATGCATGGATGCATACATACATGGATGCATGCACGAATGGATGAATCACAATAAATGTACAAAGTAATGAGAACGAGGTTGGTATGGATGGGAGGGGTATCAGGGGATAAATGGGGGGGTAATGTGGGTGGTATGGGGGGATGAATGGGGGGTGGTATGGGGGAATGAATGGGTGGGTAATGTGGGTGGGAAGGTGAATGGGTGGGTAATGTGGGGAGGGTGAATGGGTGTGTAATGCGGGTGGGAGGGTGAATGGGTGAGTATTTTGACTATCACACAATCCCTGTTTGGTAATTATAAGGATGCCATCGTGTGCGCCACAGTGTAAATACCCAGAATCCATATAATTTCAAGACATGCCTCTTATTTATATTTAGGTGGGGGGGGTGGGGGGGTGGGGGGGGGGCAGCTCTCCTCAGGTTTTTTAGGCAGTAGGCTGCATTATGGGTCAAATGATATATGTTTTTACTCCTGATGTTACATGCAATAAATGCAAATATGAATTGCAAGCTTTGCAATAAATGTACAGGTAACTTCAGAGGGGGGGGGGGATGGGGGGGGGGCAGGAAGGCAGATTTTTGACTGCGTCTTCAATACGGTGTCCGATTCACTTTGGAGTGGGAATAGTGGAAGTTTCAAACAAAGGAGGGGGGGAATAAATTTGAAAAAAGTTTTCCCCCCCCTCCCCACACACACACCACCCCTCTAAAAAATGCCTACCCACCCCCTCCCCTGTCTAAAATGGGGGTCGCTCGAAAGATCTTTTCTTGTCCTATCCATGTATGCCCTTAGATCTTTCATGGGGTTCCCCAAGCGTGATTTATCGCAAAGTCGAGATTGAGGTCTAAAATATTTGAAAACCTCCAACTTCCTGTTCAACTTTATTTTGAGTCAAAAAAAAGTTGGTATCGGATCCTTGGGATAGGCTTTATTTAAAGCAAAGATGAGGTGCGGCAGCTTATTTCCTACCCCCCCCCCCCCCCCCCCCCCCCCCCCCCCCCCCCCCCACACACACACACACACACACACTGTGTAACTTGTAATCAAATGTAAATATGAAATGCAAGCTTGACAACAAAATGTATAAGGGGATTGGCTACATTGACAGTGGGCCATATGTGGATATACCAGGTTGAGTGGGCAAATTGGGTTGAGGCAGGCCGACAGAGCGGGTTAGGACGGTGGACGGATAGGAGATAACGGTGGACTTGTCGGGCTGAGACGTGGGACTTATCGGGTAGAAAACGGTGGGCTTATCGGGTGGACAACGGTGGACTTATCGTGTTCACAGCCAGAGATACCGAACGGCTGAAGAGTCGTCACTCCTAGGCGTTAACGAGAGGAAATCTGAGAGCAGCTGGTGGGTTACTATGATGGATGGTGCGCGACTAGATTGGCATGCGCATGACGCATTCATAGGCCCGCAAACGGTGAGCAGCCTGCAGGCTGATCGACCATGTAATCAGTCCAGCCGTTACGGGGGGCAGGCCTGAGCCAGCCTGTTCGTCTTCGCTAGGGCTCTTCCCCCATCCGCTTGTTTGCATGGCCCCGGCCAGTCAGGCCGCTCGCCATCTTCGGGAACAGCATCAACTTTCGCAGCAAAGCGCATGTCAACATGCATAGCAAAGCGCACATCAAAATTCACAGAAAAACGCGCTCCCGGCATGGCGACATGCATGCAAGGCCAATCATGGATTGCGTGCATGGGGAGCTCCGATGCGTTCACGCAAAAAACGCGAGCGAAATTTGGGAGCAGCGAAAGGAGGGCGGGTCTCCCAACAAGATTACTAGAATCTGCTACCTGATGATGCGATCCCACGCCAGGAATTATAGGTTTGTGCAAGAACGTTTATCCAGCCATCGCACGATGACCGCAGAATTAAGCGAGCAGTCACACCCCAGAACCCATGAGACCAGGTCAAGCCTCGAGATGAGACTATCGCTACCAGTAGCACCACTCACCCGGAACACGGTTAGCAGACAATCTTCTAGAGAAGGCTTGCCTAGAGTTGCCTAGAGGGCAGGGGCGCATGGCTCCAATCATATTGCGCTTTATTATTTGCTACGTGCAACGACTGAATAGCTCAACAAGATCCGTAAAATAGCAAGAATGGGATAAGTTTAATAAAACTGGGAATCCGTAGTGGATGTGAGCAAGGCTGGGCGCATGTAAAAGTGCAACTTGTGAATGGCCTTCGGAACTTGAACTCACTCGACGCGATGCGCATCGTTCGTTCCGGGCCATGTGGTGTACTGCATGCAGTACGCCGGTATTGACAGGTGGGCTTATGGGTATGTGTATCTCGCGATGCACCCCCAGTTGAACACCGAAGACCTCCTGGTTGTGCTCTGATCAATCAGAACTCTCTGGTTCTCTCCATTACGCTAGGCTGTCGACAGCTTGACTGTTCTTCAACCGAACTAACTACCCCGAGAGAGGCCTGGGGATCAGTATTTATGTACCGTTTTGGGGATCGGACCCTAAAAACGGCAAAAACGTTGAGGTTAGGTGAGAAGAGAAGGCGATTACATTCTGTAGTTCAGGAGTGTTGACTGAGTAGTGGTATTGGTTCATTTAGAGGATATCCTCTAGCTCATTAACCTCTACAGAAAAGCTAAGTTAGTTAATAAATAATATTAGTGAATGCTAGCTAATATCAGACGGACGAGCCGTCTGACCAGAATTTTGTGTTTATGTGAAACACTAATATTATTATTATTGTGACACAATAATAATATTAGTGAAGATTAGTTTTTCAAACACTTATATTAGTTGCCGTTCCCTATATACTACCATACTCGCTTGAAGTAATGGCAAACGATTTGGAAAACGACCCTTTGCCAGAGCGGTTTCGAGTTGAACCTTATTAACAACCTATAACAGCCAACGCTCGAGCTGGTGTATACTATATATTATTACCGCCCTCAACTAAGCAGAGACACCACGGTTACACCGCTCACACTGGAGGAGGAGGAGCAATTTAATCTAAGGGTTCGGCGCCCGTGAGCGCCCTCGGGCGACGCCAGCCGGAGTTGCGCATGACCTGCGGATGCCGCATGGAAGCTTTGAGACGCAGAAGACCGAGACCCAGACCGAGACCCAGACCGAGACCCAGACCGAGACCCAGACCGAGATCGACCCATAATACCCAGATCCCATAATACCCAGATCGACCCATAAGACCCAGATCGAGAGTGACCAGAGTGACCCATAATACCCAGATCGACCCATAAGACCCAGATCGAGACCGAGACCCAGACCCAGACCCAGACCGATACACAGACCCAGACCGAGACCCAGACCGAGGCACAGACCGATACCCAGACCGAGGCACAGACCCAGACCGAGACACAGACCCACGTAACCACGGCCGTGCGAGAGGTGACAGCCCGATAGGGCGGTCACCTCTAGTTGTATTTAATCCCAGGAGGTGAGTATCACGTCACAAACCAGCGACACCGAGGATTCAGTTCGGACTGTGTTGCCACCAGGGTTGTTTAGGACGCTGCATACTGGACTAAACGTTGGAGGGTCTGTTGCGTCCAAGGTCACGATGTGGGGAGGGTCTGTTGCGTCGCAGGTCACGCTGTCAACCGCCATGGTAGCTTTGTCCAGATAAAGAAGCAGCTCCTCCCCTACCTTCGAAAGACAGGGCGCCCTTTATACCACGCCCTTCCAGGCGATATTATTACTCTGGCACATATAATGTTATGTTATGTAACGGACCCTCCACCGTCTGTTTGCAATGCGAAATAATGAAACTTAACGGACCGACCTACTACTCAACTAGGGGCGAGCAAAATTAATAAGGCATCTATTGTTATATATCACATCCCTAGCATCTTGATTAAAGAAGCAAACCACCCATGATACCTTTGTATGGCTCGTGTGCTGGGTTTGTAGGACAGGGCTCTAGTTGAATTCACATGTATGCCTGCCTTTTGCTAGGGAGGCCCTCCAACGTTTCTGACATTTTTACGTGGCATACAAGTTGTTATCAAAACGTGATTTTTTATACTTATGCAAAATTCGTTTTACCCACCCCTTCACTTCTGAGGTCAACAATTTTGAAGAGGTTGTCCCTGCTGATTTTACAGCACCTACCCCCTCTCACACACACACACACACACTTTCAGTCATACACAATGACACCACCGACCAGGAAGTGGTAAGGCACAGCTGAGCAACACACGAGAGTATAAGCTAGCTCCCTCTAACATGAAAAAACAGTGGCCAAGAAAAACTAAACAGATCCTGTATTTTTGGAAACCCTAAAAACTAACAATACCACTGGTTTTCAGCTTACTCACATTCATGCCAGCACCCACCCCACCGAAGCTAGACTTAGGGTTCCCCCATCCAGAACTGGAAGCTGTTACCCTGGGGGCTAAGTAACTACGAGATGGGAGCAGTCCAAGCCCGTAAAATAGTGGTTCAGTTACTTATGCCCACGTCGCTGGTAACTTTTGAGCACACCTACAAACATGCTGGCCAAACCCTCCATTCCGGTGCTCTGTGTGCCCAGCCTTCTGCCGCTGCTCGAGAAACGATTCTACCTTCGGAACTGGGTTGCGATTTGACTACTACTACTTCTACTGCGAGCTGGTTTCGTCAGTGGTGTCGTACTGAAGTGGTGCGGACTGCGGTGGAGTGGTTCAACACGTTTATTTAGGTGAGCGTAGCACGGAACCCCGGGACGGACCCCTTGGACGGACCCGGGGACGGACCCGGGGACGGACCCAGGGACGGACCCGGACGGACCCCCCCGTGATAGTTGGTCGATCATCTGCAGGGGGATCATCTGTCCAAGGTCCCTGGTCCAAGCAGTGCTCTGTCAACCGACACCAACGAACTCCTTGGCCCGGTTATTCTCAATAAAACCAATCCGTTACCCAACACAGCTTCTAGAAAATATTACAATTCTTCACCATGTTCATGCACCATGCTTATTCCCGGACTTCGCACGCGGGGCTAGCATTTGCCGCTTGCGGCATAACCACAGCATCTTGCTTCTGGGCCAATGAAGGTACGCATCTTCCGTTCTTCCGCATCCTTCGATCTTCCGCATAGCTTCCTAAGGGCACGCCGATTTGGCGCGCTGCTTTCTTCTTTCTGAGCTAGCTTCATGCGCCCCGTTAACTTTCATCACACATCCACGACCACGTCCACGTCAGTTAATTCATCACACGTCCACGTCAACCTCCACGTCAGTTAAAGTCGGTTTCCCCCTACACTCTGCCACTAGACCCCCCCCCCCCCCCAGACTGTATTGTGAAAGTTATTGTTACAGCCTGAAGCAGTTCTCCGGCTATAGTGCAACTGCACTGTCAACTATCCACGTACCAGTATGTAAAGCTCAATTATGTCTGCATGCACTGCCATTCTACTGCAATTGTACTGCAATTATAACGTAAATGCATTTGTACTGTAATGCAACTATACTGCATTTGTTCAGCATTAAAAACTATGTATGTACCACATGTAAACTGCATTTGTTAGATGCATTCGTACTGCATCCGTACCTCAATTCTGCCGCATGTTGTAGTGCATCCTTTTACTGTATATCTAATGGACTTTAACTGCACTGTTTTGTTGCATGTGTAGTGCGCTTGTACCTCAATTCTGCCACATTTGTATTGCATTGTTTTACTGTATATCTAATGGACTTTAACTGCACTGTTTTGTTGCATGTGTAGTGCGCTTGTACCTCAATTCTGCCGCATGTTGTAGTGCATCCTTTGACTGTATATCTAATGGACTTTAACTGCACTGTTTTGTTGCATGTGTAGTGCGCTTGTACCTCAATTCTGCCGCATGTTGTAGTGCATCCTTTGACTGTATATCTAATGGACTTTAACTGCACTGTTTTGTTGCATGTGTAGTGCGCTTGTACCTCAATTCTGCCGCATTTGTATTGCATTGTTTTACTGTATATCTAATGGACTTTAACTGCACTGTTTTGTTGCATGTGTAGTGCGCTTGTACCTCAAATCTGCCGCATGTTGTAGTGCATTATTTTACTGTATATCTAATGGACTTTAACTGCACTGTTTTGTTGCATGTGTAGTGCGCTTGTACCTCAAATCTGCCGCATGTTGTAGTGCATTATTTTACTGTATATCTAATGGACTTTAACTGCACTGTTTTGTTGCATGTGTAGTGCGCTTGTACCTCAATTCTGCCGCATTTTTATTGCATTGTTTTACTGTATATCTAATGGACTTTAACTGCACTGTTTTGTTGCATGTGTTGTGCGCTTGTACCTCAATTCTGCCGCATTTGTATTGCATTGTTTTACTGTATATCTAATGGACTTTAACTGCACTGTTTTGTTGCATGTGTAGTGCGCTTGTACCCCAATTCTGCCACATTTGTATTGCATTGTTTACTGTATATCTAATGGACTTTAACTGCACTGTTTTGTTGCATGTGTAGTGCGCTTGTACCTCAATTCTGCCACATTTGTATTGCATTGTTTTACTGTATATCTAATGGACTTTAACTGCACTGTTTTGTTGCATGTGTAGTTATCAGCATGTATAGCGGTGCTCTCACGCGTTTTATGACTTGGTGACTACTTATGTACTCCCTTAGAACTATCGGCTCTCCTGAGCCAGCTTCCCGTGGGACTGAGTCATCTTGAGATGACTCAGTGGCAGCTTCCTGTCACCTACGTCTCCGGTCTGATCTGTACCCTGTTAGGTTCCTGTCTACCGCCTCCTTTCACCACAGGTGCCCCTTTATGGGTCTCCTGTGTCTGTAACGTTATCCTTGTCTCCGTGTATAGATTGGTGCGTCTGTTCCGCTGCTTTAATCTACTGTCCACTCTACCGGAGTGATTTCAAGCTGATAGGTTACTGGGCTCCTCATCACTACCACTGCTTTGATAATGCAACTTCCGCGAGGGTCTCCTGCCGGCCTTGTGAAACTTACCAAACTAAATGGTGTTTCATGGGCTCGTGGGATCCGCAGTGTCATTGTGAGCAATGGATGCGACCGAATCCTCCCGACGGGGGTGCAGGTTCCTCTAGATTGGCTAGACGACTGCGCGCCAGCGGCCTCTGCTGCCGGAGAGGAGGAGATCCTTCCGCCATCGTGGAAGTAACCCCCCCCGGTCATTCCTCCATCTTCTCTTCCTTTTCCTCCCCTGCCGTCTGTCGCCTCCTCCCGTCTGTCGTAGATGACTGTGACGTGCAGACTCAAGTCGGCGACTAGCCTGGACATCGGTGGAGATACCCCGTCTTCATCTGCTCGCGTCCCTGACGTCGCTAACCTTTCTCCGGTGTTTGAGGCTCTGCCTGCATACCGGAGTTTGCCAAGCCGACCAAGCTCCCTGCTGATGTCTACGTCGTCTGTGCCCCCCCTTTGCTCTGCCCAGCCGACTGTTGGCTACTGGCATGAGCTTGCGCTCTAGTGGCTCTGTGCTACCTTCTGGAGAATTTTTTCAATCAAGCTGGCGGATCGCCGGCACTGCCGTAGGGTTCGCCAGAGGAGGACGACCTACGCCTGGAGATTCTGGAGGTGGTAGGAAGCAGGGGGGTATGGTCAGCACCACTCGGGTGCTGCTCCCTCTACCCCCCAACCGGGTGAGTCGAGCCATAGAGGGGGGGACTTGGGATTGACTGATAATCGACGGCGGGATATTAGGACCTTTACATGCCTCGGCTCTGCTCTTCACATCCTAGCGATAAATTTTCGAATTCTGCCCTTGCGATTTGCGATTTTCTGCCATTGGTGCGATCTTCTGCACCAGGTGCGACTTGCTGCACTTTCATCCTCGTCTCCTTTTTCCCATACCTCAAATCTCGCCTTCGCCCTAACGCTTCCCCACCTTCTGTGATCCCAGGTCTCGCAGCGCCGGACTTCGCCCATGCTACAGGCCGAAGTGGACGCCGTCCTGGCCCTAGACCAGCGGCCGTGGAGGATCTTTGGCATGATATCTTGGTGGATATTTTTCTCTCTTAGGCTCCTTGTGACCCCTGGGTGCGTTCCGTGGTTCGACACAGGTTGCTAACTTTGTTTTCCTGTGCCCCTGGTTCCCCCCTTAGGTGTATGCCTTAGCTACGTGAGTTTGGGTTTCAAGTGTTTGAGTTCTGATAGGGCTAAGGATTTTTTAGTTAAGTGGTATAGAGGCGTGGTTAGAATCGGTTGGGCTGTGCATGAATTATTGATGGTATACATTGCTCAGCAGAGTGCGAGTGTGTTATCTACGTAACCGGCTGCCCGATCAGGGTGACAAGACTCTATACGAGTTGTTCTTTGGGGTTCTACCTGATGTATCGTTATTGCGCGTGTTCGGGTGCCCATGCTATGTTACCTTAGTGAATGGGAAGAAGCGCAATAAGCTTGACGGAAGGGCGTTATCTGGTAGACTGGTTGGGTATTCTCTGGTGAGTAAGGGTTATTTTGTTTGGGTTCCGAAGTTGCGCCAGGTGGTAGAGAGTCGTGATGTGCTCTTCTATGAACAGTTTAGCTATAACTGTATCCCTGGGCTCTTTCCCTATGATGGATCTCAGTATTTTTCTCGCACCCCTGCCGCTATCATCGGTAAAGGGCTTGATACTACTGACAATGTCCTGGGCCCTTTACCAACCCCGATTGTTGACCGCTTTACTGGTCATGGGATGACGATGCGTCCCAGGCCAGGTAATGATGGTGCTGTATCGCGTGCGGCGGCATTGGGCCAGGGGGAGTCTGATGTTCCTTCAAGCTCTAATTTATTCGAATCTCAGGGGGTCGCCGGGCCTTCCTCTGCGCCACGTTTCGTCGGTGAAGTCGTAGGATTAGGACAGCCTCGGGTCATAGTGGAACCTAGTACAGGTCCACTGCCCACTAGTCGCCACCCCCCGTCCACCTATTCGGATAGCTCGCGGGAGTTGTTGATCACTTCACCCCCTGCTATACCTGGTGGTTTATACCGGACCAGGCATTGCGACGATGTGGCCGTCACAGATGATGTGAGTGATGACCTCGAACACTGGTCCGGGTCAGATACTGCGTATGGCTGGGGTGTTCCAGTGTACCCAGGCTTCGACGATTTAGAGGCAAAGGAGGCCGGCCTTGTTCAACCACGCATGAGTGCTGCGCTGGGGGCTTTATTACCGGTTACTGCTGATACTGCTGATATCCCCGCCCCCCATGTACAAGTACACTGCTTGTACGTGGGGGCTTTTATTTCTACCTCTACTGAACTCTCTTATAAAGCTGCAATGTTACCTACCAACCCTGACAGAGATCTCTGGCTGCAGGCTATGAAGGATGAGATGGCCTCCCTCCATGCTCATGGCACTTGGGTCCTCACTCCACAGCCTCCTAGGCAGAGGATTCTATCTGGCAGATGGTTATTTGTCAAGAAACATGGGGCTGATGGTTCTTTGCGTTTTAAAGCTCGTTTTGTAGTTCGTGGTTTTCTGCAACGTCCTGGGCTGGACTACCATGATGTATATGCCCCCGTCTCCTCTAAAGCAGGTCTTCGTGTGCTCCTTGCTGCCATCACTCATAGGAAGATGTTTGTGAGGCAGCTGGACATCAAGACTGCATTCTTGAATGCCAAGCTGGAACCTGGTCAGGACCTGTTCTGTTACCAGCCTGAGGGCTTTCATGAACTTGGTCCTGACAATGTTCCCCTTGTGTGCAAGCTAATTAAATCTCTTTATGGTTTGAAGCAGGCACCCAGGGCTTGGAGCAAAGATGTAAAGCAGGTTTTGGTTGCCCACGGTTTTACCATGTGCAAAGCTGAACCTGCTCTGTATTTCAGGAGGGATTCTACTGGTGGGTGGAGCTATGTCCTGACCTATGTAGATGACTTTATCTGTGCTTTTAGTGAGCTGCATAGGTATGCCTTGCTGATCAAGGCTATGGAAGCAGCTGGGTGGGAAGTCAAGGAAATGGGTGTACCTGTCCAGTTCCTTTCATTGGACATGACTTGTACACTTGATTCTGATGGCAGGTGTGTTAAGATCGACCTCTCCCAGCACTCCTACATTGTTGAGCTGGTGGAGCAGTTTGGTCTCACTGCTGCTACCAAGCCCAAGTTTTCAGTTCCCATGTCCAAGTGCACTGTCACTGATCCTCCTGGAGAACCTCTGGCCTCTAACAGCCAGTACCTCTCTCTTGTGGGGGCTTTGCTGTACCTGGCTACCTGCACAAGGCCTGATATTTCTTTTGCTGTTAGCTACCTGTCCAGGTTTTCTGCTCAACCCACTGCCCCCCTGTGGGCTGCAGCCAAGCGCTTGCTTTTGTATTTGAGAGAACATTCCCATCTGGGCCTCACTTACACTCACAGCCCTGGTTTCTCTTTTACTGTCTTTAGTGACTCATCCTTTGCTAATGATGGGTCTGACAGGAGATCTCAGACTGGCTATGCTGTGCTTGCTGGAGGCTGCCTTGTGAACTGGATGAGCAAAAGGCAACCCACTGTTGCTGTTAGCTCCAGTGAGGCTGAGTATCAGGCCCTGTCTCAGACTGCCAGGGAGGTGCAATGGTTGAAAAAGTTGAGAATTGATCTAGGGCTGCCTTGTGACCTGGTCACCATTCAGGGTGACAACTTGGGGTCCTTGAGCTGGGCCAATGACTGTCAGCTGCTCCCTCGCAACAAGCACATTGATGTCATCCATCACTATATCCAGGAGCTGGTGGAGGATGGCCAGGTGGATGTTGCCTATGTTAACACTAAGGACAACTGTGCTGACCCCTTCACCAAGCCCCTTGATCCTATGGTGTTCTGGCGTTTCATTCGCATGTTTGGAATGACTGCTTCTCCTTAAACCAATTTTTTGGTTACATGTATTCTAGAATTTTGGTTACATGTATTCTGGAAGTTTTGGTTACATTTAGAGTTTCTTTACGTTATCATTGATTGGCATTAGGTTCCTATTCCCGGATCGGGTTTTCTATACCGTTGTTACCCGACTTTGATATTTAGTTGTCCTCTTATATCCACTTGGCAAATTTTGGTTCTTTGCCTTGCTTCATACCTTCCCTTACACCCTTCGGGTTTCATTTGAAGTTTCTCTCGATTTTTATTTTTCGGAGTTCTTTGATTTTTTTTTTAATTTGTTACATATAGTTCTATGTCACCAGTGCCATAGGTGGAGTAGTACTATTGTATGTCACCTGTGTCATAGGTGGAGTATCAGCATGTATAGCGGTGCTCTCACGCGTTTTATGACTTGGTGACTACTTATGTACTCCCTTAGAACTATCGGCTCTCCTGAGCCAGCTTCCCGTGGGACTGAGTCATCTTGAGATGACTCAGTGGCAGCTTCCTGTCACCTACGTCTCCGGTCTGATCTGTACCCTGTTAGGTTCCTGTCTACCGCCTCCTTTCACCACAGGTGCCCCTTTATGGGTCTCCTGTGTCTGTAACGTTATCCTTGTCTCCGTGTATAGATTGGTGCGTCTGTTCCGCTGCTTTAATCTACTGTCCACTCTACCGGAGTGATTTCAAGCTGATAGTAGTGCGCTTGTACCTCAATTCTGCCGCATGTTGTATTGCATTGTTTTACTGTATATCTAATGGACTTTAACTGCACTGTTTTGTTGCATGTGTAGTGCGCTTGTACCTCAATTCTGCCGCATGTTGTATTGCATTGTTTTACTGTATATCTAATGGACTTTAACTGCACTGTTTTGTTGCATGTGTAGTGCGCTTGTACCTCAATTCTGCCACATTTGTATTGCATTGTTTTACTGTATATCTAATGGACTTTAACCACACTGTTTTGTTGCATGTGTAGTGCGCTTGTACCTCAATTCTGCCACATTTGTATTGCATTGTTTTACTGTATATCTAATGGACTTTAACTGCACTGTTCGGCTGCATTTGTACTGCATTTGCAGCTCAATTATGTCGCATTTATAGTGCATTATTTTACTGTATATCTAATGGACTTTAACCACACTGTTTGGCTGCATTTGTACCTAAATTACGCCGCATTTTGTAGTGCATTGTTTTATTGTAAATCTAAATGGACCTTACTTGCACTGTTTTGCTACATTTGTACCGAAATTATACCCAAATTATGCCGCATGTGTAGTGCATCGTTTCATTGTAAATCTAATGGACTTTAATCACACTGTTTGGCTGCGTCTGTACCGCATTTGTACCTAAATTATGCTGCATTTTGTAGTGCATTTTTTTATTGTAGATATAATGGACATTAACTGCACTGTTTAGCTGCATTCGTACTGCGTTTGTACCTCAATCTGCCGTTTTTACAGTGCATTGTATAACTGTAGATCTAATGGACTTTAACCCGCACTGTTCGGCTGCATTTGTACAGCATTTGTACCAAAATTATGCCGTATTTGTAGTGCATTGTGTTATTGTAAATCTAATGGACTTTACCCACACTGTTTGGCTGCATTTGTACCTAAATTATGCCGCATGTGTAGTGCATCGTCTTATTGTAAATCTAATGGACTTTAACCACACTGTTTGTTGCATTTGTAGTGCACTTGTACCTCAATCTGCTGCATATTGTAGTCCATTGTTTTACTGTAGATCTAATGGACTTTAACCACACTGTTTGCTGCATTTGTAGTGCACTTGTACCTCAATCTGCTGCATATTGTAGTCCATTGTTTTACTGTAGATCTAATGGACTTTAACCACACGGTGTGGCTGCATTTATAGTGCAATTGTACCTAAATTATGCTGCATTTTGTAGTGCATAGTTGTAATGTAGATCTAATGGACGTGAATTGCACTGTTTTGCCGCATTTGTACAGCATTTGTTCCTTAAGTATGCTGCATTTTGTAGTGTATCGTTTTATTGTAAATCTAATGGACTTTAACAGCACTGTATTTCTGCATTTGTACAGCATTTGTACCTCAATTGTGCCGTATTTATAGTGCTTTGTTGAACTGTAGATCTAATGGACTTTAACTGCACTGTATAGCTGCTTGTGTACTGCATTTGTACCTCAATTATGCTGCATTTTGTAGTGCATAGTTTTACTGTATATCTAATGGACTTTAACCACACTGTATTGCTGCATTTGTACCGCTTTTGTGCGTAAATTATGCCGCATGTGTAGTGCATCGTCTTTTTGTAGACCTAATGGACTTTAACCACACTGTTTGTTGCATTTGTACCTAAATTATGCCACGTGTGTAGTGCATCGTCTTATTGTAGACCTAATGGACTTTAACCACACTGTTTGTTGCATTTGTAGTGCACTTGTACCTCAATTCTACCGCACTTTGTAGTGCATTGTTTGACTGTAGATCTAATGGACTCTAACCGCACTGTTTGCTGCATTTGTACTGCATTTGTACTGCATCTGTACCTCAATCTGCCGCATTTTGTAGTGCATTGTTTTACTGTATATCTAATGGATATATATTTTATGGATATGGATATATATTTTGTAGTGCATTGTGTTACAACATTCGTGCTGTATATTTCAGGGTACTTCAAATGGCCAAATTGGCCAGCGCTTTAGCGCACTTGACTTGTAGTGCAAAAAGCGCAAACAGTGCTTGCTGCGCCCACAGGGGGTGCAAAAAACTGCGCTTAAAGCGCAGAGGGGGTCAAAATGTCAGCGCTCAAAAGCACAAAAGCGCGCGCTTTGAATTACCCTGGTATATTTACCTACATTCTCCATTTGTACCGCATACTCCATTTGTACCGCATTCTCCATTTGTACCGCATATTTACCTACATTCTCCATTTGCACCGCATTTATCTTGCGATGTCTTACTGACAAGTCCTATGCAGCGTCGCCAGCGATGAAAAAAATTGGCGGAGTGTGTTGGCAACGGAACGAAGGGTGGCAACGATGGAGCTGACCAAAGCGAGTTAGTTATGCGACCGTTGGATGACGTGTCAGGCTTCAAGCAATACATTTTTCAGTCGGACGGACAAATGGGTAACCCTGGGGGCCCCCGCCCCCTTGAAGAGGGGGCTCCGCCAAAAAAAAAATGATCAAAGTTTGACAAGTATATATCACACACTTGAAAATGCGTTTTCACTGACGATCTTATTAGATCAAAGTTTGACAAGTACATATCGTATATTTGAAATGCATACTTACTGAAGATCCTATTGCATTTCGTTATTGCATTCTGTTGCTGCATATCTGGGTACTACAAAGCACGCGCGGCAGCGCGATTTCGCGCATGCTTTTTGAGGCCCACTGCGCGTTTCGCGCAGTTTTTCCAAACCCCTGTGGGCGCAGTGCGCAGTTTTTGCGTTTTTTGCACTGTAAAGCGCTGACCAATTGGACGTTTGTGCGCTTTAAGCGCTGACCAATTCGACAAAATGCATTATGTTGCTGCATGTCTGCTGCATGTTTTGTCGGACCCCTCCTTTCTGGGGGGGCGGGTGCCCCCATGGTTACTCCGTTGTCCGTTTGTGTGGCCTTAGACCGACGACCGTCAGTGTTTCATTTTTCGACGACACATCGCCATTCCGTCGCCATTCCGTAGAATGCTACGCCCCCCGGACCCCCGGATATCAGGACGTGCTGCCCCCCGACCCCACCAGGCTCCGCGCTTTGCGCTCTGCCATTGGCTACGCAACTATCCTGAAATCAGGGTTGAGTAGCCCATGTAGCTACTCAACCTGGGCTGCAGAAATCTGAAATAAAAAACACTGACGACCATGCGACCACACGAAGCCTGACATGTAAGCCAATTGTCTCAAAACTAATTGGCCTTGGTCAGCTCCATTCCGTTGCTAGTTTGCCACCTGTCGCTCCGATAACACTCTCCGCCAATTTTCCGTGTCTCTTGCGACGCTGCCTAGGACTTGTACCAGCTGGGTGTACGGCATGTTTTTGCCAGGAGCGTGCAAATGTGACTGTAGCCCAGCAACATCAGGGCACAGTCATGGGGATTACTGTACATCTTGTGCAATACACTGCCTTGTTCGGCTGCATGCATGCTGTATTGTTACCTCATGGGTTGACTGCGTGTTTTATCCACACGCAGGGAGTCAGCATGATTGCAGCCCAGCAACATCAGGGCAAAGTTATGGGGTTGAGGCAAAGGTTGAGGGGCACATGACACATGGCGCACCTGGACCCAAATATCTGAGGGGATGGGCGGATATAAGCGGGATGGTCAGCTTCGCACTGGGTAAGGCCCTTCAGTGTTTTATATTGTACATTGTGTATTTAGATTTTATACTGAGTCACTTGACACATAGCGCACCAGGACGCAACGATCTGAGGGGATGGGCGGATATAAGCGAGATGGGCAGCTTCGCACTGGGTAAGGCCCTTCAGTGTTTTATATTGTTTGTTGTGTATTAATATTTCATATTGTATATTGTGTATTTATATTGTATATTGCGTATTTCGTATTTTATATTGTGTATTTATATTCTAGATTGAGTCCCTTGACACATGGCGCATCACGAGCCAACGATCTGAGGGGATGGGCGGATATACGCTGGATGGGCAGCTTTGCACTGGGTAAGGCCCTTCCGTATTTTATATATTTATATGATATTTATATTGTATTTTATATCGAGGGTAAATAACATATTGAATAGCCATCATTTTGATTTAAATAGGGGATGGACGGATATAATCTGGATGGGCAGCTTCGCACTGGTTGAGGCACTTCTATATTTTATATTGTTTTTTGTGTATTTATATTGTATATTGTGTATTGCGTATTTATATTGTATATTGCGTATTTCATTTTTAATATTGTGTATTTTTGTTATATATTGTATGCTGTGTATTTAGATTTTATACTGAGTCACTTGACACATGGCGCACCAGGACGCAATGATCTGAGGAGATGGGTGGACATACGCTGGAGGGGCAGCTTCACACTGGGTAAGTCACTTCTGTATTTTATATTTCATATTACATATCGTATCTTGTACATTCAAGTGTATATTGTACATTCAGTATCAAGGGTAACACAACATATGGATAAACAGGTCAGCATATGGTGCATCAGCTCCCATCCGTCTAAGAGGGTGAAAGGATTTAGGCTGGATTTAGGCTGGATTTAGGCTGGATCTAGGCTAGGATTTAGGCTGGATCTAGGCTGGATTTAGGCTAGGATTTAGGCTGGATTTAGGCTTGGATTTAGGCTGGATTTAGGCTGGATCTAGGCTGGATTTAGGCTAGGATCTAGGCTGGATTTAGGCTAGGATTTAGGCTGGATCTAGGCTAGGATTTAGGCTGGATTTAGGCTGGATCTAGGCTGGATTTAGGCTAGGATTTAGGCTAGGATTTAGGCTGGATCTAGGCTGGATTTAGGCTAGGATCTAGGCTGGATTAAGGCTAGGATTTAGGCTGGATTTAGGCTAGGATTTAGGCTGGATTTAGGCTGGATCTAGGCTGTATTTAGGCTAGGATTTAGGCTGGATTTAGGCTAGGATTTAGGCTGGATTTAGGCTGGATTGAGGCTAGGATTTAGGCTGGATCTAGGCTGGATTTAGGCTAGGATTTAGGCTGGATTTAGGCTAGGATTTAGGCTGGATTTAGGCTGGATCTAGGCTGGATTTAGGCTAGGATTTAGGCTGGATTTAGGCTAGGATTTAGGCTGGATTTAGGCTGGATTTAGGCTAGGATCTAGGCTGGATCTAGGCTGGATTTAGGCTAGGATTTAGGCTGGATTTAGGCTGGATCTAGGCTGGATTTAGGCTAGGATCTAGGCTGGATAAGGCTAGGATTTAGGCTGGATTTAGGCTAGGATTTAGGCTGGATTTAGGCTGGATCTAGGCTGGATTTAGGCTAGGATCTAGGCTGGATTAAGGCTAGGATTTAGGCTGGATTTAGGCTAGGATTTAGGCTGGATTTAGGCTGGATCTAGGCTGTATTTAGGCTAGGATTTAGGCTGTATTTAGGCTAGGATTTAGGCTGGATTTAGGCTAGGATTTAGGCTGGATCTAGGCTGGATTTAGGCTAGGATTTAGGCTGGATTTAGGCTAGGATTTAGGCTGGATCTAGGCTGGATCTAGGCTGGATTTAGGCTAGGATTTAGGCTGGATTTAGGCTGGATTTAGGCTAGGATTTAGGCTGGATTTAGGCTAGGATTTAGGCTGGATTTAGGCTGGATTTAGGCTAGGATTTAGGCTGGATCTAGGCTGGATTTAGGCTAGGATTTAGGCTGGATTTAGGCTAGGATTTAGGCTGGATTTAGGCTGGATTTAGGCTAGGATTTAGGCTGGATTTAGGCTAGGATTTAGGCTGGATTTAGGCTGGATCTAGGCTGGATTTAGGCTAGGATTTATGCTGGATTAGGCTAGGATTTGGCTGGATCAGGCTATTTAGGCTGTTCTATGGCTGGATTTAGGCTATGATTTAGGCTGATTTAGGCTGGATCAGGCTGGATTTAGGTAGGATCTAGGCTGGATTTAGGCTAGATTTTAGGCTGATTTAGGCTAGGATTTAGCTGGATTTAGGATGAATCTAGCTGGATTTAGCTAGGATTTAGGCGGTTTAGGCTGGATTTAGGCTGTATTTAGGCTAGATTTAGGCTGGATTAGCTGGATCTAGGCAGGATTTAACGGTTTTAAAGGCTGGTTTCGGCTGATAGGATTTAGGCTGGATTTAGCTGGATTTAGCTAGGATCTGGTTGATTTAGCTAGATTTCTGCTGGATTTAGTCTAGGATTACGCTTGGATTTAGGCTGGTCTAGCTGGATTTTAGGCTAGGATCTAGGCTGCTTTGGCTAGGATTTAGGCTGGATTTAGGCTAGGATTTAGGCTGGATTTCTGCTGGATCTAGGGCTTGGATTTTAGGCTAGGATCTAGGTGTGATTTTACCCACCCACCCCCACCCCCCAAACAACCCCCAAACCACCCCACACACCCACACCCCCCATCAACACCACACACCCACAATACACCCCACACACCCCACCACCCCAGCACAAAGAAAAAAAAAAAAAAAAAAAATAAAAAAAAAAAGACACAAAACCAAAAAAAGAAACCAAAAAACCAAAAAGAATGACACAAACCAAACAAAAAACAAAACCGACAAACCAAAAAAACAACAAAAACCCCAACCAAAACACCCACGACCCCAAAACAAAACACAAAAAACACACACCCCACAAAGACCACACACAACACACCCCACAGCACACACCACGCACCGAACACACAACCACACACCCAACACACACCCACACCACACACACACCCACACCCACACACCACACACACACCACCCACCCCACCCACCCAACACCCCCCCGCACTCACCCACCCACCCCACCCTCCCACACCCACCCCAGACAACCCACACTTCCCACACACCCCGCCCGCCCCCCCCCCACCCACACACACACAGCCCACGGCACACGCCCGACAGCACCCCAACACGGACACAACCCCACACACCCCACGGACCCAACACAACCACACACCCAACAACCACACCACACAACACGCAACAACCACCCACACAAACCCCACACACCCCCACACCCACAACCCCACACCCCCCCACACGCCCACACCCCCCACAACCACAACACACCCCACCACCCCAAAACACCCACCCACGCCCACACACACCACCGCCGACACACAACACCAACCCCACCCCCACAACACCCCACCCACAACCCCACACACCCCACACACCCCCCACACAACCACACACCCCCAACCTCCCAAACACACACCACACACAACACACATCCCACGCACCCCACACACCCAACCCCACTCACACCCCAAGGCCACCGCACAACCCCACACAGCCCACCACCCCACCACACACACCACGCACCCCCCACACCCACAAACAGCCCCACACACCCACACACCCCACACACCACCCCACACACCCCACCACATCACGACAGAACCAACACAAACACACACCACACACACCACACACACCAAACACACCACAAAAAAAAAAAAAAAAAAAAAAAAAAAACAAAAAAAAAACTAAGAAAAAAGGAAACATAAAAAAAAAACAAAAAAAAAAAAAAAGCAAAAAGAAAAAAAAACAAGAAAACAACAAAAACAAGAAAAAACAAAAAAAAAAAACAACTAAAAAAAAAAAAAAAAAAAGAAAAAAAAAAAAGACAAAGAAAAAGAAAACAAACGAAACACACAAACACACAAAAAAAAACACAAGAAAAAAAAAAAAAAAAAACAAAAAACAACAAAAAAACACCAAAAAAAACCAAAAAAAAAACCAACAACACACCCAACCCCACACACCCCCAACACCCCACACTCCCACACACCACACCACCCACACCACACATCCCACACTCCCCACCCCACCCCACCCACACCCCACACCCACCAACACCCACATTCAGGGTGGATGGTCCCCACAGCCTTGGCAGATGCGCAGCCCAGCCTATCCACCCTCCTCGACTCCGACCCCTCCGCCACCGTGGCGCTGGCGCTAGCTGGCCCCTCGGCCTACATCATGCACGGCGACAGGCTGGACGCCGCTGACCTGGCAGACCTGAGTAATTCTGCCTGCAAGCATTTGGCCAGTGGGAGGTTCGCTCACTGGGAAGTGAGCGCAGTGGCCTGGGGGTTGGCTTGCATGGGGGCTGAAGCCACGCTAATGCTGGTCGATGAGCTGCGGAGGCAGTTGGAGGAGGGGAGCCAGAAGGGCATGCCGCTACAGGATCTGACAGTGCTGGTGGGTAGGCACGGGTGGTGGTTGGGTGGTGGTGGTGTGGTGGTGGTGTTTGTGGAGGTATGGTGGTGGGCGGCTCTCACAGTGTGGTGGTAGGCACGGGGGGGGGTGCGTTGGTGGGGGGGTGGGGTGGGGGGCTTGCATGGGGCGGGGAGCACGCAAATGCGGTCGATGAGCCTGAGCGAGGCAGTTGGACGAGGAGAGCTAGAAGGGCATGCTGCTACAGGATCTGAACATTTGCTGGTGGGTAGGCACGGGGGGGAGGGTGGTGGTGGAGGGCGGGGGGGGGGGGGGGGGGGGGGGGAGGGCAAGGAAAAGGGGGGAGGGGTGGGGGAGGGGGGGGAGGTGGAGGGAGGGAGGGGGTCGG
>JACBWV010000610.1:19594640-19904166 GCA_013435795.1 Chlamydomonas sp. ICE-L | reverse complement strand
CCCAACCCACCAACCCCACCCCACCCCCCCCGCCCACCCAACCCAACAACCCCACCTCAACAACCACCCACCCCCCTCCCCATGCCAGCCCCACCACAGAGCGCTCTCGTCGAGCCATGTGCTTTTGTCCTCATGTTTGGACTCCGGGCCTTGACATGGTCTTGCTACACCCACAACCCACCCCCTACCCCCTACCAGCCCCACCACACTCCTCAATACAACCCACCCCACACCCCACCCCTACCAACCACCCACTCCCACCCACACCCCACCCCTTTACCCACCCCGAAACCCACCAACCGCACCCCAAAAACCACTCCACAACGCCACCCCAAAAACCACTCCTCCCACTTTTCCTCTCCCACCCCACCCCACCCCTTACCCACCCCACAACCCACCCCAAAAACCCTCCACAACCCACCCCACAGCCCCACCCCAACCCCTACCACCCACCCCACCCCCATCCCCCTTACCACCCACACACACCCCCAAAACCACTCCACAACCCACCCCACCACCACCCCCTACCACCCACCCCACCCGACCCCTACCGCCCCACAACCACCCCAAAAAAACCACTCCACCAACCCACCCCACCCCCCCCCCTACCACCCCACAACCCACCAAAAACACCCCACCCAACCACCTACCTCACCCACCCGAACCCACCGCAGAGTCTCCCTCGGATATTGGCTCTGTCTCATGCTTTGGACTCCGGGGCCTTTGACATGGTGTGGCTTCAAAAGAGCCCCAAGACGTTGTTGATGTGGACCTTATGTGAGTGGTGGGGTGGGGCAGGGCTTGGTGTGGTGACGTGGCGTGGCTTGGTGTGGTGACGTTGTTGATGTTGACCTCATGTGAGTGGTGTGGTGGGTTGATGTAAACCACATGTGAGTGGTGTGGTGGGTTGATGTAAACCAAATGTGAGTGTTGTTTGTGGTGGGTTGTGGTGTGATGGGGTGGGGTGATGGTAACCACATGTGGGGGGGCTATGGGTGGGTGTGGTGTGCTGGGGTGGGTGATGTAAAAACAATGTGAGTGGTGGTGGGGGTGTGGTGGGATGGGGTGAGGTGATGTAAACCAATGTGAGTGTGTGTGGTGGGTGTGCGTGTGTGTGGTGGGTTGATTGTATAAAACCACAGTGATGGTTATTGTGGTGGGTGTGGTGTGGTGTGGTGGGTTGATGTAAACCACATGTGAGTGGTGTGGTGGGTGTGGTGTGGTGTGGTGGGTTGATGTAAACCACATGTGAGTGGTGTGGTGGGTGTGGTGTGGTGTGGTGGGTTGATGTAAACCACATGTGAGTGGTGTGGTGGGTGTGGTGTGCTGGGGTGGGTTGATGTAAACCACATGTGAGTGGTGTGGTGGGTGTGGTGTGGTGTGGTGATTTGATGTGGGCCTCATTTAAGTGGTGGGGTGGGGTGGGGCAGGGTTTGGTGCGTGTGGTGTAGTGCAGACCTGTCAGGTGGAGGGCGTGAGGTAAAGCACAGCAGTAGACTCCTACTAGGCTAGGACTCCACAATATCTGAAACTCCTAGGGCTCCCCACCCCACCACTCCTAGGACTCCACAGTAATTTTGACTTCACTTTGAAGGAGCATCAGATATAAATTCCCTCTGGCCAGCAGTTTCCCTAACCTTCAACTTCCTACATGCTTGTCTACCTGATTCAATTTTAAATTTCAAATTAAACATTAAAATTGAAGTCCAACTTGTCTACTTGCTTGCCTCCCTGATTCAATTTTAAATTTCAAATCAAACATTAAAATTGAAGTCCAACTTGTCTCCCTGCTTGTCTCCCTGAGTCAATTAAAAAAACGAAAATTGCATTCCAAATTGCTTACCTGCTTGCCTACCTGATTCAATTTTTTTTTTAAGTGAAGTCCAAGTTACCAACCTGCTTGCCTACCTGATTCAATTAAAAAAAATTAATTAAACATTCAAATTGCATTCCAAATTGCCAACCTGCTTGCCCACCTGATTCAATTTAAAATTTTAAATTAATTTTTAAATTGAAGTCCAAATTGCCTACCCCCTTGTCTACCTTATTAAATTTGAATTTAAACTTAACAATTAAATTGAATTCAACTTGCCTACTTGCTTGTCTACCTGATTAAATTTTAAATAAAACATTTACATTGAAGTTAAAATTTCCTCCTGATTATCTTCCTGAATACATTTTAAATTAAACAATTAATTTGAAGTTAAAATTTCCTCCCGATTATCTCCTACAATCTCCCCACCCTCAAGCAATGGCCCTATCCTCTTCAACTGCCCACCCACAAAAGCCAGTGACTGCAAAAACAAAACGCTGCCATATCAGCCTGTCTACCACATCATTCTCAATCATGCACATACGCCAACACAACCCAGAGCCCACAACCCACAGCCCACAGTCCAAAACCCACAGCCCAAAACCCACTGCCCACAACCCACAGCCCACAGCCCAAAACCCACTGCCCACAACCCACAGCCCACAGTCTAAAACCCACAGCCCAAAACCCACTGCCCACAGTCTAAAACCCACAGCCCACAAACCACAGCCCAAAACCCACTGCCCACAAACCACAGCCCACAGTCTAAAACCCACAGCCCACAACCCACAGCCCACAGCCCACAACCCACAGCCCACAGTCCAAAACCCACAGCCCACAACCCACAACCCACAACCCACAGCCCACAGTCCACAACCCACAGCCCCAAACCCACTGCCCACCCACACGACCCACTGCCCAGACCTGCCAGGCCGGAGGACGGAGAATCAAAGCCCCCTGGGCATCGGTGGATTGGAGGACGCAGCCCACCCCCCCCCCCACCCCCCCCCCCCCCCCCCCCACCCACCACACCCCCCCCCCCCCCCCACCCCACCCCAACCCCCCCCACCCACCCCACCCCCCCCCCCCACCCCCCCCCCCCCACACCCCCCCCCCCCCCAAACATCCCCCATTCTCCCCCCCCACACCACCCCCCCCCTCCCCCCCCTCATCCCACTGCACCTACCACCCCAATGCAAACCACCTCACCACCGACATGTCAGGCGAAGGACCGGAGATATAAAACCCCTGGAGCAAGCCCTCACCCAACACCATTCCTCCCAACCCAACCACCCCCACCCGCTCCTACTCACCCCCCTGACAACACACCTACACCAGACCCATGCCAGGCAGGACGGGAGATAAGCCCTGGAACATCAACCCATCCACCCCCCCCACCCCCACCCCCCCCCCCCAATCCCCCCCACAACTAATCCACAACCCCCACCCACACCACCCCACTAGCACCTACATCACAACCATTGCAAAAACCAACACAACCCCATAAAAACACTCTGCGCAGGACGATGAAGTAATCTGGAGATAAAGCCCGGACGCAGCCCCTCCCCCCCCACCCCCACACCACCCTTCATCCCAACTATCACCTACCCACCCCCTGCATCACCCCACCACAGACAGTCATCATCGAAGGACGTTAGATAAAGCCCTTGATGCAGCCCCACCCCAAACCCCAGCCTCCCCCTCTCCAACCCACAACCCACCCCTGCCACCTACTCACACCCCTGCAAACCCCTACACAGACCTTGTCATGCAGAGGACGGGAATAAAAGCCCTGGAACAAGCCCCCCTCACCCCCCCCCCCTCGACCCCCCAACACAACAAAGAAACAAGCCCCGCAAACACAACCCAACACCCCACACACCACTGCAACACTACCCCCACCACTTCACCAACACCCCCCACAAAATACCTGCCAGGACGGAGACTTGACAGTTAAGCCCTGAGAATGCAAAGCCCCTCACCACCCCCACCAACCCACCCACCCCCACCCTCATCCAACTATCACACCTACCCACAACACCACTTCAATCACCCAGTCACAGACCTGCAATACAAGAAGGACGGGAGATAAGAAAAGCCCTGGACGCAACCCCTCAACCCCACCAACCATCCACCCACACTCACTCACCCGCGAAGAATAACAATTCACTACCCCCCCAGCGCAACCACAAACCACCCACACCCACGACCTGGATCAGGGCGAGGACGGATATAAAGCCCTGGACGCAGCCCCCCACAAGAACCGGAGGCGGCACACAACCGACTCCAATTCTCATACCAGCCAGACCCACCTGCCAGAGCCAAAACCCTCCGCCCTCAGTTCACCAAGCTGCTGGATCACCAGCTCCTCCCTAATCAATGACTGACTCCATGGTCCACAGATGACGACGAGACACAAACCAAAAAAAACACAAACAAACCCCGACCAAAGAAGGGGGGGCTTACCACCACCCCCCCGCTTAAATCACCACCACCACCTCACCACACCCGCCACACCTGCCTCACCACGCCCCCCATGAGGGGCGCCATCCGTACATCCCTTCTCGTCCTGGGCCCCCCCCTGAGTATGGAACCCTATCCCCACCCAAGACAGGCTCCCCGAGAAAGAAAGGGGGCAGTGAAGGGCCCAAGATTTGAGACCACTTCCAGTGCCACATACCACCAGCACGCATCATTAATGATACACTTGAGGCTAGGCGTCTCAGGCAGTAATAACGACCATCCTACAACCCATACCTGGATAAGGTAAAAAAAGAACAAAAAGAAAGAAAAGACAAAAACATCCCCTTACGTAGATCAAGCAAGCCCACATTCCAGTATATCAATGGGTCTAGTGGTAGACGCAAGATCGCTTGAGGATAGCCAAGAACGAGTCTCAGGGTTCGACTCCCCCTATCGGGATCACTCTTGGATGTTTGCGGATACGTCGTTGAAACGCCTGGTGCTTGTCCGCCGTTGAGGTATGAGACCGACCTCCCACACCACAGCGTACGACGGGCTCACCTTAACCCACCACCCCCCAAGCGTTATCAAAATTACATATCTTCTTGTGGATGATAATGATTGTTTCCTCCCATCCCCTGGCCCACCTCCCTCTTGTATTACCTATCTTGCTTGTGGTAATCTGCTATCCTAATGAAAGCCCCCCTCCACCCACACCCCTATTGTTGGTTTGCCCCAGTGCCAGCAAAAAGTGCTGGGCCACCCCCATGCTCTATCATTACTCAATTACACATCCACTGTGCTTCTACTAATTTACCAGCAAGAGATTAAATATTATGCTCGGATAAAGTTCCGTTCCTGTATGGTTTGGATAAATTGATAATCTATCCAATCATCCACCTCTTCCATATCATAATCCTCCACCCAATCACACACATATCTATCCATCCATCACCCAATCGTCATACCTAATCCATCATCTTTCTACTAATCATCTAATCTATAGAGCGTGCATCTATCTATCCATCCATCCATCCAATCACCCACATCCATAAAAATCCATCCATTCTTTCCATCCGTGACATCCCTCCATCATCCATACCATCCATCCTCCATCCATCCATCCATCTCATCCATCATCTATACCATCCTCCAATCCATCTTCCATCCATCTATCCATACCATCCAGCCCGTACCTCTCCCACCGCACCCTCTCACTCCTGCCGTTCCATGGTCTCTCCTTCTCTACATCCCTAAACCGCGCCATAAAAGCCCTCCCCCTCCCCCAACCCAGGAATCCTCCCTCCACTCACCCTCCCCATCCAGGCGTATGTACTAAAAGCAGAGAAAGGACGCGGTACCCCATGGCAACGAACTCACCCCCGCAGGCATCGAGCAAGATACAAGTCAACACCTTCACACAAGAGGTTTTCACATACAGTGCTGTCACTGAGCACTCCAAACTACCTCCGACTACTCTTACGCATGCGCAGCTTTCAATGAGCCTTGTAGCAATGCCTGCAGGCAGCTGAGTGTCCTGTGAAGCGTAACACTCTGGAATGGAAGTTGGGATTGGAGCTGGGAAGGAGGCGGTGGGTGGAGTGGACGTGGTCTGTCGTGGTGAGATTGGTATATGTAGATTGGTGTGGTTAGGTGTGGTGGATGGTGGTTTAGAAGAGTGGTGGTGGTGGGTTAGGTGGGTTTTAGGTGGGGTTAGGTGGTGGTGGTGGGTGGACGTGTGGTGTGGTAAAGCTGAGGTTGTGGACTGGTTTGTGAGGATGGTGTGGTAGGATAAGGTGCATGTGTGGAAATGGATGCGGTGGTGGTGGTGGGTGTTAAGGTGATGGATTGCGCGGGGCAATGTTAGGAAGGCGGGCACTACTGTGATGACATATGGTTTGAGGCTGGATTAGTGGGTAGTGGTGGAAGTTAGAAGCTGCGGCTTTCCGTAGAGCCGGCATGGAAAGACGCATTGAATGGGGTGGCCACCTAGACTACGAGTGTGAATGGGGCATGAGGAGGAAGGGGGGGATGGATCCGACGCATTCGTAGCAATGCTGCAGATGCGGGGCCTGCAGATAGGTTGGGAACAGTCTGGATGGGGAGGGGTTGTGCTCGAGTCGCTGTGGTGGTACTGTAATGAACATGATTAGGCACAACACTAATTGGATGAGGCTGTGTGGTGACCTGGAGGAGGAGGGGTTGGAGTGAGCTGGGTCTGTAGGATGTGGTGGGTGAGGCTGGTGGATGGTGTATGAAGTGGTGAACTGGACATGGCACAGGATATGGCCGGAAGCCCTCGGATGAAAGGTGGTTTGGGAGCTGGGAGCGTGAGGTGGGGTGCGAAGATAGGCCAGTGCTGCGGGTTCTGTCACTCAATTAGCAAAACCAGTAAGGTGGCAGGGGATATGAGTGGACTAGAGCACATCTAGAATACCGGTGGGTGGGAGCCATTCAACACACACAGGAAGGGGGGTGGAAGTGAGCGCTGACGGGTTCTTCCTTGTAGCAATGCCAACAGACCCAGTAGTGTGCATGATAAGGGCGAACACTCTGGATGGGGTGGAGTTGAGGTGGAATAGGGGCTGGGAGACAGAGATGGGAGTGGACATCTGCTTTGCGTATATGGTGCGAACACGAACAGCGAGGCGCATATATGAGGCAAACCCTCTTGAGATGTGCGGTGGGTGTAGGAGTGGGGGGGGGGGGGGTTTTGGGAAGTGGACTGGGTCCTGGGGTGGTGCGCAAGATAGGTGGCGAACTCTCGGGCTGTGTTGGTTGGGGCTGGGAACGGAGAATGGGTGGAAGATGATCTGGGCTCCGTGGTGGTGGTGGGTGGGGTGGTGGGGGTGGGGGATGTGGTGGGAGTGGTTAGGGTTCTGTGGGGTTGGTGAGAATAGTGGGAGGTGGAGGTGTGTGTAGGATGAGGTCGTGGATGGTGTTGAATGGGGGTTGTTGGTGTCCTTGCATATCATGATGAAGTGGGGATTCACCACGGAGCCTCCCAGTGTGTACTAAGGTACAGAAACAGCTTACGCGAACCTCTTCTTGCTTTCTTGAAATTGGCACTAGAGTGAACAAGTTCTTAGGCACTCACATATAAAAATGCCATGCCTTCACTAAGATGAATTGACACTCCACATCACCATCAACATCCATCATCCTCCATCCTCCTCCCATCTAGTCCACCCATCCATCCATCCTCCATCTATCCACCCATCCATCCATCCATCCTATTCCATCCATCCATCCGTCCGTCCATCCATCATCCATCCCCCATCCATCCATCCTCCTCCATCAATCCATCCATCCATCTATCCACCCACCCTCCACCATCCATTCCACCTCCGCCTCCATCCATCCATCCATCCATCCATCCATCCATCTATCCACCCATCCATCCTCCATCCATCTATCCGCCCAGCCACCATCCATCCATCCCTCACCATCCAATCCATCCCATCCATCCATCCATCTTCAGCTATCCTCCCATCCATCCATCTATCCCCCATCCTCATCCATCCTCCTCCATCCTCCATCCATCATCCTCCATCCATCCATTCATCCACCCACCCATCATTCCATCCCATCCATCCATCTCCATCCATCCACCCATCCATCCATCCATCATCATCCATCCATCCATCATCCATCCAGCCACCACCCATACACCCCCCCTCCGGCCCATGCACACACCCATACACCCATACACACACCCATACACCCATACACACACCCATACACCCATACACACACCCATACACCCATACACACACCCATACACCCATACACACACCCATACACCCATACACACACCCATACACCCATACACACACCCATACACCCATACACACCCATACCCCCATAACCCACACCCTACACTCATACACACACCCCTACCCCATACACAGCAACCCATACCGCCATACATACACCCCATACCCCCATACCACCACACCATCCACCCATACACACACCCATACACACACACACACACCCATACACCCATACACACACCCATACACCCATACACACAACCATCCAACCATCCACCCGTCCTAGGCTCAGATAAAATGAGAATCCATCCAATCATCCCCCTCTGGTAGCAGGGCACAGCAAACGCGAACGCTAGCGCTTCTGGTAACAGGCAACAGCGTTTCTTCATCGGCCACACTGCACACGTCTGCGCTGTTGCTTTTGATGCTGCCGGCGCCATCATGGCGTCTGGGCAGGAGGGCAAGCAGGCCATTGTGCGCGTCTGGGGGATTTCAAGACGGGGCGTTGTGCAGCAATTTTAAATGGTGGGTGTAGCTTTGTTGTCAGGAGGCGTATGCTCAGGTATGACAGGCTGTCATGCTGACAAGCAGACAAAGCTATATTCTCAGTAGGCACATGCTCACGTATGCAGCACCCCCAATAGTGGGTGTATGTAAGCAGTATCCTTGCGCTTAACTTTTGGAAGTAAATCTTCTTGGACTAATTGCAGCTATCCTAAATGGTGGGTGTAAAAGAAAAGATAAAGCCTGGAGGTGGGAGTGGGTTGAAGGGGACCCTCCCATATGCTGCAGCTGGGGATAGTCACCATGGCAGGCATAGTAATTGCCACCCTCCGGGTGGTATGGACTCCTTCATGCGACATGTGGCAAGGATGCTGGTACAGGAGGCAATTGATTCTCTGTGCAGCTTAGAGTGGCAGACATAGAGGCAGACTTAGAGAGCTGACAGACTGACAAGCAAACAGAGCTATGTTCTCAGGAGGCACATGCTCACGTATGCAGCACCCCCAATGGTGGGTGTAGGTATGCAGTATCCTTGCGCTTAACTTCCGGAAGAAAATATTCTTGGACTAATTGCTACAGCATTATTTACTATTATTTGCATTATTTACAGTAAATATTCTTGGACTAATTGCTAATTGCTCAATATTCTTGGACTATTATTACAACTTATTTCTTATTAATTTTATACGTTAAAACAGCTTCAGCAAGACTTTCTGTAAACCAAAAAATATAGAGCATACAAGTCAAAATGCAGCCAGTTTTTCTTCTTTTATCGACGACGTATCGCCACTGTATCTTTGCACAGCAACGCGCGAACCCCACAAGCACAGCGCTTTGCGCTCCACCTTGCAATGGCTACGCGCCAATCCTGAAATCAGACTTGAGTAGCCCAAGTAGCTACTGAACCTGGCCTACAGAAATCTGAGATAAAAAAACTGCCCCTCACCCACCCACCCCTTACTCAATCACTTTGTCACCTGAGCAGTGTAGCCTTACCTAGGGGCAGTGTCTGATGGATCCACATGCGATGGCTACGCACCGATCCTGAAATTTGTTTTGATTAGCCCATGTAGCTACTCAACTTAGCCTACATAAATCTGAAGTACAGAACACTGAATACAGCCAAACAATTGCACATCCACCTCACTTTTACCACCTGCCATCCTGTAGGCAACATTCACCCGCCCCGTCCATGCAGCCACCAGTCCCACCCACCCACCAACCCACTCCACCCAACCCACTCCTCCCACCCACTCCTCCCATCCACACCACCCACCCACCAGCCCACTCAACCCCACCCACTCCTCCCACCCACTGCTCCCACCCACTCCTCCCACCCACCCACTCCATCCACCCACTGCTCCCACCCACTCTTCCCACCACTCTTCCAACACCGCTCCTCCAACCCACTCCTCCCACCACCACGGCCACTCCTCCCACCCTCACTCCTCCCACCCACTGCCCCACCCACTCCTCCCCCCACTCCTCCACCCACTCCTCCCACCCACCCCCCACTCCTCCCACCCACCCACTCCTCCCACCCACTGCTCCCACCCACCCACTCCTCCCAAACCACCCACCCACATCCTCCCACCCACTCCTCCCCCCACCCCTCTTCCTCCCACCCGTCGCCTCCCACCCACCCCACTCCTCCAACCCACTCCTCCCACCCACCCACGCTCCCACCCATCCACTCCCTCCCACCCCCTGCTCCCACCCCACTGCTCCCCCCACTCCTCCCACCCACTCCTCCCACCCACCCACTCCCCTCCCACCCACTGCTCCCACACCCCCACTCCTCCCACCACGCCACTCCCTCCCACCCACTCCGCCTTCCCACCCACTCCTGCCCACCCAGCCCACTCTCCTTCCTCCTCCCCTCCCACCCACGCTCCCACCCACCCATCTCCTCCACCCCTCCACACCCCCCACTCCTACCCACCCACTCCTCCCACCCACTCCCTCCAAACCTCCCCCACACTCCTACCACCCCCACTCCTACCCACCCACCGTCTCCCACCCACCCACGTCCTTCCCCCCACGCCTCCCACCAACCAGCCCTACTTCGCCCACAGCCACCAGCTCCTTCCACCCACACCCACCAGCCCACCTCCACCCCAACCCACACCACCCCTCCCACTCCTCCCACCACCCTAACCACTTCTCCCACCCACTCCTCCCACCCACACTTCTCCCAATCAGAGCATGCTTCTGGTTTGTCCTGCCTGGACTTGTCACCCGATGGAAGAGCCCTAGTAGGGGTGGGACTGGATCAGCAAAGCAGACAGCTCATTGTTCTGTGGAACATCGACCCATTGAGACACGGTGGCAAGGTGGGTTAGGGGGAGTGAGCTGGTGGGTTGGGTGGAGTGCTTTGGTCTGTTCGTTGGAGGGTGGATGGATGGATGGGACTGAACCAGCAAAGCTGCTCAGTGTGGTGTGGAACATCGAACCATTTAGACACGGTGGTAAGGTGAGTTGGTGGGTTGGGTGGAATGGGCTGGTGATATGATGGGGCGAGCACTCTGGAGTGTGTGGGTGGGACTGGACCAGAACAGCAGGCAGCTCTGGAGTGTGTTGGTTGGTTGGGTGGGTTGGTTGGTTGGGTGGGACTGGACCAGAACAGCAGGCAGCTCTGGAGTGTGTTGGTTGGTTGGGTGGGTTGGTTGGGTGGGTGGGACTGGACCAGAACAGCAGGCAGCTCTGGAGTGTGTTGGTTGGTTGGGTGGGTTGGTTGGTTGGGTGGGACTGGACCAGAACAGCAGGCAGCTTTGGAGTGTGTTGGTTGGTTGGGTGGGTTGGTTGGGTGGGTGGGACTGGACCAGAACAGCAGGCAGCTCTGGAGTGTGTTGGTTGGTTGGGTGGGTTGGTTGGTTGGGTGGGACTGGACCAGAACAGCAGGCAGCTCTGGAGTGTGTTGGTTTGTGGGTGTGTTGTTTGGTTGGTGGACGACGGCAGAACGCAGGCAGCTCATTGTGCTGTGGAGCAAACACATTGAGACACGGTGGTTATGTGAGATGGTGGGTTGGGTGGAGTGGTCGGGTGGAGTGTGTTGGTGAGTTGAGTGGAGTGGATGGGTGGGACTGGGCCAGCACAGAAGCAGCTCAATTGTCTGTTGAGCACGACCTCATTCACTAGCCATGTTTTTTTTTTAGCCTGTTACCTCGCTTTATTACCCTACCACCACCCGTTTTTGGACCCATTCTAGCCATTTTAGCCTTGTTACCTCGCTTATTACCCCGTTTTTGACCCATTCTAGCCATCTGCCCCTTGTTACCACCCACCCCTCGCTTATTTATACCCTTACCTACCCCTTTTTTGGACCCATTTCTACCATGTAGCCTTGTTTACCCCTCCAACCTCGCTTATTACCTTACCCCCTTTTTTTGATTTGACCTTCTATCTAGTCCATCTTAGCCTTGTTACCCCACCACCCCCACCGCTACACCAGCCCCTAGTCCTCGCTTATTACCCCCCGCCGACCCGTTTTTTGACCCATTCTAGCCATTTTAGCCTTGTTACCTCGCTTATTACCCCGTTTTTGACCCATTCTCGCCCATAGATCCAATTACCGTCGTCATCGCTTATTACCCTACCCCTGTTTTTGACCCATTCCTAAGGCCATTTGTAGCCGCCTTTGTTACCCGCACCCGAATTACCGACACCTCGCTATTAACCCCCCTTTTTTGGGCCCATTTCGTAACCATTTTAGCCTTGGTACCACCGGCAAACAACCCAGCTCGCTTATTACCTTACCCCTTTTTTTTTGACCCATTCTAGCCATTTTAGCCTTGTTACCTCGCTTATTACCCCGTTTTTGACCCATTCTAGCAATTTTAGCCAATTACCTCGCTTATTACCCCGTTTTTGACCCATTCTAGCCATTTTAGCCAATTACATCTTATTACCCCGTTTCTGACCCTATCTTATTTGTTCTATACGCAGGTGACAGTGTTGGCTTGCCACTCCACGGAGTACTACATCAAGAGCATCCACTTCTCAGAGATCCAGTTTCAAATATTTAAAGCTTTTTTACCTTGCTTGTTTCCCTGTTTTTACCCTATATTCGTTGTCTTTTAAGCAGGTGACAGTGCTGGCTCGCCACTCCACAGAGTACAACATCAAGAGCATCCGCTTCTCAGAGTTTGAGGAGGACCAACTAGTATCCTGTGGACGTGATTCCATTCGCTTCTATCGGCTGAAGGCAGGGCAGCTGAGGGGGATGAGCATCAGACTGACAGCTCCTGACCGAAGGGTAGGTTGTTTATTTATGCGAATAGGGGATCTGCTTGGCGGACATGTGGTACCAGGGCAGTCTGAGCCTAGCACACATACAGAACACACATACATACACACATACATACACACATACATACATGCATACACACATGCACACATACAGAACACACATACATACACACATACATACACACATACATACACATGCACACATACAGAACACACATACATACACACATACATACACATGCACACATACATACACACATACATACTCACATGCACACATACAGAACACACATACATACAAACATACATACTCACATGCGCACATACAGAACACACATGCACACACATGCACACATACAGAACACACATACATACACACATACATACTCACATGCACACATACAGAACATACATACTCACATGCGCACATACAGAACACACATACACACACATGCACACATACAGAACACACATACATACACACGTACATACTCACATGCACACATACAGAACATACATACACACACATGCACACATACAGAACACACATACACACACATACATACACACATACATACTCACATGCACACATACATACACACATACATACACACACATGCACACATACAGAACACACATACATACACACTTGCATACACACATGCACACATGCAGAACACACATACATACACACATGCATGCACACATGCAGAACACACATACATGCACACATACATACACACATACATACACACATGCATACACGCATGCACACATACATACACACATGTACACATGCACACAAACACAAGACACAGACCGGATGGTAGATCGGTTATTTACGTGAGCAGGAGATCTGCTCGGCGGACATGTGGTACCTGTAGACCCAGGGCAGTCTGAGTCTAGCACACATACTTATACACATGCACACCTACACAACACACAGAATGGATGGTAGGTCGTTTATTAATGTGAGCAGGGAATCTGTTTGGTGGACGTGTGGTACCTGTGGAACCAGGGCAGACTGAGTCTAGCACAAATACATACCACACATGCACAATAAAAGAACACACATACATACACACATGCACACATGCGCACATACATAACACACTGGCTGGATGGCAGGTTGTTTGTTTATGTGAAGTGGGGGTCTGTTTGGTGGACGTGTGGTACCTGTGGAACCAGGGCAGACTGAGTCTAGCACAAATACATACCACACATGCACAATAAAATAACACACATACATACACACATGCACACATGCACACATACATAACACACTGGCTGGATGGCAGGTTGTTTATTTATGTGAAGTGGGGGTCTGTTTGGTGGACGTGTGGTACCTGTGGTCCTAGGGTAGTCTGAGTCTAGCACAAATACATAGCACACATGCACACAAACAGAACACACATACATACACACATGCACACATGCACACAAACATAACACACTGACCGGATGGCACGTTGCTTATTTATGTGAGCAGGGAATCAGTTTGGCGGATTTGTGGTACCTGTGGAACCAGGGCAGTCTGTGTCTGGCACACATGCATAGCACACATGCTTACACACATGCACATACACATACACGCACACACATAAACATGCACACATGTATAACACGCACACACATGCACACACACATAAACATGCACACATAACACACATACACACATACACACATACACATGTAGACATACACATGTGCACACACATACACATACACGCATACATACACATGCACACATACGTAAACATGTGCACACCAAACCCGAGCACCGCATGCATTAGGTGGCTCAGGGGGATGTGCATCAGACAGACAGCTCCTGTCTGGAGGGTTGGTCCACCCAGGGGGGGATTTTGGGGTAGGGGAGTCAGTCCACCTAATAACCCACTTTTTTGTCTGTGGGTAGGTGACCAACTTAGCCGGCAATTTCTCTGCTGCTCATGGTTCCAACATCTTCACTGTCATCGCTCCGTCCTGAGTAAAGCTTCTTCCTCCCCACCTACCCCACCTACCCACCCACCTACCCACCCTCCTACCCACCTACCCATCCTCCAACCCACCTACCCACCCTCCTTTCCACCTACCCCCCCACCTACCCACCTACCCACCCACCTACCCCACCTACCCCCCCACATACCCACCTACCCACCCTCCCACCCACCCACTTACCCACCCACTTACCCACCTTCCCACCCACCCACCCACCCACCAATCTACCCACTTGTCGTGTCTGTGTGCAGGTGACCAGCTTTGCCGGCGGCATCTCCGCTGCTCATGGTCCCAACATTTTCACCGACATTGCCTTCGAGAGTGGAATGGGGATGCTGAACCCCGAAACGCGACACGTATACGTTGCGTCTGCTGCTGGCTCAGTTTTTGAGGTGTCCTATGGCGCGTAAGTACCCAGCTGGTAGCTTGATTTGGTCATGGATTTCAAATGTCTGAAGATGGCAAGCAGCCATGGGGCATCAGCCACGGTGTGAATGTGTGTGGGTGTGGGTGTGCTGGTAGCTTCATTTGGCCATGGATTTCAAATGTCCGAAGATGGCAAGCAGCCATGGGGCATCAGCCACGGTGTGCATGTGTGTGGGTGTGGGTGTGCTGGTAGCTTGATTTGGCCATGGATTTCAAATGTCTGCAGCCCAGTGATTTCATTCTGTACTGGGGAGTGTGGTGTAGTAGTGTTCATGCTTCCCATTTTGACTGTGGCTTGTGTGGCTCAGTTTTCGAGGTGTCCTATGGCGCGTGAGTACCCAGATGGTCTTAAGTAACTTTATCTGGATTTAATTTCTGGATTTTTGATTTTTGATTTCGTTTCGTATCTGGATTTCATTCCTAGATTCCATCTGGATTTTAAATTTCATCTGGATTCTGGGTTTCGTCTGGATTTCATTTCTGGATTCAATCTGGATTTTTGATTTTTGATTTCATTTTAATTTCATTTCGTTTCTCGATTTCATTAAATCTGTATTTCAAATGCCTGCAGCCCTCTTTTGGAGGTTAGCCCCAGTGCGAAATGTAATAAGGTGTACTGCTGATGTATGATTTATTTGACCCTCCTGCAGGAGAACTCTAACCTGTGTGTACCAGTTGCACTCTGCCGCCATCAACTCCCTTGTCGTGCATGATGGCTTCTGTGTTACTGGCTCTGATGACAAGCAGTTGCGAGTGTGGCCCATGGACTTCTCTGACTACCTACTAGAGGTGGGTGGGGTTGAGTGGAGTGGGGTGGGATGGGGTACCTTCTAAAGTTGCGAGTGTGGCCCATGGACTTCCCTGACTACCTCCTAGAGGTGCGTGGGGTAGAGTGGAGTGGTGTGGGGTGGGGTACCTTCTAAAGTTGCGAGTGTGGCCCATGGACTTCCCTGACTACCTCCTAGAGGTGCGTGGGGTAGAGTGGAGTGGTGTGGGGTGGGGTACCTTCTAAAGTTGCGAGTGTGGCCCATGGACTTCTCTGACTACCTACGAGAGGTGCGTGGGGTAGAGTGGAGTGGTGTGGGGTGGGGTACCTTCTAAAGTTGCGAGTGTGGCCCATGGACTTCTCTGACTACCTACGAGAGGTGCGTGGGGTAGAGTGGAGTGGTGTGGGGTGGGGTACCTTCTAAAGTTGCGAGTGTGGCCCATGGACTTCTCTGACTACCTACGAGAGGTGCGTGGGGTGGAGTGGAGTGGAGTGTGCAACCTGCTCAAGTTGCGAATGTGTGGGGTGGAGTGAAGTGGGGTGCGTGGGGTGGAGTCGAGTGTGGTGCGGTACCTACTAAAGTTGCAAGTTTGACCCATGGACTTCTCTGACTACCTACTAGAGGTGCATGGGGTGGAGTGGAGTGAAGTGGAGTGGGGTGTGTTACCTGCTCAAGTTGCGAGTGCGTGGGATGGAGTGGAGTGGGGTGCGTGGGGTGGAGTGGGTGGGGTGAGGTGCGTGGGGTGGAGTGGAGCGGGGTGGAGTCCCTACTAAAGTTGCGAGTATGGCCCATGGACTTTCCTGACTACCTTCTTGAAGTACGACAACAAGCTCACGTAAGAGTTGTAGTGATTGGCATGGTCACAACCATCAACAAGGGCCACCACCACGCTGCATGCAGAGCATGAGGCTCCAGTTACTTCTGTCGGCACCTCCCACGAAAGATTATTTGTGGGTAGTTGTAGGTGACTGGTGTGTGGTGTGTGTGTGGGGGGGGGGGGGGGGGGGGGGGGGGGGGGGGGGGGGGGGGGGGGGGGGGGGGGTACATGTGAATGGAAATATCTGATTTCTGGTGGTGGTGGCAGTAGTAAGGGTGGTGGAAATAGTTGAAGTAGTTTTTGGAGTATTAATTGCGTTCGATATAGTAGTAATTATCATGGTCAAAACCATTAACAAGCACGTACTAGAGGTAGTAGTAGGAGTAGTGATTGTCATGGTCATTAGGGCCACTAGAAGTAGAAATAGAACATCAACAAGCGCTAGTAGTAGTAGTAGTAGTAGTAGTAGTAGTAGTGGTAGTAGTAGTAGTAGTAGTAGTATTGATTGTCATGGCCACAGCCATCAACACGTGCTACAAGGAATTGTAGGAGTAGTGATTGTCATGGTCATTAGGGCCACTAGAAGTAGTACTAGAACATTAACAAGCCCTAGTAGTAGTAGTAGTAGTGTGTGTCATGGCCACAGCCATCAACAAGTGCTACTAGGAGTTGTAGGAGTATTGATTGTCATGGTCATTAGAGCCACTATATGTAGTACTAGAACATCAACAAGCACTACTAGAAGCACCAGTAGTAGTAGTAGTAGTAGTAGTAGTAGTAGTGATTGTCATGGCCACAGCTATCAACAAACGCTAATAGGAGCAGTAGGAGTGGTGATTGTCATGGTCATTAGAGCCACTTTAAATAGTACTTCTACAACAACAAGCGCTACTAGAAGCAGCAGCAGCAGTTGTGGTGGTAGTAGTATTAGTAGGAGGAGGAGAAATAGGAGAAGTAGTAGGAGTAGTAGTAGGAGCAGTAGTGATCGTCATGGCCACGTCCATCAACAAGGACCACCACCTCGCTGCAGGCGGAGCATGAGGCTCCAGTAACTTCTGTTGGCACCTCACACGATGGATTACGGGTCTGTGTGGGAACAGAAAACGGAGCCATCGGTGTATTGGACATCCCCAGCCACCAATACGAGACCCTCCTGCGCTCTCATGTGGGTCCTGTGAACGCAGTTACCACTGACCCCAACAGGTGAGAATGCATTCAAAGGTTAAGGAATTGACACAGGGTTGAGATTATTAGACTCAGATAAAGAGCCATGCTTCTTTGCTTGTGATGAATCTGTATTCCATCCAATAAAAAAACTCTTCTATCCATTCATTCACATGTTCATCTGTCCATTCATTCTTCTATCCATCCATCCATCCATCCGACCATCCATCCTTATATCCATCTACGCATCCATCCATCCCATCATCCATCCATCCTTATATCCATCTACGCATCCATCCATCCCATCATCCATCCATCCATCCTTATATCCATCTACGCATCCATCCATCCCATCATCCATCAATCCTTATATCCATCTACGCATCCATCCATCCCATCATCCATCCATCCTTATATCCATCTACGCATCCATCCATCCCATCATCCATCCATCCTTATATCCATCTACGCATCCATCCATCCCATCATCCATCCATCCTTATATCCATATACGCATCCATCCATCCCATCATCCATCCATCCATCCATCCATCCATCCATCCATCCATCCATCCATCCATCCAATCTTCCATCCATCCATCCATCCATCGATCCACCCAGTCTTCCATCCGTCTATCCATGCATCCATCCACCCACCCATCCATCCACCTCTTATATTCATCCATTTACTGACCCCAACAGGTGAGAACACGACCAATTTACACCTCCCTCACCTTCGACCAAATCCTCACCTTCATCTTCATCTCACATATGGTCTACATTCTTGACCACATCTATAATCTCCCTGTGGTCTAGTTGACTACCACTTGGACTATCACATATGTACAGGGAACGGCAATATGATATCATATGATATCATGTCATCATATGGTATCATATGATACCGGCAATCTGACTAGGCTATAGTTATCATTTGTATACAATATCAAATGATATCATTATAGCCTTTGGTCAACATCGTATGATATGCCGGTCCATACAAATGTGTGCCCATACCATCTACACACCCACCCCCTGTCAGGAATGAGTACTGCACCGCATCTTCAGACGTGACCATTCGAGTTTGGAGCCTTGACACCCACACCGCTGTACCCATAGCATCCACAAATATGTGCCCATCCAATCCACACACCCAACCCCTGTCAGGAATGAGTACTGTACCGCATCTTCAGTCAGGACCATTTGCGTTTGTAGTCTTGACACCCACACCTGTGAACTCATAGCATCCACAAATATATGCCCATCCAATCCACACACACCCCCCCTTTCAGGAATGAGTACTGCACCGCATCTTCAGACGGGACCATTCGCGTTTGGAGCCTTGACACCCACACCCAGCTGTTTGAGTTCCATGCCCCTGGGGAGGTGGTGACCTGTGTGGCATATCACCCCTCTCACTATGAGCTGGCAGCTGGATACCAGAATGGGCGTGTCAGGGTCTTTGATATTTCTACAACCACCCTGGTGCAGGTAGGCAAACATGACAAGACAGGACAGGACAGGACAGGACATTAATTTACATTACATTACATTGGCACAGGCATAGGCAAGCCAGTGGTAGGCATGCAGTAAGCATGCATTACATACTTTGTCATAGGCAGGCCAGTGTTGACCCAAGACAAGCCCACTCCCCAACTTCTGTGGGTGGGGTGGGAAGGTGGGGTGGGGGTGGGTGGGTGGGTCTTCCAACCGTCCTCACATTATCAACCGAGCCTAGAAGTACAAGAATCATACACTTTCTGGCAGAGCCCCCCCTTCTGGGGGGCGGGAGCCCCCAGTGTTACCCATTTGTCCGTCCGACCATCCATCAATCCATCCATCCATCTGACCGTGATGAAGCCCGACACGTCAGCCAACGGCCTCGTAACTAACTCGCTTCCGTTGCCACCTGTCACTCCCTCGCGATCACTCTCCGCCATTTTTTAGCGTCGCAGGCGACGCTGCTTCGAACTTGTGTAAACAAGTGTAGTCATTATTTCCACTTCAAGCAGGACTGAGTGACATGTGGTCCTGGGTGTTCATATGCTTACAAACGCAAACACACACAAGCACACTAGCTCAAATCTATCCCACGTGCACGTAAGCTCCCTCTGACACACACAAACACAAAACTTTGCTCAAATATAACCCACGTGCACGTAAGCTCCCTCCAACACACTCTCTGTCTCTCAATGCTTGCTCAAATATAACCCACGTGCACGTAAGCTCCCTCCAACACACTCTCTGTCTCTCAATGCTTGCTCAAATATAACCCACGTGCACGTAAGCTCCCTCCAACACACTCTCTGTCTCTCAATGCTTGCTCAAATATAACCCACGTGCACGTAAGCTCCCTCCAACACACTCTCTGTCTCTCAATGCTTGCTCAAATATAACCCACGTGCACGTAAGCTCCCTCCAACACACTCTCTGTCTCTCAATGCTTGCTCAAATATAACCCACGTGCACGTAAGCTCCCTCCAACACACTCTCTGCACGTAAGCTCCCTCCAACACACTCTCTGTCTCTCAATGCTTGCTCAAATATAACCCACGTGCACGTAAGCTCCCTCCAACACACTCTCTGTCTCTCAATGCTTGCTCAAATATAACCCACATGCATGCAAGCTCCCTCTAGCACATACACACTAAACTGTTGTTCAAATCTAACCCACGTGCACGTAGCCTCCTTCTAACAGACACTCTATCTTAACTTTTGCCCAAATAAAACCCACATGCCTGCAAGCTCCCTCTAACACACACATACACTTTCTCTCAATTTTGCTCAAATATAACACACATGCATGCAAGCTTCCTTTTAACAAACACACACACACTAAACATTTGCTCAAATCTAACCCACGTGCACGTAAGCTCCTTCTAACAGACACTCTCTCTCAACTTTGCTCAAATATAACCCACATGCACATAGGCTCCTTCTAACACACACACGCTCAACTTTGCTTAAATAGAACCCACATGCATGCAAGCTTCCTTCTAACACACACACACACACTAAACGTTTGCTCAAATCTAACCTACGCGCACATAAGCTTCTTCTAACAGACAATCTCTCTCAACTTTGCTCAAATATATCCCACGTGCATGTACGCTCCCTCTAACACACACTTCAGTGGGTATTGCAGGGGGGGGGCTTGGAATTAGAAGACAGTGAGCAGACCAGCTTTGGCTGAAACCATGTAACAATTCAAATTCAAATGCTGCAGGAGCTGAAGCAGCACCTGAAACAATTCAAATTCAAATTCAAATACTGCAGGAGCTGAAGCAGCACCTGTGACATTTCAAATTCATATACTGCAGGAGCTGAAGCAGCACCTGTTTCAATTCAAATTCAAATAATGCAGGAGCTGAAGCAGCACCGCGCTCCTGTGAGCCAAGTGTTGTACGGAACAGACGGGGCGTACCTCTACTCATCTGGATTCGACGGGGGCTTGTGTGTCTACGATGTGGCCGCGGTACGCCCTATTGAAATATTGTACATATGCCTAATATTGTATACGGTACATGAATATATGTACACTACTATATTAACACACCCACACACCCACACACCCACACACCCACACACTCTCTCATCCTTGTCACTAAGTTAGAGCCTATACAGTCATCGGTGGGGAGGGGGGGGGGGGGGAATGGTCAATGGCGACAAGGGCATATTACTAGTTATGTGTCTGATTATTCTTTAGTACTGTAGGTTGGAGCAATATCTTACCCCCTCACCCCATAAACACCCCACCTACCACCCCCACCAGCGCTTTTACCCAACACCACATCAAACCCCTGCCCAACCCCCCACCATACCACTTCCATCACCACATCAACCCCCGTACCTCCCAACATCTCCACCCTTGACAAAAAGGATGGCCAATTGAATGCAGTGTATGCTGTCGAGGGATACAGATGGATAGAGCACCACACCACCACCACCACCACCTCCTCCACATTCACCCTTCTTACTTCTCAACATCTCCACCCTTGCATCAGATCTACCAGCCCGTGAAGTTCCTCTCTTCTGGTGCTCCCAACTTAAAGGTACGCTCCACAATTGTAGCTACATAGCCACATAGACTTATAGCTACTGCCCGCTCCTTAGCCACATAGACTTAGGCATGCCGTCGCCCATAGTCAAGGTTGGCAATGGAGTGCAGGGTACTTCACCTTGAAAACAAAAAAACTGCGCTTTGTAGTGCAAAAAGCGCAAAATTGCTTGCAGCGCCCACAAGGGGTTGCAAAAAACTGCGCTTAAAGCGCAGAGGGGGTCAAAAAGTCAGCGCTCAAAAGCGCAAAAGCGCGCGCTTTGAATTACCCTGATGGAGTGTAGTCCGGGTCTCTGTGAACCACTGTTTCTTTTTGGCTGAGTCCCCCCAGAAGGGAGAGGCCCCAGGGTAACCCATAAAAGTTGTCCATTACTCCGACCAAAAAATTGAAGCCTGACACATCAGCCAACTGTCTCATAACTAACTGGCTTCCGTCAGCTCCATTTCTGTTGCCAACTTTCGTTCCGTTGCCAACACACTCCGCCAATTTTAGCGTCGCTTGCAACGCTGCACAGGACTTTTTAAGGCTACGAGTAGCAGGTTCTAGGCAGCTCCCTATCCCCGTCCTTTGGCCAAACCTGAGGCTAGCTAGTGCGTCTTAAAGCTGATATGACAGGCATTCCAATGTATGTGCAAACTGAGGGTTTGACCCAGTGGCTGTCTATTGGAGCTGGCGTGTAGCTAGTGCGTCTGAAAGCTGATATGAAGGGCATTCCAATGAAGCTGAAAGCATGGGGCTTGACTCAGTGGCTGTCTAATGGAGCTGGCGTGTAGCTACCCGCACCCACACACACACTCACCCTCCCAGCCTCCCATCCGCAGCATCCCACCTCCAAGGTGGTACCTCCTAATCTCTTCTTGTGTACAGCCCACCCCACCCGACCCCACCCCCCCAGCCCCCCTCCACCCCACACCACCCCTCCACCACTCCACACCACACACCACCCCCACCACACACCACCACACCCCCACCACACCACACCACACCCCCATCACACCCCTTACCATGCGTAGCCCAAATAAGAAAGAGTGCTGTGGACTGCAGATAGATTTGAAAAAGAAAGTTCTGGCGATCACGTATATGTCTTAGTCCTGAACCAGCAGATCAGGCTACTTCATCATCAGCATCATCAGCATCAGCATCAATATATCCCGGCTGGGGAATGAGGCTTGGGAGGGAACCCCCTCCACCTCCACCTATCATCCACTCATGTCTGTCCTCCAGGCCTCTGTATTATGCTATCCCTCTCCACTTTCCCATGCTTGCATCTCTCTGAGCCAGAGAGAACAATACTTGGCTACTGTCTCAAGGAACCTGTACCTCTGCATCACCTCCACCTCCACCAGGATAATGTAACCATCATCATCATCATCATCATCATCATCATCATCATATCTCGGCTGGGGAAAGAGGTTTGGGAGGTACCCCCCTCCACCTCCACCTATCATTCATTTATGTCTGTCCTCCAGGCCTCGGTCTTATGCTGTTGCTTGCATGTCGCTGAGCCAGAGTGAACGTTACTTGGCCGCCTCCTCCCCACGAAATCCGCACACAGGGCTGCTTTCACCCTCTCCAGCCATGCAATGCCCACAGCTGCAGATGGCTAATATGAAACATTGGCTGCCTTCATCCCAGTTTCCAAGAACCAGCACCACTGCATCACCTCCACGTATCATTCATTAATGCCTGACCTCCCTGCCCCGGTCTAATGCTGCCCCTGTAGTCTACTGGGCATATTTGGCTAGACCCTTAATAAGCCTAATTGGCCACCCCTGGACTGTACGAATACATACATGCTGTCCCTTACCACTTTTACAGGCTTGCATGTCTTTGAGCCAGAGCGGACGTTACTTGGCCACGGTTTCTAGGGACCAATACCATCGAGTCACCTCCTTGGTGGTCTTCCATGCCGATTCCCTGGAGCCATACATGAAGATTGAGACAGACGCAGATGCGTTCACTGCGCTGGCTTTTGGAGCAAGCGGGGAAGACCTGTGGGCTCTGACATCCACCAATAGGCTTGACAGGTGTGTATGTTGATCAACTGGAAAAAAAACCACATCCACCAATAGGCTTGACAGGTGTGTATGTTGATCAACTGGAAAAAAACCCACACCCACCAAGAGGCTTGACAGGTGTGTATGTTGATCAACTGGAAAGAAAAAAAAAACCCACCATTAGGATCGACAGTTTTGTATGCATGTGCAGATGTATGTTTATTAACTGAAAACAACTAGTGCAACCAGGAGGAGCCCAGGCCTCAAATGACACCCATTAAAATGTTAAACAACTAGTGCAACCAGGAGGACCTGGGGATCTCGTCATATCCCTGCACAGATCAGAGATAGGTGTCAAAAGCCCAGGCCTCAAAACTTTCAGTCATGCCAATCTATTGTTTCTGAGAAAGGGGCTGTAATGGCATGGTGCAACTAATGCTTTACATGGGGCTTGAGATGGTATATTTTTCTTCTTCTTTTCTTTTCTTTTCTTTTCTTTTCTTTTCTTTTCTGTATCGGTACGTGTCCTAGATATCTGCATCAAATGGAGGGGGGGGGGGGGCTTCATGGTGCTGAAAATGATGGAGGCCAGTAATTGTTTTTTTTCAAAAATGAAAGTGGGATTTTTCTAGCTTTATGGTTTTAGCCCTCCTCCAGGGACAGCGTTGTAGCGCTTTTTATAGCTTTCTGTAGCTTTTTAGGGCCATTTAGGCAAGGGAGGGGGAAAACACTTTGTTTATCTTTTTATAGAGATAATTCCACTTCAACGGGGCTGAAACTAGCGATCGCTATATATAGCGGGGGAAAAAATCCCTGATGGAGGCTAGCACAGGGAAGTTGTGGTTTAGGAGGCCTCTAGCGTTCAGGCTGGTGGGTGACGCTTCAGAGTCAAGCCTGGCCGCTTACACACCGGATGGAGATTTGGCAGAAACTTCTAGGCAGCTCCTCTGGCTGGCTAATCAGCCGAACCTAAAGCAACCTAGTGCACCTTGTACCTGAAGTTATCAGCTTTCTAGCTCTGCTGAATTTTAAAGGCTCAGCCTATTGGCTGGCTCAGAGAAGCTGCTGCTATTAGCCGAAAAGTAAAAGCAGTGCAGCTTCCAGCATGCTCCGACAGCTAGCCACTGTGTCTAGCCTCAAACTTTCATTTGCATTGAAATGCCGTAATGTCAATTTTCAGACACACTGGCTAGCTTCAGGTTTAGCCCAAGGTCAGGGGAAAGGAGCTGCCTAGAAGCTGCTGCGCGTGGCCCAAAAATGAAACAGTGGCATGCTCGTACCCGTTCATTTGCATTGAAATGCCCGTAATGTCAACTTTCACCGTTTACACACCGGATAGAGATTTGGCAGAAGTTATTGTACGGGCAAGTGCAACAAATGCTTTTCATGGTGCTCGAGTTGGTGAGAGGTGGTCTAGATGTCTGCGTCAAATGGGTTGCGTGCTCACTGTGTGTGCGTGTGATGTATGTATGTTACAGTCTAGGGGGTAGCCATCCAGGCTGAAGGGACTTTCCCAACTTGAATATTCAAAATAATTATCGACAGGTGTCTCTTCATTATGTAGTGCTTTCATCACCTGATCTGAAGTGTTTTAATCACCTGATCTGTAGTGCTTTCATCACCTGATCTGAAGTGTTTTAATCACCTGATCTGTAGTGCTTTGATCACCTGATCTGTACTGTTTTAATCACCTGGTTTGTAGTGCTTGGATCACCTAATCTGTAGTTGCTTTCCTCCTTTCTTCCTTCCCTCCTAATCTCCTTTCTTCCTTTTCTCCTTTCTTGCTTTCTTCCTTTCCTCCTTTCTTCCTTACTACCTGTCCCTCTGGCTGGCTGGCTGATTGACCAGCTTTGAATTCAAAATAAATTTAATCGGGCCGTATGCATAAGCCCCCCCTTGACCTGTTAAGCCGCACATTGGAGTCCAGTTGAGCACCAACAATAATGTAATCATCATCATCACATTTTGAGTCCTGTAGAGCACCTGGAATAATGTTATCATCATCATCATCATCATCATCACATTTTGAGTCCTGTAGAGAACCAGGAATAATGCCATCATCATCATCATCATCATCATCATCATCATCATTATCATCATCATCACATTTTGAGTCCTGTAGGGAACCAGGAATAATGTAATAATCATCGTCATCATCACCGTCATCATCATATGTGATATGTTTGCAGGTACGAGCTGCGTGAAGGGCAGAACACTGATGACCTGTAAAATGAACAACACACTGATGACCTGTAACATGAACAACACACTGATGACTTGTAAAATGTGCAGGTATGAGCTGCGTGAAGGGCAGCTGATCCAACAAGTGGAGAGCGCTCACCGCCTGGATGCACACTGCCTGGTCACAGACAGCACGGGGCGCTTTGCTGCCTCCGGAGGAGATGACCAGCTTGTGAAGCTGTGGTCAGCCGCACTCCCATCAGACCCTGCAAAGCTGCAGCCGCCGGCCTGCCAGGCCTTTGTTGGCCACCCTTCCGCTGTGTTCGGTAAGTTGGGTGGGCAGTAGGGTAGATTCAAATGGGACTTGGTCTGTGTACAGGGTCTGGGTACATGGGACTTGGACTGGGGACAGGGTCTTGGGGCCAGCCTGTCTGGCCTATGTCAGACACCCCTCCGCTGTGTTCGGTAAGTTGGGTGGGCAGCAGGCAGACTCAAATGGGACTTGGACTGGGTTCAGTGTCTGTGTACAGGGTCTGGGTACATGGGACTTGGACTGGGGACAGCGCTTTGGGGCCAGCCTGTCAGGCCTATGTCGGACACCCCTCCGCTGTGTTCCGTAAGTTGGGTGGGCAGTAGGGTAGATTCAAATGGGACTTGGGCTGGGGGCAGGGTCTGGGTACATATCCTTGGGGCTGGGACTTGGACTAGGTACAGGTCCTGGGCGCTGGGCCTTGGAGTCTTGGACTGGGGACAGGGTCTGGGTACAAATGCTGGGGGCTGGGACTTGGACTGGGACAGGGTCTTGAGGCTGGGGACTTGGGCAGTGGCCGCAAAGGGTGTCTGGGTGCAGGCCTGGGTACATGTGCTGAGGGATGGAACTTGGACTGGGACAGGGTCTTGGGGCTGGGGACATGGTCAGTGGCTGCAAAGGGTGTCTAGGTGAAGGGCCTGGGTACATGTGCTGGGGGCTGGGACTGGGACAGGGTCTTGGGACTGGGGACTTGGTCAGTGGCTGCAAAGGGTGTCTAGGTGCAGGGCCTGGGTACAAGTGCTGGGGGCTGGGACTTGGACTGGGACAAGGTCTTGGGACTGGGGACTTGATCAGTGGCAGGAAAGGGCGTCTGGGTGAAGGGTCTGGGTACATGTGCTGGGGGCTGGGACTTGGACTGGGACAGGGTCTTGGGACTGGGGACTTGGTCAGAGGCTGAAATGGTCGTCTGGATACAGGATCTGTGTACATGGGACTTGGACTGGGGACAGGGTCTTGGAATTGGCCTGCCAGGCCTTTGTTGGCCACCCTTCTGCTGTCTTAGGTAAGTCGCTGCTAACTATACTGACGCTTTGGTCAGCGAAAAAGCAGGTATGTAGGGACGTATCTAACTTACATTTTAACTCATCCTGTCTTATAATTATGATGATGATGATGATGATAATGATTGACATATCTAACTTTTATTTATCTCATCCTGTATTATTAGCAGCTTTGATCGGTATCCTTTACAACTCGCTGCCTCCGGAGGAGATGACCAGCTTGTGAAAACTTATTGCCGCTTCAGGTCGGGAAAAAGCATGTATGTAGGAACTTATGCGCCTTCATTTTTGAACCCTTGGTGGCGCTGGTATGTGTAAGGGGTCCCACCTTGTGGTGAAAGAAGAAAGAACAAAAACTCATCCCCCTGCTCATCCCTTGCAACTGGCAGGCTAATTTGGCAACGCACCACCCTGTGGGGCAATGTTTTGTGATGTTCATAAGTCCACCTTGACTCTATTAGGCCACCGGCACATTTGGGGTCCAGCAGGGCACCAGGAAGAATGTAATCATCATCATCATCATCATCATCATCATTATTATCAATAGCATCATCATCATCATTATCATCATTATCATCATCATCATCATCATCATCATCATTATCAATAGCATCATCATCATCAAGATCATCATCATAATCAAGATCATCATCATCATCATCATCATCATCATCGTCATCATTATCATCATCAGTAGCATCTAAAAGAGACCACTGACCCACCACCCGCATGTCTGCAGGTGTTGCCATCACCTAACACCCGCATGCCACCCACCCACCACCCACACACACCGCCCGCATGCCGTCACCCACCACCCACACTCACCCCACACACCCACCACCCACATGCCGTCACCCACCACACGAACCCACCACCCACATGCCTCCCACCACTCACCACCCGCACCCACCACCCACATGCTGTCCACCCCTAACCACCCGCCACCCATCACCCACACCCACCCCTCCACCCCATGTGTGCAGGTTCTGCCGTCAAAGGAAAGGAAGCAAATCCACCCCTCCACCCCTCCACCCCATGTGTGCAGGTTCTGCCATCAAAGGAAAGGAAGCAAACCCACCCCTCCACCCCATGTGTGCAGGTTCTGCCGTCAAAGGAAAGGAAGCAAACCCACCCCTCCACCCCTCCACCCCATGCATGCAGGTGCTGCCGTCAAAAGAAAGGAACCAAACCCACCCCTCCACCCCATGCATGCAGGTTCTGCCGTCAAAAGAAAGGAAGCAAACCCACCCCTCCACCCCTCCACCCCATGCATGCAGGTTCTGCCGTCAAAAGAAAGGAAGCAAACCAACCCCTCCACGCCATGTACGCAGGTGCTGCCGTCAAAGGAAAGGAAGCAAATCCACCCCTCCACCCCTCCACCCCATACATGCAGGTGCTGCCGTCAAAGGAAACCACCTCATCACAGTTGGAGACTCAGCTTCCATCTTCATCTGGACTGTGGATGTCCCCCCCCCTAGTGCTCCCCCCTCCTACATCCCAACCTCCCTCTCCAGCCCACCTGCCCCTACCCAGACTACCCGACAGTGGCTGCCCGTTGGCCCCACGACCTCTATGGCCCCACCCACAGGGGGGGCCACACACCCTTCAGCAAAGATTCTGAGCGCCACAGGTCTGCGAATGCTCCCCGGATTCCCACTGAACTGGGAAGGAGGGGATCGACCGCATTCGGCACCGTCAGGGGTGAGTGAGGGGGATGAGCAGATAGATGTGAGTTGTGTCTAGTTATCACGTTTGACAGCTATGATGACAACTTAAGAAAAAGGGAAAAGCGAAACCATGTTCTGCGTAAACCTCTTCGACCCTCTTCAACCCTCTTCGCCGTAGGGTTTGTGCTGAGTTATGAGGGGTGATCAGTGAGATGGGTGCTGGTGTTGGCCGTAATGTTGGCGAAGATGATGAACAATAGCCGCATCATGACTGCCCTCTGTGATCATGGTCCCAGAGACTGGTGAGTGGTGTTAGCGGTGGCGTGGTGTTGGCAGTGGCAGTGTTGACAGTGGTGTGGTGGTAGTGTTGGCGGTAGTGTGGCGGTGTTGGTGGTAGTGTTGGCGGTAGTGTGGCGGTGTTGGTGGTTGTGGTTGGTAGTGGTGTTGTGAGTGGTGATCAGTGAGAATGGAAGAAAGAGGCATTAGATGCTTGATATCCAGCCAGGCTGCCAGGGGAGCTGCCTGGAAGCTGCCGCTCAAAGCAGAGAAAAGCTGTGGGACACCCCCCTGAGTCCGGCTCAAGGGAAGCAGTGCGCAGTGGATTAGTAAGGCAGCATAATGGCTTGCAGTGGGTTGGGAGGGGTTGGGTTGGGACGGGAGAAGGGGGGGCCTCGCAGTGGGTTGGGAGGGGTTGGGTTGGGAGTGGAGAAGGGGGGGGGGCCTAACCAGCAAATTATGTCCCCCACACAGGCAATGGTATGTGCAGCTGTTAATTGGGACACTGGGATCTAGTGTTACGTATAGCAGTTCGAAACTGGTCATGGGCCGTACTTAGTCCCTCAAATTTGGCCTGGGAAATCTGAAAATCTGGATGATTGTCGTCAATTTGACCTCAAAAGCCGAGCAGCAACGTGACCTGTCAATTTGACCTCAAAAAGCCGAGCAGCAATGTGACCTGTCAATTTGACCTCAAAAGCCGAGCAGCAATGTGACCTGTCAATTTGACCTCAAAAGCCGAGCAGCAATGTGACCTGTCAATTAGACCTCAAAAGCCGAGCAGCAATGTGACCTGTCAATTTGACCTCAAAAGCCGAGCAGCAATGTGACCTGTCAATTTGACCTCAAAAGCCGAGCAGCAATGTGACCTGTCAATTTGACCTCAAAAGCCGAGCAGCAATGTGAACTTCAATAACCCTCACACTCAAGTGTTCTTACGCACCACCTCACATAGATCCCTACATTGTTATCCTTTATATTTGTTAACACAAATATAACCCCCGTTCGACGAATGGCTCAGTGGCAGAGCTCCCAGAGCGACGAAGGTGCCGGGTTCGAATCCCTACGGATGCGCTTTAGTGTTCGCGGTCGCTGTCAACCGACATGGAAGCTTTGTCCAGGTAAAGTAGCAGCCCGCTCCCTACCGCCGTAAGACGGGGCTCCCTTAATACTACGCCCCACCAGGCGTTATCATCACTTTTCCCTACACTGTTTCTTTTCTGGGTATGCGTAGCAATCTAGCAACTTCCACCCAGCTTCATTAGCCTGCGACTGAGTCGAGCCCCAAAAGTACAGCTGCATTAGAAGGCATGTCTAAAAAAAGGAAAAAAAGTGGTTCCCTAGCTGCCAGTGCTTGCATACAACCTCCTCCCAAATTATTGTCACGCTTGCCCCTTTCCACCATGCTCACCCCTGTACACTCCCTTTCACCCCATCCACCGCTCTCACCCCATTTCAGCCCTCCCACGTCTGCCCCCATCCTCTTATCCGCAATCCACAATGGCAAGCCCTAGTGCCCATGGAGGCACTTCAGCTAAGATGCCACCTATCACATCCCCACTTCCACCCCATCCACCACCCACACCCCCTTCCAGCCCTCCCACCTCTGCCCCCATTCTCTTATCCCAGTCCGCAATGGCAAGCCCTAGAGCCCATGGAGGCACTTCAGCTTAAAGCCCGGGAACCTGTGTCGACACCCTTGACAATCCCGCCATACCTTGCCCCCCGGGACCTACCCAGACAGGCTGGTGCCCCCCGTACACTCCCTTTCACCCCATGCACCGCCCTCACCCCATTCCATCCCTCCCACCTCTGTTCCCATTCTCATATTCTTTCCTCTGGGACCTACCCAAACAGGCTGGTGCCCCACACACACTCCCTTTCACCCCATGCACCGCCCTCACCCCATTCCATCCCTCCCACCTCTATCCCCATCCTCTTCTCCGCAGTCCATAATGGCAAGCCCTAGTGCCCATGGGCGTGCCTCAAGTCAGAGCCCATCTATCACATCCTCACTGTCACCCCATGCACCGCCCCCATTCCTTCCCATCCCTCCCACCTCTGTCCCCATCCTTTTATCCGCAGTCTGCAATGGCAAGCCCTAGAGCCCAAGGAGGCACTCAGACAGCTCAGAGCTCGGGAACCGGTGTTGGCACCCTCGAAAATCCCGCCATACCTCGCCCTCTGGGACTTTACCCCCAGAGTCTGGTGTCCTCAATAATCGGCTTCACGCCTTGTGGGAAGGAGGGGCATAACATGGTGTGGCGCCCTGATGCTGCTCTGTTCGCGTATGCAGTTGACAACGTGTTGATCCAGGAGGATCTGGCAACACGAAAACAAAGGTGAGCTGGCGCAATAACCGACTTCCACTTTTTGCCTGGGGAAAAGAGGTCCAAGCGGACCTGTCCGCCATGTGGGAAGGAGGGGCAGAACATGGCATGGCACATTGATGCTGCTCTGTTTGTGTATGCAGTTGACAATGTGTTGGTCCAAGAGGATCTAGCCACCCGGAGACAAAGGTGAGCTGGCAAGATTACTGAATCCCTTTTTTTGACTCAGGAAATATAGGTCCAAGCGGAACTGTCCGCTATGTGGGAAGGAGGGGCAGAACATGGCATGGCACATTGATGCTGCTCTGTTTGTGTATGCAGTTGACAATGTGTTGGTCCAAGAGGATCTAGCCACCCGGAGACAAAGGTGAGCTGGCAAGATTACTGAATCCCTTTTTTTGACTCAGGAAATATAGGTCCAAGCGGAACTGACAGCCATGTGGAAAGGAGGGGCAGAACATGGTGTGGCGCTCTGATGCTGCTCTGTTTGTGTATGCAGTTGACAACGTGTTGGTCTAGGAGGATCTAGCCACACAGAAACAAAGGTGAGCTGGCACAATTACCGACTCCATAATTTTGACTCAGGAAATATAGGTCCAAACGGAACTCTCACAGCCATGTGGAAAGGAGGGGCAGAACATGGTGTGGCGCGCTGATGCTGCTCTGTTTGTGTATGCAGTTGACAACGTGTTGGTCCAGGAGGATCTCGCCACCCGGAAACAAATGTGAGTGCAATATTTTGACTTATGATCATGACCAATGACAAATGTGTGTGCAATATTTTGTCATTAGTCATCAGTCTCGATCTTCATGTAATTTCCCTGTGACAGTTTTTTGGTCATGTCGTTGTTCTTGTCTTAATCACTAGGCAGACGATCTCCACTCCCCACCCTACGTCCTTCGCCCTCCTTTTTTTAGTTGTGAAGGGCCTTTCACCCAGGAGGTGGTTCTCCGGACGCAAACCAGCAACCCGGAGGATTCAGTTAGAATGGCGTTGCCCCTCCTACAATATGCTAAGTAGGCGCACTTAGGGTTGGTGAGAGATACCAACCCTCGACCAAACGAACATTCACCACTACCCCTCCTGCAGGCATCATACGCACCACACCCAGCCAGTTGCCAGTGTGGCAGTCTCATCAGCCGCACACCTAATGGCCTCGGCTGCATGGACCCCGGAACCGACCTCCAAGTGCGCTGACATATGTTTGTGGGATACAGCTACTGGAGCCTTGAGGAGCAGGCTGTGTTACCACCCACAAGGGGTTCAGGTGAGTGAAGGACGTGGGATTTGGGTGACAAAAATGCACACAAATGCAGGGGGTATGGGAGGGTGAAAAATGGGGGGGGAAAGGCTGTGTTACCACCCACAAGGGGTTCAGGTCAGTGAAGGAAGTGGGATGAGGGTGACCAAAATGCATGGGTCTTGGGAGGGTGAGAAAATGCACGAAAATGCATGGTTCACGGGGGGGGTGAAAAAAGGCATACAAGGCTGTGTTCCCACAACGAGGGGTTCGGGTGAGAGAAGGACGTGGGGTGGTGACAAAAATGCACAAAAATGCTTGGGGTATGGGAGAGTGAAAAAAGGCAAAAAAGGCTGTGTTACCACCCACAAGGGGTTCAGGTGAGTGAAGGACGTGGGATGAGGGTGACACAAATGCACCAAAATGCTTGGGTTTAGGTAATGATAACGCCTGGTGGGGCGTGGTGTTCAGGGAGCCCGTCGTACGCGGCTGGGGAGCGGCCTCCTACCTCAACTGGACAAGCTACCATCGCGGTTGACGACGATCTGCAACGCCAAGAGCGACCGAAGGGGGAGTCGAACCCCCGACTCTTCTTCCTCAAGCAATCTGGTCTACCACTAGACCATTGTGTATCACTGAAAGGGGCTTAGGTATATGTAATATTTGTATATGTTGTATTCTTTGATACCTGATTGATATATATATTTGTATTAGAATCCTGCCTGAGAACATCTGGGCGTCTCTTTGGGAAACATTCTCAACTGCCCCCTTTGCTCTAAATCCTAAACATTCTCAACCGCCCTCGTTGCCCTACGCCCTAAACTCTAAACCCAAAACATTCTCAAACGCCCTCTGTGCTGCAGACGCTTGCCTTCTCTCCCAACGACGCTTACTTGCTATCCGTGGGGCGGGATCCAGAGCGCTCACTGGTGGTCTGGGACTTGGCCACCGAGGAGGTAAGCAGAACAGATGGAAATATAATGGTGTGTTAAAGGGTGTTTGCAAGGGACACAGTAATGTATGTATGTTACAGTCCAGAAGGTAACCAACTTGGCAGGGATTTTTTCGCTATATGTAGCGATCGCTACTTTTGACCCCGTTTTGGCACAAACAATCGCTATAAACAGCTATAAAAGGTAAACAAAACTTTGTATATGCCCTAAATGACCCTTAAAAGCTATAAATATATGAGCTATAAATATATGAGCTATAAAACGTTGTCCCTGGAGGAAGCCTAAAACCATAAAGCTAGAAAAGGCCCACTTTCAGATTTGAAAAAGATCCCTACAACTTGGTGGTCTGGGACTTGGCCACCGAGGAGGTTAGCAGAACAGTTGGGAATAAATAAGTAAATAAATAGTGTGCCTTATTACGAGGCGTAGGGGGCCAGCCCGTTTGCTTGCACTGGGGCGAACCACCAATAGGGTGGGGTGGGTGGGGTGGGGGGGGGCTGTCAGTACAATTGGGAGTGTAATGGTTTGTAGAAGGGTGTTTGAAGTTGAACTTGGTAACATAGCTCCAACCAGCAATATGGCTGCTTGCCAGGTGTGTTTTCTAGAGATGCAACAGATGGTGGGGCCAAGGGAGCATTCTAGAGACACAGCAGTTCGTACCAGTGGGGGTGTAAGGGGATGGTAAGGGCACATTGGTAAAAGGGTGTTTACTAGGGACGCAGTAGATAGAGACAGTGTTTGTGCGAAGAATCCCTGTTCAATGAATGGCTCAATGGCAGAGCTCCCTGAACGACGTATGTGCCGGGTTCGAATCCCCACGGGTGCGCTTAAGTGTTCGCGGTCGCTGTCAACCGCCATGGTAGCTTTGTCCAAGTAGCAGCCCGCTCCCTACCGCCGTAAGAAGGGGCTCCCTTGGTACCATGCCCCACCAGGCGTTTTCATTACTTGTTTGTGCGAGGAACACGGTTGTGGATGTTAGAGGCACAGTGTTTTGTAAAAGGGTGATTACTAGGGGGTTAAAAGGGTGATTACTATATCCAAACCCATATTCTGACCCCCCTTTAATCCGAATCCTATATTCTGAACCCCCCATAATCTGAACCCCTATTATCTCCCCCCCCATAATATGACCCCGCCCCCCACCCCATAACTCCCAACCGTTTGACCCTAGGTGGTGGCAGTGGGCCGCACCCGAAGGCAGACACTCTCTGTCACCCCACCCCACCTCACCCCACTCTCTGTCACCCCAACCTACCTTCAACCCATATTCTGACCACCCTATAATCTGAAACCCCGATATCTGCTGCCCCCCCCCCCCCCCCCCCCCCCCTAACTCCCAACTGTTTTGACTCCAGGTGGTGGCAGTCGGCCGCACCCGAGGGAGGACACTCTCTGTCGCCCCACCACACCCCACTCTCTATCACCCCAACCCATATTCTGACCCCCCTATAATCTGACCCCCCCATAATCTGACCCTCTATTATCTGCCCTCCCCCCCCCCCCCCACCCACCCATAACTCCCAACCGTTTGACCCAGGTGGTGGCAGTGGGCCACACTTGAGGGAGGACACTCTCTGTCGCCCCCACCCCACCCCACTCTCTATTACCCCACCCCACCTTACCCCACCCCCATATTCTGACCCCCCCCCCTATTTTCTGAACCCCCCATAATATGACCCCCTCCCCCCCCCCCCTCTCCCCTCATAACTCCCAACCGTTTGACTCCAGGTGGTGGCAGTGGGCCGCACCCAAGGGCGGACCCTCTCTGTTGCCTGGCTCCCAGAGAGTTCGTCCAATTTACAGCCGCGCTTTGTGTCAGGGGGCACTGATGGCCTCTATTTATGGACCCTTCAGGCAAGCTGTGTTGCTGTTGCTATTGCTTGCCAATTTGGTCATTGCTGCTGCCATTATTTATTTACATTTTCTTGCTTGCTTGCTTGCTTGCTTGCTTGCTTGCTTGCTTGCTTGCTTGCTTCCTCGCTTGCTTGCTTCCTTGCTTGGCCATTTTCTTGCGTGCTTGCTCGCTTGCTTACTTCTCTTGCGGCAGCTGCTTCTGCTGTTATACTTCGTTGCTGTTGCTTCTTCTGCTGCTGCTGCTGCTGCTGCTGCTGCTGCTGTGGTTTCTTACTCTGCTGTTACTGCTGCTGTTTTCCATTATGCCTCATCAAAATGGATGTTATTTTCCCCCACCCAAACCATCCACCCATACCCGCACTCATTATCTTTCATGTTACCTCCAGGCCACCTGCTTGGAACAGCCCACACCTACACCACACACCACACACACACCACACATCGCGCCCCCCCCCCCCACACACACACACCCCCAAACCCCACCCCCACCCCCCCACCCCCCACCCCCACATACACACCCTCATGCCCTATCATGTAACCTCTAGGTCACATGCTTGGACAGCCACCCCCACCCACACCACACACCACAGGCCTCAGTTCTCTCGTGTAACCTCCAGTCGCACCTCTTGGAGCAGCCCACCCCCCAACCCACCACACGCATCAACACACACACACACAAAACACCACCACACCCTACCCGCATTCCCTATGGTGTACCTCCAGCCCACCTGCATGGAAAGCTGCCAATGTGGTGGGGAAGATGGGACGGAGGGAGAGCAATATGGCTTCAGCTTGCATTGTGTGACAGCACAGGCACACACAACACACACAGCCAACACACACACACCACACACACCACACACACCCACACACAACACACCACACACACACACAACACAAGCACACCACACAACCGACACACCAAAGCACCACAAAACACACACCACACTCACACCACACACACACGCACCCCGAAACACACACCATACACCACAACACACACACACAAGACACAGCACACTCGCTCACAAACGACACCACACACACAGCCACAACAACACCACCCCACCACACCACACACACACACCCACCATACCACACCACACACAACACACACCCACACACCACCACACACACCAAACACACACCACACACCCCACCACAAACACACACCACAACACCACACCAACCACCACACACACACACACCACACACACCGCCAAACATACACCACACCACGACTCAAACCACACCGACCACAACACACACCACCACACACACACTCACCACCACACACACACATAGCAACACACACACGCGGGAGGAGGGAAACACCCACACCACAACAGCACGCCAGGACACGACACGCCACACCACCCAAACACCACACACACAACCCCACGACCCAAATAGCGCACTGACACACACTCCCAACCACACACACAACCATACACACACAACCACAACAGGCGACGCCACAGGCCCCACCAAGCCACCCAGCACACACCACACACACAACAAACACACAAAAACCCCCCCCCCAACCACACACCCCCCACACACACACACACACACACACAAACCACACACAAACACACACTCGTTATCTTTCATGTTACCTCCAGGCCACCTGCTTGGAACAGCTGCCAATATTCGTTGGGGAAATGGGACAGGAGGGAGAGCAAGAGGGCTCAGCTGCATGTGTGACAGCTGTGGCAGTTGATTCTGACGGGACTGTTGTGGTAGCCTCTGAGTCTGGATATCTACATTCTATGAAGGTTAGTTTCAGACTGGTTTCGGTGCTTTTCTTTTCAGCGACGAGCAGCAGCTTCTAGCCAGCTCCCCTGACTGGCTATGAAGGTCGGTTTTGGTGCTTTTCTTTTCAGCGACGAGTAGCAGCTTCTAGGCAGCTCCCCTGCCAGGCTATTAAGGTCGGTTTCATTGCTTTTCTTTTCAGCGACGAGCAGCAGCTTCTAGGCAGCTCCCCTGACTGGCTATTCAGCGATACCTCATACCCAGAGCACCTTGAAACTGGCAATATCACTATCAGCTGAGTCTGGGTATCTCCAGTCTATAAAGGTTTGTCTCAGTCGGTGGGGCATCAAAACGGATGTGGGGAGGCACACGCTGTTAATCGTCTCCGATTTGGTCGTAGACCCCGAAACCATTGATTCAAGTTTTAAAAAGTGCCTAGGGGCTGAGATATGGGGGGGTCCCAAAGGGGGGGGGGGGGGGGGGGGGTCGAGGTTGATCTCAAAGTTTCTTCACAACTTCTTCGTCTGTATATCTCTATTCGATAAAGGTTAGTTTCAGTCTAAACTAAATTGGCAGGAAACCCTAAACCCCAAACCAAGTAGTGCCATGCCAGGCAGCACTGCCTTCCACGATTGGCTGCCACTAAACCCTAAACCCCAAACCTAGCAGTGCCATGCCAGGCAGCATGCCTGACTGCAACTAAACCTTAAACCCCAAACCTAGCAGTACGGTTGATTGCCACCTGAACAGAACCTTGTATTTTGATTGTGATACCATTAGGGATCAGTAATATGATAACATATGATATCATGTCATCAAATGATGTATTGATATCATATGATATCATATGATGCCGGCGGTCTGACTACGTAACCTGAGGCATCATATCGTATGATATTAAAGCATATGATTTGTGTATGATAATATATGATATTATACTCGTCTTTGGTCAGCATCATATGATTTGCCGTTCCTTAGCTACCATACATACTTCAACTCGCCTCGACACATATCCACCAATATAAAAACTTGTCTACGTCTGCAAAAGCTAAAAACGACTGTCCAGCACACTCCTTGTCACCTGTCCCCTCCTTGTTTCTTTCGTTCTGTTTGGTGGTTGCCCCCAGTGCAAGCAAATAGGCAGGCCCCCTCAACCTAACGCCTCGTAATAAGGTGTACTATTTATTTATGTATTTATTCATTTATTTATTCATTTATTTATTTATTTATTTATTTATTTATTTATTTATTTATTTACTCGTCCCGAGACATATCCACCAACAGAAAAATACCTACCCCACAGCTGCCCGAGGAGGACCCAGGGACAGCTAGCATCACCAGAGTGGCGGACACGTGTGGCAGCTATGTGACTCAGCTGAGGCTTAGCCCTGACAAGGCTGTCATCGGTACCGCCGCAGGATTAGTAACCGCGTACAAGTGAGGCAGTACAAGTACATATGAGTCATATGCAGTACACATGCACTGCACATTTATACAGTCCTCGTGACCCATGCACTTAGTATCAATGCCAAGAGGCACATCAATATGCACACACCTACTCCCGCCAGCACACACATACACACTGACACCTGCACCTACACCTGCACACACTGCACACACATACACACCCACATCTGCATCTACACCGACACATGCACCTACGCGCACCTACTCCCGCCTGCACACACATACACACCAACACCTGCACCTACACCTGCATACACCTGCACACACCTACACACACCAACACACACCTGCACACACCTACACACACCAACACACACCTGCACACACCTATATACACAAACACACACCTGCACCTACACCTGCATACACCTACACACACCTAAACCTGGACCTGCACACACCAACACACACCTACACACACATAGGCACACCTGCACCTGCATACACGTAATCCCACCAGCACACACCAACACACACCAACACACACTTACACACACATAGACACACCTGCACCTGCACACACATACTCCAACATGCACACACCTACACACACCTAAACCTGGACCTGCACACACCAACACACATACACCCGCCTGCACCAGCACTTACACACACCTGCACACACCTAAACACAAAGCATCCGGCATCACCAGTCAGCAGTCACTGGCACATCTGCACACAGCATCACTCAGCACCCACCCACACCTGCACCAGCACTTGCATACACCTGCACCTAAACACAACTCCTCCCACCTGCACACACCTACACCTGCACCTACACACACCTGCACACGCGTAAACCCACAGTACCCCTGGCATCACCAGTCAGCAGTCACTGGATCCTATCTGCACTTGCCTATAGCACCACTCAGCACACACACACCTGCACACACCTACATATACCGACACACACCTACATCTGCACCCACAGACACCTCGCACACACACACCTCACACACACTACACACACACACCACACCCTGCCCCAGTCGATTGGGCCACCCTGGCGGGGTATGGTCGCGGAGGAGTGAGCTATCAGTTGATGGATCCGTCGCCTCCCTCTGGCTGGACCCCATGATGAGAGAGGCCGTGTGCGGTACAACATCAGCCACCATGTGGTTCCTCGGGTTGCCTGATGAGGCACGTGTACCGCTGCTGTGCGGTCATCAGGGTCCGATATCGGCCCTAGCTGCCAGTTGGGGCCAACCAGATATGATGGTATCTGCCTCGCTGGACGGAGTAGTTCGGGTGTGGCAGATGGGAGGTGGTCAGGTGTGTCTTCTTAATTAATAAATAAATAAGTAGTACGCCTTATTACGAGGCGTGGGGTTGAGGGGGCCAGCCCGTTTGCTTTCACTGGGGCCAACCACAAGGTATTTGTTCTACTTCTGATGATGAAAAAAAAATGATAACGCCTGGTGGGGCGTGGGATTAAGGGAGCCCTGTCTTACAGCAGTAGAGAACGGGCTGCTACTTTACCTGGACAGTGCTACCATGGCGGTTGACAGCGACCGCGAACACTAAGGCGCACCCGTAGGGATTCGAACCCCGCACCTTCTGCCTGATTTCAACGAACTCAACCATTTAGCCAACCACCAGGTGCGTGTTCTAATCAAATACATATATAGTACGCCTTATTACAAGGCGTGAGGTTGAGGAGGCCAGCCCGTTTGCTTGCACTGGGGCCAACCACCAATCTCACTCATCTTATTTAGGTTTGTGTTCTACTTCTGATGATGATTCCTTTTTCTTTCCTGACGCCCTACTGGGCTCAGCACGCGGCTTGATAGAGTCACACACACTACACACCCCACACACACTACACACACCTATACTCCCACATGCACCTGCACTTACACACCCAGAGTCAGGGGCGTCTTCTGGCGTCCTCCTTGGCAGTCTAGGGGCCAACCTTGCCTTCTTCACTTCCAAACCTGATCAAAATAATTCTCACCCCTGCACCTACCCCACCCCACACGCACCCACATGTACACCACACCCACATCTACCCTACCCCTACAATACCCCTAGCCTCACCAGAACACTATACCTACCTACCCCAACAAACCTATCCCCCCCCACACCCCTTACCACATTACACCCAAAACCCAACCCGCCCCCTACCCACCCACACCCGCACCCAAACCCAAACCCGACCCCCAACCCACCCACACCCCACACCTACCCACCCATACCCGCACACCCACACACCTACCCACACACACCAATACCCACACACAGCAATACCCACACACCTACCCCCCACCCACCCGCGCACTCCTACAGCCTGAGCCCTTGGAGGAATTCCAGACCCGTACTTCTCCCCCAGCAGCTTGTACTGCTGCCGCAATCAACCCCAGTGATGGAACACTATTAGCCGGATACTCAAATGGCGGTCTTCGCCTGATCAGCATCCGTGATGTGAGCGTGCTGTGGACCATTGAACGCCACACTGTCACCATTCCTGGGGGCGGGGGATCGCCTGTTGTCTCAGTGCAACTGCATCCTCGCAGGACACTGGCCATATCTGCTGCCAAGTAAGTTAGGCCGTACCTTGGCCATATCTGCTACCAAGTTAAGCCATCTTTTGACCATATCTGCTGCCGAGTTAGGCCATATCCTGGCCATATCTGCTGCCAAGTTAGGCCATATTTTGACCATATCTGCTGCCAAGTAAGTTAGGCCGTACCTTGGCCATATCTGCTGCCAAGTAAGTTAGGCCATATTTAGACCATATCTGCTGCCAAGTTAGGCCATATCCTGGCCACATCTGCTGCCAACTTAGGCCATATCCTGGCCATATCTGCTGCCAAGTTAGGCCATATTTTGACCATATCTGCTGCCAAGTAAGTTAGGCCATACCTTGGCCATATCTGCTGCCAATTAAGTTAGGCCATATCTTGGCCATATATAGTGTGCCTACTCTTTTGTAGGTGTGGCAACGCCATTATAACTGAATCCTCGGTGTCGCTGATTTGTGTCGAGAGACCCACCTCCAAGAGCGAAAATCTTTTCACAACTTAAAAAACAAAATCTGCTGCCAAATAAGTTGGGCCATATCTGCTGCCAAGTTAGGCCATATCCTGACCATATCTGCTGCCAAAGTAGGCCATATCTTGACCATATCTACTGCCTAGTAAGTTAGGCCATATCTTAACCATATCTGCTGCCAAGTTAGGCCATATCCTGACCATACCTGCTGCCAAAGTAGGCCATATCTTGACCATATCTACTGCCTAGTAAGTTAGGCCATATCTTAACCATATCTGCTGCCATGTTAGGCCATATCTGCTGCCATGTTAGGCCATATCTTCACCACATCTGCTGTCAAGTAAGGTAGGCCATATCTGCTGCCATGTTGTACCCAACTGTACGCACCTTACTACACCCACCACCCTATACCCACCCCACTACACCCACACCACTACACCCACCCCACCACACCCACACCACTACACCCACACCACTACACCCACCCCACCACACCCACACCACTACACCCACACCACTACACCCACACCACCACACCCACACCACTACAACCCACACCACTACACACTACCACACCCACCAACAACCCACACCACTACACCACACCCACACCACTACACCCACACCACTACACCCACACCACCACACCCACACCACTACAACCACCCCACTACAACCACCCCACTGTACCAACGGCCCTCCACAGGAACGGAAGCATTGCAGTCACAAACCTCTCAACCTCAGAACTGGCTGTCTTTGTCGACGAGTTCGTCGCGCCAATCTCCAAGGTTCCGTCCACGGCCTCCCCCGACGCCCCACCCCTTGACTGCCTGGCGGTTTCGTATGGCGGAGCGTCCATGTGTGCAGCAGCCTGGTCAACTCATTTCGTTGTGTTTGCCTGTCCTTGGGAGGAATCTCTGATGCGCGATGTGGCGATATATAGATGCGAGGAGGTGAGTTTTGGTAGTTGCATATGGGGGGGTGTCAGTGTGTGCTGCGACATGGTCCACTCACTTTGTCTTGTTTGCATGCCCTTGGGAGGAATCTCTGATGCGTGATGTGGCAATTTATCAATGCAAGGAGGTGGGTATTGGTAGTTATAAATTGCATTGCCCCACCCCTTGACTGCCTGGTGGTTTTGTATGGCGGAGCGTCCGTGTGTGCAGCAGCCTGGTCCACGAACTTTGTTGTGTTTGCATGCCCTTGGGAGGAATCTCTGATGCGTGACGTGGCAATTTATCGATGCCAGGAGGTGGGTATTGGTGGTAACTTATCAATTGCATTGCTCCACCCCTTGACTGCCTGGTGCGTTTGTATGGCAGAGCATAATACATGTTATAATACATGTTATAATACATGTTATAATACATGTTATAATACATGTTATAATACATGTTATAATACATGTTATAATACATGTTTTAATACATGTTTTAATACATGTTTTAATACATGTTATAGTACATGTTATAATGTTTTGAATTATAACATGTACATAACTATGATACATGCTATCATTCATATTTGTTATAATGTTTTGAATTATAACATGGATATAACTATGATGCGTGCTATCATTCATATTTGTTATAATGTTTTGAATTATAACATGGATATAACTATGATGCGTGCTATCATTCATATTTGTTATAATGTTTTGAATTATAACATGGATATAACTATGATGCGTGCTATCATTCATATTTGTTATAATGTTTTGAATTATAACATGGATATAACTATGATGCGTGCTATCATTCATATTTGTTATAATGTTTTGAATTATAACATGGATATAACTATGATACATGTTATAAATTATAATTCAAATGTGTTATAATGGTTTGAATTATTACATGTATATAACTATGATACATGTTATAAATTACAATTCAAATGTGTTATAATGGTTTGAATTATAACATGTATATAACTATGATACATGTTATAGTGTTTTGAATTATAACATGAATATAATTTTGATATATGCTATCATTTGTAGCATCCTGCACAGCCCATTCACAGACCATTCACAGACCATTCACAAACCATTTACAGGCCATTCACAGACTATTCACAGAACATTCAGAGACTATTCACAGATCATTCAAAGACCATTCACAGACCATTCATAGACCATTCACAGACCATTCACAGACCGTTCACAGACCATTCACAGACCATTCACAGACCATTCACAGACCATTCACAGACCATTCACAGTCCATTCTCAGTCTATTCACAGTCCATTCACAGACCATTCACAGACCATTCACAGACAATTTGATATATGCTATCATTCATGCCATCTCTCTACAACCTGCGCAGTCTGCTGGGTCCCTATCTACTGATGTGCCATCGGCAATCAGCTTTGTCCCTGGTGATGCCAAGGCAGTTGTTTACACATCGCCCCTGCTGCTTGGAAAAGTGAGTGGGTGAAATTGCTAGTTGGTGGGCTGGGTAGGTGGGGGGTGGAGTGGGGTGGGGGGGAGGGGCTGATTGGTGGGCTGGGTAGGTGGGGTGGGTGGGTGGGTGGGTGGGTGGGTGGGTGTGTGGGGGGGGTACCAAGGTTGTTTACACATCGCCCCTGCTGCTTGGAAAGGTGAGTGGGTGAAGTTGCTAGTTGGTGGGGGGGGAAAGTGGGGGCTGGTTGGTGGGCTGGGTTGGTGGTGGTGGTGGGGGGGGGGGGGGGGGGAATGGGGGGCGGTGGGGGCTGGTTGGTGGGCTGGGTAGGTGGTGTGTGTGTGGGGGGGGGGGGGGGGGGGGGGAAGGGGGGGGGGGGGGGGGCTGCCCTAACCACTCACCAACCCACCCACACCAATACCCACCCACCTACCCCAAATGAGCCGCTCCCTGTCTTAGGTAGCCACTTGGGTAGTATAGGGGTCCTGCCCCCTAGCAGTACACACACACCTAGTCGTGCACCATTACGTAGTCGTGATCCAGCAGTCCTCACCCAAATGTCTCGCTCCTTGGCCCTACAATACCCATATCCACATCAGAACACCAACCCTACCCACATCTACCCAACCCCCACCACAAACCCATCCCCTCACGCAAACCCACCCACCCAAACCCAACTACCACACCTACCCACCCACACCAATGCCCACACACCTCCCACAGATCCTCCTGTTTTACTACCATCTGGCCCGCGTGTCAAGGTCCATCATACTCACCCAAACCCCACACCTTCCCACCCTCACCAATACCCACACCTACCCACCCTCACCAATACCCACACACCTTTCCCAGATCCTTCTGTTTGACTACCGTCTGGCCCGCGTGTCAAGGTCCATCATACTCACCCAAACCCCACACCTTCCCACCCTCACCCAAACCCCACACCTACCCACCCTCACCAATACCCACACACCTTTCCCAGATCCTTCTGTTTGACTACCGTCTGGCCCGCGTGTCAAGGTCCATCGTACTCACCCAAATGAGCCGCTCCCTGGCCGTCTCTCCCGACGGCCACTTCCTGGCAGTGGGGGGTATGGGAGGCTCCTCCTACGTCATTGACTACGAGAATGGGAAGTGGGTGGAGCTATCAGGACACATCCATCCTGTCTCAGCTCTACAATTCTCAGGGGACTCCTGCCGCCTTGTCTCGGCAGCGGGAACCTCCATGGTTCAGTGGGCTGGGCTGTACGAGTACTTCCTGCCGACAAAGACCGACTTCCTCAAAAGCAGGTTGCTATAATGACGGTAGAGAAAGGAAAGCGGAGGCAGGCCAAGGGGAGATCACATCGGATCGGGATCAAGTTCATCCAGTAGTGCTGTGACGACAGCCTTGCCATAACATTAATAGTAAAGGCAGCTGTTTCCTCCCTTTATGTTGCTACAGTCCAGAGATACAGACCAAATAGGCTCAAGGGACTTGCCCAACCATTCTAGGAGGGGCTGTAACGAAAAAGTTAATCAGCTTAAGGACTTGCCCACCCCCAAATTATCAATTTAATTATAGCCCATTATAGGAAGGGTCGATCATCCCAAAATTGAACTTGAACTTGGTTACATAGCTTCAGCCAGCAATTTGGCTGCTCGCCGTCTTCAGCACAAAAAAACAAATTACCAGGAACGTGATCCCAAAACTAATTTTATTTTCAGGTCCAGGCTGGTTGTTGAAAGACTTGCTGTGATATCACATTTTGTTGTTGTAAAAGTCAAAAAGTGCATTTTGTGTGTAACGGTCTCAACCTTTGGAGGCATGTATGCACGTGATAGTCCATGTGTAGCCTGGGCCTGAAAATAAAGGATCTTGACCAAAGGATCTTAACCAACCTCGAATTGACCAAAGGATCTTGACCAACCTCGAAGGATCTTGACTAAAGGATCTTGACCAACCTCGAAGGATCTTGACTAACAGATCTTGACCAACCTCGAAGGATCTTGACTAAAGGATCTTGACCAACCTCGAAGGATCTTGACTAAAGGATCTTGACCAACCTCGAAGGGTCTTGACTAAAGAATCTTGACCAACCTCGAATACTACCGGTATCCAAGGGCCTTGAATTTTAATAATAATTGTTACAAGGTTCTATACACCAGGTATGGCGTCTAACCGTCTGCACATTGCAGTTAACAATACCCCTCGTGCGATACCCACGGAAACCAGGGATTTCTAGAGCACATGTCAGTGCAGATTCGAACCGGAGACCTCCTTGAATTTAAACTTGAACTTAGTTACATAGCTGCAGCCAGCAATTTGGGTGCTCGCCGTCTTCGGCAGTAAAACAAATTAAGATACTGATCTACTATCTGCTGGAGGGACGGTGACTATAGCTAGCTCCGGCTTACGCTATGGTGTCCTTAACTTCACGTCCTGTGAGTAACTGTACTACACGGATGTAACAATTTCAATTTCAATTTCTGATGGAGGGGCTGGATTAACAGGCACTATGACGAGGTCTCCGACAAATCATAAGAACAGGACGGAAGCACGGAGCTCCTGAGATCGAGCATTGTTTACAACTTTAGATGCGAAAGATAAATCACCACCTACTTAACCACCACCCCCAACTTGTGGAGGTGAACTTGAACTTGGTTACATGGCTCCAGCCAGCCTAACCCCCTGGACCCCACACCTACCCACCCACACCAATGCCTACACACCTCCCCCAGATCCTCCTATTTGACTACCGTCTGGCCCGCGTGTCAAGGTTCATCGTACTCACCCAAACCCCACACCTTCCCACCCACACCAATACCCACACACCTCCCCCAGATCCTCCTGTTTGACTACCGTCTGGCCCGCGTGTCAAGGTCATCGTACTCACCCAAACCCCACACCTTCCCACCCACACCAATACCCACACACCTCCCCCCGACTGTAAGAAACGAACACAGTTTGTAGGAATTTAAAAAATCGGCGGTTGACCCTTTTTTTAGTAGTGAAAGGACATTCACGCAGGAGGTGGGTCTCCAGACGCAAACCAGCGACACACAGGATTCACTTCGAATAATGTGAGGAAAGTTGGAAGTCCCTCACGGAAGTTGGTGAGTGGGCTTGTCTTGGGTCAACACTGACCTGCCTATGACAATGTAATGTAATAAGGTGAACTATTAATTAATCAATTTAAATTATCCATCTTATAGTCCAGGCCATGGTTGCTCAAGGGTACTTAAAAGTCTTAGTGAGACGTAAATTTTTTACTTCTTTAACTTTCCTCCAAATCTAAGTCCCATTAAGCCATAATTTTCGGGGCACATCCACGTCCCGTGACCCAACGTCTACGTTTGAAACGTAACAGACCCTCAAACAACTGCGTTTGAGAAGCGAAACTAAACGTAACCCTGGTGAAGGCAGTAGTCTTTAGTCGCCATAACGATGGCTGGCAACTTAATGAATACAAATGTATCTTACAGTCCAGGGGTATGCTAACTAGGCTAATGGGACTTGCCGTGACAGGAAGGGCTAAAGAGAAAAAGCATTGATGAACCCCAAACAATCGTTTTACAGACGAGGGGCCTGAGTTCTTGCTACAATGATAATTTCATTCTACAATTTTAATTAAATCGTCATCCCACATTACATTACATTACATTTCATGTTAAAGTCTACTTGACACCGCGAGGGTGTATGAGAATCTGTGCTTTAAACAAAAAGAAAAAGCACTCACAAAGCAAAAACGTCACATGATTTAAATCGTCACATGGTAAATAGCAATAGGTCTAAGCGTTGTCTCCTGTCTGCAGTGCACCCAGCCCACGCTGCGCAGATTGCACCACATTAGGAGTAGCGCCTCGAATCAGAACAGAGCCATCCTCTCCAATATCATAGCTCACGTCAATGCGCTCCAGGACTACGTGGTAGCAGCCCACAGGATGGACAGAGTCGTACATGCTTGGTTCGGGGCTTGCGTTGTCTGTCCAGGTAGTGGGAGGCAGACGGCGTCGGACTGAGCGGATATCACGGGAAAGGACTTCCCTCACCTGCAGACAACACAGGGGTTGGCATTAAGTGCGTCTACTCTTTTGTAGGAGTGGCATCGCCATTCGAACTGAATCCTCAGTGGCGCTGGTTTGTGTAGCGACACCCACCTCCTGGGGTGAAATACCTTTCACAACTTAAACAAACAAAAAAACTCGAACTTAAAAATAAATAAATAAATACATATAAAGTGTATATATATTAAGTAAATATATATGAAGTGTATATATTAAGTGTTATGACGCGTTGTGGTGTGGTAAAGCATTGCACACCGGGGTTGTTGAGGACGCTGCGTCCTTCGTCGCAGATGCAATTTTGAAGAGTCCGTTGCATCGCAGGACGCAACGTGGGGAGGGTCCCTTGACAAAGAGGGAAAGGTCCGTTGCGTCGCAGGACGCAGGCGATACAATTGGTTGTGTCTTAGGCAGCAGAGCCCTCCTTTAGGGTTTACCCTGCTGCACATGTCTGGCGGAGGTGTCAATTTGATGCACATTAATTTATTTATCAGTCTTGGACTAAACTGACAGCCACCTTCACCAGGGTTGCCCATATGATCCTGAGGGGTTTGTCTTTGTGTTTGTTTTGGTGTTTGGGGAGTTGGGTGGTAGGGTGGTGGGGGTTAGGGGGGGTAGTTTTGGGGTAGGGTGTTGTTGGTGGGGAGGATGGTGGGTGTTGGTCGGTGTTGGTAAGTTACGTTTCATGTCTCAAACACTGATTTTTGAGGGTCTGTTACTTAGCAAACGTAGATTTCGGCTCATGAAATGTAGATTTTAAAACAGTCAAGGATCAAAGTGTAGATTTTGAAGTATGCTTTTACAACCGTGACCTTAAACTCAGCCTCGGCTACATCAGCAGTATTATATTTGTAGCCAACAGCGAAAAGTGGGGAGAAACGAGGGGAAATGGTGAAGGTGTATTTTGGAGATGTTTCAGAAGGTGTCTTTTGGAGAGCATGGTAACTAACTAACTAACTGACTAACTAACTAACTGACTAAATATACACATAAATAAATAAATAAATAAATAAATAAACAAACAAATAAGTAGATAGACAAATAAACAAATAGTACGCCTCTCGGTACACCTTGTTACTATTTATTTTTGAGGCTTGAGGTTGAGGGATCCAGCCCGTTCAGAAAATGGTAGAGTTCCTGGGCAAGTACCTTCAGCTTCAAGCTGTGCTTTTTCGTTATAATTACATCTCCACTGTTGCACGAACTCAGGGCCCCTGTCAGTAAAACTATTGTTTGGGGTTCAGTTGATCAGTGCCTTGTCGTTTTAAGCCCCTCCTGTCATGGTTGGGCAAGCCCCTTTAGCCTATTTGGTCTACCCCTGAACTGTAACAACATACATTCAAGCTACACTGGACTGTTATATCGCCGACAAATAATACTTTGCCCTAGGTGTGGTCAAAATAATTGCAAGGGAACCACATCTAATACATTACAAAATCTATAGAGGGCACTTGCCTATAATTAGCCGGAAACAAGTCCTAGGCAGCGTCGCAAGCGACGCGGAAAATTGGTGGAGAGTGTTGGCAATGGAATCAAGCGGACCGAAGCCAGTAAGGTGCAAGACCATTGGCTGACGTGTCAGGCTTTGTCTCAGTCACACGTCGGTTGCACAAACAAACAAACAAACAAACAAACAAACGGACAGCGGGGCTACCCTGGGGGCTCCCGCCCCCCAGAAAGGGGGGCTCCACATTTTTTAGAATTCTCAAAATGTAAGCTAGCGACACAACTCACCAGGGCCAAGAAATCGTCTGATGAACAGAACAGCGATTGATTGGACCGCAAGCCCTCCCAGCACTGTCGCACCATAGCGTCCGCACCCTCAGCCATTTTAACAGTTGAAACTTTGAGAGGCTCGTCCTCCGCCTCAGCCTGCAGGGTGCATAAATAAATAAATAAATAAATAAATAAATAAATAAATAAATAAATAAATAAATAAACAAATAAATAAATAAATACATAAATAAATGATACATTGTGACAAGGCGTCTGCACACTCGACCATTTAAACTGTTGAAACTTTGCCTTGGCCTGCATTTTTTTGTGTTGCTTTTGTTTTGTTCGTTTTGTTCATTTTATTCGTCTTGGTGGTCCTCGGCCTCTGCCTGCAAGAATGGTAGGTTTTGTTTTGTTCCATGGCAATCCGAATATCCGCTTACGGGCTGATCACAGTCAGATGGATCGCAAGCCCTCCCAGCACCGGTGGACCAGAGCGTCCGCACCCTCAGCCAGTTCAACTGTTGAAACTTTGAGAGGCTCGTCCTCTGCCACAGCCTGCAGGGTACATGAATAAATAAATAAATAAATAAATAAATAAATAAATAAATAAATAAATAAATAAATAAATAAATAAATAAATAAATAAATGATACATTGTGACAAGTCTGCACACTCGACCATCTAAACTGTTGAAACTTGACCTTGGCCTGCAGTTTTTTGTGTTGCTTTTGTTTTGTTCGTTTTGTTTGTCTTGGTGGTCCTCGGCCTCTGCCTGCAAGAATGGTAGGTTTTGTTTTGTTTCATGGCAATCCGAATATCCGAAAGCCCTCCCAGCACTGGTGGACCATAACGTTCGTACCCTCAGCCATTTCAACTGTTGAAACTTTGAGAGGCTCGTCCTCCGCCACAGCCTGCAGGGTGCATAAATAAATAAATAAATAAATAAATACATAAATAAATAAATAAATAAATAAATAAATAAATAAATACATAAGTAAATAAATACATACATCAATGAATAAAAAATAAATTAACAAATGCATAAATAAATGAATGATACTTTCTGATGATGCGTCGGCACCTTTGGCCATTTCAACTGTTGAAACTTTGCCTCAGCCTGCAGGATTTATTTTGTTTTGTTTGTGGTCCTCGGCCTGTGCCTGCAAGAATCATAGGTTTTGTTTTGTTTCAAGGCATATCCAAATATCAGCTTGCGAGCTGATCACAATTAGAAGGAGGATCGCAAGCCCTCCCAGCGCTGTCGCACCATAGCGTCTGCACCCTCAGCCATTTCAATAGCAGAAACTTTGAGAGGCTTGCCGTCCGCCTCAGCCTGCAGGGTGCATACATAAACAAATAAATATAGTAAAGCAATAAATAGACAAATAAATAAATAAATAAATAGACAAATAAATAAATAAATAAATAAATGATAACTTGTGACTGGGTGTCTGCACCCTTGGCCATTTTAACTGTTTAAAGGCTTGTCCTCATCCTGGGCCTGTATTATCTGTTTTTGTTTTGTTTCGTCTGCTATCTTTTTTTTTTGTCTTTTTTTTTTTTTTTGTCTGCTTTGGTTTGGTGTCGTCTGTTTTGTGCTTGTTTTGCCTTCTTTGGTTTTTTTTTGTCTGCTTTTTTTTTGCCTGCTTTTGTTTTGTTTTCTTTTTGTTTTCGTTTTTTTTGTTGTCTGCTTTGTTTTTGTGTTGCCTGCTTTGGTTTTGTATTGTCTGCTTCGGTTTTGTATTGTCTTTTTTTTTCTCCTTTGGTTTTGTGTTTTCATTTCTGATTTTGTTTTTATTTCCTGTTGTATACTTTTTTTGTCTGCTTTGGTTATGTGTTGTATGTTCTGTTTTTTTTGTCTGCTGTGGTTTTATATTGTCTGCTTTTTTGTTTGTTTTTGATTTTTTTCGTCTCCTTTGGTTTTGTGTTTTCATTTTTGATTTTGTTTTTTCTGCTTTTTTTTTTTTTATTTCGTTTTGTCTGCTTTGGCTTTTTTTTCTTTCTGCTTTTTTTTCTGTTTTTTGGTGTGTCTGCTTTGGTTTTGTTTTGCCTGTTTTTTTTCTGTTTTTTTGTGTGTCTGCTTCGGCTTGGTTTTTTGTTTGTTTTTGTTTTGCCTTATGTTTCTTTTTTCTTTGGTTTTGTGTTGTCCTTTATTTTGCCTGCTTTTGTGTTGTCTGCTTGTTTTCTTCTACTTTGGTTAAGTTTGTTTTTGTTTTTGTTTAGTTTTGTCTGAGTTTTGTGTCCTTTTTTTGGCTTGTCTGAGTTTTGTGTCCTTTTTGGTGTGTCTGCTTTGGTTTTGAGTTGTCTGTTTTGGTTTTATTTTGTCTTTTTTTTCTGCTGTGGTTTTGTTTTGTCTGTTTTTTTTCCGGTTTGGTTTCATGGCATATACGAAAATCAGTGCACCATAGCTGCCTCTTCCGGCTATTTCAACTGTTACTATGTATTTTCAGTACTTTCATTACTTTTCAGCATTTTCAACTGTTAAAACTTGAAGGGGCTTGTCCTCTGCCTCGGCCTGCAGATTGCATGTATATAAATGCATAAATAAATACATAAATAAATGTATAAACTCACCGCTACCCAAGTTGGTGCCGTTGCATCGTTCACTCCATCACAGAATAAAACAAATACATAAATAGTATGACTTATTACACATCATTTCACACTTGGCTAACTTTGCTCACCGCAACCCAAGCTGGTGCCGTTGCGTCCTTCACTCCATCACAGAAAGGTAAGTAGGGCTATGTATTTTCAGTACTTTCAGTATTTTTCAGTATTTTCAACTGTTAAAACTTGAAGGGGCTTGTTCTCCGTCTCGGCCTGCAGGGTGCATATATATAAATAAATAAATGCATAAATCCGCATAAATACATAAATAAATAAATATATAAAACTCACCGCTACCCAAGCTGGTGCCGTTGCGTCCTTCACTCCATCACAGAAAGGTAAGTATGGCTTGATGTCCAGGACAGGGGAGCCATCCACAATATCAGCGCCTCCCAGTATCACACAGTTGCCCTCCACATAGATAACTTGCGCCACGCTGAGGCCTATGGGCACCGGCCGGTGGGGGGAGCGAGTGGCGAGGACCCCCATCTTACCCCCATTCAGTCTGGGAACCTGCAGAGGCAAGGTGCGTGTGTATCTATGTTTCCGTCCAGGGGTAAATGTAATATATTATTGGGGTAAAGGGCATTGTCCAGGCTGTATTGGAGTGGCAAGGACCCCCATCTTACCCCCATTCAGTCTGAGAATCTGCAGAGGCAAGGTACGTGTGTATCTATGTTACAGTCCAGGGGTAGTCTACTAGGTTGACCCTCCACATAAATAACTTGCACCACACTTAGGCCTATGGGCACCGGCCGATGGGGGGGAGTGCGAGGCTAGGGCCCCCATCTTACCACCATTCAGTCTGGGAACCTGCAGAAGGAATAAATTAATACATGTTCCGCATCAAGTTGCACAACCTGAGTACGTGTATAGCATTGTTTGATAAGGATGTATGTATATTGCATTGCTACAATGAAGGGGTAGACGTAATAAAGTGAGGGAATTGTACAGGCCTATAGAAGTGGCTGTGACCCCATGTTACCACCAGTGTTTACAGTGTTTACAGTGTTTACCACCAGTATTTACCCATCTTACCCCATTCAGTCTGGGTACCTGCAGAGGCAAGATGCGTGTGTATCTATGTCACCGTCCAGGGGTAGATGCAATGTAATATATGGTAGAGGGAATTGTCCAGGCTGTATAGGAGTGGCTGGGAGCCCCATCTTACCCCCATTCAGTCTGGGAACCTGCAGAGGCAAGGTGCGTGTGTATCTATGTCACCGTCCAGGGGTAGCCTACCAGGATATAACATAAATAACTTGCGCCACGGCACCAGCCGATGGGTGGAGCGAGTGGCTAGAATCCCAATCTTACCACTTCTAGGTCTAAGGACATACAGATGGAATACATACATAAATACTTGTCATACATCTATATATGTGTGTACATACATACATACATTCATACATACATACATACATACATACATACATACATACATACATACATTCCAAGGCATACATACAGTAATACATACATAACAAGGCATACATACATACATACATACATACATACATTAAGTGGCGTGAGGTTGAGGTGAACAGCCCGTTCGCTTGCGCTGGGGCCAACCACCAATACATGTTTTCTACATTGATTTCCTGCCGTAAGACCAGCGACAGCACAGAAAGCGGAGCCATGTATCAGTTCAAGTTCAAGTTCACCGATCCAACCTAGAAGATCTGTTACTTCTATGTTCAGTCGCGTTTTTGGCCTACTAGGCCAAAGGGACTTGCCCTACCTCAAAAAAACAAGAAATGATTTAAGTGTACCTAATGGCTTCGACTTTTGAAACTCCACTATTGGATGATCTTGTTTCCATGTGTCGGACTCTATTGTGTTTGAATATTAGATACTTCACTTTCTTTCTCCCCGCCAAGTGGTTTCATGAAATTCATATTGTGTCCACCTTTGACATTTAAATTGAATGAAATAGGGACATCCGTTGTACTCAGTTAACTCCGACGTGATGTTTATGACACCACAGCTGAAGCCGGAGCTAGCTATAGTCACCGTGTCCACCTTTACACATATCAGCCATTTTTGTTTAGTTTAATTGAAATTGAAATTGCTACATCCGTGTAATGCAGTTACGCACAGGACATGAAGTTAAGGAAACCACCGCGGTTTAGCTTAACCCTTTCTCGTTTTTCCTCCAACCACAGATTGTTTGTATGGGCTCATTTCCCTGGAGGCAGGGTCATTTCCGTGGAGGGTGGCACCTCAAAAATAGGTGTCCAGTTCCGGGGAGGGTCATTTCCGTGGAGGCAGGGTCATTTCCGTGGAGGGTGGCACCTCAAAAATAGGTGTCCAGTTCCGGGGAGGGTCATTTCCGTGGACGCAGGGTAAAAAAAAAACATTTCCGTGGAGGGTGCACCTCAAAAATAGGTGTCAGTTCCGGGGAGGGGCATTTCCGGGAGGCATATGTCCTTTCCTTTCCGTGGAGGGTGCACCTCAAAAGTAGGTGTCCAGTTCCGGAGGGTCCATTTCCCGTGACGCAGGTCATTTCCGTGGAGGGTGGCACCTCAAAAATAGGTGTCCAGTTCCGGGAGGTCATTTCCGTGGAGGCAGGGTCATTTCCGTGGAGGGTGGGCACCTCAAAAATAGGTGTCCGTTCCGGGAGCGTCATTCCGTCCGTGGAGGCAGGTCATTTCCGTGGAGGGTGGCACCTCAAAAATAGGTGTCCAGTTCCGGGGAGGGTCATTTCCGTGGAGGCAGTGTCATTTCCGTGGAGGGTGGCACCTCAAAAATAGGTGTCCAGTTCCGGGGAGGGTCAGGTCCTCCTTGAGGTCATGGTCATTCCGGTGGAGTGGCAACCTCAAAATAGGTTGTCGGCAGTTTCCGGGAGGGTCATTTCCTTGAGGCAGGGTCCATTTCCGTGGAGTGCGCACCTCAAAATAGGTGTCCAGTTCCGGTGGCTGTCATTTCCGTGACGCAGGGGTCATTTCCGTGGAGGGTGGCACTCAAAAATAGTTGTCCAGTTCCGGGGAGGGTCAAATTCCGTGGAGGCTGGTCATTTCCGTGGAGGTGGCACCTCAAAGAGATGTCAGTTCCGGGAGGTTCATTTTCCGTTGAGGCAGGTCATTTCCGTGATGGTGGCACCTCAAAATAGGGTGTCCCTTTCCGGAGGGTCAGTCCGTGGAGCAGGGTCGTTTCCGTGAGGGTGGCACCTCAAAAATAGGTTCCATGTCTGGGAGGTCATTTCCTTGGACGCGATGTCATGTCCGTGGAGGGTGGCACCTCAAAATAGTGTCCAGTTCTGTGGGGCAGGGTCATCTCAGTGGAGGGTGGCAACCTCAAAAATAGGTGTCCGTCCCGGGGAGTGTCATTCCATGGACGCAGGGTCTTTTCCGTGGAGGTGCACAATCAAAAATAGTGTCCCAGTGTCCGGGGAGGGCCATTCCTGGAGGCAGGTCATTCCGTGGATGTGGCACCTCAAAATGGTGGTCACAGTTCCGGGGAGGGTTCTTTCCCCTGGAGGCAGGGTCCTTTCCCCGTGTAGGGTGCACTCAAAATAGGTGTCCAGTTCCGGGGAGGGGCATTTTCCTTGGAGGACAGGGTGCATTTCCGTTCCCGTTCCGTGGAGGGGTGGCACCTCAAAAATAGTGCCCAGTTCCGGGTAGGGTCATTTCCGTTGGAAAAGGCCCAAGTGTCTTTTCCATTTCCGTGGAGGGTGGCACTCAAAATAGGTGTCCCAGTTTCCGGGGAGGGTCATTTCCGTGGACGCAGGTCGTGTTCCGTGGAGGGTGGCACCTCAAAATAGGTGTCGCAGTTTCCGGGGAGGGCATTCCGTTGAAGGCAGGGTCATTTTCCGTGGAGGGTGGCACCATCAAAAATAGGTTTCGCATTCCGGGGAGGGTCATTTTCCTCCTGGAGGCAGGGTCATTTCCGTGAGGGTGGCAACCTCAAAAATAGATGTCATTCCGGGGAGGTCTTTCGTGGAGGCAGGGTCATTTTCCGTGGAGGGGTGGCACCTCAAAAATAGTTGTCCAGTTTTACGGGAGGGTCATTTCCGTGGAGGCAGGGTCATTTTCCGTGAGGTGGCACCTCGAAAAATAGGTGTCATTCCGGTGGAGGTCATTTCCTTCCGTGGACGCAGGTCATTTCCGTGGAGGGTGGCACCCACACAATAGGTGCCAGTTCCCGTGGCGGCAGGGTCATTTCAGTGGGAGGGATGTGGCCTCAAAAATAGGTGTCCGTCCCGGGGAGGGTCATTTCCGTGGACGCAAAGGGGTCTTTCCTTTCCGTGAAGGTTGCACCTCAAAATAGGTGACTCAGTTTTCAGGGGAGGGTCATTTCCGTGGAGGCAGGGCATTTCCTTTCCGTGGAGGGTGGCCCTCAAAAATAGGTGTCTCCGTTTCCGGGGAGTGACTTTCCTTCCGTGGAGGCCAGGGTCTGTCCGTGGATGGTGGCACCTCAAAAATAGTGTCCAGTTCCGGGGAGGGCCATTTTCCCGTGAGGCAGGGTCTTTTGAGAGGGTGGCACCGTCAAAAAAGGTGTCAGTTCCGGGGAGGGTCATTTCCGTGGAGCAGGTCTTTCGTCGAGGTTGCACCTCAAAAATCGGTGTCCAGTTCCGGGGAGGGACATTTCCGTGGAGGCAGGGTCATTTCCGTGGAGGGTGGCACCTCAAAAATGATGTCCATTCCGGGAGGGTCAGTTCCGTGGAGGCATGGTCATTTTCCGTGGATGTGGCACCTCAAAAATTGTGGTCCAGTTCCGGGGAAGGGGTCATTTCCGTGGAGGCAGGGTCCATTTCCTTTGGAAGGGTGGCACTCAAAATAGGTGTCCCAGTTTCCGGGAGTTCATTTCCGTGGAGCGGGTCATTTCCGTGGAGGGTGGCGCTTCAAACTAGGTGTCCAGTTCCGGGGAGGGTCATTTCCTCCAGTGGGATGTGTGGCACCTCAAAAATAGTTTGTCCAGTTCGGGGAGGGGCATTTCCTCCGTGGAGCGGGTCATTTCCGTGGAGTGGCACCTCAAAAATAGGTGGGCCAGTTCCGGGGAGGACATTTCCTTTCCAGTGGAGGCAGGGCAATTTCCGTGGATTTTGGCACCTCAACATAGGTGTCCAGTTCCGGGGGAGGGTCATCTTCCGTGGACCAGGGTCTTTCCCGTGGAGGTGGCACCTCAAATAGGTGTCCAGTTCCGGGAGGGTCTTACGTGTAGGCAGTGTCATTTCGTGAGGGTGGCACTCAAAAATGGTTGTCCAGTTGCCGGGGAGGTCAGTTCCCCGTGGAGCAGGGTCATTCATGGGAGGGTGGCCCTCCAAATAGGTTTCCAGTTCCGGGAGTCATTTCCGTGGACGCAGGGTCATTTTTTTCCGGTGAGGTGGCACCCTCAAAAAAGGTGTCCATTTCCGGTGAGGGTCATTTCCGTGGAGGCAGGGCGGGTCATTTCCGTGAGGGTGGGGCACCATCAAAAATAGATTCCAAGTTCCGGGGAGGGTCATTTCCGTGGAGCAGGGTTCTTCGGGAGGGTGGCCCCTCAAAAAATAGGTGTCCAGTTGTCCGGGGAGGGGACATTTTCCGTGGGAGGCAGGGTCATTTCCGTGGAGTTGGCACCTCAAAATAGGTGTTCCAGTTTTCCGGGAGGGTCATTTCCGTGGGGGCAGGTCATTCCCGTGGAGTGGCACCAAAAATAGGTGTCCAGTTCCGGGAGGGTCATTCCGTGGAGGCAGGGTCATTTCCGTGGAGGGTGGCACCTCAAAAATAGGTGTCCAGTTCCGGGGAGGGTCATTTCCGTGGAGGCAGGGTCATTTCAGTTGAGGGTGTCCCTCAAAAATAGGGGCATTCCGGGGAGGGTCATTTCCCGTGAAGCAGGGTCATTTCCGTGGAGGGTGGCACCTCAAAAAGAGGTGTCCAGTTTCCGGGGAGGGTCCATTTACTCCGTGAGGCAGGGTCATTGCCGTATGAGGTGGCAACCTCAAAAATAGGTCCAGTTCCGGGGAGTCCCATTCCTGGAGCGCAGGGCCTTTTTCACGTGGAGAGTGGCACCCTCAAAAATAGATGTCCAGTTCCGGGAAGTGTCATGTCCTGGAGGCAGGGTCCTTTCCGTGGAGGTGGCACCAAAAAATAGGTTGTCCAGTTCCGGGAGGGTCCCATTCCGTGGAGGCAGGGTTCATTTCCGTGAGGGTGCACCTCAAAATAGATGTCCATTTCCCGGGGAGGGTCATTTTCCTGGAAGGCATGGTCATTCCGTGGGAGGTGGCACCTCAAATAGGTTTCCAGGTTCCCAGGGAGGTCATTTTTCCGTGGAGGCAGGGTCATTTCCGTGGATGTTGGCACCTAAAAATAGTGTCCATGCGTGAGGCATGGTCATTCAGTTGGAGGGTGGCACCATCAAAATAGGTTCCAATCCGGGAGGTCATTTCCATTTCCGTGGGACGTCAGTGGTCATTTCCGTGGAGGGTGGCACCTCAAAAATAGGTGTCCAGTTCCGGGGAGGGACATTTCCGTGGAGGCAGGGTCATTTCCGTGGATGGTGGCACCTCAAAAATAGGTGTCCAGTTCCGGGGAGGGTCATTTCCGTGGAGGCAGGGTCATTTCCGTGGAGGGTGGCACCTCAAAAATAGGTGTCCAGTTCCGGGGAGGGTCATTTCCGTGGAGGCAGGGTCATTTCCGTGGAGGGTGGCACCTCAAAAATAGTGTCCTCCGTTCCAGGGAGGGTCATTTCCGTTGAGGCAGGGTCATTTCCGTGGAGGGTGGCACCTCAAAATAGGTGTCCCCAGTTCCGGGGAGGTGTCATTTCCGTGGACGCAGGTCATTTCATGGAGGGGTGGACCTCAAATAGTTGTCCGTTCCGGGAGGTCCATTTCCCTCCGTGGAGGCAGGGTCATTTCCGTGAGGGTGGCACCGTCAAAAATAGGTGTCCAGTTCCGGGGCAGGGTCATTTTTCCTGACAGGGTCATTTTACCCGCCGTGGAGGGTGGCACCTCAAAATAGTTGGTCCAGTTACGGGGAGGTCATTTCCGTGAGGCAGGGTCATTTCGCGTGTGAGGGTGGCACCTCAAAAATAGGGTCCAGTCCCGGGGGGTCATTTCCCGTACGCATGTTCATTTCCGTGGAGGGTGGCACCTCAAAAATGGTGTCCAGTTTCCGGGAGGGACATTCCGTGGAGGCAGGTCTTTACGGAGATGGTGGCACCTCAAAAATATTGTCCCAGTTCCGGGAGGGTCATTTCCTCCGTGGAGGCAGGGTCCATTTCCGTGAGGGTGCACCTCAAAAATAGGTGTCAGTTTCCGGGTGAGTCAGTTCTGTGGAGGCAGGGTCATTTTTTGCCGTGGAGGGTGTCACCTCAAAATAGGTGTCCCAGTTCCGGGGAGGGTCCATTCGTGGAGCAGTGTCATTGTCCGTGGAGGGGTGGGCACCTCAAAAATAGGTGTCCGTTCCGGGAGGCATTTCCGTGGACGCAGGGTCATTTCCATGGAGGGTGGCACCTCAAAAATAGGTGTCCAGTTCCGGGGAGGGTCATTTCCGTGGAGGCAGGGTCATTTCGTGGATGGTGGCACCTCAAAATGGTGTCGCATTCCGGGGATGGTCATTTCCGTGGAGGCAGGTCATTTCCGTGGAGGGTGGCGACCCTCAAAAATAGATGTCCAGTTTCCGGGGATGGTCATTTCCGTTGGAGGCAGGGTCATTTCCGTGGAGGTGGGCACCTCAAAATAGGTGTCCAGTTCAGGGGGCGGGCACCGGGGGGGCGCATTCTGTGCGAGGACAAAAGAAAAGTCGATGGAGGTGGAAGTCAGGAGACGGCTCTGTCCGTGGTCTGTGCACAGGAGGTGGCAAAAAAGTCATTTCCGTGGAGTGGCACCGGAGTCGAATGTCTAGCCTGGCTAGCGTCAGGCTTCCGCCTGGAGGTCGCAAGAAGTAGAAAAGAAGAGCTCGGAAGCATCTCGACTCGCATTCCTGACCGTTAGTGCACCTTAACACTGCCCAACTCACCGTCACAGACAAAACAGAACAGTCTGAGCAAGGCATAGTTACATGTCAACATAGCGTGCGCTGCGCGTTATGCAGTGAGCTAGCGCGTCACTCAGCACCGGAAGAGGAAAGCAAAGGAAGGGAGAGAGCGCAACCGTTTTTACTAACCTGAGGGGGGGACTTTGTCTAATCCAAAAATAGTGTCCAGTTCCGGGGAGGGGGACATTTCCGTGGAGGCAGGTCATTTCCGTGGAGGGTGGGCACCTCAGAAAAGTAGTGTCCAGTTTCCGGGAGGGCATGTCCGTGGAGGCAGGTCATTCTGACGGGTGGGCCCTCAAAAAAAAGGTGGTAGTTTCCGGGGGAGGGGTCATTTCCCTCTTCCGTGGGGGCGGGTCATTTCCTTAGAGTGTGGCCACCTCAAAAATAGGTGTCCAGTTCCGGGGAGTTCATTTCCTTGTTGGCAGGTCATTTCGTGGGGAGGTTGGCAACCTCAAAAATTAGATGTCCAGTTCCGGAGGTTCATTCCGTGGACGCAGGGTCATTTCCGTTAGGGTGGCACCTCAAAAATAGTTGTCCATTCCGGTGAGTTTCCATTTCCTTTCCGTGGAGGCTTGGTCATTTCAGTGGAGGGTGGCACCTCAAAAATAGGTGTCCATTCCGGGGGGTCATGTTTTCCGTGGCGCAGGTCAGTTCCTCGCCCGTGGAGGTGCACCTCAAAAATAGGTGTCCAGTTCCGGGGAGGGTCATTTCCGTGGAGGGTGGCACCTCAAAAATAGGTGTCCAGTTCCGGGGAGGGTCATTTCCGTGGAGGTCAGGGTCATTTCCCGTGGAGGGTGCACCTCAAAAATAGGTGTCGCAGTTTCAGGGAAGGGTCATTTTCCGTGGAGGCAGGTCATTTCCGTGGATGGTGGAACCTCAAAATAGTGACCAGTTCCGGGGAGGGTCCATTTCCGTGGACAGGGTCAGTTCCGTGAGGGGCACCTCAAAAATAGGTGTCCAGTTCCAGGGAGGGTCCATTTCCGTTGAGGACAAGGTCATTTCCGTGGAGGTGCACCGGCACTCAAAAGAGGTGTCCAGTTCCGGGGAGGGTCATTTTCCGTGGAGGGGTGAACATCACACCTCAAAAAGGTTCCAGTTCCGGGAGGGTCATTTTCCGTGTGCAGGGTCATTTCCTGGAGGTGGCACCTCAAAAATAGGTGGTCCAGTCCGGGGAGGGGTCATTTCCTTCCGTTGAGGCAGGGTCATTATTTCGTGGAGGTGCACTCAAAAATAGGTGTCAGTTCCGTGTAGGGTCAGTTCCGTAGATGCCAGGGTCATTTCTTGGTATGGTGGCACCTCGAAAATAGGTGACGCATTCCGGGAGGGTCATTTCAAGTGGAACGCAGGGTCATTTCCGTGGAGGGGGCACCCCTCAATAGGTGTCCCAGTTCGTGGAGGACATTTCCGTGGAGACAGGGTCCATTTTCCGTGGATGGTGGCCCCTAAAATAGGTGTCCAGTTTCCGGGAGGGTGCTTTCCGTGGAGGCAGGGTCATTTCCGTGGGGTGGCACCTCAAAAATAGGTCCAGTTTCCGGGGAGGTCTTTCCGTTGACGCAGGGTCATGTCCGTGGAAGGGTGTGCACCTCAAAATAGTGTCCCAGTTTCCGGGGAGGGTCATTTCCGTGGAGGCAGGGGTCATTTCCGTTGGAGGGTGCACCTCAAAAATAGGTGTCCAGTTCCGGGGAGGGACATTTCCGTGGAGGCACGGTCATTTCCGTGGATTTGGCACCTCAAAAATAGGTGTCCAGTTCCGGGGAGGGTCATTTCCGTGGAGGCAGGGTCATTTCCGTGGAGGGTGGCACCTCAAAAATAGGTGTCCAGTTCCGGGGAGGGTCATTTCCGTGGAGGCAGGGTCATTTCCGTGGAGGGTGGCACCTCAAAAAAAGGTGTCCAGTTCCGGGAGGGTCAGTTCCGTGGCAGGCAGTGCATTTCCGTGGAGGGTGCACCTCAAAAATAGGTGTCCGTCCGGGAGGGTCATTTTCCGTGGACGCAGGGTCATTTTCCGTGGGGTGTCACCTTCAAAAATAGTGTCCAGTTCCGGGAGGGTCATTTCCGTGGAGCAGGGTCTTTCCGTGAGTGTGGCCCATCAAAAATAGGTGTCCAGATTTCTGGAGGGTCATTTCCGTGGAGGCAGGGTCATTTCCGTGGAGGGTGGCACCTCAAAAATAGTGATCCAATGTTCCGGGGATGACTTCGCCTTGGAGGCAGGGTCATTTCCTGGATGTGGCACCTCAAAAATAGGTGTCCAGTTCCGGGGAGGTCATTTCCGTGGAGGCAGGGTCATTTCCGTGGAGGGTGGCACCTCAAAAATAGGTGTCCAGTTCCGGGGAGGGTCATTTCCGTGGAGGCAGGGTCATTTCCGTGGAGGGTGGCACCTCAAAAATAGGTGTCCAGTTCCGGGGAGGGTCATTTCCGTGGAGGCAGGGTCATTTCCGTGGAGGGTGGCACCTCAAAAATAGGTGTCCAGTTCTGGGGAGGTCATTTCCGTGGACGCAGGGTCATTTCCGTGGAGGGTGGCACCTCGGAAATAGAGTGTTCAGTTTCCTGGAAGGGTCATTTCCTCCGTGGAGGCAGGGTCATTGTCCTTGAGGGTGGCACCTCAAAAATAGGTGTCCAGTTATCCGGGGAGGGTCCATTGTCCTTCCGTGGAGGCAGGGTCATTCCCGTGAGGGTGGACCTCAAAAATAGGTGTCCAGACATCCGGGGAGGGTCCATTTCCCTTCCCGTGGAGGCAGGGTCATTTCCGTGGAGGGTGGCACCTCAAAAATAGGTGTCCAGTTTTCCGTGATGTCATTTCCGTGGAGCAGGTCATTTCCGTGGAGGGGTGGCCACCTCAAAATAGGTTCCAGTTCTGTGGAGGCATGTCTTCAGTGGAGGTGGCACCCAAAATAGGTGTCCATCCCGGGTAGTTCATTTCCTTTCCGTGGAGGCAGGGTCCTTTCCTTCCGTGGGGGGGTTGTCCAGTCGGTGTAGGCTAGTCATTTCCGTGGAGGGTGGCACCTCAAAAATAGTGTCCAGTTCCAGGGAGGTCCATTCCTGTGGAGGCAGGTCCATTTCGTGGAGGGTGGCACCCTCAAAATAGGTGTCTCAGTTCCGTGGATGGTCATTCACGTGGAGGCAGGTTCTTATTTCGTGGAGGGGTGGCACCTCAAAATAGTGTCCATTCTGTGAGGCAGTGTCATTTCCGTGGAGGGTGTCACCTCAAAAATCGTTGTCCAGTCCCGTGGAGGGGTCATTTCCGTGGACGCAGGGTCATTTTCCACCGTGGAGGTTGGCACCTGCAAAAATATGATGTCCAGTTCCGGGGAGGGACATTTTCGGGAGGCAGGGTCATTCCGGTGGAGGGTGGCACCATCAACCTGTAGGTGTCCATTTCCGGGAGGGGTCATTTCCCCGTGGGAGGCAGGTCTTTCCTTCCGGTGAGGGTGGCAACCTCAAAATAGGTGTCACCTTCCTTGGGGAGGGTCATTTCCGTGGCGCAGGGTCATTTCCATGGAGGTGGCAGGGACACATCAAAAATAGGTGTCAGTTCCGGGGAGGGTCATTTCCGTGGACCGCAGGTCATTTCCATTGAGGGTGGCTGGCACCTCAAAATGGTCCAGTTCCGGGGAGGGTCATTTCCCTTTCCGTGGAGCAGGGTCATTTTCGTGGAGGTGCACCTCAAAATAGATGTCCAGTTCGGGGAGGGTCCATTTCCGTGAGGCGGTCATTTCCTTTCGTGGAGGTGTCACCTCAAAAAAGTGTCCAGTTCCGGGAGGGTCATTTCGTGGAGGCAGGGTCTTTCGTGGAGGGTGCACGCTTCAAAAATAGGTGTCTCCAGTTCTGGGGAGGTCATTTCTGTGGCCGCATGGGCATTTCCGTGGAGGGTGGCACCTCAAAATATAGTGTCCAGTCCGTGTAGGCATGCGGTCAATTTCAGTGGAAGGGTGGCACCTCAAAAATAGGTGTCGGCAGTCCGCGGGGAGGGTCATTTCCGTGGACGCGGGTCTTTCCGTGGGAGGGTTGCACCGCAAAATAGTTTGCCAGGTTCCGGGGAGGGTCATTTCCGTGGAGGCAGTCAGTTCCGTGGAGGTTGTGCACCTCAAATAGGTGTCTCCGCTAGTTCCGGGAGGACATTTCGTGGAGGCAGGGTCATTTCCGTGGATGGTGGCACCTCAAAAATAGGTGTCCAGTTCCGGGGAGGGTCATTTCCCGTGTAGCAGGGTCATTCTGAGAGAGGGTGGCACCTCAAAAAAGGTGTCCGTTCCCCGGGGGGGGTCATTTCCGTGGAGGCTGGTTCATTTCCGTGGAGGGTTCACCTCAAAAATATGGTGTCCATTTCGGTGATGTCATTTCCGTTGGACGCAGGGTCTTTCCGTGGAGGGGTTGCACCTCAAATAGGTGTCCAGTTTCCCAGGGAGGTTCATTTCTGTTGGAGGGTGTCACCTCAAAAATATGTGCGCATTCCGGTGATGGTCATTTCCGTGGAGGCAGGGTCATTTCCTTGGAGGGTGGCACCTCAAAAATAGGTGTCCAGTTCCGGGGATGGTCATTTCCGTGGAGGTCAGGGTCCATTTCCTTCCGTGGATGGGGCACCCTCAACAATAGGTGACCAGTTTCCGGGGAGGGTCCATTTCCCCTTCCTTGAGGCAGGGTCATTTCCGTGTAGGGTGTGCACCTCGAAAAAATAGGTTTCCTGTTTCCAGGGAGGTCATTTCCGTTGAGGCAAGGGTCATTTCAGTGGAGGGTGGCACCTCAAAAATAGGTGTCCAGTTCCGGGGAGGGTCATTTCAGTGGAGGGTGGCACCTCAAAAATAGGTGTCGCTGTTCCGGGGAGGGTCATTTCCCCCGTGGACGCAGGGTCATTCGTGAGGGTGGCACCTCAAAAATAGGTGTCCAGTTCCGGGGAGGGTCATTTCCGTGGAGGCTGGGTCATTTCCGTGGAGGGTGGCACCTCAAAAATAGGTGTCCAGTTCCGGGGAGGTCATTTCCGTGGACGCAGGGTCATTTCCGTGGAGGGTGGCACTCAAAAAATAGGTGTCATTTCCGTGGAGGTTCATTTCTGTGGAGGTGGCACCTAAAGAATAGGTGTCCAGTTCCGGGGAGGGGTCATTTCGTTGAGGCAGGGGTCTTTCCGTGGAGGTTGGCACCTCAAAAATAGGTGTCCATTTCGGGATGGTCATTTCCGGTGGGGCAGGGTCATTTCCCGGGGAGGTGGCACCTCAAAAATAGTGACCATTCCCGGGGAGGTCATTTCCGTGGAGGCGGGTCATTGTTCCCGTGAGGGTTGGGCACCTCAAAATAGGGTGTCCCGTTCCAGGAGGGTCATTTCGTGAGGCAGGTCATTCGTGAGGGTGGCACTCACAAATAGGTGTCCGCAGTTCCGGGGAGGGTCATTGTCCGTGGAGGGTGCACCTCTAAAAATAGGTGTCAGTTCGGGAGGGTCATTTCTTGAGGCCGGTCATTTCCGTGGAGGGTGGCACCTCAAAATAGGTTCCAGTTTCCGTGGATGGTCATTTCCGTAGAGGCAGGGTCATTTCCGTGGCGGTGCACCTCAAAAATGTTGTCCATTCCGCGGAGGGTCATTTCCTTCCTCCGTGGAGGCAGGGTCTTTCCGTGGAGGTGGCACCTCAAAAAATAGGTGTCCAGTTCTGGGGAGGGTCATTTCCGTGAGGCTGTGTCTTTCCCGTGGAGGGTTGCACCTCTAAAATAGTGTCCAGTTCCGGGGAGGGTCATTTTCCCGTGGAGCAGGTCATTTCCGTGGAGGTGGCACCTCAAATAGGTGTCCGCAGTTCCGGGGAGGGTCATTTCCGTGGAGGGGTTGGCCCCTCAAACTAGGTGTCCAGTTCCCCGGGAGGGTCATTTCCGTGGGGCAGGGTCATTTCCGTGGAATGTGCTCCTCAAAATAGGTGTCCGTTCTCGGGAGGGTCCTTTCCGTGGAGGCTGGGTCATTGTCCGTGAGGGTTGGCACCTCAAAAATATGTTTCCCGTTTCACGGGAGGTCATTTCCGTGGACGCAGGGTCATTTCCGTGGAGGGTGGCACCTCAAAAATAGGTGTCCAGTTCCGGGGAGGTTCATTTCTGTGGAGGGTGGCACCTCAAAAATAGGTGTCCAGTTCCGGGGAGGGTCATTTCCTTCCGTGGGGCAAGGGTCATTTCCGTGGAGGGTGGCACCCTCAAAAATAGGTGTCGCATTTCCGGGAAGGGTCATTTCCGTGTAGGCAGGCATTTCCTCCTTCCGTGGAGGGTTGCACCTCAAAAATAGGTGACAGTTCCTTGGAGGGTCATTCGCGTGGAGGCAGGTCATTTCCCGTGGAGGTGCACCTCAAAAATAGGTGTCCTGTTCCAGGGAGGGTCATTTCCGTTGAGGCAGGGTCATTTCCGTGGAGGGTGGCACCTCAAAAATAGGTGTCCAGTTCCGGGGAGGGTCATTTCCGTGGAGGGTGGCACCTCAAAAATAGGTGTCCAGTTCCGGGGAGGGTCATTTCCGTGGAGGCAGGGTCATTTCCGTGGAGGGTGGCACCTCAAAAATAGGTGTCCAGTTCCGTGGAGGGTCATTTCCGTAGAGGCAGGGTCATTTCCGTGGCGGGTGGCACCTCAAAAATAGGTGTCCAGTTCCGCGAGTGGGTCATTCCGTGGATGCAGGGTCATTTCCGTTGAGGGTGGCACCTCAAAATAGGGTTGTCCAGTTCTGGGGAGGGTCATTTCCGTGGAGGGCTGGAGTCTTTCCGTGGAAGGTGGCACCTCAAAAATAGGTGTCCGTTCCGGGGTCATTTCCGGGGAGCGGGGCTTTCCGTGGAGGGTGGGCACCTCAAAAATAGGTGTCCAGTTTCCCCGGGGAGGGCCATTTCTCCTGTGAGGGTGGCACCTCAAAAATAGGTGTCCAGTTCCGGGGAGGGTCATTTCCGTGGAGGCAGGGTCATTTCCGTGGAGGGTGGCACCTCAAAAATAGGTGTCCAGTTCCGGGGAGGGTCATTTCCGTGGAGGCAGGGTCATTTCCGTGGAGGGTGGCACCTCAAAAATAGGTGTCCAGTTCCGGGGAGGGGTCATTTCAGTGGAGGGTGGCACCTCAAAAAATAGGTTCCGTTCCGGGGAGGGTCATTTCGTGAGGCAGGGTCATTTCCCCGTGGAGGTGGCATCCTCAAAAATAGTGTCCAAGTCCGGGGGGATCATTTCCGTGGGGCAGGGTCATTTCCGTGGAGGGTGGCACCTCAAAAATAGGTGTCCAGTTCCGGGGAGGGTCATTTCCGTGGAGGCAGGGTCATTTCCGTGGAGGGTGGCACCTCAAAAATAGGTGTCCAGTTCCGGGGAGGGTCATTTCCGTGGAGGGTGGCACCTCAAAAATAGGTGTCCATTTCCGGAGGGTCTTTCCGTGGAGGCAGGTAGGGTCATTTCCGTGGAGGTGTGGCACCTCAAAATGGTGTCCAGTTTCAGGGAGGGTCATTTCCGTGGAGCAGTGTCCTTTCCTTCCGTGGAGGGTGGCACCTCAAAAATAGGTGTCCAGTTCCGGGGAGGGTCATTTCCGTGGAGGCAGGGTCATTTTCCGTGGAGGGTGGCAGCCTTCAAAAATAGGTTGTCGCCGTTCCGGGGAGGTCATTTCCGTGGAGGGTGGCACCTCAAAAATAGGTGTCCAGTTTCGGGAAGGTCAATGTCTTGGGCAGGGTCTTTCCGGTTGGGGGTGGCTCCTCAAAAATAGGTGTCCAGGTCCGGGGAGGGGGTCTTTCCTCGCGTGGATGCAGGGTCATTTTCCGTGAGGGTGGCACCTCAAAAATAGGTGTCCAGTTCCGGGGAGGGTCATTTCCGTGGAGGCAGGGTACTATGTTTTGTCAAATTGGTCAGCGCATGAAGCGCACAAACGTCAAATTGGTTAGCGCTTTATAGTGCAAAAAGCGCAAAAAGCTTCGCGCTGCGCCCACAGGGGGCTGAAATTACTGCGTGAAACACGCAGTCGGGCTCAAAAAGCGTGCGAGAAATCGCGCTGCCACGCGCGCTTTGTAGTACCAGGGTGGAGGCTACCGATGTTGATGAAACAGTAACCTAATTGCTTCTACTAATTGAAACTACCACAAGTGATGATGTTAGTGTGTATATCTTACAACATTGATTTGAATCTGGTTGCCTCCACTTTTGTTTCCGTGCGACTCGTCACAAATTGAGCAGCTTGGTGTGGCCCCAGTGCGACGCGCTGCCCCCTGAACCCTGTGCATCGCGGAGCCCGGGGGTGGGGTGGGGGTGTGGGGGGGGGGGGGGGGGGGGGGGGGGGGGGGGGGGGGGGGGGGGGGGGGGGGGGGGGGGTCGGGGGAAGGGGGGCATTTCTGACCAGTTCACCCAGACCCATGGTGGTTGGCCCCAATGCAAGCAAAAGGCTAGCCCCCTAAACTTCACGCCTCGTGATAAGGTGCACCATTTGTTTATTTATTTGTGGTCTTGCCCTGAAAGAAGTCATGATGAGGAGCTCAATACTTCCCCGACTCATTACAAATCCTAAATATAGACCAGAGGGGCTTATTGGAAGTACGGTAAATTAAAATATCATGGTCTTGACCTGTAACAAGTCATGATGAGGAGCCCAACACTCACCCGACTCAATTAAAAAACCCTGTATAGTAACTGGAGGGGCTTATTGCAACTACGGTAAATTAAAGTATTGTGGTATTGACCTGGAACAAGTCATGATGAGGAGCCCAACACTCACCTGAATTTTCCCTTTCAACCGGCTGCGGTCGCCTTGAAACACCTTCACTAAATCTGCACATGCATTCAGGTGCTGAGGGTAAGGTTGAGATGTATGGGGCTACTTTTTGGTGTATAAGATCGGTTGAAGGTAGAAGTGTTGGTTATGGATTTGGGGCGTTTGGCTTGGTGTGAAGGGCTTGTTTTCAGGGATTTGTTATTCAAACCTGAAAGTGGGTTTTATCTAGCTGCATAGTTTTAGGCCTCCTCCAGGGACAGCGTTTGTACAGCTTGTACAGCTTGTACAGCTTTTAAAGACCATTTAGGGCAAAAAAACTGTTTGTAAAATAATTGTCTACCGGCGATTGGGGCTACAACGGGGTCAAAAGTAGCGATCGCTATATATAGCGGAGGAAAAAACCTGCTTGTTTTTACGGCCCCCCAATGAAGGCCAAATCTCGGTACAACACCCGCACTACTATTTGGGGTGCTGATGACACCTACGGGTTCAACATCGACCGAGGCCTTCATCCCACGCCACCTGCACTGGAACCTGCGACATGCAACCACAATCCGGCGACCCCCCCAAGCCAGACCACCTGATCATGAGCCTGTGACATGCAACCATAGTCCCCCCCCCCCCCCTCCCCCGAGCCACGCCACCTGCACTTGAACCTGCGACCTGCAACCACAGTCCGCCAACCCCCCCAAGCCAGGCCACCTGATCATGAGCCTGTGACATGCAACCACAGTTCTGTTCTGGCCCCCCCCCCCCCCCCCCCCCCGCCCCCCCAAGCCACGCCACCTGTGCATGAACCTGCGACATGCAACCACAGTCCGGCAACCCCCCCAAGCCAGGCCACCTAATCATGAGCCTGTGACATGCAACCACAGTTCTGTTCTGGCCCCCCCCCCCCCCCCCCCCCCCCCCCCCAGAGCCACGCCACCTGTGCATGAACCTGCGACATGCATCCACAGTCCGGCACCCCCCCCAAGCCTGAGTAATCTCAACTCAGGCGTGATCCCCACCACCACCACCACCAACACCACCACCCCCGAAAAAAACAAAAGGTATTGTTAGCCCCAGTGCCATGCAAAGAATAGTAGGTTGGTTTAGGTAGTGATTTGGGGTGTTGTGTTTGGGTGTTAAGGTGTTGTTTGGGTGTTGTGTTAGGGTGTTTGGATATTGTTTAGGTGTTTGGGTGCTGTTTGGGTGTTGTGTTTGGGTGTTTGTGTGTTGCTTAGGTGTTTGGGTGCTGTTTGGGTGTTTGGGTGTTGGATTGGTATGGTTTGGGTGTTTAGTGCAGTTTGGGTGTTGTTTGGGTGTTGTGTTTAGGTGTGTTGGTGCTGTTTGGGTGTTGTGTTTGGGTGTTTGGGTGTTGTTCGGGTGTTTAGTGCATTTAAGGTGTTGTTTGGGTGTTTGGGTGTTAGGGTGTTGTTTGGGTGCTGTTTGGGTGTTTTTTGGTGTTGTTAGGGTGTTGTAAGGGTGTTGTGTTCGTATGTTGTTTGGGTGATTGGGTGCTGTTTGGGTGATTTTTTGTGTTTAGTGTTGTTTGGGTGTTGTTTGGTTGTTGTGTTTGGGTGTTGTGATCGGGTGTTGCTTGGGTGGTTGGGTGCTGTTTGGGTGTTGTGTTTGGGTTTTGGGGTGTTGTTTGGGTGTTGTTGGATGGCCTCACCCATACTCATGCTCAGCTCGCCATTGTGAGTGGTGGTTGCAACCCTCACCTGTGTTTTCATGAAAGATGTACATCACCCAGACGTGACTGTACTGCTCCAGTCCATCCAGAGACGAGGCATTGATGTCACGCGCCAGCTGGAGACGACTTCGGGCACAGGGAACAAGGAGAGGTTGTCGCGGCGTTCCATTCCTGTTTGAGGTTGGGGTTGGGGTTGGGGTTGGGGTTGAGGTTGGGGTTGGGGTTGGGGTTGAGGTTGGGGTTGGGGTTGGGGTTGAGGTTGGGGTTGGGGTTGGGGTTGAGGTTGGGGTTGGGGTTGGGGTTGGGGTTGAGGTTGGGGTTGGGGTTGGGGTTGGGGTTGGGGTTGGGGTTGGGGTTGGGGTTGGGGTTGGGGTTGAGGTTTGGTGGAGTTTCAGGTTGAGGATGAGGATGAGGTTGAGGTTGAGGTTGAGGTTGAGGTTTGGTGGAGTTTTAGGGTGAGGTTTGTTGTGGGTTCAGGTTGAGGTTTGGTTGAGGTTGAAGTGTAGTTGTGGTGGAGAGATGGTGGAGGTTTGGTGGATTTTGGGTGAGGTTTGATGTAGGGTGAGGTTTGTTGTAGGTTTAGGGTAAGGTTTGATTGAGGTTGAGGTTGAGGTTGAGATTTGGTTGAGGTTCAGGTGTAGCTCTGGCAGAGAGATGGTGGAGGTTTGGTGGAGGTGGTGGTGGAGGTGGAGGGATGATGGAGCGTTGATAGAGATTGAGGTGAAGTTGCAGAGGAGGTTTGGTGGAGGTTGTGGAGGTGGAGGTATGGTGGAGTTGCGGTGGAGCTTTGGTGGAGGTGGAGGTGGAGTTGCGGTAGAGGTTGAGTTTTGGTGGAGGTTGTGGAGGTGGAGTTGCGGTGGAGGTGAAATTGCCGAGGAGGTTTGGTGGAGGTGGAGGTGGGGGTGGAAGGATGGTTTAGGGATGATGGAGCTTTGGTGGAGGTGGAGGTGGAGGTGGAGGTTTGGTAGAGGTGGAGGTGGAGTTGCGATGGAGGTTTGGTGGTGGGGAAGTTGCGGCTGCTCTAGGCAGCTTCTAGGTAGCTCTAGGCAGCTCAAAGAAGCTCTAGGGAGCTTCTAGCCAGCTCTAGGGAGCTCTAGATAGCCCTAGGCAGCTTCTAGGCAGCTCCCCGAGCCAGCCACTGTGCTTTACCCCAAAATTGCAGCAGTTCTGGACAGCTGATTGTGCCAGCTTCAAGGTGCTCTAGGTTGCGCAGGCATCGGTTGAATAGCAAGTCAGGGGAACTGCCTAGAAGCTGCTGATCGCAGACAAAAAGAAAAGCTTTGACTCAATTGCATACCTCTGAGTGATGCAGGACTAGATAGTGCCTATGGGTCGGCAAAAGGTGGGTTGGTGTTGGTTGATGTTGGTTGGTGTAGCTGCAAAGCAGATGTAAATGGAGGTGCCCCCCCCCCCCCCCCCCCCCCCCCCCACACACACACACACACACACATCTCCCCCCCAGACACCCACACATGAACACCCACACTCACACATACACACTCACACATTCGTCCCCCCCCACACCCACCCCACACCCACCCCCCCCACACACACACCCTGCAGGTTGACAAGGACTTCAAAGCAGATATGCCAAGTTGCATTCCTCTGAGTGAAGCAAGACTAGATAGTGCCAATGGGTCGGCAGAAGGTGGGTTGGTGTTGGTTGATGTTGGTTGGTGTAGCTGCAAAGCAGATATTTCTGCGGTGCCCCCCCACCCCCACACCCACACCCACCCACACACCCACACACACACACACACACTCACACACTCAATCCCCCCTACCCCTACCCCCCAGACACACACACACACTCACACAGTCCCCCCACCCCACCCCACCCACCCCTCCTACAGGTTGACAAGGACTTCACAGCAGATGGGCCAGTTGCATACCTCTGAGTGAAGCACGACTGGATAGTGCCAATGGGTGGGCAAGTGATGGGTTGGTGTTGGTTGGTGTTGGTTGGTGTTGGTTGGTGTAGCTGCAAAGCAGGTGGTCCAGTTGCATACCTCTGAGTGAAGCACGACTGGATAGTGCCAATGGGTGGGCAAGTGATGGGTTGGTGTTGGTTGGTGTGGGTTGGTGTTGGTTGGTGTAGCTGCAAAGCAGGTGGTCCAGTTGCATACCTCTGAGTGAAGCACGACTGGATAGTGCCAATGGGTCGGCAAGTGATGGGCATGTGATGGGTTGGTGTTGGCTGATGTTGGTTGGTGTAGCTGCAAAGCAGGTGGTCCAGTTGCATACCTCTGAGTGAAGCACGACTGGATAGTGCCAATGGGTCGGCAAGGGTAATGGGAGGCAGGCCCAGTATCGCTTGAGCTACTCAGATCGTCGCTCCCAACCAATGTTCTAGAACCTTCAGTAGCCAGGTGAAGTTGGAGTTTCCGGAGCTCCTGCTCAGCTTTGATCCTGCCAGCTCGCTCCAGCTTCCTGCTTGCCTGCTCTTGCAAAAGCTGAGCCTGCCATTAAAGAATGTAATCATTTCAGAATTCACTCTGCCATTTAAGGATTTAAGGATTTAAGGATTTAAGGTTTTAAGAATCCACCCTGCCATTTAAGGATTTAAGGATTCAAGGATTTAAGGGTTTAAGGATTTAAGGATTTAATAATTCACCCTGCCATATAACAATCAGAGGAAGATCCTGCCAGCTCGCTCCTGCTTACTGCTTGCCTGCTCTTGCAAAAGCTGGGGCTGCGATTTAAGAATGTAAAAATATGAGAATTTACCCAGCCATTTAAGAATTTAAAGATTTAAGAATCCACCCTGCCATTAAACAATCAGAGGAATATCATATCCACACGTTCGTCCTGCTTGCCTGCTCTTGCAAAAGCTGACCCTGCCATTTAAGAATTCACACTGCCGTTTAATAATCTAATCATTTAAAAATTCACCTTTCCATTTAATATTTTGAAATTTAAGAATTCACCCAGCCATTTAAGAATTCAATCGTGTAGGAATTCACCCTGCCATTTAAGAATATACCCAGCCATTTAAGAAATCAATCATATAGGAATTCACCCTGCCATTTAAGAATTCACCCAGCCACTTAAGAATTCAATCACATAGGAATTCACCCTGCCATTTATGAATTTAAGGATTTAAGAATTCACCCTGCCTAGAAAGAATCAGAGGAATATTCTGCCCACACATGCTTCCTGCTTTCCTGCTCTTTCTTAAGCTGACCTTGCCATTCAAGAATTCAAGACTGTAAGAATTCACGCTGCCTTTAAGAATCAGAGGGATATCCTTTCCCAACGAGCTTCCTGCTGCTGCTCAAGCTGACCCTGCCATTTAAGCATTTAAGCATTTAAGAATTCACTTTGCCTTTAAGGATTATATACATATTCTGTCCATACGTGCTTCCTGCTTGCCTGCTGCTGCTGAAGCTGACCCTCCCATTCGAGAATTGAAGACTGCAAGAATTTACCCTGCCGTTTAAGAATTAGAGGAACATTCTGTCCATATATGCTTCCACTTTTCTGCCTCAAGCTGACCCTGCCATTCAAAACTTATAGGAATATTCTGTGCATACGCGCGCAGGAATATAATAATAATAATTATAATATTTCTTGTTCAACCTGACCCTGCCATTCAAAAACTAGAGGAATGCTCTGTCAATACTCGTAGGAATATCATCATTACAATTATATTAATTATTGCACAAGTATTGTTCAACCCGACCCTGCCATTCAAAAACCAGAGGAATACCCAGCTCATATGTTGAGGAATATAATAATTATAATTATAATGATAATTGTCCAAGCTGACCCTGTCATATGAATCAGAGGAATATTCTGCCCATGTCTTATGGAATAGAATGATTACAATTTTAATAATTATTGTTCAAGGTTGGAAAAGTTCTTTCGGACTATCTGGCTTATCCTGGACTTAAAAGTAAGAAAAAAAGAAAAAAAGAAAAAGAAAGAAAGAAAGAAAGAAAGAAAGAAAGAAAGAAAGAAAGAAAGAAAGAAAGAAAGAAAGAAAGAAAGAAAGAAAGAAAGAAAGAAAGAAAGAAAGAAGAAAGAAAGAAGAAAGAAAGAAAGAAAGAAAGAAAGGAAGAAAGAAAGAAAGAAAGAAAGAAAGAAAGAAAGGAAGAAAGAAAGAAAGAAAGAAAGAAAGAAAAGTACCCAACTAACTCACTCACTTATTACTAACTAACTAACTAACTAACTAACTAACTAACTAACTAACTAACTAACTAACTAACTAACTAGCTAACTAACTAACTAACTAACACACACAAACTGGAAAAAAACTGATACAATCAGTCATGAATTAATCATTTATGGCGAGCGTTAAGATACAAATACGTATGATAGATTGTATAATTAGATAATTGACTGCCTCGGAGGTCCTGCATAGACAGATGACGCATACATGCAATCAAATCTGCACAACTTCCCTGCATCTCCCCCCCCCCCACCCACACACCCCCACCCACCCACCCACACCCACACACACAAACACACAAACACAACCCAGTCTGTGCACCCAGCCTGTGCATGAACGTGATAACCCAGACGGTGCACCCAAGCGTGCATCAACAGGACAGCCCAGTCTGTGCATCCAGCCTGTGCATGAACACACATCAATCCAGTCTGCACACTGAGCCTGTGCATCCAGCCAGCGCATGAACAGAACAACCCAGTCGGTACACCCAGCATATGCTTGAACATGACGATCCAGTCTGCATACCCCCGTCCATGCACCCCGTCTGCACAAATGTGGCAAACCAGTTGGTACACCCAGCCTCTTTATGAACGCCAAAATCTAGCCCATGCAAGAACACCACAATTAATCTTGTGCATGGAAACCACATGGAGGTCCCTTCCACACTTTCACCTAGACAAGTGTCTATGCACATGTCTGCACAGCATGCGCCTAATGTGTCCATGTACATATCCATGACGCACCTTGACGCTTAGCACATCTGCTTTCAAGGAATCCTTGTGCATCTGATTCAGCCATCGTCCGAACGCGTACGATGCGTAAGTGGACGCTGCGAACGCAAGCGTCGAACTCAAGCTGGTAGCAATGGGGGCAGAATGGTCTTGGCTTGACATGCCTGGATTAAGCTATCGCTAGAAAGAGCGCCAAAGCAAAATGAGCTAAGGGGGGGGACAGCCTGTGCCTGGGCGAGACAGCCTATGCTAGCAGCAAGTTACAATGTTTCTCGCATCAGTTTCTTCTTGAAACCCAGAGCCTCTGATTTCGCGGCAGAATGGTTGCAACTCCACGCTGCTACTCGAACTTATATGCGTTTGGCTGCGGGATTTGGGGGAACTTGCATCAGGAGGATGCTTAGCTGGCAAAACAGTTGAGTGTAGCCGACAGTTTGTTGCCAGGTTCGTAGCGGAATTCCTGCTCGCGGGTTAAGCTACAAACAGTTGCTCTGCCAGACGGCCGCGGCCGTCAACTTCTTTACACAAAAAGTTAGGCAATTCTGCTTCGAGCCTTGCAACTAGCAGCATGCTAGCCAGTCCAACCATGAAATGTCTTAAGGCGGGACAAATGCAGCGGTAAGTCCGCCCATATACGTCACTCATCGTTTTTAGTACTCGTTTTCTAGCCACCCACCTGCTCCGTTCCCGCCTAACGCGCTGCTTAAGCCTCCGAAGCTTTGGCATGGCACTGTCAACAGTTGACAAATATGTTATCCGAATTGCGACAAAAAATGTCGTTTGTCAAAGGTGCAGGTAACCTCAATGCGCCAATCGCCCGTCGCCCTCTTCTCCCACCTCCCATCCGCAATGAACAGGACTATGATACACGGAAGCAACCTCAAGGCCGCCTCAAATCCTATCCGCCGTTTCTATCCCACCATCGGGCCCAAACTGTATCTTTATCCTATCCTAAATACCATACACCAGCACCACAGCCTGAACCATCATGTTCTATCCATGTCCTCAACCTGCTGGCCACAGCCTCTACACCACAGACTCCATGTGACAAACCTTCATGTCACAGCCTCCATGCTACATCCTCATTACTACAACCTCCATGTAGGATTGGCTATAAATCCATAGCTATGCTAAACGCTTAGTGTGTGTGTCCATGTAACAGCCTCAAGTCCACAACAATAACCTGCATACCACAATCTCCATGTGGCAAGATCGATATCACAACCTCAATGTGTGCATACCTCCATGTAACAGCCTCAAGGCCACAACAATAACCTCCATACCACAATCTCGATGTGGCAAGATGGATATCACAACCTCCATGTGTGCATACCTCCATACCATGGCCTCAAGGCCACAACACCAACCTCCATACCACATTCTCCATGTGTGGACCCGACAGTATGGAGACTGGAGCTCGATGATTCTTTTTAACTCTTCGAGACTTTGACCTGTCTTCGATAACGTTTTTTTAGGCGTGGATATTTACTTTTAGTATCTTGGGAGCTTTTTATTCTTGCTATTTTGATTAAAAATAACGGCACGCTCCATGTTTCAACCTTTATACCTCAAGCTCCATTTCACACAGCAGGGATTTGTTTCCTGCTATGTATAGCGATCGCTCCTTTTGACCCCGTCTTGGCCCAAATTGCTGCTGTACCACCCCCCCCCCCCCCCCCCCCCCCCCCCCCCAAATGGCCCTAACAGGCTATAAAACACTACACGAACAATGTCCCTGGAGGAGGCCTACAACCTTAAAGCTAGAAAAACCCACTTAAAGATATGAAAAATAAATCCCTGTCACATGCATGCACCTGTCTCCATGTATCAACCTCCAAACCTCAAGCTCCACACCACAGATTTTCCCCCCCGCCATATATAGCGTTCGCTCCTTTTGACGCCGTTTTGGCCCTAATTGCTGCTGTAAAATCCCCCCTCAAATGGCCCTAAATGGCCCTGAAAAGCTGTAATACACTATCAGAATGCTGTCCCTGAAGGAGGCTTAGAACTATGAGGCTAGAAAAACCCACTTATAGATATGAAAAATAAATCCCTGTCACATGCATGCACCTGTCTCCATGTATCAACCTCCATACCTCAAGCTCCATACCACAGATGTTTTCCCCCGCCATATATAGCGATCGCGAGCAAGCGATTGAGCAATCACGAGCGATTTCAGATTTGAAAAAAACAATCCCTGTCACACAGCCCTAACTTCGCTGCTTGCTCCTCAACCTGCACAGGACGCCAGCTCAGCACCCGCTCGCCTTCGCTCCTCATGTGGTCAGGTGCGGGTCCCATAAACTGATTCGGATGAATTGAAGTGGTGATTATAATGATAATAATACTATTTTCCTGGTGCTGTAGTAGACTCCATAAGTTAGGAAGTATGTCGGCTTGCTGATGTCCTGAATTGCATGAATAAAGTTACTTATAACTTGCCCATTTTTGTATTGTTGGTAATTTAGCCATTTGTTCGTATGGAAAGCAATAAGCTAGGAAGTAAAATGTGCCCTTTAGCTTTGGGGGGACCTGTGACCATCACGGGGTAACACACGCACACACACACACACATGCCCCCACTGCACAAACACACAAGCCCCCCCAAAAGTATGAGCATCATGGGGTACACATTTTAGCGCCTGTGCAGCTGAGCCGGCTGGAGGAGTCATCCTGCAGCTAGTGGACCATATATCTTCAAGAGATAATATATATACATAATGTTGATAATATATAAACAAACAAAGATATATATATATACACACATACATAAATGAAGATAAAGAAGCTATTTTCAAAGCTGATATCACTCCAACAAGACTCTGCCATGCTGCAGGACCAAAGTCGTAGCGGAAGCAGGTCGGGATTACAGCTCTGGCAGAGTCTCTGAGAGACGTGAAGGCGACAGCAGGGGCTGGGGGGCCCCTCGTGATTTCAATGGCGGCAGCAGCAGGGGCCCCCCTCGTGATTTCAATGGCGGCAGCAGCAGGGGCCCCCCTCGTGATTTCAATGGGGGCAGCAGAAGAAGTCCCCCTCGTGATAACGAGGATGACGACGGAGATGACTATGATAGGCGTGAGAGTAGCAGCAGGAGGGGTCCTCCTCGTGATAGGCCTAGTCCTGGAGGTGCCAGGCAGTCTAGTCGTAGCTCCAAAGAGGATGATGAAGTAACTGCCGCCGTGCAAAGGGGGGAGTTCAAATCAAGAAGCAGTGCAGCAGCTGCTATTGCTGCTAGAAAGAGGTGAGGAGGGACTGTGGGATACAGTTGGGCTGGGCAGGGGCTAGGGACGGAGCTGGGGCTAGGGTCGGAGCTGGGGGTTGGGGTGTGGGTCTTATAGGCCTAGTCCTGGTGGTGCCAGGCAGTCTGGTCGTAGCTCCAAAGAGGATGATGAAGTAACTGCCGCAGTGCAAAGGGGGGAGTTCAAATCAAGAAGCAGTGCGGCAGCTGCTTTTGCTGCTAGAAAGAGGTGAGGAGGGACTGTGCGATACAGTTCGGCTGGGCAGGGGCAGGGGTTAGGGGCGGTGGTGGGTCTGGTAATGGAGCTGGGGCTGGGCAGGGGCTAGAGACGGAGCTGGGGCTGGTAATGGAGCTAGGGATGGGCAGGGGCCAGAGACGGAGCTGGGGCTGGGAATGGAGCTGGGGATGGGCAGAGGCTAGGGACAGAGCTGGGGGTGGGGATGGAGCTGGGGACGGAGCTGGGGCTAGGGTCGGAGCTGGGGCTAGGGTCGGAGCTGGGGCTGGGGATGGAGCTGGGGGTGGGGACGGAGCTGGGGCTAGGGTCGGAGCTGGGGATGGGGACAGAGCTGGGGCTAGGGTCGGGGCTGGGGCTGGGGACGGAGCTGGGGCTGGGGATGGAGCTGGGGCTGGGGTCAGAGCTGGGGCTGGGGACGGAGCTGGGGCTGGGGATGGAGCTGGGGCTGGGGCTGGGGACGGAGCTGGGGCTGGGGACGGAGCTGGGGCTGGGGACAGAGCTGGGGCTGGGGACGGAGCTGGGGCTGGGGACGGAGCTGGGGCTAGGGTCGGAGCTGGGGCTGGGGACGGAGCTGGGGCTGGGGGAGCTGGGCTGGGGACGGAGCTGGGCTGGCCTGGCTGGGACGAGCTGGGGCTAGGGTCGAGCTGGGGCTGGGGACGGAGCTGGGGCTGGGGATGGAACTGGGGCTGGGGACGGATCTGGGGCTAGGGACGGAGCTGGGGATGGGGACGGAGCTGGGGATGGGCAGGGGCTGGGGACGGAGCTGGGGATGGGGACGGAGCTGGGGCTAGGGTCGGAGCTGGGGCTGGGGGCGGAGCTGGGGATGGGCAGGGGCTGGGGATGGAGCTGGGGATAGGGGTGAAGGAAAGCAAAGTCGAACTAACTGAAAGGATGTGTAGGGAAGCAATGAGAAGGGAAAGGATGGGAAGGGAATTAGTAGACTGATTATTCGTTTTGGGGGTTGGGTGGGACACCCACCACTCATGCAGTCCGTTATAGCAATTCAGTGGATGATTTGGATTTGGGTCTCGTAGTTCATACTTAGTACCTCCTCGCTTTAAGGCCAATTTTTTGACCATTCTCATAATTCTTTCATACGACATTTTCACTAATTCATTCTTTTCCGTTTCATTTTAATTCTGACATTTTTGTTCTTTCATTTTTGACAATTCTCATAAGACATTCCTTCACAAGACATTTTCAGACTTCTCGATCCTGATGCGCAATTGTCAGAATTCTCAGCCCAAACTCTCAAATTTGCGGTAGCAGTCATGAAGCGCTTTGAAAAACCCAATCCAAATCATCAACTGAATTGCTCAAACAAGCACGTTTCTCCTCTCTGCTCCATTTTTCCGTTTGCAGACTGGGGAGGGAGGGGCCTGACCACTCAGATGAATCAGCCCCACAGCAGGAACAGGATAGCCCTGAAGAGCATCAACGTGCACCAAAGGCCCCCTACACGCCCACCCCCATTCCTATCCTCCGCGATGGGGGAGGGGACAAGGGCACTTTCTTTAGCGGCAAGAGCTTTAGGCAGCTTGGTACAAGCTTGGCCATGATGGACACTCTGCGCAGCATGCAGATCACACGTCCTTCGCATATCCAGGTAGGACACACTGCGCTGCATGCACATATCACGTACTTTGCATATCCAGGTAGGACACTCTGCGCAGCATGCAGATCACACGTCCTTCGCATATCCCGGAAGGACACACTGCGCTGCATGCACATATCACGTACTTTGCATATCCAGGTAGGACACTCTGCCAAGCATGCAGATCACACGTCCTTAGCATATACAGGTAGGAGCTCATCTAGCTCTATCTCACATCTGTCATATCTACCATGGACCATGGACCAACTACCATCTACCAATGACCAACTACCAACTACTATCTACCAACTACCATCTACAAACTACAATCTACCAAATACCAACTACTATCTACCAACTACCATCAACCGACGACAATCTACCAATGACCAACGACCATCTACCAATGACCAACGACCATCTACCAAATACTATCTACCAATGACCAACTACCATCTACCAACTACTATCTACCAATGACCAACTACCATCTACCAATGACCAACTACTATCTACCAACTACCATCAACCGACGACAATCTATCAATGACCAACTACCATCTACCAATGACCAACTACTATCTACCAATGACCAACTACTATCTACCAACTACCATCAACCAATGACCAACTACTATCTACCAATGACCAACTACTATCTACCAACTACCATCAACCGACGACAATCTACCAATGACCAACTACCATCTACCATTGACCAACTACTATCTACCAATGACCAACTACCATATACCAATGACCAACTACCAACTACTATCTACCAATGACCAACTACTATCTACCAACTACCATCAACCGACGACAATCTATCAATGACCAACTACCATCTACCAATGACCAACTACTATCTACCAACTACCATCTACCAATGACCAACTACCAACTACTATCTACCAATGACCAACTACTATCTACCAACTACCATCAACCGACGACAATCTACCAATGACCAACTACCATCTACCATTGACCAACTACTATCTACCAATGACCAACTACCATATACCAATGACCAACTACCAACTACTATCTACCAATGACCAACTACTATCTACCAACTACCATCTACCAATGACCAACTACCAACTACTATCTACCAACTTCCATCTACCAATGACCAACTACCAACTACTATCTACCAACTTCCATCTACCAATGACCAACTACCAACTACTATCTACCAACTTCCATCTACCAATGACCAACTACTATCTACCAACTACCATCTGCCATCCACCATCTGTCATCAGAAATTCGACCTCTGTCAACAGCACTGTGTAGTTTCTGTGATCCAAACAACACGTGATGCCACCACCACCGCAACCATATTCACAACCTAACCAGATACAAAACGAAACCCCAGTCCCCCCCCCCCCCCCCCCCCCTTGTCCTCCCCATTCTTCAAATCTTCGTCCTCCTAGGCCGAGTCCTTCAAATCTCTCATGAGCAAGGGCATCAAGCATGTAGTATTGGCTGATATGGCTGGTGTTGGAAATTCCCTGATATACCTGCTCCCCCTGCCTTGTACAGCAAAGGCCGATAAACATAACTAGAACCAGCACTTAACCACCACCAACTCCGCCGCCCCCACCACCACAACCGCAACCATAACCATAACCAAACCAGATACAAAACAAAGCCCCAGTTACCTCCCCCCCACACACCCCCACCCAGTCCTCACCATTCCTCAAATATTCTTCCTCCTAGGCTGAGTCCTTCAAGGCTCTCATGGACAACTCCATCAAGCACGTAGTACTGGCTGACATGGCTGGTAGTGGCAAGACACTTGCATTCTTCCCCCCCCCTTGGCTGGTGAAGCAAATTTTGATACACATAACCAGAACCAACACTTACCCACCAACACCTCCGCCCCCCGACCCCCACCCCCACCACCGCAAACATATCCATAACCAAACCAGATACAAAACAAAAACCCAGTCACCTCCCCCCCCACCCCCACCCCCACCCACCCAGTCCTCACCATTCTTCAAATCTTCTATCCCCTAGGCAGAGTCCTTCAAGGCTCTCATGGACAAGTCCATCAAGCACGTAGTTCTGGCTGACATGGCTGGTAGTGGCAAGACACTAGCCTACCTGCTCCCCCTAGTTCAACAGATGAAGGAGCAGGAAGCAGCAACCGAGAAAGGCAGGCTACCACCCTGCCCATGCGGTGCTCGTATCATTATACTGGCTCCGACAGTTGGTGAGTCATAGCTTGGTAGATTGCCAGAACATACGAAACCCTGAACCCTGAACCCTGAAATAGCGCCTCTAAGCCCTCAAGTGCAGACTGCCTGAGAGTCTTTGACATGCCGCCTGCCCGCGTGGCGCTCGTATCATTGTACTGGCCCCGACTGTTGGTAAGTCATAAGCTTCTATGAGCATGCCAAAATTCATAAAACCTACCCCCCAGAGTCTAAAATATCGCCCAAGCCTCCCCCGCCTGCCCGCGTGGCGCTCGTATCATTGTACAGGCTCCGACAGTTGGTAAGTCATAGGGGGCCTAGGGGGCTTCATGAGCATGCAAAAAAATCATAAACCGTAAACCTCTTAGAGTCTAGAATACCGCCCAAGCCTCCCCTGCCCATTTAGCACCCGTACCATTGAACTGGCTCCTACAGTTGGTGATAATGGCTTCTATGAGCATGCCAGAAAATCATAAACCCTAAACCTCTAAGAGTCTAAAATGCCGCCCAAGCCTCCCCTGCCCACTTAGCACCCGTACCAATGTACTGGCTCCTACAGTTGGTGATAATGGCTTCTATGAGCATGCCAGAAAATCATAAACCCTAAACCTCTAAGAGTCTAAAATGCCGCCCAAGCCTCCCCTGCCCACATGGCGCTCGTATCATTGTACTGGCTATGACAGTTGGTGAGTCGTAGCTTCTCTGAGCATGCCAAAAAATCATAGACCTAAACCCCAGAGTCTAAAATACCGCCCAAGCTACCAGACTGCCCACGTGGCGCTCGCATCATTGTACTGGCTCCTACATTTGGTGAGTCATAGCTTCTATGAGCATGCCAGAAAATCATAAACCCTAAACCTCTGAAATATCGCCCAAGCCTCCCCTGCCCATGTGGCGCTCGTATCATTGTAATGGCTCCTACAGTTGGTGAAAATACCCTCTATGAGCATGCAAAAAAAACATATTCCCTAAACCTTGGAGTCTAAAATACCACCAAAGCTACCAGCCTGCTCATGTGGCGCTCTTATCATTGTACTGGCTATGACAGTTGGTGAGTCATAGCTTCTGGGAGCTGGCTAAAAAATCCTAAACCCTTAACCCTTCACCCTAAAATACCGCCAAAGCCCCCCCCCCCTAAGTGCAACTGCCTGAGAATCTTTGACATAGTGCTTGCTTGCTTGCTTGCTTGCTTGCTTGCTTGCTTGCTTGCTTGCTTGCTGCAAAATTTCCTTTCTTTTTCTTGGGATTTGTTGGAATACCCCTTGCGGATGTTGCGAGCGGGCTTGTCTTGGGCCGACAATGGCCTGTCGATGACAATGTAATGTAATATTCTCCTCCATTCCCCCTTACCTCAATACCGCCCACCCACCCACCCTAAGTCCAGGCTGCCAGAAAATATTGTAACCCTCAGCCACCTTGGCTGCCCTCGTCTTCTGATTCCCCAACCGTCTCCTGACTCGGCTTTACCCCACTCTCCTGATCCTGGGGGAGTTAGCTCCCAGTTCAGTTTAGGGGGGGAAGGGTTGAGTGGTTTTGAGTTTAAGGTTTAAGATACAGGGTCTAGGTGTAACGTTATTGGGGGCTAACTTCCCCACTACACTCTTCTGAATGACATCTGGCACAGTTACTGTTTTTTCTGCGGTGCATCGCCATTCCATTGCTGCATGGCGGCGCAGTGGTCTGCCTAAACTGCTCAGAAATGCCCCCCTGAACCCCCACTTCAGGTTGAGGGGTTTAGTGCTTAAGGTTTTGATTCCAAAGTTTTGGGTTTAGGTGGTTTTAGGGTCTAGGTGGCTTTAGGGTTTAGGTAAGTGGGGGCTAACTTCCCCCTACCGTTTCCCCCACCCTCTCCTGACCCACCCCTACCCCACTCTCCTGACTCACCCCTACCCACCCGCTCCTGAATGACAGAGCTGGCACAGCAAGTCCACCGAGTGGCCAAGGCAATATCTTCAAACGGCTCTCCATTCCGCTGTGCCCTGTTCACTGGGGGTGAGTCTGATGTGGACCAACGCCGCAAGAGCTTTAAGACTCAGCAAGAGCTCCTGTCAAGGGGTGTGGACATGCTGATTGCCACGCCAGGTCGTGTGTTGGAGCATGTGAAGCGAGGCAACCTCAAACTGGACTATTGCAATGCTCTGGTGCTGGATGAGGCTGACGTGTTGCTAGGTGGGTGGCGATGAGGGTGCTGGGTGGGTAGAGGTTCCTAGGTGGGTGGTGAAGAGGTGGTCCCTCTTAAAGTCGCAGCTGTGGGTGCTAGGTGGGTAGAGGTTCATAGGCGGGTGGTAAACAGGTGGTCCCTCTTAAAATCGCAGCTGAGGTTGCTAGGTGGGTAGAGGTTCCTAGGTGGGTGGTGAACAGGTGGCCCCTCTTAAAGTCGCAGCTGTGGGTGCTAGGTGGGTAGAGGTTCCTAGGTGGGTGGTGAACAGGTGGTCCCTCTTAAAGTCGCAGCTGTGGGTGCTAGGTGGGTAGAGGTTCCTAGGTGGGTGGTGAACAGGCGGTCCCTCTTAAAGTCGCAGCTGTGGGTGCTAGGTGGGTAGAGGTTCCTAGGTGGGTGGTGAACAGGCGGTCCCTCTTAAAGTCGCAGCTGTGGGTGCTAGGTGGGTAGAGGTTCCTAGGTAGGTGGTGAACAGGTGGTCCCTCTTAAAGTCGCAGCTGTGGGTGCTAGGTGGGTAGAGGTTCATAGGTGGGTGGTGAACAGGTGGTCTCTCTTAAAGTCGCAGCTGTGGGTGCTAGGTGGGTAGAGGTTCCTAGGTGGGTGGTGAACAGGTGGTCCCTCTTAAAGTCGCAGCCCATAGCCAGACATGCAAACAGGGATGCGCCGATATCAAAAGCACTAATGCAGGCATTTAGCTGCAAGCCTGACTAGGTGACTTCATCCTAAACCCTCATCCTAAACCTTCATCCTAAACCCTCATCCTAGACCCTAAACCCGAAAACCCTTAACCCAAACCCTGGAAAATCTGTTCCTAGGTGCAGGTGATGTAGCTTCCTTCAAGGATCAGGTTGTCCCTCTTATCATCATCACCACCATCATCATCATCTGAGAGGGAGCCCGTAGCCAGACATGCAAACAGGGATGTGTGGATATCAAAAGCACTAATTCAGATTGTTAAGTGCAAGCCTGACTAGGTGACTTCATCCTAAACCCTAAATCCGAAAACCTAAACCCTAAAAATCCGTTTTTAGGTGCAGGTGATATAGCTTCCTTCTAGGATCAGGTTGTCCCTCTTATCATCATCACCATTATCACCATCATCACCATCATCAGCATCATCAGCATCACCATCATCACCATCATCACCATCACCATCATCAGCATCATCACCATCACCATCATCAAAGCATCTAAGGAGCAGGTGGTCCCTCTTAGAGAGGTAGCCCATTGCCAGATATGCAACACAGGGATTTGTGCACCTTAAATGCTGTAATGCAGATTTGTAGCTGCAAGCCTGACAAGTTGACCCTAAACCCCAAACCCCAAACCCCAAAAAACTAAAACCAAACACACTAAACCTTTAAAACCTATAAGCATCGCCCTAAACCACAAACCCTAAAAAACACTGCAGGTGATCAAGCAGCCTTCAAGGAGCAGGTGGTCCCCCTTAGAGAGGCCGCCCCTGACAGCCTGCGCTTTGCTTTGGTCACTGCCACTCTCCCACAACACATTGCTGCCGAGCTAGCCTCAGTCTTCCCTGGCCTGACCATGTTCCAAGGGCCAGGATTGCACAGGACGGCATCAGGTGGGTCTGAATAATCATCTGCATAGCACGAACTTGAAATACACAGCAATTTCATGCTCATGGCCTCCATCAGGGAGTGTATGCCTTGGAGGGAGTTGGAGGGCAGCACCACAGCGACCACCAACTGGTACAGACGAAGCACATTGCTGCTGAGCTAGCCGCAGTCTTTCCTGGCCTGACCATATTCCAAGGGCCGGGATTGCATAGGACAGCATCAGGTTGGTCTGAATAATCATCTGCATAGCACGAAATCACCGTTGGGCAAGTCCCTTTAGCCTATTTGGCCTTCCCCTGGACTGTAACATACATACATTGTCCAGGCGAGGCACATTGCTACTGAGCTAGCCTCAGTCTTTCCTGGCCTCACCATGTTCCAAGGGCTGGGATTGCATAGGACAGCATCAGGTGGGTCTTCACTGTCTTTTCCGGTGCGACGCGTCGCAAATTTAGCGAATCGATGCAACCCCAGTGCGACGCGCTGCCCCCCAAACCCCTAGCCGCAGTCCTTTCTGGCCTGAGCATGTTCAAGGGCCGGGGCTGTGTAGGACATATATGCACTTATCGTCCCATGCAAATGTTGCCCCAGATCGCGTCATCAGGTTTTCTCTGCTTCAACCTGTTCCACAGCACAACACTCCATAGCACAATGATCCCTACAAAATGGCCGAGTTGGCTACTTTTTTTTAGTTTCCATGGTGTTGCCTAACAAAATTTTAAAAACCTGTATTTAAATTGTGATGAGTGAAATTGTGTGAGCATAATCTGAAGCAAATTAGCTCAAATAAAAGGCATTCACCAAAGTAAACGTTTAGTTTATTTTTAAGGTGAGAAATATCACCTGCCAAACCACCCCATCCCATACTGATTGGCTCAGGAGTGATTTGTCACCTTGGAGGAGGTAGAGAACTTCCCTCCGTGCTGTAGCGCGGTAGTCCAAGGTCAGGCGCAGAGGGTCTGCAAAACCAAAAAAAAAAAACATGGTAGCTATTCTCCAGTATGTTTACATACATGCAAACGGGAGTGTTCCCTCAATCTCACGCCTGTGGCATGGCGTACTAATGTTCAATTTTCAATTTTTTCCTCAGGTGTACAAGAGGAGCTAGTGGATTGCTCTGGCGGGGGCCAAGTGTCTCTTGAGAGCGGAAATGCTCGTAAGCTTGAGGCGCTGGAAAGATCCCTAGCTCAACATGGCGCAGCCAGGGTACTGATCTTCTGCAACAAAATTGAGAACTGCCGCATCGTAGAGAACCATTTGACCAGGAAGGACAGGTCGGGAGAGCAGTACAAGGTGAGGCTAGCGGTAGTACAGTGTGCGTTGTACTTTGCAACAGAGAGCATCATCCTCTCCAGGTTGAAGAAGTCGTCAGAAACGTGTAGTGGAACATGTGTGTGCATGCATTATGTGTGCCAGGCATAGATGCATTATGTGTGCCAGGCATAGATGCATTACGTGTGTCGGACATAGATGCATTGCGTGTGTCCGACATAGATGCTTAAGTGGGGCGAGGTAGGGAAGGGAGAGGCTAGAGGCGCTGGACAGATCCCTAGCTCAACATGGCGCAGCCAGGGAGCTGGTCGTCTGACAAAATTGAGAACTGCCGCATCGTGGAGAACCATTTGACCAGGAAGGACAGGTCGGGAGAGCAGTACAAGGTGAGGCTAGCGGTATTAGTATAGTGTGCGTTGTACTTAGCAACAGAGAGCATCATCCTCTCCAGCTTGAAGAAGTCGTCAGAAACGTGTAGTGAAACATGTGTATTCATGCATTATGTGTGCCAGGCAAAGATGTATTACGTGTGTTGGACATAGATGCATTGCGTGTGTCCGACATAGATGCTTAAGTGGAGCGAGGTAGGGAAGGGAGAGGCTAAAGGCACTCGACAGATCCCTTGCTCAACTTGGCGCAGCCAGGGTGCTGATATAATGAAACAGAATTGAAAACTGCCACATCGTGGCGAACCATTTGACCAGGAAGGACAGGTCAGGAGAGCAGTACAAGGTGAGGCTAGCAGTGGTAAAGTGTGCGTTGTACTTTTCAAGAGAGAGCATCATCCTCATGAAATTGAAGAAGTCGTCTGAAACGTGTATTAAAACATGTGCATACATGCATTATGTGTGTCGGACATAGATGCATTATGTGTGTCGGACATACATGCTTTATGTGTGTCGGACATAGATGCTTAAGTGGAGCGAGGTAGGGAAGGGAGAGGTCAGAGGAAGGGCAGGGAGCAGTACAGGGACGGGGAGCAGTACAGGGATGGGGAGCAGTACAGGGACAGGAAGTAGTACAGGGACAGGGAGCAGTACATGTAAAGGCTGCACGCAGGGCATGCGGTATGCCATGCCAGGTATTTTACTACCACGAAACTGTAACATACACACCCCACCTCCTCACCAACACCAACACCAACAACTGCTATCATGTCCCACAACGTAGGTATTTGCCTACCACAAAGCTGTAACATGCACACATACCCCTCCCATCCCACACACACCAACTGCTATCATGTCCCTCCACGTAGGTACTGGCCTACCACGAAGCTGTGCGCGAGGATTTGAGAGGAAAGAACATGAATGCCTTCTTAGCACCAATTAGCACGGGCTCCAGGAGGAGGGCGGCTGATGGCAGCACTGTCTCCAAAGAATCCTCTATTGTCATGGTCGCCACTGATCGTATGTCACGAGGTGCGTTCAGTAAATGAAAGCAAACCACACCAACACACCACGCCAACACAACAACACAACAGCAAACCACACCAACACACTACGCCAACACAGCAACACAACAGCAAACCACACCAACACACCACGCCAACACAACAACACAACAACAAACCACACCAACACACCACAACAACACAACAACAAACCACAACAACACAACAGCAAACCACACCAACACACCACAACAACACAACAACAAACCACAACAACACAACAACACAACAACAAACCACAACAACACACCACGCCAACACAACAACACAACAGCAAACCACACCAACACAACACGCCAACACAACAACACAACAGCCAACCACACCAACACAACACGCCAACACAACAGCAAACCACAACACAGCAACACAACAAGAATCCTCCATTGTCATGGTCGCCACAGATTGTATGTCACAAGGTTCAACAAATGATGTTTTTTCATTCTCGTTTTTTTTTTTTTTTTTTTTATGTCCATCAGTCTCCCTTGTCCATAAGTCACAGATCATACGTCACGAGGTGCGTTCAACAACTAAGTATTCATCATCCTCATTTTTTTTCTTCGTGAAGTCCAGCTGTCCCCCTTGTTCATCAGTCACAGATCCCCCTTTCGTGATGTCCATCAGTCTTCCTAGTCCCTAAGTCACAGAAGATGGTACACTTGAAGGCTGCCTCTCAGGGAAGGTCACCATTATTTTCCTCAGATGTTCACCATTGTTTCTTCAGATGCTTTCCTCAATTGTTTCCTCAGATGCTTTCCTCGGATGGTCACCATTGTTTTCCTTCTGTCTTTCAGGTATTGACTGCATGTACTGCGAGCATGTAGTGCTGTTTGACTTCCCACGTGATCCCTCAGAGTATGTCCGCCGAGTGGGTCGCACAGCCCGTGGAGCTGGTGGCGTGGGTGTGGTCACTGCCCTAGTGATTGGACGGACAGTGCCCCTTGCACGGGACATTATGAGGCGAAATGAGAAGGGTATCCCAGTCCATAGGCTGCCCGAGGTCAATCCAGGCTCTTACTAAGGATGTATATGGATGCATATGTTATAGATGTGTAGGGATGCAAATGTTACAGTCTGCTACAGTATCTGCTACAGTAGTAGGGATGCATATGTTCCAGTCTGCTTCACAATGTTACAGCATTGCGTAGGGATGCGTATGTTACAGTCTGCTACAGTCTGCTACAGTATCTGCATAAGTAGTAGGGATGCATTTGTTACAGTCTGTTACACAATGTTACAGCATTACGTAGGGATGAGTATGTTCTGGAATATACTGTTTAACTTTTTGGCTATGCGTAGCAGCTTCTACGCAGCCCCCTTTCCCTGTCCTTGGGCCAAACCAAAAGCTAGGTAGTGCGTCTGAAGGCCTACATGTCAGGCGTTCCAATGCAGCTGAAAGCTTTTGTCTTCACCCAGTGTCTGGCTTATGAATCTGGCTGGAAGCTGCCATGCGTAGCCCAAGAAAGAAACAGTCCAGGGTTAGCCTGCTCGGCTACAGGGACTTGCCTAACCTGAAATACTCGAGATTTTTTCTAGATTAAGAGGGGGGGGGGGGGGGGGGGGGCTTATGAAAAACACTTCTAGTGGACAAATGATCCCCCATAAATCGGAAGCATTAGTGCACGACGGAGGACCTGAGTTTTAGTGATACTAAGATATTTGAACTTCAGCTTCAACTGCGGATATTTCTGAAAGCGGGTATCTCATGTTCCTTTGAGCTTTGAGAGAGAGAGAGGATTGGTTACATAAACTCAGCTGAGCACTGCCGAGACAGGACAGCAGCACAGCCTGTCGACCATATTTTAAGTACCAGCCTGATTTGAAGAACCATGGGACCAGTGGTACTCTTGTCAGCCATACTGTGCCACTGCACAAACTAATCATGTCTCTTGATATAGAGCCCCTTGAAAGTCCGGTGTGTGCAGCCCGCCAGGATGTGGCCCGCTCCGTCCTCACAAGTGTGGCAGATGGGGCATAGGGAGTTCGTGGGTGGGTGAGTGCTGGTAATATAGGGGAGTTTCCAGCGGAATGCAAGTTTACGGTTCCACAGTCTGCCCCAGCGGGCTTTAAGGATGTGGAATTTAGTTGTATTTAGGGACCAGTGGTACTCTTGTCAGCCATACAAACTGCCACTGTACAAACTTATCATACAATCGAATGACTGGTTTGTTCTATGGCACAGTATGGCTGGCAAAAGCGCGATCTGCGTGGGTTAGATTCGCAGCCCGAGCATACTGGAGTCTGGGTAAGGTTTACTACGACTGTTTGTGTGGCTCCTGAGTCCTTGAGCTACCACCACAAGAGTGCTATTGGATTAGATTGGATTGTTACATGGTTTTTCAGCCTATTCTGGGCTGCTCACTGTCTTCCAATTCCTAGTCCCCCCGTGCGATACCCACGAAAAACAGGGGGCACAATACACAGATTGTTAGCTACCTCAGGACTGTACTACAAAACTTATGTAGGTAGAAGGTGTCGAGATTATTTATCACGTGTTGGTGTCCGTAAATTGTGTTTGCTGGTGTCTGAGGGATTGCATGCGCATATATATTTTTATTAATTGCTTGGATTATGTCTCATGTATGGGGCGTCCTGAACTTAAAGTGCTGTAGCCCGGCTGTCCGTGGTTTGATTTTGTACATCTGAACATCTCCAAATCGGGAGTTTTTCAAGTTAAACATGATATACGATTTAATATTCCTGAACTGCTAAGTACCTCCTAGTTCCTACTACTGTAGCATCCCGTGATGGACGAACCGTTGGTGGGACGCTAGCATATGCCCATAACTATGATTCATTAGTCGTTGGACACCAGAATTTGAATTTTGATTGTTACATGGTTTCTCAGCCAACGCTAAGCTGCTCAGTGCCCACCGTCTTCCAATTCCAAGTTCCCCCGGGCGAAACCCACGAAAACAAACTGTTGGCATAGACCGACCATCCCATTCTGCCACTTATCCCGTGGTGCGGAAATGTAAACTTTGTTATCCCGTGGGTTTTAAAGCTGCCATTCAATTGGTTTCGAATGTGGTGATAAAGTCCTTTTGCAAGCGGGACGGGAATATAATTATCGGTGTAGCAGGATCTTGCTTGGTTGAACTTGAAGCTAAACTTGGTGCATAGCTTCAGCCAGCAATTTTGCTGCTCGCTGTCTTCGGCAGTAAAAAAGTACTTTCTTGCTCTCTTGCACCCTTTACCCATCCAATGTTCATGGGATAATGATTGGTTGGTACAAGAAGAATTTTCGCGTCAAAGGTTGGGTTTTCGTGCGCAAGACCTGGAATCGTATAACCCTGTGAAGACATGGCAGCAGCCAATCAAGTTTTCGAACAACTGATAGTTCTAGGAGACTTCCATGCATATACAGGCAGAGCAGATACGGTGACTACTGCTAGCTCCGGCTTGCGCTGTGTTCTCCTTAATTTCACGTCCTGAGAGTGACTGCATTACACGGATGTAACAATTTAAATTTCAATAGGCAGAGCAGATGAGCTAGCCTATGAACCTAGTGACATCTTGGCACGTTTTTGAAGTCTGTCTGTATGTTACTGTCCAGGGGTAGGCCAAATAGGCCAAAGGGACTTGCCCAACCGTGTTAGGAAGGGCTTAAAAAGAAAAGGCACTGATAAGGTCTGATTACAAAACGCACAGCAGAGGGAATTAAGTCCTATGCTAAAATTATATTTTCTGATCATACAACACTAAGACAGGATCAACAAATCCAAGAGCCAAAATAATTTTAGTTCCGGTGGGGGGAAGAATGCTACATTCGACGGCTGGGTGTCCTCATTTTGGAATGTGGCAGGTAAACCTTCCATGCAGAACTACATTAAAAGAAGGGGGGGAAGTGATCAGCAGCATGGCTAGATTTAGAACCTCTTCACCTTATTTGAAAGTGGAAACATATAGATGGAAGCGCCGTGTGGAAAGATTGAGTGTGTGACTAATTTGATGAAGGTCAAGTTCAAGATGAACATCATGAGCTGCACCTGAGTTACTGAGATCCTCGTGTTCATTATTCAAAGCTGATGTGATCAAGCTCAAGATGCGCAACGCTCTGGCTGATTTAACAAAGTTGATGTGGTCAAGCGCAAACAGATGCACAAGACTGGTTGAGATTAATACCGACGCCAATTTGGTAGTTTGGGAGTTTGGTTTGTTTGTCCTCGACAAACCCCTGATATAATGTTGTTTTTTGCTTTGTGGCTGCTTTTTCTTTTTCTTTAAGCACAGAGTCTCATACCCCCTCGTGGTGTCAAGTAGACTTTAACATGAAATGTAATGTAATGTAATGCACAAGACGCTGGTAATCCCCTCCATGGTGAAACCCACCAGAGGGCCAGAATATTCTTTGGCTACTTCAGGGCTAGACAAGTGCTTCCAACTGGCTGTGCACTGTCTGCTGTTATTGACCGGTTCTCCCGGCTTCCCTAGAGTGACTCAGAGCGCGCAGGCTCCCCGCCCTGTTGCGCCTACTGTAGTGCCACTGCCATATAGGGCACACACAGTACCCTATATGTACTGCTGCTATTCCCTTCATCTGCCGGCTCCTCCTGCCAGACGAGTATTCTATTTTAATCTATCGATCCTTCATTTGTCCCTACTTCGGAAAGTAAAATCTGCAAGTTAATGTCGCCCTGCAATAAAATATGCTCACTGTAAGCAGAAAGTATGGGATGCAATCCCATGATTGGGTAAACACGTTTTTAGTTTATGCCCATTTTATCAGTTTAATATGCCTACGCCCATGACATCAATTAATCACAGGATCATGCAGGCCCATGGTATTATATATTCAATCTAATTCACCCAACCCTGATGTAGTTCAACACTCTACATATTCCTTGGCTACTTCAGGCCAAGACAAGGGCTTCCAATTCAATCTACTTCACCCAACCCTGATGTAGTTCAACAGCTCTATATATTCCTTGGCTACTTCAGGCCATGACATAAGCTTTCAATTCTATCTACTTTGCTGTGATATACTTCAAGAGCTCTACATATTCCTGTGCCACTTCAGGCCAAGACATGAGCTGCCCGTAACCAATCTACTTAACTGTGATATCATCCAAGAGCCTTACATATTCCTTTGCCACTTCAGGCCAAGACAAATGATTTCAATAAATGTACTTCACTATGATATAGTTCAAGAGCTCTACATATTCCTTTGCCACTGCAGGCCAAGACTTAAGCTGCGCGTACTCATCTACTTCACCGTGATATAGTTGAAGAGCTCTACGTATTTCTTTGCCACATCAGGCCAAGACATGAGCTGCCCGTAATCAATCTACTTCACTGAGATATCATTCAAGAGCTCTACATATTCCTTTGCCACTTCAGGCCAAGACATATGCTTGGCGTAATCAAACGCTGCACGACCAAAGAGGGACATTAAGCTGGGCTCTGCTACAAGCTTTTCCAACGCCTGTCCAATGGAGGAGCTGTCGTCATAAGGTACTAAGAAGCCCATGGCAGGGACCACCTCCTTTGCATACTTAGATGCAGCCGCCACCAGCGCCCTGCCAGCTGCTATGGCCAAGCTCATATCTCTGTGCTCAGCGACCCCCCTCTCCCTATCTGGGAATATGCAGACGTCGCTGGACAGTACAACCCTAGACAACTTCTCATCACCCAGATCCTCTTCCAAGAACTGCACATATCCCTCTAGACGCGACGCTCGAACCACTTGCCTTAGCCACGCAAGGTAGTAGACACCGTGCTCCGCTTCTTTGGGGTGGGGTGCCCCCCACACAACGTACAGGACATGTGGGAAGCGGGAGACTATGCTAGGGAGGGCTTGGAGGACCAGCTCAACGCCGCTAGCGTGATGCAGCGGTCCATACGTGAGAAACACCGTTCTGCCTTGCCACCCAAATTCCGCCTTAGTCATCGAGGGGGTCAGGCGGGCAGGGAAGTTGGGCATCCCACGTGGGATGACTGCACATTTGCTTGGTGGCACCCCGTGGTCAGCAGCGATAGCGTCTCGTGATCTGTTACTCATCACCACCACCCGGTCCACTCCAACAGCAGTGTGCATCAAGTTTGTATGTGCCACAACATTCTCACTACCACCCTCCTTGAGATCGTGAACAACCAAGGCTGTTGGTATTATAAGCATGCGGACCAAGCACGCTATGAGAGCACCCTCCGCGCCACCAGACATGCCTCCAGTCATGCCTGCAGACATACCTCTAGACATCCCTCCAGATATGCCTGCAGCCATGCCTCTAGTCATACCTTCAGACCTGCCTCCAGACCGGCCTTCAGACATGCTTTCACACATGCCTCCAGACATGCCTGCAGCGTAGTATATCAGCACCACATCAGCCTTTGTGTTAACATCGCCAGCAACCCTGGTGTAGTCTCCCACACTCCCAATGCGGAGTGTGGATTTCACAGTTGGGTCATTGCTATACAGCCCTGACTCCCCTTCTTCTACGATTGCATGCATGGACACGGAGGAGCCGGGCGGTAGAAGCGTCTTGAGGCTGCTAATGCTGTTGAACGCAAACTTGGTGGTACTGGAGGTCAGGCCCGAGGTCATAGCACTAGGCTCTGAGGGCCAGGGGGTGATAACTGCGACCTTGATGGGGGCACCACTGTGGGCACGGGTGCGAGGGGAGGGACGCTGGGGGAGGTGGAGGGACGGGGGACAGCCTGTCACCTCCTGATGCACTTTTACCAGCGGGCTGTGCACCTCACCTCTGTTAATGTTCAGCCCTGACCCGCGGCCTTCGACGGCTTCCTGCACTCTGCGTAGCTCATCCACCACCTGAGCACCAACTTTGAACACGTCATAGGACTCCATTAAAGTGGAACGTGCAGCGGCTCCCAGATCACGCCGAATGTCGACGCTGCTTTTTTGAGCCTCTATCATGGCTTGCTCCAATCCGTCTGCTGAAGCCACGCCACCATGCTGAACCACAATCGCATTATCTGATGATATCAGGCCGCTGGCCCAAGACTCAGGGCTTGATATGCACAGCAGGCCCATGCTCATGGCCTCCATCAGGGAGTGTATGCCATGACGAGAGTGGGAGGGCAGCACAAAGGCGTCCACTGACTTGTACAGGCGAATCAATTCAGTCTGTTCCAGCCGTTGTGTGATGAGCATGATGCGGGGCTTACTGTTCCCGTGTATGCCCAGCGACTTCATGACAGCTAGGACGTCCTCCCGAGCTGAAGGAGGGTAGACGGATGAGCTGCTCTCTACACGAATGACCAGCAAGCTGTCACCATGCTTTCGAAAGGCCTGGGAGTAGGCATTCAGCAACTCCCCCCAGCCCTCCCTTTCATCGGTATTGAAGACAGCCAACATGGTGAAGCCAAGTTGACTGGCATGTCCATCAAAAATGGGAAGGGGGTCCCACATGTGAGGGTCAAAGAGGGCGGTGTCTAAAGACTCTGGAACCACCACTACCTTGTGCCTGGACACTCCATGCTTTTCCAGCTGCTGGGCATGCCACTTGCTGGGCACCCACACCTCATCCAACAGTTCCCTACACTGCTCCGCCATGTGCCCTGTTAGAGGGAGGGTAGCAAAGCTGAAGCGGCCAACCAGGTAAACGGAGGAGCGGTTCTCTCCGAGCCATACCCATGCTCCAATCTCTTCACACCCCATCTGATAGACATACACGCTACTAGGCAACAGACTACCAAGGTGCCTCATTCTCTCTATTCTGTGCCGCAGGGAGGATGCCGCCCCCTCCGCAAGGTCAGCTTTGCTGCACTGCAAGCTGGGGTTCGGAGATTGAACACGCACTGGCACACGTCCTTCAATGCCCTGCATCATGTCTATTGCGCCACGCGCCGCCTCCCCTCCGCACTCCACCACCCAGCTCACAGGCAGCCACGCCCTGTCCCGCTTCCCCACTTCCATGGGCAGGACCAGTGCCCTCCCCAGTGCGACGCCCTGTCCCGCTTCCCTCTCCTCCAGAGCCGACTCTAGAGCAGGTCCCCACTCAAGCAGCAGCCACTTGGGCGGGGTAGCACCTCTAGCTTGGCCCAGCCCTGGGGACCAATCACTTGCAGAGGGGCTGAGGGAGGTGTCAAGCACAACGACGCTTGCAGAGGTCACAGCCACTAGGGGGCTTAGTCCATGCCGGCTACCTGGACTTCGGGAGGCTCTCGTGGCCCTGGGGAGGTGACCGGTACTGCCCATGCTACTACTGGTACTGCTGCTGGTACTGCTGTTGGTGCTGCTGTTGGTGGCAGCACTGGCACCGTTGATACTGCCCATGCTGCTGCTGGTACTGCTGTTGGTGGCAGCGCCAGCACCGTCGGTGGTGGATGGGGTGGAAGGGGCGGATGGAGTGCGATTGCTCATAGCGATACCCACACACGCCCATTGGGGGTCGTAGTCCCCATCCCCGTGGCCTAAGTGAGGCAGTTGGGAAAGGAGAAGCTCTTGCCTCAGAAGCAGGGAGTGGCACTGGGTGGCATCGACTACTTGCACGCTGGCAGAGGTGCTGAGCCTTGAGTATTGATTAGGGTACCCGAGGTACTGATCAACCGGGATGGCAACATCGTCACCTAGTGACTCCACATGTGCACGAGTGGCAGAGTAGCCAAAATGCAGTACCGCACCATTGGGATGCACCACCTTGCTGTGTACTGCCCCGACAGATGGCTGAGACTGAAGTACGCCCAGCAGACTAGAGAGCCAACCTGGCTGCGGTACAACATATCCTGTGATCAGCATCACATAACCCTGGGGACCTGCCACGTCAGCAGCCAGCCTGGCAGCGTAGCGGACTACATGTGAGGCCCCCCTGCGGCTTGTGTCTGGGAGGAATGACTCAGCAATGGGTAGAAGCGGTACGCCTGTACGTGCTCCTAGTTGGCCCAGGAACTCCCTCTGATGAGGCAGTACTTCGCCGTACTTCTCTGTGATGGCCAGAATCATAGTGGGAATAGAACCGCTGGGGCAGCCGCTTATGGTTTCGGAGAATGAGTTGGTGATGACCTGTAGTGCCGAGTCACTCCACTTGTGCAGTACAACCACGACTGAGACCCTGGAGATCCGGGGGCCACGTTGCAGGGCCTGCCGCACTTCTCCTCCGCCAGCACCACCAGCACCAGCACCTCCAGCATCAGCTCCCAGAAGCTTCTGGGAAGCTGCCCCTGGTGTGTACGTGACATTTCTGAGGCGGCTACCAAACATGAGGGGGGCTTCGCCCAGGGACTTTGGAGCCCCATGGTGAAGGGTCCAGGGGTAGGGTACCGCTGACAGCCAGTTGCTTCCACTGTCATACAACACATACTTGTCAGACACTAACTCTTTTGTTTCTGGTGTCGGGGCGTTTCCCAGCACGGCTGAGATACTCAGGTTATACAGGGCTTGGACATCGGCCAGAGGCAGCTGGCGCTGCCACAAGCGTACATTGCCTAATTTGGCTGGGGCAGCCCTCATCCAGGGTTGCAGGGGGCTGCGCCCAAAGTGCAGCACGGACTGTGTCATCATTTGGACAGCAGCCGCTCTGGGGAGCGCATGAGACTCCTCCAGGAGCAGCACCCCATTCACGTAGGTACGCCCTATTTCAGTGCTGCCAGAGTAGGTAGCCACCACATGGTGCCAAGAGTTCAGTGGCAGAGAGTGTTTGTAATCGGCGGGGCGGAAAGGTCTGTTCCTCTTCAGCATGCCGAGCACGTGTTGGGCAGATGCTTCCCTCGGGCCCAGACTGCCGCAGAGTAATGTCCCACCAGTGCCCTTGTTTCGGACAAACCCTGAACAGCCTGACGTGCGGGCGCAACAGCGTGCCGCCTGCGCATCGGACCAGGTGAGGAGACGTCGCAACTCCCAGCTCCCACAGGCTGCCACAACTCCACGTTCTGTGGAGTACTCAGCCACAGAAGCTGCCACTTCCAGAGCAGGAGCAGCTGGGGCCCTGATTACGAGCTGGAGATGGCCGTAGGACAACGCTATCCGATCTGTCATAGGCTGCACCTCATAGTCCAGGTAAAGCATGGCCTCCACACTGAAATCTGGCTTGACTTGACTGAAATCTGGCTTGGCTTGACTGATATCTGGCTTGGCTTGGCTCCCCTCTGTTTGCATCTTCCTGGAGGGTGCCTTGGTAGCTACAATAGAAGCTCCTGAAAACGTGAGGCTGTGAAAATGCACATTTTGTGACAGCCATTGGATGCGCAACGGAGACAGGAGTGTGAGTTTGACGTAGCTTATCAGACACAGTACGGTGTCTGACACATAGCTGTCCCGCTGCACTTGGCAGTGATTGGCTGCAGAGGTGTCGCAGAGCAGCAGGCTTGAGGGGCTTGGGGTGTTGGGCCGCAGGCTGTTGATGCAGGTGGCCACGAGGACAGCTAGCAAACACATGGCCAGGAGCTTTATAACATGGGAACAGGAGTGCATGCAGCCATGGGGCAAACGCTTTGGGGTCTTCCATGACTTTAGAAAACCGGTTAGAAGATTCTGTTGGGCCGCATGGGCCACACGCCTGATCATGACGGAGCGAAGTGTGTACTGCTTAGCTCCTGTGTACTGCTTGGATCCTGTCTGTACCTTTTTGTCAAATGCATGGCTTCATATTCTCAGTGTTTTTCTTTTTAGCTAAAAGCAGCAGCTTCTAGGCAGCTCCCCTATCTGGCTACTCAGCCAAAGCTAATGCAACCTAGTGTGTCTGAGAGCTGACAGAATCTGCTTTCCAGAACTGTCAAAATCTTGGGGCCTAGCCCAGTGGCTGCCTAGAAGCTGCTGCTCATAGCTGAAAATAAAAGCCATGCATATTTTGCTGGAGTTATGGAAGGATCATCTATGGCTCTTTTCCATGGTTTCAGATTTGGATGTTAGGCAACTGTGTGGCTGATATTCATGGTGACTCATATTCATGGTGCCATATTCGAAGAGGGGCCAATGCTATGACTCATAATTCATGGTGCCACATGCGTGTGGTAGGAAATGCTATGACTCATCAATAATAATTCAGTGCTATGCTGTGCTGATGCTAGGCAATGCTATGGCTGACATTCATGGCTCCATGCATGGCTTTGTTTGTGGCCACGACTGGTATCCATGGCTTTATGCGTGGCATTCGTGACAGTCATCGTGCCATATCTTCATGGGAGGTTCAGGGTGAGAACCCCAACTCTGGCTTGGCTCAGAGGTCAGCTGGCTGAGTTAGCCTCAGTTGGGACTCAGCTGTCACTTAGGGAGGAGAAAAGTAACTGGATCTCGATGTGGGGGAGAGAATGGAGGGAATCGAGGTTTGCCTGTGAAAAAAGTTGGTGGCGTGGATTGACAGTAGCTGTTGCTACAAGTTCGGTTTTGAATGGGAAAGAGATCTGCTCGAAAGAGAGTTTGGGGCCACAGCCGTTGGATGTTGGAGGCCGCTGTCTCGTCGTTCCCCAGTCGACTTAGTGTTGTTGACGGTTGATGATGCAAATAGACGGGGTGCGGGCCCCGGGTGCGGGTGGGGGTGCGGGTGCTGCCGTTGCTATCAAATCTTCGATCGATACATTACACTGGGTGATTGTTTGGGTTCGGTACTGCCTGGCGAAGTGAAGCAGCCAAACAGGTGGAAGTGGGGCATGGGGACGTATGCGAAACAAGGGCGTGGTCGCCCTTGTGTTGACAATTGAATGGGGACCCGCTGGCGGCAGGGGGAAAAGCCTCGCCGAGCCCCGCTGTCACTAGGGTTGTTTTGTGTGCGGTTTGCGGTGTGCGCAACTTTGTTGCTGCCCTCGTGGCTGTTTTTGCGGAATGTGCGTCTCGTATACCGCGTTTTGGTACACAGTTGCGCGTTGCCTTATAAACTGGGGCTTTGCACCCTCCGCCTCCGGCTGTGACTAGGCAGTCACTTTCGGGGTGACTTGACTGCCGATTCCTAACGTCAAGTAGTTTGGGGCGCAGTTTGACTTAAATATACCTGGAAGATGAGGTGACGTGACTGAAACACAACTTGTCTGGAATTTGGCTCAAGTTCGAGAAGAGTTGTCTGCCTTTGCGAGTTTACTGAGCTGCCTACCGTTTGCAAACAGTTGGTGCGGTCCAAATGCAACTTAGCAGGCGAACCCTTAGGGGTTGGTCACACTGCTTTTGTTTTGGTCGATTTAGCTTTAACTGTAGGCCCGCTTTTGGTTCGATTTTGTCCGATTTTGGTGGGGACCTAAATCGGCCGGACCAAAAGCAGTGTGACCGACCCCGTAGGATCCCCAGCGCCTCCGTTTTGCTCGCCCGTTTGGCGCCTCCGTTTGGCGCACCCGTTTTGCTACGGCAGTACGGCTGATGTACCGAAGTCGCTACCCATGAAGGGGCGGTAACTAGGAAAAGGGGAAGATAGCGGATTCAGAGTAATGGCGCGCCATGCAAAGGAGCACATGAAGCATTCGCAAGTGCCTTTATTTTGATGGGACCGGTGGGCCGGTGTGACATCTATTTTTGTTCACCTGGAATTTTTCATCACTTAAACAAATATGATCTCCGTTGGTCGGCCCCCTAGGGAACTAAAACCTATGCGATGTATGCACGAAACGGTATACATTTTCCAGTTTTTTCGACATTTCTCCAGATCGTACACATTTTGGTCAAAACCCCTGTCAAATCAGCCAAATCAGCTGAGGCACGGAGATACGAATTATCCCAGGGGAAATCGCAGACATGCTCCAGGTCCCTAGATTGAGCCCACAGGACAGGAGGAAAACACCGCGTCCACAGTCCGCAACCCTCAGGGCCTGAGATCCGTACGCGAAAAAGTGCCCTCCGAGGTAATCCGCCCCTTCCGAGAAGCGAACATGGGTCGCTTAGATGTCAGGGAAGTCAGTTTAACCGGCTAATTCGACCGTTTCCCCCGGCAAAATGTTCAAAATTTGGGAGATACCCGAATGAAAAAAATCTCCAGATTTTTTGAAGAGGGATTAGCCCCATTAAAATGTCCGTTCGTTCGTCCGCCCGTGTGTCACACACCAAATTTTCAGGTTTTATGAAAAACAGCAAAAAAGTTGAATCCCTCAATCAATTTTTTTTGATGAATTATAAGAATTTTGTATACCGGACAAATTCTGACCAGAGCACATATGAGCATCGCAATTCACGAAAAGGAGCTCAGGTTGGGCCAAATAGCTACAATTAACGGTTAACAATTTGATTTCAGGGTGTTTTGAGCTATCATTTCAAATTTGAACTACTTATACATGTGCGTTTGCATAGGTTTGGGAGCAGAATTGTCGTCAAAAATTGGAGGCGAAACCTGTAAGCATCACAATGGACGAAACATTCCCCTAGGGCACTTGCGCTATAATTAGCTTATTAGCCCACGGAGGCACGGACCCCACCTCAGGGCCGTGCGTGGGGCAGTGGCGGGGGCCACCGGGCGGGGGCAGTGGCGGGGCCGGGGGCAGGGTCGGGGGCGGGGGCGGGGGCCACCGGGCGGGGGCAGTGGCGGGGGCAGGGGCAAGCCACGCCACCTGCCGCTGGCCAAAAACCCGTTCAGGAGGACGGGACATACCGTTCACGTCTGGGCTGGGCCGAAACATGCAATACCTTGTACAAATTCCGTAAAATCAACCAGACACCTGATTGGCCTCAGTTTTCTTGCATCAAATTCTTAAAAAAAAGTCAATCTACATGCATGCTTTTCATTACATTACAGAAACGTTCAATACTGCTTAAAAATCAACAACCCTTCAAACACTCTCTTTTTCGTCACTTAATAGTTAACAATGCTAAGTCATAAATCGATTCATTGAAATTCAATTAATTTAGAGCCTCCAGGGGCTCTTCAAATTTTATCCTATTCGAATTGATACAATTTACAGCTATTACATGTATTCAAATCACGTTAATTTAATTAAATGGAAAGGAATAAATCAAATTTAAATAACACAACATTAAATAAAATTCAATACAATTAATTAAAATACAATGAATTAAGGATTCGTATCATTTCATTCGGGACGCGCCTCCAGGCGCCCTTAATTTGAAAATCGGTTCCGTTTCTCATAAACCATCGCATAGGGGCCGCCCAACTAGACCTGTCTAGGGGCCGCCCAACGGAAATCGTGCAAGTGCATATAAAACGTACAAATTCAAATCAACCAAATCTCGCTTTTTAGGCCTCGGCAACTCTCTTAATTCGCTAGTTTCTCTTTGCCTTGGCAGTTCGCTTTGCTTGTTGTCAAGCCTTTTGATTTGCTCTTTTCTACGCTTTTTTTGAGGTTACTGTCAGCATGAATTGCGGTGCTCTCACGCGTTTTATGACTTGGTGACTACTTATGTACTTCCTTAGAACTATCGGCCCAGACAGTGTTTCTGTCTGTACTGTGTCAGCTTCCCGTAGACTGTGTCATCCTTCATGACACGGTGACAGCTTCCTGTTGACTGCGTCATCGGTCTCTCACTGACACACTCTGTATAGCCGGTGCCTGGCTTAAGTTTCCTGACTTAGGGTCTAGTCAGGTTACAGGCATCCGCCTCTCCCACCGCTGGTGTTCTTTGGCGTCCGCCTGTCCTTGTAACGCTATTCTTGTCTCCGTGTATAGATTGGCGCGTCTGTCTCCGCTGCATACATCTCTCTCCACTCTTCGAAGTGCTTTCTAGCTGATAGGTTATGGGCCCATCACGCTAACCACTGCAAGGGCAAACGTCTCCCTTTTCCTAAAGAAAGCAAAACTGAGATCCGTGCACCTCTCCAACGACTTCACTTGGATATAATGGGACCAGTTCATATTAGGGGTCTGCGTGGGGAGTTTTACATCCTGTGCCTCATAGACCAATTCTCTGGCTTTGCTGAAGTATTGTGCTTGAGGACCAGGGATGAAGCTCCCTTAGCAGTCCAAACTATCATCCTCAGATGGTCAAATCAGCTGCAGGGGTTTGCCTTTAAGTGTCTGAGATCTGACAGGGCCAAGGAGTTTATAGTTAAATGGTTCGAGGATTGGCTGATATCGGTTGGGGCAGTACATGAGTTATCGTTGGTGTACACTGCCCAGCAGAACGCAACTGTGGACAGGTATAATGGGGTCTTGCAGTCTATAGCTAGGAGTATCCACCTGGAATCAAAGCTAGCTAAGTCTTTCTGGCCTTATGCCTTCCTAGCTGATAGTTACCTCCTGGACCAGGTTCTGAGGTGTATGTTGCCCAAACCCTCACTGTTATAAAACTGTCCAGCTGCCCTGGCGCTGTTCAGTCTCGGCATTGATTTTTGCTGAGTATGTAACAATTTCCTCTCTCTTTAAGCTCCTAGCTTTAAGCAATTAAGCGGTGCAGCGAATGCCTTAATCAAAAAGCTGTCTCTTAAAGCCAGGCGCTTGCAAGCCAGGGCAACAAGTGTTGGCGCAAAAAGCCAAAGGCAAAGATGTTATTATATGGTTACATGCAGAACGGTATCTAGAAGTAGCATTGTGTACCCAGGTCTGTGCTTCCAGTAGGACACAGACCTGGCAGCCTAGTAGAGGTGACTCCCCTAGCAGTCTGGGGCGACGCCGCCCATCACCCCTGGCAGTACAGGCCCGTACCGCTCAGTCTCCGCTACTTGTATTATACCGCTACCCGTTTCATCTATCTTTGTGTATCTTGTAAAGAACACTGCCTACGGTATTGACCAAGCCACTGCACCGAATACTAAAAAAGACTCAACCACCAAAGTGAATGCCGTTTGCTTGCACCAATACTTGCTACACCGCTGAAATAAAGCCAGGGCAGCATTGCAGCAAGTGTTGGCCCCAAAAGGCAAAGCCAAAGACACCACCACCAATGTGAATGCGCCAACAAGTGATGCACCACTTAAAGCCAGGGCAGCAACTGTTGGCGCAACTAGCAAGAAGAAAGTCGTCAGACCCCATGTTCGGAAGTTGTTATTTTCACCCCTGCCCCCCCCCTCCCCCCTCCCTCGGTCCCTCCCTTAAAGGCTTCATATCTAGGGAACGGCAAATCATATGATGTTGACCAACGACGAGTATTATATCATATGATATCATACAATAATCCGGGAGTAGAAAAAAAAATAGGCCACACCACGCCTAAAAAAACTGGGGAGGGCTGACCCCTACCCCCCCCCCCCCCCCCTAAATAGAAATGACTCTTTATTGAAAAACTTAGATATGGATTCTGGGAGTTTACAGTATAGCGCACATAATGGCATCCTCGGAATTCCCACATAGGGATTGTGTGATACCGTAGTCAAAAATCAGTTCTCCACCCCCTCTGGGTTGCCCGAGTACTGAAGTCACCCTTCACCTTTGCAGGGGGGCGGCCCAAAACTGGAGTTCCTATTATTTAAAACAAATTAGTAGCATGTAATTTTCTCAGCATGGTTAAGCCACACTTCCCCTTGGGTCCTACCCCACTCGGCCTCGTTTTGGTGTTGTCGCATGGGGGAGGGTCGAGGCGGGGGCGGTTGGGTGGGTGGGTGTTTAGGGTACCACACACCCATACATCCCCATATTACCCACCCATATTATCAACCCATACCCAGCCATTTACCCTCTCATACTCTGGGGAGGGGTGGGGTTTGGGGAGAAGGTTTTTTGGGGGGGGGGGGGGGGGGGGGGGGTAAATACTTATTGCATGAGGTCCAAAGTTGTGCCAATAGACTACCCTTACCAAGTCTTACTCATAGGTGGTCTCAGAATTTTATTTGGAGGTCTTAGTAAAAAGTTAGCAAAAAACAAAATGAGGGCTGACCCCCCCCCCCCCCCCCCCCCCCCCCCCCTAAATGAGGTGCCCAGAATGACCTGAAAAGTTACTTTTAATATCGCCTAGTTACATGCCATTACATCCCCGTTCTCAGAAAAAATCGATCGGCCTGACTGAAAATTCTGTGGCCTGGGCTACTCCTGAAATAATCATATGATTTAATATTATATGAAATGATGCCCCACGCCAAAGTTACCTAGTCAGACCGCCGGCATCATATGATATCATATGATGACATGATATCATATGACATCATATTGCCGACCCCTATTCATATCTGGACAACCAGACAGTACAATAAAGTGAGAGGGGGCTCCATGGGCATCATCTCGTCAAGGCCTTTCCAACCACGCATCCAAAATATAAAAATATCAAGTTTGGACACAAGATATTCAGCTTTTATTATTTTTACATATTTCATGGGCGCTCAGTAGACATCACCCTTGGAGGAGATCCCCAAGGTATGAAAATGACTGAATACGTTATTTATTTGTCTACGTTATCTATCATTATCATAGCTAAATTGACTCAAATTGCATTATGAAGCCTGAGGGTCTGCTCGGGTAGTCGGGTGTGGTGGGTGCGTGTGGCTGGGTGAGGGGGGTGAAGGTGCGTGTGGGGTGGGTGGGTGGGTGTAGAGGAGGGGGTGAGGGGGCTTGGGGCTCGACCCCACGCTCGACTGCTTTAGGAACCTCGTCGGGGACCAGAATTCAGAACACGCATCCGAACGCGTTGGTCGCGCGCGTTGCCCCACCCAACTGCCGCTCGCGAGCGCGCTCGTGCGAAGCTGGGCGCGAAGGTCTGGGTGACGTCCAGGACATCCACTAATTACACCCAGTGTGTAACCGACTAATGGTTGCAGATTCGTACTCGTCTCGTCGAGCCCTTCTCGATGGTGTACCTCACGCTCGAAAATTCGAAGTACAAATGAAGCTCGAAAAACGGTCGCCCCCCCCCCCCCACCACCACCACCACCACACACACACCAGTATCTCGCCCCCCTGGGAGTTCCTAGCGTTCCAGAAGAAAAAAAGGTTGATCTCGGCGTTCCACCTGAAGTATACCATCATCTTCTTCTCACGAACTCAGGGCCCCCGTCGGTAAAACGATTGCGTGGGGTTCAGTTCATCATTGCTTTTTCTTTTAAAGCCCTTCCTACACGGTTGGGCAAGTCCCTTAAACCTACCCCTGGACTGTAATATACATACATCTTCTTCTACGCCTGACTTAGTGCACGACCTATCTCGTGGAACATTCCCCCACCTGTCTTTGTTGAAAAAGGACGCTTCGTGAAAGATGGAACTGCGCTGCTCGTTGTGCCCTATATTAGTAGCAGCCAGGATTAGCCTAATGGCACGATTCTTTACTACTTTACTAGCAGCCTTTCTGATCACCCCCCAAAGCAACCACAAAAGGCTCTCATTTGACAGTTAAAAAGGTGCGCACTGTAACACCTTCAATAAAAGCCCGCTGTAGATGTATGTGCCAATATAATATTGAACAAGGTAGATACGGTATGTGATTGGCAGCCGGAGTAAGGACAAGGGTGGGACATGTGTTGAATTGATTTCATTGAATCGTTTTACAAAAGTGAACAACTTGTCCAGCTGGAACAATATGTCACGCGATTCAGTAACAACAGTCAGTGGCTTGATCCATGCACGTATGCGTGATGGGATCTGCCCAGAAGCTGCGGCTGCTAGCTCATAGCTGAAAAGAAAAGCCATGATTAGCTCGATGAATAATCCCTGTAGCAAACAAAGGGCAAGGGGGGAGGGACGGGGGAGGGGGAGGAGCGGGGGGGGGGGGGGGGGGGGGGGGGGGGGGGGGGCTGGCTATGACTGGCTTGGCTTGGCAATGATTATTCCCTGAAGCAAACAAACGGAAGCTTAGATTCACAGTCAGTGGTGGCAAAGTTGCTACCAAGAATGGAGTTGCAGCCTGCCTCCTCCTTTCCAGCAGCCCAGCACTTAGAGAGGGATACCTTGCAGGCCATGGAGGCTAGCAGCTGGTTCATATCGCCCTGGAGAGACACAAGGCTAGCCTCCCACTCGATGCAGAAGGCCGCGGCATTGGCGTGTGACATCTTCTCGTTGTAGAGCTCATACACCTCATCGTCTACTCCAAACATCGTGGAGGCGGGTACAGGGCTGTTGCTCTTCTGGATCATGTTCCGCCTGTGCCTGGGGTATACTGGGGGGGAGGGAACTGACACCGGCAGGGGGGGAGGGAGGCCTTGTAGGGGGAGAAGGCGTGGGAGGAGGAGGGGGCTTAATAAGGCGATACAAAGGGGTGGGGGTTGGAGGAGGGGGGTGGGGGGGAAGGAGGGGGGAAGGGGATGGAAGAAGGGTGGGTGTGGGGAGAGGAGGAGCTGGGGGGGGGGGGGGGGGGGGGGGGGGGGGGGGGGGGGGGGGGGGAGGGGACATAGGGGAGAGCTCTACTGGAGGGGGGACAGTGATGGACAGTGGTGGGCAGTGTGCGTGTGTGCTTGTTTGTGTGTGTGTGTGTGTGTGTGTGGGGGGCAGTGGTTGGCCTGGACAGTGGTGGGAAGTGGTGGGGGGGTGGATAGTAGTGGTGGACAATGTGTGTTTGGGGGTGGGGGGGTGGGGGTGGGGGGTAAGCTGCCCAGGGACATGCATGTCTCCACATTGACTACAATAGTGTGATGATTGCACAGGGTTTATAGGATTTACAGGTTTCGGGTGGATAAATAAACTGCAACATACAAATACATATAAGGGAGGACAGGCACGGGAGACAGGATAGCCATACCTGAGCACACTCGGTCGGTAGTAGCGGAGGGTGCAACAGACTCGTATTCGTTGGGGGAGCAGCTTGTCCAGGCTGCAAGCATCAATGTTAGGACGTGGGGATTTGGGGACTATCTGTCTGGTGCTCAGCAAGTGTGATGATCCAAGTGGCAAGTCAGACATAATATGCATCAGTGCTGAGGCCGCCAAATGTTCCGTCCACTTTCATGATGTGTGAGTGGGCGGTGAAAGGGAGCAATGAAGAATGGATGCATGTGTGTGTATGTGTGAGGTTTTAAACTGTGGTCGGTTGCTTAGCCTGTTGGTTTAGACCATGTGCAGTATTGAGTGGCTAGCATGCACTAGTCATGTGGTTGAGTTAGCAGCTTCCGAGCTGTTAGGACTTACAGGACATGACACAAGAGAGGCAGTGGAGGAGTAAAGCGCAACATGCAAGTGTATACAACGGAAGGCAAGGCACAGGAGGCAAGAGATCCGTACCTGAGCACACTCGGTCGGTAGTAGCGGAGGGTGCACCAGACTCGTATTCAGTGCCAGAGCAGGTTGCCAGGGCTGCAAGCATCAATGTAGGGACATGAGGATTAACGACTGATGCATATCTGAAGTAAGTCAGTGGATCTGAGTGGCAAGTTGGAACAAATATGCTAATTATATGAATTATAATAATTCTATTAATTAACATAATAATTATATTATAATTATAATTATTAATAAAATGCAAAAACAAAGTTGTTACGTTGCCCAAAATGCCCCTAAAAGGTATGACAGGCTATAAAAAGTTATAAAAAGCTATATAAATCACTGAATGGCTGTCCCTGGGGAGGCCTATACCATTAAGCTAGTAAAATCACTTTCGGATCTGAACGAGAAACCCTGGGTTGGTGGGCGGTAGTGGGAGCAAATAAGGATGGATGAAAATGTGTGTATGTGTGCGTGTGTAGTTTTAAACTGTCATCTGTAGCTTAGCCTGGTGGTTTAGACCAGGTGCAGTATTGAGTGGCTAGCATGCACTAGTCATGTGGTTGAGTCAGCAGCTTCCGAGCTTTTAGGACTTACAGGACATGACACAAGAGAGGCAGTGGAGGAGTAAAGCGCAACATGCAAGTGCATACAATGGAAGGCAAGGCACAGGAGGCAAGAGATCTGTACCTGAGCACACTCGGTCGGTAGTAGCGGAGGGTGCACTAGACTCGTATTGGGTGGAGGAGCAGAGTTTCCAGTCTGCAAGCATCAATGTTAGGACATGAGGATTAACGACTGATGCATATCTGAAGTAAGTTAGGGTGATAGTGAAGGCGGTAGGGGAGCCTCCAACAGTTGGAGTTTTAGGTTTGATTGCAGAGCCCAAGGGGTAGGCCACTGGAATTCTGTAGGTCTCAGTCATTGCTGCACAGAGGGAAAATAGTGGGTTGAAGTTAACAAGAATCGGAAACGAGAGGGTTGCTTGTCGTAACTACAATCTATCAACAGTTAAGAAAGAGATTGAGGAAGCAAGATTATCTTAGACTTTTGAAGTTATTATGAAATGTCTGTACATTACTTGGGTTGTAGCTTCATCTAGTTCAATTGCAAGGTGAAGTGACTACTATATGGGGCTACGGTAAGCAGTACTGACATAATAGCTCTCCAGGGGAGGGTATGTGTAGGTCATGCTCCTTTGGATAGGTCAGTCAAACTACTCACCAAGGGCCTCAACAGTCAAACCCGAATTTGAAACAGCATAGGTTTTAGCAAACTCTGAGGTAGGTGAGGAGTAAGCTGAGTTGGCTGCCGCTGTGAATCCGGCTGTTGCAGCAGTGGCTTCAGCAGGAGTCATCCCAACATCGATAGATAAGGGCACAGAGACACTGCCGTATGCCAACAAATTACGACGTGTACCAGTGCCACATGCGAATACAACATCAGTGATGACGACCACTACATCGTCTTGCTTGATCAGAAAGGCAGGGTTGGCAGTGTTCCAGGCCTGAGCAGTTGAAGTCTTGAAGAATGTGACGATAGCTGCCTTGGCAAGTTCAGCAGCTTTGCATGCATCGGTTGACAGTGTCAAACTGGCCTTCTGCTTAAGCTGAACAAATGCTTTGCCATTAAAGTTGGTTGCACCTGGAAGAGCACAATAAGAATTAGACAGGCGGGTTAGACATGAGGTTTGGGTAAGTATAAACTATATTTGAAATTAATTGAATGGGTTGGTAATAAACTATTGACAATGTTAACACATCAGTAAATACTCAGATTATTGGGAGCAGGAGTTTGTGATGAATATATCATTTGTCGTGAGAGTCAATCCGGAGTGATTGGGCTTGATGTCTTCAAGGGTACTGGCTACTGGTATATGGGATAATTGTCTAATTGGTATGTAAATCATGTACCAAACTTTATTATATAACACAGCAAGGGAGGGAGATATGGTACGTGCAAATCTGCAAAGGAGACCAACTCACCAGCAATGCTGACAGTGGCAATGCTAACAGTGATTCAATTCTGGAGCTCCATTGTGAAATACTATGATAGTAATTCTGGCATGATGAGGGACGTTGCCCTTGCTGATCTCAATATGGCCAGAGAACGCAAAGACTATTGGAGCAAGGATGTGTCTGATGCCCTAGCTAATTTGTACTCTTTGGAAGTTTCCCAGGATGAATCTTTGGCCACCAATCTTTGGCCACCTACTTTGTACTGTTTGGAAGTTTCCCAGGATTAATCTTTGGCCACCAATCTTTGACCACCTGCTTCGTACTCTTTGGAAGTTTCCCAGGATTAATCTTTGGCCACCAATTTACATGGAGGTGTGGGACCTTTGAAACTTAAACCAGTTAACTGGAACAAAGTGGAAAAGGTCCTATTCTCCAATCATCTTTCCTTTTACTATAGTATCAAGTCTTCAGATACACGCCCTAGAGATGAGAGTAGGGATCACAAGGAAGGAAGAATGCTGTGTACCAGACCTGGATGTCCTCCTCGTGGGATGAGAGTGGGAAACCTAAGATGATCAATTACCTCATCCGAGACCTACCTCACAAGGTTGTGCGTAATATGCATAGATTTAGAACTTCAACCCACTACCTAAAAGTGGAAACTGATAGATGGAATCGCCCCATTGTTCCTTGGAAGGATCTAGTGTGTCATCTTTGTGATTATGGAATAGTTCAAGATGAACACCATATGGGTTATGAATGTACTGACGAAGCCTGGCTGAATTCGAGAATAGAGTATCAAAGCCTGATTTCCCAATCGGAGAGCAAAATGATTCCTCTACACTATCTGATATGCAATCCAGAAGTTGAAGGGCGAGAGAAGCTTCCTTTGTTCATCCATGAATGTATTAAGAGACTGGATCAAGTTTTTTTGATAGGTTGTGAATAGTTTTTATCCTTCAGAAGGAGAGGAGGAAAGATTTTTGTTTTGGAAAAAAATGAAGGAAACAAAAGTGATTTGTTCGAGTTTACATTTTCCTGGTAATATTTTTGTTCACTGCCGAAGATGGCGAGCAGCCAAATTGCTGGCTGAAGCTATGTAACCAAGTTCAATTTCATGTGGGTGGTTGGGTGGGTGGGTGGGTAGGTCAGGTACATGTCAGTGTGGGTGGGTGGGTAGTTGCATATAGTTATATATTTATATAAGTATCTATATGGTTATGTATATTTATTATATTTATACATATAGTTATTGGAGTTATACATTATTATGTATAGTATACTGTTTAATTTTAACAACCATATATATTGTGGTGGGTGATATTATTATCATTGTTGTTATTATCTAGTTATATATGTTATTATAAACTCATATTCTATAATAATTTTATTGTATAATAAATAAGTATATAATAACATACATAACTAGATAATAACAACAATGATAATAATACCATCCACCACATAATATATATAGTTATTAAAATTGAATGCGATGAATGGGAGCAATGAAGAATGGATGCATGTGTGTGTATGTGCGTGTGTGAGCCTGTGGTTTTAAACTGTGGTCGGTAACTTAGCCTGTTGGATTAGACCATGTGCAGTATTGAGTGGCTAGCATGCACTAGTGTGGTTGAGTTAGCAGCTTCCGAGCTGTTAGGACTTACAGGACATGACACAAGAGAGGCAGTGGAGGAGTAAAGCGCAACATGCAAGTGCAAACAACGGAAGGCAAGCCACAGGAGGCAAGAGATCCGTACCTGAGCACACTCGGTTGGTAGTAGCGGAGGGTGCACTAAACTCGTATTCAGTGCCAGAGCAGGTTGCCAGGGCTGCAAGCATCAATGTAGGGACATGAGGATTAACGACTGATGCATATCTGAAGTAAGTCAGAGGATCTGAGTGGCAAGTCGGAACACATATGCCAATTATAAGCGCAGGCAGTTGTGTGTGTATGTGTGAATGCGTGTTCATTCGTGAGAGAGCTTGGATAGGTTGCTGGTCTGTGAATGGGGATAATCAAGGATGGATGCATGAATGTATGTGTATGTGCGTGTGTGAGCTTGCATCACAATAGCCCTTCGTTCCTCAAACTGTATCAAGAACAAGAGTCTGGCAAGCCCATTTAGCCTACCCTTGAAGCAGGACATACAGGTACATGCAAGATAGGCAAGGGAGGCCATACCTGAGCACTCTCGGTCGGTAGTATCGGAGGGTACACCAGTCTGGTATTGGGTGGAGGAGCAGATTTTCCATTCTGCAAGCATCAATGTAAGGACATGGGGATTAGCTAGAGGATTGATGGAAATCTGATGTTCTGAAATAGGATGAGCGTAGCGGCAAGGTAGACGTCATGCGCCATGGTACTAAGGGCGCCACTTGCTCCGTCCACTATGATGAGGGGCGCACCTTGTGAGTGTGCTCGGCTAGGTTGGTGCAGGTCTATTAATTTCCGCCATATTTAGCGCTTGCTATTTTTGACCCCGTATTGGCGAAATTTTCGCTGTAAACATGTAAAATAAAAAGTTGTTCTGTTGCCCAAAATGCCCCTACAAGGTATGAGAGACTATAAAAGGTTGTAAAAAGCTATACAAATCACTGAATGACTGTCCCTGAGGAGGCCTAAACCATTACGCTAGGACAATTTTATCACTTTCAGATCTGAACAAGAAACCCTGGGTTGGTGAGCGTTAGTGGAAACAAAGAGGGATGGATGAATATGTGTGTATGTGCGTGTGAAGTTTTTAACTGTCGTCTGTATCTTAGCCTGGTGGTTTAGACCATGTGCAGTATTGAGTGGCTAGCATGCACTAGTCATGTGGTTGAGTTAGCAGCTTCCGAGCTGTTAGGACTTACAGGACATGACACAAGAGAGGCAGTGGAGGAGTACAGCGCAACATGCAAGTGCATACAACGGAAGGCAAGCCACAGGAGGCAAGAGATCCGTACCTGAGCACACTCGGTTGGTAGTAGCGGAGGGTGCACTAGACTCGTATTCAGTGCCAGAGCAGGTTGCCAGGGCTGCAAGCATCAATGTAGGGACATGAGGATTAATGACTGATGCATATCTGAAGTAAGGCAGAGGATCTGAGTGGCAAGTCGGAACACATATGCCAATTATAAGCGCAGGTAGTTGTGTGTGTATGTGTGAATGCGTGTACATTTGTGAAAGAGCTCGGATAGGTTGCTGGTCTGTGAATGGGGATAATCAAGGATGGATGCATGTATGTAGGTGTATGTGCGTGTGTGAGCTTGCATCACAATAGCCCTTCGTTCCTCAAACTGTATCAAGAACAAGAGTCTGGCAAGCCCATTTAGCCTACCCTTGAAGCAGGACATACAAGTACATGCAAGATAGGCAAGGGAGGCCATACCTGAGCACTCTCGGTCGGTAGTATCGGAGGGTACACCAGTCTGGTATTGGGTGGAGGAGCAGATTTTCCATTCTGCAAGCATCAATGTAAGGACATGGGGATTAGCTAGAGGATTGATGGAAATCTGATGATCTGAAATAGGATGAGCGTAGCGGCAAGGTAGACGTCATGCGACATGGTGCTAAGGGCGCCACTTGCTCCGTCCACTATGATGAGGGGCGCACCTTGTGAGAGTGCTCGGCTAGGTTGGTGCAGGTCTCTTAATTTCCGCCATATTTAGCGCTTGCTATTTTTGACCCCGTATTGGCGAAATTTTCGCTGTAAACATGTAAAATAAAAAGTTGTTCTGTTGCCCAAAATGCCCCTACAAGGTACAAGAGGCTATAAAAGGTTATAAAAAGCTATACAAATCACTGAATGGCTGTCCCTGAGGAGGCCTAAACCATTACGCTAGGACAATTTTATCACTTTCAGATCTGAACAAGAAACCCTGGGTTGGTGAGCGTTAGTGGAAACAAAGAGGGATGGATGAATATGTCTGTATGTGCGTGTAAAGTTTTAAACTGTCATCTGTAGCTTAGCCTGGTGGTTTAGACAATGTGCAGTATTGAGTGGCTAGCATGCACTAGTCATGTGGTTGAGTTAGCAGCTTCCGAGCTGTTAGGACTTACAGGACATGACACAAGAGAGGCAGTGGAGTAGTACAGCGCAACATGCAAGTGTATACAACGGAAGGCAAGGCACAGGAGGCAAGAGATCCATACCTGAGCACACTCGGTTGGTAGTAGCGGAGGGTGCACTAGACTCGTATTCAGTGCCAGAGCAGGTTGCCAGGGCTGCAAGCATCAATGTAGGGACATGAGGATTAACGACTGATGCATATCTGAAGTAAGTCAGAGGATCTGAGTGGCAAGTCGGAACCTATATGCTAATTATAATATTAATTATATTAATCATAATAGTTATACTTATTATAATAATAACTATATTATAATTATCGGGGGGCCATCAAAACTTATGCGGGGAGGCGCACGTTGTTAATCGTCACCGATTTGGTCGCAGACCCCGAAACCGTTGAAAAAAGTGGAAAAAAGTGTCAGGGGGCTGAGATATGGGGGGGTCCCAAAGGGGGGGGGGGGGGGGGGGGGGGTCGAGGCCGATCTCAAAATTTCTTCACAACTTCTTCGTCTGTGGCCAGAATCGAACGTCCAGCACACCATATAAAACGCCTTGACGAAAGCGTAACAAATCTGAAGTTGTTGCTTGATTAGACCCAGGGTGTAATTAAGTGGATGTACTGGAAGGTACATCTAGTCTGGACGCCAACCAGAACTTCACTACCAGAGCCGACGAGTTCCTGTCTTAGCAGTTGGAAGCTTGAGCAGCAGGAATCCGCGCTTGCTAACAGCAACGGATGAAAAGAAAGGTCAAGGTCAAGGCCAGGGCTGAGGCCGAGGCTAGAGCAGCCCAGGCCAAATCGCCCACAGCTCGAGCCGAGGCGCCTTCCGCACCCGAGCCCTTGACGACAACTTGCAACATCTGCAATGCCGTGGTCCAGTGCCCTCCCAGCAACAAGGCAAGCCTTAAGTCGCACCAGGCCAGCAAGCAGTGCATGGCAGCCAAGGCGTCCAAGTCTGGCATTTCCCCCCTTTCTAAGTTCTTCAAGCCACTGTCCGGTGTTCCACCAGCTGCTACATTGCCAATACTAGATGTGGCAGCCAGCACCCACTCTCCAAGCTCAGGGCTCAGAAGGGGCTTCCTGACAACCAGCCATGGCGACCCCTCCAGCCATGGTGGCCCCTCCAGCCATGGCGACCCCTTCAGCCATGGTGACCCCTCCAGCCATGGTGGCCCACCTACCACATCACCATCACCTGAGGTCAGGAGCTCCTCAGGGCTTGGGGTGAGGAGGGGGTTCCTCCATGGACCAGGAGTCACTTCCCAACCAGCCAGGCCAGCAAAGGTAATGCGTATAGGTCAGACGCAAACCGAGCTCCCTAGATGCTTGGGCTTTCGGCCTGACATCAATGACCCAGCAGTGCCCTTTTTGCAGAAGTGGCCCATTGCAGAGCCCATGGAAAATCAGTATAGGGGCCGAATATCAAGAGCCTAGCCATAAGCGCAAATGTAGCTGAACTTTAACTGGATCAGGCTAGACAAATAGCGGTCTCTGACTGATGTTATTTATGAACTACACCTGAACTACACTTAGTAAAAAATGTAAATGCAGATGCAATTCACTAGTTGCAGCTGAGTTGCAGCTTACCTATTGTTACCGAAGTTACTTTGTGAGTGTGTGTGGGGTGGGCGGGGGGGGAGTTGTGCTAGGGTGGCGGTGGTGGTGGGGCAGGGGTCGCTTATACACTTATACATAAGCCAAACCAAGTTAAGATGACTAACTGATAGAGCTCGGCGTGAGGGTCAGTATGCAACTTACTTTCATTACATAATTATTATTGGTGAGGAAGATATTGGCCTTTTAACCCAATGGGGGGGGGGGGGGGGGGGGGGGGGTAAGGGCAAAACAAAAAGCTTCATAGCGTGTGTGTCCAAAAAATACTTCTTGATGGCCCCCTGATAATTATAATTATTAATAAAATGTAAAATAAAAAGATATTTTGTTGCCCAAAATGCCCCTAAAAGGTATGAGAGGCTATACAAGGTTATAAAAAGCTATATAAATAACTGAATGGCTGTCCCTGGGGAGGCCTAAACCATTAAGCTAGGAAAATCACTTTCAGATCTGGACAAGAAACCCTGGGTTGGTGGGAAGAAGTGGGAACAAAGAAGGATGGATAAATATGTGTGTATGTGCATGTGTGTAGTTTTTAACTGTCATCTGTAGCTTAGCCTGGTGGTTTAGACCATGTGCAGTATTGAGTGGCTAACATGCACTAGTCATGTGGTTGAGTCAGCAGCTTCCGAGCTTTTAGGACTTACAGGACATGACACAAGAGAGGCAGTGGAGGAGTACAGCGCATCATGCAAGTGCATACAACGGAAAGCAATGCACAGGAGGCAAGAGATCCGTACCTGAGCACACTCGGTTGGTAGTAGCGGAGGGTGCACTAGACTCGTATTCAGTGCCAGAGCAGGTTGCCAGGGCTGCAAGCATCAATGTAGGGACATGAGGGTTAATGGATTCATGGAAATCTGATGTTCAGCAATTATGATGAGGTCAGTGGAAAATAGGACATAATGCGCCATGGTGCTGAGGCCGCATGCAACTTGCTGGGTCCACTATTATGAGGGGGCTTGTGTGAGTGGGCGGTGAAGGGGAGCAATGAAGAATGGATGCATGTGTGTGTATGTGCGTGTGTGAGGTTGTAAACTGTGGTCGGTAGCTTAACCTGTTGGATTAGACCAGGTGCAGTATTGAGTGGCTAGCATGCACTAGTCATGTGGTCGAGTTAGCAGTAGGGGTGCTCAAAAGTAATAGGGCTTCTATTGTTATATTACACACCCCAAGCACATTGATTCAATAAGCATACCACACCATGATACTTGTCTGTGGCTCATGTGCTGCACTTGTAGGGCTCTGGTTGAATGCACATGTATGCCTCCCTTTTGCTATGGGGGGACCTCCAACTTTTCTGCCATTTCCATGTGGCATCAAAGTTGTTATCCAATCATTACTTTTGTCATACTTCTGTAAGATTTGTTTTACCCACCCCTTCAGTTCCAAAGTCTATTGCTATGAAAGGCGTTGATGGTCCGAGGTCCACACATTTTAAAAGCTTGGCCCTGCAGATGTTACAGCACCTAGCTACCCCCTCTCACACACACACACTTCGTGACAAGTCACACATGATGACACCACCAACCAGTAAGTGGTTCAGCACAACTGAGCAACACACGAGAGAACAAGCTAGCCCCACCTATCATGAAAAAACAGTGGCCAAGAAAAAATAAACATGTCCTGTATTTCCCCCAGATTTAAAAGTTGTAAACCCTAAAGACTAACACAACCCCTAGTTTACAGCTCACTCACTTTCATGCCAGCACCCACCCACCCAAGCTACATATAGGGTTCCCCTATCCAGACCTGGAAGCTCTTAACCTGGGGTCTTAGTGACTAGGAGATGGGAGCAGTCCAAGCCCATACAATTGTGGTTTAGGGTTTACTTATGCTCGCGTGGCTGCTTACTTTTGAGCACCCCTAGCAGCTTCTGAGCTGATAGGACTTACAGGACATGACACAAGAGAGGCAGTGGAGGAGTAAAGCGCAACATGCAAGTGCACACAACGGAAGGCAAGGCACAGGAGGCAAGAGATCCGTACCTGAGCACACTCGGTCGGTAGTAGCGGAGGGTGCACCAGACTGGTATTGGGTGGAGGAGCAGAGTTTCCAGTCTGCAAGCATCCATGTAAGGACATGAGGGTTAATGGATTCATGGAAATCTGATGTTTAGCAATTACGATGAGGTCAGTGGAAAATAGGACATAATGCGCCATGGCGCTGAGGCCGCATGCAACTTGCTGGGTCCACTATTATGAGGGGGCTTGTGTGAGTGGGCGGTGAAGGGGAGGAATGAAGAATGGATGCATGTGTGTGTATGTGCGTGTGTGAGCGTGTGTGTGGTTGTAAACTGTGGTCGGTAGCTTAACCTGTTGGATTAGACCAGGTGCAGTATTGAGTGGCTAGCATGCACTAGTCATGTGGTTGAGTTAGCAGTAGGGGTGCTCAAAAGTAATAGGGCTTCTATTGTTATATTTCACACCCCTAGCAGATTGATTCTATAAGCATACCACGCCATGATACTTGTCTATGGCTCATGTGCCGCACTTGTAGGGCTCTGGTTGAATGCACATGTATGCCTCCCTTTTGCCAGGGGGGACCTCCAACTTTTCTGCCATTTCCATGTGGCATCAAAGTTGTTATCCAATCATTATTCTTGTTATACTTCTGTAAGATTTGTTTTACCCACCCTTCAGTTCCAAAGTCTATTGCTATGAAAGGCGTTGATGGTCTGAGGTCCACACATTTTAAAAGCTTGGCCCTGCAGATGTTACAGCACCTAGCTACCCCCTCTCACACACACACACTTCATGACAAGTCACACATGATGACACCACCATGTGGTAAAGCACAACTGAGCAACACATGAGAGAACAAGCTAGCCCCACCTATCATGAAAAAACAGTGGCCAAGAAAAAATAAACATGTCCTGTATTTCCCCCAGATTTAAAAGTTGTAAACCCTAAAAACTAACACAACCCCTAGTTTACAGCTCACTCACATTCATGCCAGCACCCACCCACCCACCCAAGCTACATATAGGGTTCCCCTATCCAGACCTGGAAGCTCTTAACCTGGGGTCTTAGTGACTAGGAGATGGGAGCAGTCCAAGCCCATACAATTGTGGTTTAGGGTTTACTTATGCTCGCGTGGCTGCTTACTTTTGAGCACCCCTAGCAGCTTCTGAGCTGATAGGACTTACAGGACATGACACAAGAGAGGCAGTGGAGGAGTAAAGCGCAACATGCAAGTGCACACAACGGAAGGCAAGGCACAGGAGGCAAGAGATCCGTACCTGAGCACACTCGGTCGGTAGTAGCGGAGGGTGCACCAGACTGGTATTGGGTGGAGGAGCAGAGTTTCCAGTCTGCAAGCATCCATGTAAGGACATGAGGGTTAATGGATTCATGGAAATCTGATGTTCAGCAATTATGATGAGGTCAGTGGGAAATAGGACATAATGCGCCATGGTGCTGAGGCCGCATGCAACTTGCTGGGTCCACTATTATGAGGGGGCTTGTGTGAGTGGGCGGTGAAGGGGAGGAATGAAGAATGGATGCATGTGTGTGTATGTGCGTGTGTGTGGTTGTAAACTGTGGTCGGTAGCTTAACCTGTTGGATTAGACCAGGTGCAGTATTGAGTGGCTAGCATGCACTAGTCATGTGGTTGAGTTAGCAGTAGGGCTGCTCAAAAGTAATAAGGCTTCTATTGTTATATTTCACACCCCTATACGCTAGCAGATTGATTCAATAAGCATACCACGCCATGATACTTGTCTGTGGCTCATGTGCTGCATTTGTAGGGCTCTGGTTGAATGCACATGTATTCCTCCCTTTCGCTAGGGGGGACCTCCAACGTTTCTGCCATTTCCATGTGGCATCAAAGTTGTTATCCAATCATTACTTTTGTCATACTTCTGTAAGATTTGTTTTACCCACCCCTTCAGTTCCAAAGTCTATTGCTATGAAAGGCGTTGATGGTCCGAGGTCCACACATTTTAAAAGCTTGGCCCTGCAGATGTTACAGCACCTAGCTACCCCCTCTCACACACACACACTTCATGACAAGTCACACATGATGACACCACCATGTGGTAAAGCACAACTGAGCAACACATGAGAGAACAAGCTAGCCCCACCTATCATGAAAAAACAGTGGCCAAGAAAAAATAAACATGTCCTGTATTTCCCCCAGATTTAAGAGTTGTAAACCCTAAAGACTAACACAACCCCTAGTTTACAGCTCACTCACATTCATGCCAGCACCCACCCACCCACCCAAGCTACATATAGGGTTCCCCTATCCAGACCTGGAAGCTCTTAACCTGGGGTCTTAGTGACTAGGAGATGGGAGCAGTCCAAGCCCATACAATTGTGGTTTAGGGTTTACTTATGCTCGCCTGGCTGCTTACTTTTGAGCACCCCTAGCAGCTTCTGAGCTGATAGGACTTACAGGACATGACACAAGAGAGGCAGTGGAGGAGTAATGCGCAACATGCAAGTGCATACAACGGAAGGCAAGGCACAGGAGGCAAGAGATCCGTACCTGAGCACACTCGGTCGGTAGTAGCGGAGGGTGCACCAGACTGGTATTGGGTGGAGGAGCAGAGTTTCCAGTCTGCAAGCATCCATGTAAGGACATGAGGGTTAATGGATTCATGGAAATCTGATGTTCAGCAATTATGATGAGGTCAGTGGGAAATAGGACATAATGCGCCATGGTGCTGAGGCCGCATGCAACTTGCTGGGTCCACTATTATGAGGGGGCTTGTGTGAGTGGGCGGTGAAGGGGAGGAATGAAGAATGGATGCATGTGTGTGTATGTGCGTGTGTGTGGTTGTAAACTGTGGTCGGTAGCTTAACCTGTTGGATTAGACCAGGTGCAGTATTGAGTGGCTAGCATGCACTAGTCATGTGGTTGAGTTAGCAGTAGGGCTGCTCAAAAGTAATAAGGCTTCTATTGTTATATTTCACACCCCTATACGCTAGCAGATTGATTCAATAAGCATACCACGCCATGATACTTGTCTGTGGCTCATGTGCTGCATTTGTAGGGCTCTGGTTGAATGCACATGTATTCCTCCCTTTCGCTAGGGGGGACCTCCAACGTTTCTGCCATTTCCATGTGGCATCAAAGTTGTTATCCAATCATTACTTTTGTCATACTTCTGTAAGATTTGTTTTACCCACCCCTTCAGTTCCAAAGTCTATTGCTATGAAAGGCGTTGATGGTCCGAGGTCCACACATTTTAAAAGCTTGGCCCTGCAGATGTTACAGCACCTAGCTACCCCCTCTCACACACACACACTTCATGACAAGTCACACACAATGACACCACCATGTGATAAAGCACAACTGAGCAACACATGAGAGAACAAGCTAGCCCCACCTATCATGAAAAAACAGTGGCCAAGAAAAAATAAACATGTCCTGTATTTCCCCCAGATTTAAGAGTTGTAAACCCTAAAGACTAACACAACCCCTAGTTTACAGCTCACTCACATTCATGCCAGCACCCACCCACCCACCCAAGCTACATATAGGGTTCCCCTATCCAGACCTGGAAGCTCTTACCCTGGGGTCTTAGTGACTAGGAGATGGGAGCAGTCCAAGCCCATACAATTGTGGTTTAGGGTTTACTTATGCTCGCCTGGCTGCTTACTTTTGAGCACCCCTAGCAGCTTCTGAGCTGATAGGACTTACAGGACATGACACAAGAGAGGCAGTGGAGGAGTAATGCGCAACATGCAAGTGCATACAACGGAAGGCAAGGCACAGGAGGCAAGAGATCCGTACCTGAGCACACTCGGTCGGTAGTAGCGGAGGGTGCACCAGACTGGTATTGGGTGGAGGAGCAGAGTTTCCAGTCTGCAAGCATCCATGTAAGGACATGAGGGTTAATGGATTCATGGAAATCTGATGTTCAGCAATTATGATGAGGTCAGTGGAAAATAGGACATAATGCGCCATGGTGCTGAGGCCGCATGCAACTTGCTGGGTCCACTATTATGAGGGGGCTTGTGTGAGTGGGCGGTGAAGGGGAGCAATGAAGAATGGATGCATGTGTGTGTATGTGTGTGTATGAGCGTGTGTGTGGTTGTAAACTGTGGTCGGTAGCTTAACCTGTTGGATTAGACCAGGTGCAGTATTGAGTGGCTAGCATGCACTAGTCATGTGGTTGAGTTAGCAGCTTCCGAGCTGTTAGGACTTAATTGACATGACTCAAGAGAGGCAGTGGAGGAGTAAAGCGCAACATGCAAGTGCATACAACGGAAGGCAAGGCACAAGAGGCAAGGTACAGTTGGCAAGGCCAAGGAGGCAAAGCAAGGGAGGCAAGACAAAGGAGGCAATCGATCCTTACCTGAACACACTCGGTTGCTATTAGCAGAGGGTGCAACAGTCTCGTATCCCGTGCCAGAGCAGGTTGCCAGGGCTGCATGCATCAATGTAAGGAAATTAGGATTAACAACTGATGCACATCTGAAGCAAATCAGAGGATCTAAGTGGCAAGTTGGAAATAATATGCTAATTATAATTGCATGGGAGTTGTGTGTGTGTGTGTGTGTGTGTGTGTGTGTGTGTGTGTGTGTGAGAGAGAGTGTACATTTGTGTGAGTGATCGGATAGGTTGGTGAGAGCAAAGAAGAATGTTTGTGTGTTTGCAGCAAGTGTGTTGTGTGGAAGAGGTTGGTGTGTGTGTGTGGAGGGGGTTGGTGTGTGTTTCTGTGTGTGTCTTTGTGCTTGGTTAACCTGTGTTGTGGAGCTTCGCCAGTTGGTGTATAGAAGGTACAGTACTGAGTTTGTGTGTGACTGTATACGTTGATGTTAGTGTGTGTTTATGTGTGTACATTTTTGAGTGTGTATACATATGTGTGTGCATGTGTGTACATGTGTGTGAGCGTGTGTGTGCGTGCTTGCTTCTCAACAGATTTTCGTTGCTTGCAATTGATCATGAGCCAAGGTCTGTCAAGCCCGTTGCACAAACCCCTGTTACCGCAACATACAAAATGCATGCAAGGGAGGCAAGGGTGGCCATACATGAGCAGTAGTAGAGGTGGGTGCAACATACAAGCACCAGCAAGGGAGGCAAGGGTGGCCATACATGAGCAGTAGTAAAGGTGGGTGCAACATACAAGCACCAGCAAGGGAGGCAAGGGTGGCCATACATGAGCAGTAGTAGAGGTGGGTGCAACATACAAGCACCAGCAAGGGAGGCAAGGGTGGCCATACATGAGCAGTAGTAGAGGTGGGTGCAACATACAAGCACCAGCAAGGGAGGCAAGGGTGGCCATACATGAGCAGTAGTAGAGGTGGGTGCAACATACAAGCACCAGCAAGGGAGGCAAGGGTGGCCATACATGAGCAGTAGTAGAGGTGGGTGCAACAAACTGGTACCCGCATTGGTAGCAGATTGTAACTGCAAGCATTGATGTAAAGACATGGGGATTTGGTGGAGGTGGTGGTGGTGTGTGTGGGGGGGGGAGAGTAGTGGGGGTTACTGTGTGGTTGGTTGGGAATATCGGCTGAAGATACATATGCTGATATGACATCCAACTATATTTGTGTATATCAGTATTACACCAGCGTGCCGCCACCCAACAGGACTAGAAATAAGTGCTATGCTGCGTCGCTTGCTACGCAGGAAATTGGCAGAGTGTGTTGGCAACGGAACGACAGGTGGCTAGACAGAGCTGACCGATGACAGTTAGTTATGAGACTGTTGGCTGACGTGTCAGGTTTCAATTTTCAGTCTGTTGGTCGGACGGACAAATGGGTAACCCTGGGGGCTCCGTCCCCCGCCCCGCAGAAGGGGGGGCTCCGCCAAAAATAACAAGTCCTATCATGTGCCCACAACAATATTTTCTGACCAGCAGACCTTACATTGGAAATAGCTCCTGAACCAACGATCGCGGTAAGGTTACACTATTATTTGGCGCAAGGAAAGTGAGCCTCAGATCTGCAGGACTAGACAGGTAGTGACTGGTGCTGACTGGCCAGGTGGTGACTGGTGCTGACTGGTATGGGTGCTTCTCAAAGGTTGTCACCATTACCTTATTATGGACAGAGCTTGCCAAACGACGAGGTCAACCCCGCAGGTCCCAGTCGCCCGTGCGCCCTCTAACCGTCCCAAATCAGCATGGAACGACCTCGTGATGCCCCATCACCACGTCATTATGGACAATTCGAGGGAAAGGGGGTTATAAGGACAGGGTTGTGCCATTCACGTTCGCGTACGGTTTGGGTTTCGATTTTTGTTTCGCACGGTTTTTGAAGGTCGTTGGGTTGCATTTGCATCTCGAATTGAAGGGGCAAGGTGGGTTTTCGATGGAGGTGCCTTGCTCTAAATATTTGTAAGACGCGTTTGATGGATAGTATTCTCACAATCGCGGTGAAGCTATCCGTTTATAATGAGAAGAGAAATGGAGAATGTGGCACAACTTGAGGTGTACCGCCGGGTCAGGAAATATTGCTGTTTGCGCGTCGCGCGTCAGCAAATATTGCTGAGCAAGCGACGCGGGAAATGGCGTCGTGTCACAGGAGAGTAAAACGGATTGAGCCGCCGGAGCCAGCTAGCGGCCAGCAGCATACTGCGACAAACAAACTGTAACGTTGAGGAATACGCATCAGTTGCAGAACACGTGCGTAGAACTGGTCACACGAACCAACGGACACAAGGATCAACTCACGCCCCCCCATGAGGTAAAAGTCTTCCTCCAAAAAGGTAAACGCCTTCTTTCGAGCCTTTCGTCAACTGCTCACCGAGTTGGTGACAGTGGCGTAGGCTAGCACACTGAAGCCAGTCGCCTGCCCGAGATCAACAGCCCGTGGCGAGGCAGCTTGAGATAGGGAGCGGCTGAGCAGGCTAGCACTACATGTGCTGCTTGAGACCAGCAGCAGCACGATAGAAGCAAGACAGAGCTTGGCTGCGGCCTTGAGGGGGGTTAAACTGCAAGCGGCGATGAGGTTGGTTAAAAGAGCTGACTGAAAGGTTATAACAACAATCCGTATTCACTAGAGCAGATACAAACAAGCACACCCCACCCGGGCGCAAGTAGAAGACCACGAGGCATATTGTCCCATACGCCCATTGCGTTGACAAAGTAACTCTCCCCAAAAACTCTCCCTGAAAACAAAGTCGCATGCTTCGCAGGCGCCTTCGCAGCAGATATGCTAATGCATGCCCGTCGCGCAGCAAGTAAGCATGAGGGTGGAGGATGCTTACGTACATGGTAACTTACCTGTTATCAAGTTGGGGAGACCACCTAGGAGGGTCGGTCTTCAAGCTCCTATCTTCACACAGAAAGTTGGGGACCTCGCGATTAATAGGGGACTTTTCAAAAAAATGAAAGCTTGGACGCTGGTTTAGCCCGTACGGGGGTTTAGGCAGGACGACAAATCTTCGGTGCCCTGCGGGTCAATGCATGGGAATGTAAAACAATAGACCGGCAAATACAACGGCAAATACAACGGGTTTTGCTTTCCTGGACTTTCCTGGGGGGGGGGGGGGGGGGGGGGGCAGAATCTGGGGAGCAAGACTTAGGAGCCGGGTAACCTGGAGCCGAGCCGAATCAGATTCGCGTGAGCGCGTGGGGAGCAGGGGGAGCAAAGGAGCAAGGGGGCTCCGACTTCGTTCAAAAAACAAGTTTGAATTGAAGCAGCATCGGAAAAGGTAGCTAGTAATTGGCATCGGACATTCAAAAGGCTGCCAATTTCCGATGAATCTGGTTGGCTGCAGCATCTCATGATGGCCAAACTTGAAGCAGCGCGTTATACAGTGATTGTGAAAGCAGGGGCCTCGTTCCCAGCCTCGTTTCTACCGACGCATCCCCAGATTCAACTTCGGGAAGGAAGTCTCGATCCCAGCCTGCTCCCCACGCGCTCAAGCGAATCTGATTCGGCCCGGCTCCAGGTTACCCGGCTCCCCAGTCTTGCTCCCCAGATCCTGCTCCCCCCAAGTCCAGGTAGGCAGTACTCCATATATTGACCGGCAAATTAAGTACTTCTTCCGTTGTAGCGCTTTCTCCCTGTGCCTTCTCATTGCATCCCCTCTCATTACGAATAATGAATGATATTTTTTGTCAGCTATGCAGTCCGTACACTATCGACCTTTGCGAGCGTGTGGTGAAACTAGAGAGCGTGGGAGTGTTGCTAGAGCAACTTCCATTCCGAGGGCTACGCAGGGGAACAACGGAACAAGGGGTTCGATTTTTCAAGAGGGATACTGGGCAGCACGGCAGTGGATTTCACACAATTTAGTTTCGCCTGGAAATTGGTAGGCAGGCGAACGGGGCGAAAACGAACTATCGCTGTTCTTTCTTTTTTCGATTCGGCCGTCAGGCGATGAAGCGAAGGGCATTAAGCTACCAGCTCTTGATCCCGTATGGTAGCTGAGATCCCGGGAAAAGTAGCCGAGTCCGCGAAAAGGTGTGGCAAGGGATGTAGCCTGGAAGTAGCAAACTCGCAACAAGATCCACAATTTCCGCAGCGCCAATTCCGCTCAAAATAGTTTCGGGTTGCTTGTAAACTTACGCATTTCCTTTTTAAATAGTACAAGGTTGGAACGGCTCCTCATTCAACTCTTTCCTATATTTCACGCCACCTGTTATTCGATGGCATTCCAATAACGGGCAACACATCAAGCTTAGACCATTGCGGACAGTCCTTGGTGGTCGAGGGCATTGGCCAGTCTAGGGACCTGGAGCATGTCTACTATTTCCCCTTGAAGAATTCGCTTCTTCGTGACTCTCGTAGCTCATTACACCAGCGCATTGTGCTAGACAAGGAAATCTGCTCTTTCGCACTAGTTCCTGCAGGTTGCGAAGTAGCCTCGGGAGTCGGGAGTTGCTGCACCTGCCTCCATGGAACTTCGGGAAGTCAGTGAGCTAATACGGTCATTAGCCTTACAGGGCACCAAGTTGAATAATAATGCCATGCCATGCTACATAGATTCTTGACCCTCCCAATATGAAATTGAACGGATAAGTAGGTAACTGCTTGTGCATCTATCACCAAGGAGGCTGCCACTGCTGCTTGACGAACATTACACCACCCCCGGGGCAGACCTCTAGGGGACCCGCCAGGGCCCCCTACATATTTTCTTACATATTGCAGTTTTACGGGCATCCAACAATGAAGGTCCTGGACTAGTCTTTAAACTGTCTAATCCTCATAGCTTGCTCCCTCGTTTTCGTATCGCATGGGGGGGGGAATTGGAGCGGGAAGACTGTGAGCAGACCAGAGTTGGCTAACAACCCATGTAACAATTCAAGTCAAAATAAGGCATAACCGGTTTACACACAGCACTTATATGTGCATTCAACAATGCAAAGCATAATACATACTTCACATATTATGATGCAAGGGGGAAACTAGCGGCTTTAGCCATCCTATACTATTAATGCCCTGGCATGTAACAGCACAACCTTGACCATGATCTCAATCTGATGTGGACCTGGACAAGTCTTAAAACTGTCTTATTCGCTAAGTATGCTGAATTCGGTGGGCATCTCACAGGGGGGGACTCAGAAGTAGAGTTGGCTGAAAACCATGTAACAATCCAATGCAATCCAATCTGTTGTGATTACTCACTCGTGTATAAGTGTACAGTGCTGATTGCCTGCAGTAATGAATCGTGGAAGGAATCTGGCAGCTTGCTATCTATCTAGCAGCAGCGGCTATGACGCAAGTGACCTGAACAAGTCTTTAATTTTGTCTAATTCGCAAACTTGGCTCCTGGTTTCTGTGGGTATCGCACGATGGGGCCTTGGCATTGGAAGAGAGTGAGCAGCCCAGAGTTGGCTGAAAACCCATGTGACAATCCAATTCAGGCACCAGTTTGTACTATTCTACCTTCTTGCAAACCGAGATCAACCCACGAGTGATTGCATGTTGTCCCGCGGTCACCCAGGATACTGAATAACTGTCGAATAAGCTGCGGACTGCAATGACTAGTCCATCCCCTACTTGGTAAATCCCAAGTACAGGACCATGCGTCCACAGGAACCCCAATCGAGACCATTGCACCACTAGTGCAGCAGGGGTCCGTTGCGTCTCAGATGCAGATCTTGGAACTATGTGCGTCCCAAGATGCAGATCTTGGAGTCCGCCCTGAACAACTCTACCACCCACTAGTGCAGCATGGGTCCAAGCTCACGCGTGAGCTGGTTGGCCAGCGTCCTCACGTCCGCATCTCCAGATGCACTCAACTGCTTAGCAGCCTCATACAGGCTGAGCAGTTCAGGCGAGGGTCCTGCCACACTCCCAGGCTCGCTCAGAGAGCGACTGCAAGCCAATAGCAGGTACTGCTGCATTTGAGGAGACACCATGCTAGCGGCACCCGCAGCACCTGCAGTGTTCTCCATGTGCTCGCCATTGAGCACAGAGATGATGATGGACAGGCTCTCCGGAGACAACAGCCAGGGCGCGCACTGCTGGGGATAGACAGAAACCATGTCATCCACACAGAGGGCGGCCGCGTTAGAGACCGGCGCATCCGGATGGGCACAGAGCTCTAGGAAGGTAACGGACAGGTCCAACAACGTGGCCATCAGTGCGCCGTCGCTACGTTGGGCGCTTACCTGCGGTGTGGGTGTGTGTGAGGGTGTGCGGGTGGGGATGTGTGTGAGGGCGTGGCCATCAGTGCACTGTCGCTACGCTGGGCACTCACCTGCGGCGTGTGTGTTGGTGGGGTGGGGTGGGGTGGGGGGGCGTGTCCATGAGTGGGCCATCGCTACATTGGACACTCATCTGGGGTGTGGGTGCATGGGTGTGTATGAGGGGGGGGGGGGGGGGGGGGGGGGGTGTTTGCGGGCGTGTCCATCAGTGTATATTCGCTACGGTTGGTGCTGACCTGAGGGGGGGGGGGGGGGGGGGGGGGGGGGGGGGGCAACAAATAAAAGCTTCTTTGCAGGCACTGAGTACTAGGGATCTAAGTTTTCGAAAAGAGAAATCAACAGTTGGCGGAGACAAGAGATAGGGGCGAATGATAAAAAAAAGCAGCGACTAGTTTCGTCAAATAGACACCATCAGTGTGCCATTACTACAGCCCGCAATCACAGAGCTTTTCTTTTCAGCTACGGGCTATAGCTTCTAGGCAGAACACCTGACTGGCTTTTGAGCCTTACCAAATGCGACCTAGTGCAACTTGAAGAAGACGCAATTAGATGTCCAGAACTGCTGAAGTATTTGGGTCTAGCTCAGTGGCTCAAGGAGCTGCCTAGAGGATGCTGCTCGTAGCGGAAAAGAAAAGCTATGGGCACGGCCGACACTCACCTTGGCACCTCAAACCCTCGGCACTTGCCTCGGCACCCTAAGAGGGCGTTTACACGAGCAGGTTATCTCGGCCAGTTACGGTTAACATGTACAGTTAACTAACTACAAAGCGTTTACACGACGCTTTTCGCGTCACTTATCTCGCCCAGTTAACCATTTTCACGATAACCATAACTCCCCCCCCCCCCCCCCCCCCCCCCCCCCCCCCCCCCTAGTTACGGGTTAAAGGTTAAGGTTAGTGGTTCGTTAAGTTCGTTTGGCTTCCGAGCTGTGAGATATATCGGCTACGCTAGCTCCAGTTCAGTTCGTCAATTTCTGCAGATTCGATTTTTCTAGAGCAGCAAGCAAGAAGGCATTGGCCGAGCAGATGTTGATGATCAGCTGCCAGATCTCACCCAGCAATCTCGATCGACGGGTCGCTGCGGAGCGCTGCGGAGCCTTGAAGTCGCTTGCTTCACAGCACGGTTTGTGCTGGGGAGCAAGGCCCGAAAATAGCTCGTCTGTCACCCAAAATTCAAAAATCACGAGGCTATCCAGAAGTACACGACCAACCTGACCGAACGCAAACTGCGAGCGCAAATGCACGTGTAAACAGAAACTAGTTAAGTTTGCGTTCGTTGAGGGTTCAGGCATACGTGGCGCTAACTATTTGGTTATCTCGCCAACTTAACTGGCCGAGATAACCGGCTCGTGTTAACGCCCTCTAAACCCTCGGCACTCACCTCGACACCCTAAACCCTTGGTACGCACCTCGGCACCCTAAACCCTCGGCACACACCTCAGCACCCTTAACCCTGGGCACTCGCCTCGGCACCCTTAACCCTCGTCACTCACCTCTGCACCCAAACCCCTCGTCACTCACCTTGGCACCCTAAAACCTCGGTACGCACCTTGGCACCCTAAACCCTCGGTACTCACCTCGGCACCCTAAACCCTCAGTATGCACCTAGGCTCCTTAAACCCTCGGCACTCACCTCTGCGGAGTCACGTTGCACGATCGTGTGGCACAGCTCCAGCACAGGCTCCAAGAAGGGCTCCACGTTGTTGTGCGTGGCGTAGTCCAACACAGCCGACACCTTTTCCGACACGCGCAGCTCCAGCAGCTCCGGCAAGGTAAGCCCACCTGTTGTTGTTTGTCGTCTTATTTGTTGTGTTGTGCTGTTTGTTGTGTTTGAGTTGTTTGTTGTGTTGTTTGTTGTGTGTTGTACGGGCATGAAGAGAAAGTGTGTCAACAACACGAGGGTTTGAGTTTCATGTACTCAACAAACTATATGAAATGAGCAAAAAAATGCTAACCAAACGAACAAGGTTGAGCAAAAAAAGAAAAACAATGCAAGCAGAAACAAATACAAGCTGCCCGAACCGATGAGCTCACCTGCTGCAATGATTTGTCGACACAGCCGGATGTTGTGGACATTGTTGTTGGAGTGCTCTAAGGACAGGAACTCGAAGAACTGGGATGCCAGGCCGAGACCCTCGACGTCATGCACGTACTGAGAGTTAACCTCCAACAGACCACCCAGAAGCTTCAAGGCATACAGCGGCATGGGGTCTTCGTCCTTGAGCAGGCGAGGAACTAAGGGCAGGACACTCTGGCGTAGGAGGCGGTCAATCCCTTTGGTTGCGACACCCACCCGCTCTTGGGGGGAAGCCGATTCAGGGTTGCCATATAGTTCTTGGTCGAGCAAGAAGAACTGAGTGATCTCCGAGAGCATGCGTAAGCAGAAGAAGCGGGTGTCTCCGCTTTCGCTGGGTGTGCTGATCACGGTCGACAAAGCAGGCAGCAGGCTCTCCAACATTGGCTCGTGGTTTAGGAGCACAATCTCCATTTGCTGCATAACAGGGATTGGGGTTGGGGTGGGTGACTTGTTGGGTGTGTGGGTGTATGTGTGGGTGCAGGCTGTCCTGTATGGCTGTCAGAGAACCACACCATAGCAAGTGCATCAGGGTTTGTGATTCCTTAACACACGAAGCAATGGTACACATACCTATAAACGGCAATATGATATAATATGATGCTGGCAGTCTGACTAGGCCAGAGTTACCATTTATATACAATATCATATGATGCATTTTGTATGATATCGTACTCGCTTTTGGTCAACATCATATGATATGTCAGTCCCCATGCATACCTGGCAGATTGCCTCTATCACGTGCAGCAGGGTTGCTTTGAAGTCCTGCATTGCTGTCAGGGAGGTTCCTGCTGGACTGGTGGCAATCGCGAGGTAGCCAGCGAGGTCTGTGATGAGTTGATGAGTGATGGCCGAGGAGCGGAAGAAGGGACTGGTGAGAAGATGCAGCACCACAGGGAACTGGAGAAGAGCGCTACGCTGTTGTGAGACTGGTCGGGTAGGACTGTTAGGGGGGCGGTTGCGTGAGGATCCAGAGGACTTCGCACCCAGCTCATCTTTGATCTGTGGGGGCAGCGGAACGGGAAGTCAGGGAGGCAGGGGTGGTGGGAAAGATAGCGGATAGTGTGCGGTGGTGGTGGTGTCTGGAGGAAGGTGGGGAGGAGGAGGCGGTGGTGTATGGAGGAGGGTGGGGGGAGGAGGTGGTGTATGGAGGAGGGAAGGAGGCGGTGGTGTATGGAGGAGGGTGGAGGGAGGAGGTGGTGTATGGAGAAGGGGGAGGAAGAGGAGGTGGCGGTGTATGGAGGGGGGTGGGGAGAGGACGTGGTGGTGTATGGGGGAGGGTGGGGAGGAGGTGGTGGTGTATGGATGAGGGGAAGGAGGTGACGGAAATTCAGAGAGGTAGGGGTGGTGGGAAACATGATGCATAGTGTACGATGGTGGTGGTGGTGGTGGTAGTGGTAGTGGTGTATGACGGAAAGTTTGAGCTTGGGTTATGGGGAATGGTTTGAGAGAGGATAATAGGTTTGAAGGGCTTGTGTCTCTTCAATAAGATGGTAATTGCGACCAGCAAGATGATGATCCTGATCAGGTTAGCTACGATTTGTAACTACGGTGCAAACTGATCACGAGGCATAGGCCTGGTTGGTGCTAGTTACAAAATAACATGAGGTATGATGTTCTAGAGGCAGGGGTGGTGGTAAAGATGGTGCATTGTGTACGGTGGTGGGGGTGGGGGTGGGGATGTATGGAGGAGGGTGAAAATGAGGGTGAGGGTGGGGAGGAGGAGGAGGAGGAGGAGGAGGAGGAGGAGAAGGTGGTGTATCGAGAAGGGGGATGAGACGACAATGAGGTGTGAAGTGTTACTTGAGGAGTTGTGCATGGAAGTGGAAGGAAGTACCAGTGGTACCAAAAAGAGGAGTTGTAAGTGGCCACAGGAAGAAGTGCGTTGGTTATCTGCGCACAAATAGCAGGCACAAAGTGTGCCGTTTCAGCCCTTGACACTTAAACAAGTCTTATGCAGCGTTGCAGACAAAGCGGGAAATTGGCGGAGAGTGTTAGCAAAGGAACGACAGGTGGCAACTATGGAGCTGACCAAAGCCAGTTAGAGACTGTTGGCTGCCGTGTCGGGCTTCGTCTTGGTCATCGGTCGGTCGGACAGATCTACAAACGGACAACAGGGTGAATCTAGGGTCTCTCGTCCCCCAGAAGGAGGGACTCCGCCAAAAACAAACACAGGAAGGATGCTATAACGTCATCAATACCATGAGGTGTGCAGTGGTCAGTGGTAGCAACAAATAGAGTTACAAGAGGTCACAGGAAGAGTTGTGTTGATTACCAGTTTTTGTTGGCGGTGCCCCCCCCCCCCCCCCCCCCCCCCCCCCCCCTCCTCCTCCGAACTAACTAACGATGGGGCTCGGGAGCACTTAAAAATCCGAATCAAACTCAACAACGCCAATTAAAAAATCAACATTTATATGATTAGAGCTGATGTGGCAAAAGGGTAGCATGGTCAAGAAAACCCTGGCAATATGTACCTGTACACAAATGGCAGGCACGAAGCGTGCCATTTCATCCCTCAGCGCTTCCACCGCTGACTGCAGGTACTCATCCTTGTCACGCTGCAGACGCTCCACTATGGGGATGAGTTTGGAGTTGCAGGTCTCGAGCAACCATCGGGTCGACAGCCTGCGAGGAGGAAAGCAGAGTTGTGTTTGAGAACTATCACACGCACCCACCACCATGGCATTGAAGGTCTCGAGCAACCATCGGGTAGACAGCCTGCAAGGATCAAAGCAGATTTATGATGAGAACAACCACATGCAGGCAGGGGATATGCAAATGCTGAGCTGCGTCAAGCACCATCTTGGCATTGCAGGGCTCGAGCGACCATCAGGTAGCCTATGACGAGAAAAGGACAGATATGTCGAGATCAATTACATCCAGGCAGTTGATTCCCACGTTCAGATGGGCTCGAGCGACCATCAGGTAGCCTATGACGAGAAAAGGACAGATATGTCGAGATCAATTACATCCAGGCAGTTGATTCCCGCGTTCAGATTAAGGATGTGCCCACTCCCACTCCCACATTCACTGTTTACTTTCCAGCGACACGTCGCAAATTGAGCGACTCATTGCAACCCCAGTGCGACGCGCTGCCCCTGAATCCCGCGGAGGGAAGAGCCTGGGGGGCATTCCTGACTAGATTAGCCAGGCTCATGCGTTGCCATGCACCGACGGAATGGCGACGCGTCATAAAAACAAATAGTGCCCATATTCATGCAGGATGTGCCCACTCCCACGTTCAGACAGAGGATGTGCAAATGCAGAGCTGTGGCAAGCACCGCCATAATGCCACCACAGGACCTAGGACCTCACTGCTGTAATGAGGACTGAAGTTCTGCCACAACACAGACAAGACAAGAGGTGGAGAGAGAGAGAGAGAGAGAGAGAGAGAGAGAGAGAGAGAGAGAGAGAGAGAGAGGGAGAGAGAGAGAAATAAAACAGAGTGACCTGCCTGCACAGAAACAGGATGGACACTACGCTCTTGGCCCTCAACAGCGGCAACGTGTGATCCAGAAGTCGTAAGGCTTGGCACCATATATACATATATATATATATATATATATATATATATATATATATATATATATATATATATATATATATATATATATGTATATGGACAGGGAGGGAGAAATAAAACAGAGTAACCCACCTGCACAGCAGCAGGATGGACACTACGCTCTTGGCCCTCAACAGTGGCAAGGTGTGATCCAGCAGAGTCATGAGGCTTGGCACCAGAGAGCGCTCCTCAGCTAGAGTCGACTTAGCCCTAACGCTGAGGTCGGATTGCGACAGGGCCATGTTGAGCATGTTGATACATGCCGCTTGCACCTTAGAGGATGCGTCTGCGAGGCCAGTGACCAGCAGGTGCACGCCAAACTTGTCGATGACAAAGGCCACCAGTTGGGGGCTGTGCCTGAGCAGCCTGGCCATTGTGGACACGGCTGTAGCCTTCAGGTTCTCACTCTTGCTAGTGTTGAAAATCTGGATGGTTAGCGGTGGGATTGGGTGGTGGTGGATGGTAGGGTGGATGGTTGGGTGGATGGTTGGGTGGTGGATAGGTGGTGGGAGAGGGCAATGACCAGCAGGTGCACTCCGAATTTCAGTTTTTCATTCTTGCTTGTGCTGAAAATCTGCAGGGTGTGGCAAGGTGCAACAGGCGGGACGGCAATTGATGTTTTATTCAGTGGATCCCAGACAGGAACGTGGCGCTAGGTGCTTGAGCAACCTGGCCATGGTGGACAGGGCTGCAGCCTTCAGGTTCTCACTCTTGCTAGGGGTTGAAAATCTGCAGGGTGGGGCAAGGTGCAACAGGCGGGTCGGTAATTGATGTTATATTTGGTGGATGCAAGGTAGACACTCGGAGATAGGTGCCGCCTTGGGCTAGGCAAAGGGAGAAACAGATACAAAACGTCTCACACAATACCGGTCATTAAAACATTCATACATCACACGCAGCTCACAGACAAAAACAAACTGATCGTGGTAATGCCGGCAAACTGGGCGTGGACAATTGTGACCTGTGTGTAATGTCAGCAAACTGATAGTGGGCTATTGTGACCTCGGACTTCGAAAGAAGTAAGGTTTTACCATTTAATCCTCCCCTCACTCAAACCACTTATAACAACAGACTGATGGCAGAGCTTTTCTTTTCCGCTACCAGTAGTGATCGTTACCTAGAACACCGTTTTGGCCAAAGCGTCTGCTACCCTGAGACCCCCCTTCCCGCACCCTCCCCAGGCCAGCCTTTCAGGCCACCTACCCTGATCGCTACCAGGAGCTTAATATTGGAAGATACCAAATCCTTGATTGCTACTAGAAGACCCCTGTTTCAAACGAAAGCAGCTCTGACTGGAACGAAAAGAAGCTCTGACTGGAACGATAAGAAGCTCTGACTTGAAACTAAATTTAGTTTCAAGTCAGAGATCTATTTAATTAGATCTCCTATCTAATTAAATAGATGGCGGCAACTCCAGCCGACAGATAATACTGTGCGACTGGACTGGAACTTAATTGTGTAACGTCGTTCACCAGATAGTTGCGTCACTGGCGCTGGTGTTGGCCCCAACGAAAGCAAACGGGCGGGCCCCCTCAACCCTACGCCTTGCCACAGCCTCCTCATTGCTATAGGGCTGCCATATGCAGGACCTATCTCTACATCTATCTCTAAGGGGCTATCTGTCTTATGCAGGGGTTATCTCTATGCGACCTCCTGCTCCTTCTATAGGGCTGCCAGCTTAAGTCCAAGCTTCCGAGCGAGCAAGGCGTAACATTGATCTATTAATTGTTGACAGAAAGTTTCATACTACCCTACCAATGCACATATCGGTTCATTATTGTTATAGATCCTGTCGATTGTGACTCTGGCTCGCATACCTGCACTGAGGCCAACTACCAAGTAACATTTATGCATGTATTGCTATGATGTTTAATATTTATTTATTTATTGCTACTTAATTTATTATTGAAGTATTATTTACTCTTGCTCAAGTTCCTGCACTGGGACCAACTACCACTCATAACATTCATTCATCTGTTTCTATAATTTTTATTATTGATGTATTATTTACTCTTGCTCAAGTTACTGCACTGGGGCCAAATACCAAGTAACATTGGCTCATTTATTGCCAGTTTTTTATGATTGATGTATTATTTGCTCTTGCTCAAGTACCTGCACAAGGTTGAATACGATGTCTTGGTTGTTGCCAAAACGCGCAGCCCAGTCACCTCCCTGGCTACAGATGTTTTCGATGGTCTTCACGGCATAGTGTTGAGCTATTTCGTCCTCCTGGGGCCTGAGCAGCCTTGCCACGGAGTTGATGGTAGCGCTGTTGATGGACCAGGCATCAGAGGCTTCCTGCACGCTGTGGCCGCCCTGCCCGCCTTGCCCGTCCTGCTGTTGGGTGGCAATGTAGAAAAGAAGTTCGCCCAAGGTGGCCATCACTCGACGGCGCACTCGTTCGTTCTTGTCCTGGTGGAGGGATGGGGGGTGAAGGGGAGACATGGCTGAGTGGGAACTTGTTTCAAAGGGCAGGGAGAGGGGAGGGAGGGAGGGGAGGAGAAGAGACAGAGCAGAGTGGAAACTTATCTCTAAGGGCAAGGGGAGGGGGGAGGGAGGGAGGGGAGTCAGAACCAAATAGGAAGGAGGACACGACAGGGGGTTACACAAACATTCTTCATACACCTCATATGAAATTAACGAAAAATGTAATAAACAATTCTTGATTATTCGAGTTTAGGAAAGTCCCTAAAGCCTAGTAGGCTACCCCTGGACAGCAACATACATACCTTTGATTCCAGGTTGCAGGCACTCAGCCCTGTCTCTCCTCCTCCTCCTCCCCCTCCCTCCCTTCTCCCCTGCCCTTTGAAACAAGTTCCCATTCGGCTCTGTCTCCCCCGCACCCCCCTCCCTCCACCAGGACAAGGCAAAGCAACAAGCAGAATGGACAAGGCAGGTATGCGATTAAGGTGCTTGTACCAGGAAGGCCTGGTTATGTTGTATGCAGGCTTAACCCCTAGGGGTGGCTACAGCCGCTCTTTGCGTTAGATTATTACCTGCTGATTAATCTTGCTTACCGCAATGGGCCCATTTAGTGCTACGCCTGTAGGGTGCCGACTCACCAGCAGACACAGCCTTGTATATAGGGAACGGCAACTAATATTAGTCTTTGGAAAACTAATATTATTACTGTATCACAATAATATTAGTTTTTCAAACAAATTCAAAATTCTGCCCTACACGTCCTCGGGTTGATGCCGAAGCGTCGTGCAAATTCTTATGCACATGCAGGCAGAATTAACCAAGGACTCCAGGCAACGGACATCAAAATCTAACAAACGGAAAGTCATTGAACATGAATAACGTGTGCTACGTGTGTGGCGTCGAGATAAGCACTGGCAAGAGTAGCTGACAGTATACATACAGACACCCCTACCTTACATACACATACATACACAGACACCCCTACCTTACATACACATACATACACAGACACCCCTACCTTACATACACAGACATACACAGACACCCCTACCTTGCATACACATACATACACAGACACCCATACCTTACATACACATACATACACAGACATCCCTTCCTTGCTTACACATACACCCCTACCTTGAAAGCCTCAACTAGGATCTCACCGACACCAGTCTGGGATAGCTCCTCAGTGATCAAGGTTGCATGCCTCACGAGCAACCCCAACACAGAGGCCAGCCAAATACACAGGGTGGGTGAGGGAGACAGAAAACGAAACATAAATACAGACACCCCTACCTTGAGAGCTTCAACTAGGATCTCAACGACACCAGTCTGGGACAGCTTCTCGGTGATAAAGGTGGCCCAAAGAGCAACCCCACACAGAGGCCAGTCAAATACACAGAGTGGTTGAGGGAAACAGAAAAAGAAACATACATACAGACACCCTTACCTTGAGAGCTTCAACTAGGATTTCAACGACGCCAGTCTGGGACAGCTCCTCAGTGATAAAGGTTGCATGCCTCACTAGCAAACCCAACACAGAGGCCAGTCGAATACGTAGAGTGGGTGCGCGTGCGTTCCGCAGCATTCTGATGAACAGGATGGTGAGGGAGGAGTTGATCAGCACGTTTGCTGAGTTGGTCTCAACACACAAGGTCTCGAAGTAGGATAGGACGTTCACCTGTAGGGGAGCAGGGGGTCATGATGAGAGAGGTGGGTGGATGGGATGGGAGGTGGGGGGATGGGATGGTGGGGGTGGAGTTGATCAGCACGGTTGTTGAGCTGGTCTCAATACACAAGGTATAGAAGTAGGAGAGGACGTTCACCTGTAGGGGATAAGGTGTCCATGGTGAGAGAGGTGCGAGGATGGGATGGTGAAGGTGAAGTTGGTCATGGTGGGACAGGTGTGTGGATGGGATGGTGGGGGTGGAGTTGATCAGCACGGTTGCTGAGCTGGTCTCAACACACAAGGTCTAGAAGTAGGAGAGGACGTTCACCTGTAGGGGATAAGGTGCCCATGGTGAGACAGGTGGGTGAATGGTCAAGGTTGAGACAGAGTACTAAGGTGGGCAGCGAGATGGAGATGCGTTGGTGGGTGGATGGGTGGATGGCGAAAGGTGAGGTGAGTGGATGGCGAATGGTGGAGGATGAGGTGAGTGGGTGGATGGCAAATGGTGAGGTGAGTGGATGGCAAAAGGTGGAGGATGAGGTGAGTTGGTGGATGGCGAAAGGTGAAATGGGGTTCATGCCTTCATGGGTGGGTGAACCTAGCGGTCGAGGGCAGGTCCTGGGTGGGGGAGCAAAATGAAAGGGGGGCAGACATATGAATGGTCAATTTGATGGTTGTATTTGTGGTGGCCAGAGCGGCATTGGCAATCAGATGGGTATGCCGAAGGAGTTACAGTCCAACACCAAGGAATAAGCTCGAGACGGGTCATGGTGAACCTAGGGACGTTGGCAGTCAGATAAGTATGCCTAAGGAGGATCAACCACTGTTTCTTTTTGGGACTACTCATGGCAGCTTCCAGTCAGCTCCATCAGCCAACCACTGAGTCAAGCCCCAAGTTTCAGCTGCATTGGAATGACTGTCATATCAGGTTTCAGGCGCTCTAGCAAACCTCTGGTTAGGCCCAAGGACTGGTAAAGGGAGCTGCCTAGAAGCTACTATGTGTAGCCCCCCAAAAGAAAGAGTGTGAACAAAGTTCAACAGAACAGGGAGCTGTCTAGAAGCTACTATGTGTAGCCCCCCAAAAGAAAGAGTGGGAACATAGTCCAACAGAACAGGGAGCTGCCTAGAAGCTACAATGTGTAGCCCCCCAAAAGAAAGAGTGGGAACACAGTCCAACAGAACAGGGAGCTGCACAGAAGCTACTATGTGTAGCCCCCCAACAGGAAGAGTAGGAACACAGTACAACAGAACAGGGAGCTGCACAGAAGCTACTATGTGTAGCCCCCCAAAAGGAAGAGTGGGAACACAGTCCAACAGAACAGGGAGCTGCACAGAAGCTACTATGTGTAGCCCCCCAACAGGAAGAGTGGGAACACAGTCCAACAGAACAGGGAGCTGCACAGAAGCTACTATGTGTAGCCCCCCAACAGGAAGAGTGGGAACACAGTCCAACAGAACAGGGAGCTGCACAGAAGCTACTATGTGTAGCCCCCCAACAGAAAGAGTGGGAACACAGTCCAGCAGCAACGAATAAGTACATGTTAATACATAGGACGCCTTATTACGAGGCCCGAGGTTGAGGGGGGCAGCCCGTTTGCTAGCACGGGGCCCAACCAAACAACAACGAATAAGCCAGATACAGGTCGTCGGTAAGCGGCGGGGTGGGTCGGCAGTCAGGCAGGTACCCGCTCTCAAGCCAGACCTAAGCCACTGGAGCCCAGACCCACCCCAGGCTACTTGCACACAGCATCTACTTGCAACCTGACCCAGCGCAACCAGCCTTCGCAACCAGACCCAGCGCAACTGGACCCAACCTAACCAGCCCTTGCAACCAGACCCAGCCCTTGTAGCCCTCTTCAAACCTGGGAGCCTGAAGAGGGCTGTGCCCCTCTCTCACTCAAGCCACCCACCAAACTCTCACGTCCAACTGACAGCAGCACCCAGCATCTACTTGCACCCAGACCCAGCCCAACCACGGAAGCATAAGCGAGTTGTCACCTTGTCCTTAAGCGGGGCGGCAGACGCAATGGCCCGGTATATGTGGGTCAAGAAAGCTTCCAGATCCTTCTGATCTGCATGCAGCATTTCCTCCAGGGTCATGGCGGTGAAGGGCAGAGCCTTGGCGTCGAATCGTGGCTCGGGGAGCCGCTCTATTCGCCTGTTGGCCACAATAGGCTTGACAGCTGTGTCTGAGAGGTGCCAGATTAGCGCTTCAATGGAGCCTGCACCTTGGTCTGCCCCCGCACCGATGGAGGGTCCAACCACTTCCATGTCATCGTCAAACTCACCTGCTGCATCTGAAGTCAGAGAGAGAGATATAATACAGATTATAATATGATCATGATAGATGGTTGGGGGTGGTGCGAATTGGGGTTGTTGGATTGGGGGTTGGTAGGTTGTTGGGTTGGGGTTGATGGGGGTGGGGGTGGGGGGTGGGGGGGTGGGGGGGGTGGGGGGGTGAAGCGCCTTGTTAGGAGTGTACGATTCGGACTGTTCGGTGTATTGCCGGAGAGGGCAAGCAGCCAAATTGCTGGCTGGAGCCAATGTCACCAAGTTCAAGCATGATTGTAACTGCCCCTATATTTCCAAGATAGTTAGGAGAGGTACTATCGTCCTTGCAAACCATGAAACAAAGTTCATGTACAAATGTAACTGTACTTTTATTTTCACTTTATATAGGAGAGCTAGCATTGTCCGTGCGAAAAATGTCACCAAGTTCAGGTATGATTGTAACTGTACCTTCATTTCCACTAGATGCAGGAGAGATAGTATCGACCTTGCATACCATGAAACAAAGTTCAAGTACGATTGTAACTGTACCTTTATTCCCACTTTATGTAGGAGAGCTAGTATCGTAATTGCAAACTATGTAACCAAGTTCAAGCTGGTTTGTTACTGTACAATGTTTTCGACAAGATGTAGGAGAGGTAGTATCGACCTTGCAACCTTCATTTCGTCCTTTTTATCTTTATTTTGTCCTTTTTATCTTTATTTCGTCCTTTTTACCTTTATTTCCAAGATAGTTAGGAGAGGTGCTATCGTCCTTGCAAACCATGAAACGAAGCTCGTGTACAATTGTAACTGTACTTTTATTTTCACTTTATATAGGAGAGCTCGGGAGAGCTAGTATCGTCCTTGCGAACCATGTAACTTCAAGTTTGAGTTCAACTATGATTGTGACTGCACCTTTATTTCCGCTATTAGGAGAGGTAGTGTCGTCCTTGCGAACAGTTCTTGCTCCTTGAGCTTGGGCCCTTGCAGCAGCAGCCATGGCCCCCCCGGTCATGGACGCCCGCACCACACCACTGCCCATGCCTTCACCCTGGTCTATCATGGACCCATCATCACTTTGTGCTGGAGACTGAGGCTCCTCCTCCTCTGGGATGGCTGCAGATTGGGGTTAGGGGGTGATGGGGGTGTGTGGTGGTGGTGTGTGGTGGTGGTGTGTGTGTGTGTGTGGTGTGGTGTGGTGGGGGGGGGGGGGGGCTGGGTGATGGGGTTGGGTTCAAGGGGTAGGAGAAGATGGAGTATGGGACTCAGGATTGGGTTCGGTTGGGTGGGGTGGGTGGGGGCTAACATCTGTAAAATGAGCTCGAGCATCTCCCTCAGGGTGCTAGGGTTTTGGTGCCAGGGTGCAGACAGGGGTTGAGGTGGATGCCTAAGCTTCTTTTTGGAATGTCAGACACTTGAAGTTGGAGTCAAACTTATGCTACTTGGATTGGATTAGGTTGAGTGTAGAGTTGAGCCGACAAGCCTCACAACCAAACATTAAAACATAATTATTAGCTATTTGCGCGAAGCTCCCCCCCCCCCCCCCCCCCCCCCCCCCCTCGAACCCTACAAATTGTGCACAACTCCAGGGTGGTTGGCCCCAGTGCAAGCAAACGGGCCGCCCCCCTTAACCTCACCCCTTGTAATGAGTCGTGCCATTTATTTATTTGCACGGCTCCCACCGCCTTACTTAAATTCATCGCGCTGCTGAACACAATATGTCAACTTACAATCCGTCCTGATTAATAATTCCCTTCATGTATACAATATGTCAGATCCAGTTTCAACGAATGGATCAATGGTTGATCATTTCGATTGACCTAAGAAGGTGCTAGGTTCGAATCCCTACAGGTGTGCTTTAGTGTTAGCCGTCGCTGTCAACCGCCATGGTAGCTTTGTCCAGGTAAAGTAGCAGCCCGTTCTCTACCTCCTGTAAACCAAGGCAGGGTTCCCTTAATACCACGCCCAACCAGGCGTCTCATTACAATATTTACAATATGCAAACTTACATTCCTCACGCTGCTCTTCAAAATCAAGCTCAGCATCTGCGTTCTCGATTCGGATATCTCCCCCTTGGACACCCGCAGCAGCATAGTCAGAACCGTCGCCCTCCTTGTCCAAGTTGCTAAGCGCAATTCGGGACAGGCGGGTGACGTCGACGCTCTGTCGCAGCGTCTTGGCATGGTCCTGGATGAGGGGCGGAGGGATAGGAAGGAGAGTTGGTTAGAGTTGGTTTGAGTTGGTTAGAGTCGGTTTGAGTTGGTTAGAGTTGGGTTGGAGTTTTTTCTGTTTCAGAAAGGATGTCTTCAGGTAGCTTTCAGGGATTTGGTGCTTTCCAAGGGTGGGGTCCAGGTAGTGATTTGGGGGGTTGGGGGTGGGTGGGTGTCAGGGCGTGTCAAGGTAGCGGAAGTTTGGGCCAAAACAGGGTCCAAGCTGGTGAGCTAGCAAACGCTGTTGGTAGCAGGGGAAAACATGATTTGGTGCACGATGATATAGTGGATGGATGAGCAGAAAGCAGGCCTATGAACTCACAGCACCACTCCATCCAGGGCCCCACGACCCCTTCTACCCCACCTCTCACCCAATCCCAAATCTGCCTGAACTAGCAGCTGCCTCAGCGTGAGAAATCCTAAAATGGTCAGCACTGATGGCAAAACCAGATCCACCCAAGCTAAACTCAGCCTGAACTAGCAGCTACCTTACCGCGCCACTTCGGCCCAGACCCAGAGACGCGCGAACATCGTCAGGTTTGAGCTCGTAGCGCGTGAGGAAGGCTTGAAGTGCCGGCTCCTCAGGCATGTCCATGGGCTGCAGCTGCGCTTGCCAGAACGGGTGAACGACAAGCTCCTGGTGGGGGAGGGGGGGAGGGGTGGGTGTAGGAGTAGGTGTGTTGAGGCTGAGGTATGGGTAGGGGTGTACGGGTGAATGACAAGCTCCTGGAGGGGTGTAGGGTAGAGGTGTAGGGGTGGGTGTAGGGGTAGGGGCGTACAGGCTGGGGTAGGGGTAGGGGTGTATGCGTGAACGACCAGCTTCTGGAGGGGGGTGTATGGGGGCAGGGGTGTTTGGGGGCAGGGGTGTATGGGTGTATGGGTTAGGGTGTAGGAGTAGGGGTGTACTGGCTGGGGTAGGGGTAGGGGTGTATGGGTGAACGACAAGCTCCTGTAGGGGGTGTAGGGGGGGAGTAGGGGGGACCAGTGGGTGTAGGGGTGTACAGGCTGGGGTAGGGGTGTAGGGGTGAACGACCAGCTCCTGGAGGGGTGTAGGGTAGGGGTGTGAGGTGTGGTGGTGTACAGGTTGAAGTAGGGGTAGGGGTGTATGGGTGAACGACCGGCTCCTGGAGGGGGGGAGGGGGGGGATGTATGGGGTAGGGGTGGGTGTTGGGGTAGGGGTGCACAGGCTAGGGTAGGGGTAGAGATGTAGGGGGTGAACGACCAGCTCCTGGAGAAGGGAAGGGAAGGTGTGTATGGGTGGGTGTAGGAGTAGGTGTGTACAGGGTGGGATAGGGGTAGGGGTTTATGGGTGAACGGCAAGCTCCTGTAGGGGTGGGGTAAGGGTGTATGGGGTAGGTGTGTACAGGGTGGGGTAGGGGTGTTTGGGTGACCGACCAGCTCCTGCAGGGGTGTAGGGGGGGGGTGTATGGGGTAGGGGGGGGTGTAGGGGTAGGGGTGTGCAAGCTGTGGTAGGGGTACGGGAGTGCGACAAGCTCCTGGAGGGGGGGGGGGGGGGGGGGGGGGGGGGGGGTATGGGTGTATGGGGTAAGGGTGGGTGTATGGGTAGGGGTGTACGGGTGGGGTAGGGGTGTATAGGTGAACTACCAGCTCCTGGAGAGGGGAGGGGGGGGGAACAAGAATGGGCTTGGTAAGGAGTAGGGGTGACTCCGCCGATCACATAAAACCCTTTGAGTCTAGGGCATGCATAGTGAGACACTCGCTTTGAGACGAAAATCCTCCTTAATGAAAACAAAATGGGTCGATAATGAATGAGTAAAAGTGCAGTTGTTTCACTGTAAGGTACTGTTGCCTGCAATTGGCAGCTTCAGGGTCAAGAGAGTCCTTGCACCAGCCCGGTTTGTTTTCTGACCTCATACGGCCACCCACGCACAGTGATGCAAGTGTGAATCTTATTGACATATTTTACTTCAGACGTCGCATTTGAATGTCCAGATTCTAAGGAAAAAACACTGAACTGACCTACACAAATGATCACTATCCACACCACCACCCCCAACCACGCCGACAAACCACCCCCCCACCACCACAAACACCAACCCACATCCCACCAACCAACCCACTCCACAACACCAGACCGCACATACTATCCACAAGCTCCCCCCCATCCCCCCCACCCCCCCACCCACACACCCACACACACCAACCACACCAACCCACATCCCACCAACCAACACACTTCACAACACCAGACCACACACACTATCCACAAGCCCCCCCCCCCCCCCCCCTCCCCCATACACACACCAACCAACCACACCAACCCACATGCTCAATTTTAGCCCACCATTAGCCCAAAACAGCTGATTACTTTGAATCCATATGATCCATCTTGATGGATCATATCTGGTCACTCACTTTCCATGAAATTCTTGTGGCTGGGTTTTTATCCAGCAAGCGATTCAGAAGGTCTGTGAAGTCAGGACTAATCCCTGGGATGGCCTCCGGCTCGTTGTTCAAGATCTCTAGCACCAGTTGGTTGAAAGATGAATTAAGGAAGGGCGGGCGCCCCATGGCACACTCATACAGCACACAGCCAAGGGACCAAAGGTCGGAGGCGGTGGAGTGTGTGGCTCCTTCTGAGAAGAGCTCCGGGGCCATGTAGCAAGGCGTGCCACGCTTTGCCTGTTGGATTGGATGGGTGGGTGGGTGTGGGGGGGGAGGTGGAGGGGTGGGGGGGGGGGGTGGGGGGGGGGCAGGCAGGGTAGATCTTTTGGTGGGGAAGGGTGGGGGGGTAGGATATATAACACCGACACCACTTGCACACACTGGGGGTAGGCAGAGTAGAGATTGTATTAAGCTTATTTTGATAATTATATTTTGTGTTCAATTGATTATGTTCCTGCCGATGACGGTGAGCAGCCTTACAGGCTAAAGCCATGTAGCAGGGCATTCCACGCTTTGCCTGTTGGATTGGATCAAATGTATTTGATAATAATGCTTTGTTTTAATTCATTGTGTTCCTGCCAAAAGATGGCGAGCAGCCTTAAAGGCTGGAGCCATGTAGCGAGGCGTTCCACGCTTTGCCTGTTTGAGCACACATGCATGGATGCAATTAGCAATACATAAATAAATGGTACACCTAATACCGAGGCATGAGGTTGAGGGGGCCGGCCCATTTGCTTGCCATGGGGCCAACCACCAACATATTCATGGATGCAGTTAGCAATACATACATAAATGGTATGCCTAATAACGAGGCATGAGGTTGAGGGGGCCGGCCCATTTGCTTGCCATGGGGCCAACCACCAACATATTCATGGATGCAGCTAGCAATACACAAATAAATGGTATGCCTAATAACGAGGCATGAGGTTGAGGGGGCTGGCACGTTTGCTGGCAATGGGGACCACCGACACATTCATGGATGCAGTTAGCTTCTAGTCTGTGTTGTGACTGAGCAACATGGAGACAGGGATTGGTGTTAACTAGCGCTGTATTGCAGTGGCTTCTGATGGTGATGGTGGTGATGCTGATGGTGGTGATGCTGGTGATGACGATGCTAGTGATGGTGAAGATGGTGATGAAGATGATGGTGATGATGATGATGATGATGATGATGATGAATACAGCCGTAACAGTGACGGAGATGGTGATGAAGAGGACAGCGTGATGGTGATGGCCATGGTTGGGGTTGTGGCGACGACGACGATGGTGATGGTGAAGATGATAATCATGGATACAGCCACAAAAGTGATGGAGACAGAGATAGTGACAAAGAGGATGACGTGATTGTGATGGCCATGGTTATGGTGACTGCGACGCTGGTGATGCAGAAGATGATAATCATGAATACAGCCGCAACAGTGATGGAGACAGAGATGGTGATGAAGATGATGATGTGATTGTGATGGCCATGGTTATGGTCACGACGACGCTGGTGATGAAGATGATGATGTGATTGTGATGGCCATGGTTACGGTCACGACGACGCTGGTGATGGTGAAGTTGATAATCATGAATACAGCCGCAACAGTGATGGAGACAGAGATGGTGGTGACGATGTGATGGTGATGGCCATGGTTATGATGGCGACAAAGATGCTGGGTAAGTCCTACTCACTGGAGCCAGGGCTTGGAAGGGGGTCTTGTTGATATCAGAGAATCTACGGGACAGTCCAAATCCGCCGAGCTTCAAGCGACCATTCTCATCCAGAAGTATATTGGATGGTTTCAGATCACCATCTACAATGACCCACACTTTCAAATGGGGCTTTCCTGCATTTAAAAACCCACTCTGGACCCCTACTCACCGGAGACAGGGCTTGGAAGGGGGTCTTGTTGATATCAGACAATCTACGGGACAGTCCAAATCCACCAAGCTTCAGGCGACCATTCTCATCCAGAAGTACATTGGACGGTTTCAGATCACAGTAGATGATGGAGTTAAAGTGAAGGTATTGCAGTGCAACCACCAGATCACGTCCAAAGTCATGAACAGAACTTTCTGGAAGCTTCACATCCTGCCGCATCAAGGACACGAGATCTCCGCCCACACAGTACTCCAGGATGAGCCACAGATGGTTGGTGGTCTCGTACCTGCAGCCGGGGACGTGCATGAGTAACTAATACTGCGGGCGCGTTTGGAGTCCGATAGGGCACCAGAAAAACATGAAATCATCGTCATTATCATCACCAATGTCATGGGTGCAACATGTAGAGGAGGGCAGCAAGAAGAGCAGCTCCAGAGTCTTAGCAGCAAGACATGTATTTTTCTATCATGACATGAACCAAGTGGTATTTCAGCACACGTCCAGCACACCTCAGCTTGGGGACTATTCAACAATTAACCGGTATTTGTGTTTACAAGTGCTCCTAGTCTTAGCCGTAGCCACCTACTAACACCTGCAACCACTGACCAACAGACTCGCAGACTCAAACAGACCAACACACATCGACCAACAACTGCGGACTACAACAAAATACTCAACACTTTTCCACAAGGTGGGCACGTCTGCCGCATCTCTAGGGCTTCCGGAACTCGAGAGCACAACACACATAGGCAGTAGGAGATGTTGACAACACAAACCAACACAGACCAACACGCAGACCAACACCTGCAGACACACAGACCAACACACAAACTAACACTTATAGACACATAGACTAACACATAGACCAACACCTTCAAAATATCCACACTCAAGAGGGAACGTCTGCTGCAGCTCTGGGGATCCCAGAACTCAAGAGCACAACACACATAAGCAGTAGGAGATATTGACAACATGGACCAACACAGACCAACACACACAGACCAACACCTCCAGACTTCAAAATATCCGCACTAAAGAGGGAACGTCTGCTGCAGCTCTGGGGATCCCAGAACTCACAACACACAAACAGGCTGAAAGAGATATTGACAAGGCAGGATTTCCTCACCAGGCATAGAACTTCAGGATGTTCTTGTGGTCCAAGGCATGCATGGTGCGGACCTAGAACACAGAACAGTGGTATGTCAGCATCGTTCAAGCTGTATGCATTTCTGTGAGGAGCAAGAAATTGGAGAGGGAGCGGGAGAGGGAGGGAGAGGGAGGGAGAGGCTAGTGCGAAAACTGGTTGCGTGCGTCTGCAATCAGCTGATGTTGTGCAACTGAGCTTCCCAGACGCTCAGGACAACGAATAGAATCCATTCAAATAAAAATAAGATGGGTAAAATGTAATAGTTATGCAGCTGACATGTAAGAGATGTCTGCATGGGTCAGATGGGTGAAGTGAAGAGAAGGAGATGGATACGTGATTCACTGAGGGCGAAGAGCAGCTGATATGAGCAGCATGCCATGTTTCTGGTCAGCTGTGGGCCTGGTAAGATATGTGCAGCTGCAGCAGGTAGGCTAGTAAATGACAGCCTATAGCACAAGGCTCCAGCTGATCTACAGAAGGGCACCCCTGAAATCCCATGCAGGTACACACCTCTTGCAAGACTCTCTGTTTCTGCGTCTTGTCAACACTCTTGATGGCGAAATATTGAATCCCCTTCTTCTTTCTCCCCTTGTACACGGTGGAGTTTCGGGACCTGCCCAGCTTGTCATATATGTGATACTGCGAGGCAAAGGCAGTTGTAACGCTTCCATGCTTTCAGAAGGCCGTGTGTCGACAGATCTGCATACCTGGTTCATTTTCGCGTTTTCTTGTCTCCAATGGCAGTTAAGCTTGTAATCACGCTCAAGTCAGCATGAGCAAGGACTCGATTTGAATGCGAAAACTATTAATTTGACCCGAGTTATTTCAGAGACGCAGAGCAGAAGCAGGAACGGTAGAATATCTGCATTGATGCGATAAGCAAGCTTGGCGCTGTTCCTCCGCTTGGGGATCGACCGCGGAAGATCAAATTGCGACCACGAATATCAACTGCTGGCGCCCATAGACGCTTCTACGCTACCAATGAGCGAGAGGTACTCCTAACTCGCGACCTGTGCCTGTCTCGGCCACTTCATTTTGCAATACAGCACCATGTACTGCTTACTTGTGACGTACTTCCACTAACATTGATCTCCATCCCTCCGCAGATGTGACTGTTTATAATTTCTTGTATCACACGCCCCATTTGCGTGCTCTCACCCCCTTAGTCGCGATATTATTGCTCTCCTCGCCCCTTGGTCCACTCCAAGCATGCAACACACTTAAGAGGTGGACCATCTGTGTGCTTGCTTCATTCCGTAGCCTTGGGCCACCTTTGTCACCTCGTTCTTCCTTATAAACGCACATAAGCCATGAACGCTTTTCAAGTGAAGGGAAAAAACCCTTCCCTGCGCCCCAAGCTTCAGACCAAGAAATTCGCACCATCGGCGCCTGTGTTGACTCGCCATGTGCGACTAGTGGTCGTGACCTGTGTCTCAGCAGCAGCGACCCAGACCAGCAAGCCGGCTCAACAGGTGCCCACCCCGTTCTCTGACCAACCTACTACAAACCCAGGCACTCATAGATCAAGCTGTAATATGTGCTGTACCTTGTTTGAGCTGCATGCTTGCTTCCTCTCTTGGCCCATTGACTTTAGTGACTTTATTTGCTCCACCCACTATCAGTGTGTCAGCAAGACAGGAGAATGCTGGATTGTTTTGGAGGTGGTGCTGCTGTGAGCTGGCGCACTCGCTCCTTCGGGCAGAGGGGGATAGAGTTCATCCTACGTCTTGAACTTCTACCATGTATGAGTCTGATGAGGCACATATACTTTCTTTGTAACTCATTATATTGTTGCGTAAAGATGAGATGGATCTATTTTCCAGCTTCTCAATTCTTCCCTTGAACTTGCCTAATAATCCCTAACGAACCACTCCAGACACTTGAGAGCACACTGTCCTACTGTACCATGCAGTACCAGCCTGCAAGTGCAGCCTGCAGTGTGGTGCCATACCTCCATGCCCTGTATCACATCTCCAGACACCGTGTCATACGGGACATTGTGGTGTGGTGTACTATACGACATATGCCACAAACTGGATAGTCTATAATAACCTTGATTGTTTGAGTATGGGCAAGACCACTGTTTAATTTGGGGGGCTACACCTGGCAGCTTCCAGCCAGCCCCATTATCCAGCCACTGGATCAAGCCCGGAGCTTACAGCATAATTGGAAAGCCTGTCATGTCAGCTTTCAGACACACTAGCTAGCTTGAGGTTTGGCTCAAGGATTGGGGAAAGGAGCTGACTGGAAGCTGATACACGTAGCCCAAAAACAAAACGGTGGGCAAGTCTTTTTAGCCTGATTGGCTACCCCCAAGACTGTACCGCACACCCAGATAAAATACTCCTGAATCATGCGAGATGCACTTATGTTGTGTGCCACACGTCCATGCACACAACATCCATGTGCGCTGTAGTTCCTCCGAGCCCTAGTCCTGCAAACAACAGAGCCACCACCACCATCCCCACCACCCACCCACACCAAACGACAAAGAATGGCCCACCATTCGACGGAGTGCCCTCCAGTTCAACAGCAATCATCTGGAACCTATGATGCAACTCCAAATCCCGCAACCTACCTAACTCACATATTCGCTACTAGCATTACGGCATGAATGCACGTAACATTTCAGTATTCATGCTACCTCAGGGTTGTAAGCCACTTCACCCATTATTACGGCTTTGCCACCGAGCAAGTCATGCAAGGGCAGTCTGCCGCACCATCGGCAACAACTTTACCATTTGGTATCTGTTTCACCTGTTAGTGGCGAAAAACTTGCTTATCAAAACGTCTTAAACAGATTTAACTTGTGCCTTAACATGTGTTAATAAGTACAATTATTGTAGGGGGAGGCAGGGGCGTCATGGCTGGCTAAGAACCCTGCCTTAGCTAGGAAACTCATCTCTCTGAAGCGTCCTGAGGAAGCAGCCCATGGCAAGTCGTTACAATTTCCATGTTTTGTATTGCAGGAGGAGGCAGAGGGATCATGGCTGGCTAAGAACCCTGCCTTAGCTAGGAAGCTCATCTCTCTGAAGCACGCTGACGAAGCAGCCGAGCTTATGGTGGATGGTGAGGAGGGGTGTAACCTAAATGATGGGCCATGTGTGTCGGAAGAGGACAGCCTGGCACTCATGAACGCGGCCTTAGACAAGGGGAACATCCAGCTAGCTCTGTCCATCCACGAAGCGATGTGCCGTTCCAATCGGTACCGTGGCGGGGGGGGGCGTACTTCTCTAGATGCAAGTACGCTTGCATGGCCTCCAGCAAACATACGCATGACAGCTGGCTTAGCCCTAGGTCTGTGCCGCCAGCTGGCTATCACCGAGGCCATGCAAGTGGTGAGAGACATCAAGGAGCAAGGCCTTCCCAGCAATGACCAAATAGACTTTGGGGTGGTGGTTTCTTCCCCCCTGGCGCCCGACAGCACCCTGTCAGTCATCCAACCAAGGGAGGGGAGCAAGCTTGTGTGTGATGCGTTTTCCAAATACGAGTACGAGCTGTTCTCAGGGCTTGTGACAACATGCTCTTCCGAGGCCTCGGCCCCTTCTAGTAGCATGCTGTTCTCGTTCGCCAGCAAGGTGGGCCTGGACTGGTTGGTGGGCGGGGCCCCTGTAGGTGCAGTGCACAGCCTCACTCTGCAATCTCCAGATGGTCAGTCGCGCACCTTCCGGGTCGCCACCAGCGACGGGAACGTGCCAGGTCAGAAAGGCGACAGGCTCACCATGGTGTGCGCGCCCTTCAAGAACAGTGCCAAAGGCCAGCGTGGGCTGCTATCAGCCAGCCCCCCTGATACCAAGCCTGGCCAAGCCATGACCTCCACTAACCACAAGACGGGCGCTGTGATCCCTCTATTGCCCCCACCTGCCCCCGGCTCCCAGGCTGGCATCCCCAACTGGGTACTGCCAGCCGTAGTGCTCTTCGCAGGGGGGGATGCCGCATCATCCTTGCTTGACCCCTCACTACCGCTGATGATCGCAGGTAGCGTACTTACTTATTATTATTTACACCACTGATGATCGCAGGTAGCGTACTTACTTATTATTATTTACGCCACTGGTGATCGCTGGTAGCGTACTTACTTATTATTATTTACGCCACTGATGATCGCAGGTAGTGAACTTACTTATTATTATTTACGCCACTGATGATCGCAGGTAGCGTACTTACTTATTATTATTTACGCCACTGATGATCGCAGGTAGCGTACTTACTTATTATTATTTACGCCACTGATGATCGCAGGTAGCGTACCTACTTGTTATTATTTACGCCACTGATGATCGCAGGTACGTACTTGCTTGATATTATTTGAGATTCTTATATTTGTTATTTATTTACTTATTATTATTATTATTATTATTATTATCATTTTTAAATGATTTATCTCCATAGGTGCCTAAGTCCAAAAACGCCCTAACTTGGAACAAGATTGTGGTACAGAGCCGTACAGGCCCCAAATGCTCGGAATCGAATTCTGTCAGGCCCACCTTTCGCGCAATTGTGTCAGCTACGCGCACATGTATTTCCGGTCCGCATTCGCATGCGGTCGCGAGCAGCCTTGTACGGAAGGCCGGTGGCAGTACATCAGATGTGCGATAAAGTGTGGTACAAATCCAGATCGCGCCAGACACGAGGCCGCGCGAGCTATTCCGAATCATGTTACCGCGGGACGAAAGGCTTATCAAACCCCTACCACAAGGTCCGAGGCTGCGCTTCAGCCTTGGCCTCGATATTTACTGAGTACAATTCAAAAATTCACCTGATCACCTCCCAATCCCACCTCCCAACTTGAGATTTCACCCCCCTTTCCCAAATCAAAAACTAACTTCAGGTGTGGATGTTTGAAACGAAGTTGAAAACTAAGTTATTTTTTGAATATATTTTGAAAATAAATTTGGATTTTGAAATTTCAAATTTCAAAAAAAAAAAGTTAGTCTTCGAGCTACGAAGCAAAGCTAAGACCCAAAATGAAACAATTCAGCTTGCGCAGCGTTGTACCACACTTAGGGCACCCACAATATGTAAATAATCAGTATTTTGGGGGTCCATATTCACCCGTACTGCCCATGTACTGCCATCCAAAACCTGATGTAACAATTTCTTATGAGGAAAGATGTGCACAATAGGGCTACCTACTTCTATTTTACGAAAACTTGTTTTTGATAGGGATAGGCTCCGTTCCACTTATACGTAAAATCCGTACCGACTTGGGAGCCCCATAGTGAAAAAAATCACATGTTTTGCTTTGCCTGCTTCCCACAACCTCAGGGAACCCAACTCTGAGTATTTATATGTTGAACTGATGTGGTTAGGTAACTTATTAGCAAAAAAAGTTTTCTTTGGACTCGAGGTAATAGGTGAAAACCATCCGTACCACTCAGGGTCGGACTTAGGCACTGATGGAGATACCCAGCTTTACCAAGTGTTTACATGTATGATCAATCTAGTTTTTTACATTTCCAAAAGCCGCCTTTAACCTACCTGCCTTCACGTATTGAATTCGACAAAATAGGGGAATTCACGGTGTAATGCATAACAGTCTCCAAACTGATGATCGCAGGTGGCATGGCCTTCTCAGTTGGCTCAGCTGTCACCGGCGCACGGGTGTTAGTGCCCAAACTGAAGCAGCTACCAGACAAGGCAGTTTCTCTGGAGTACAGCCGGCAGAAGTTGTTGACTGACTACAGGTAGGTACTAGAAGCTGGTCAGTACTTAGCTGGTCAGCACTTCTTTTCCTAAGCAACCTTAACAACCTAAACAACGTAAAGCTAAACTACCTAAGCCTAAACTACTTAAGCCTAACCTACCTAAACCCTAGTGTTCCTGCGCGTGGAAGTAACTCCCACCTCAGGTAGGGGGGGAGCTGTTCAGTACTTAGCCATGACTGGGATTACTCCTTTTCCTAAACCACCTCAACCTAAAACACATTAACCCTAAAACACTTGAGTCATAAAACAACTAAACCGTAAAACACTTAAACCCTAAACACCTAAACCCTGAAACACCTAAACACTTAAACCCAAGTGCTGACCAGCTGCCCCTCACACTGACTACAGCAAGCTGGCTACCCGGGTGGACAATGTGGTGACTGAGAGTGAGGAGGATGTCCGTGTGCTGGCTCAGCTGTGGCAGCTGCAGCAAAAGATGGAGTCTGTGAACAGCTCACAATCTGGTTCCTACGAGGCGCGCATTGACCGGGTGGCAGCTGCAAGAGAGAACATTGAAAACAGGTACTTCGTCTTGGTTTTGATTTGGGGTTGGGTTCGAGTTGGTTGACTGAGAGGGGGGAGGATGTCCGTGTGCTACCTCAGCTGACAAAAGATGTTGTCTTTCTCACAGTCTGGTTCCTACGAGGCACGCATTGGACGCGTGGCAGCTGCAAGGGAGAACATTGCAAATAGGTACTTTGTTTTAGGTTGGATTTGGGGGCGGGTTGGCGATGGGTGAGTGAGAGTGGGGGAAATGTCTGTGTGCTAGCTCAGCTTTGGCAGCTTCAACAGAAGATGGAGTCTGTGAACGGCTCACAATCTGGATCATACGAGGCGCGCATTGACCGGGTGGCAGCTGCAGGAGAAAACATTGAAAACAGGTACTTGGGTTTGGGTTTGGTGACTGAGTGGAGGGAGGATGTCTGTGTGCTAGCTCAGCAGACAAAACATGTTGTCTGTCTCTCAGTCTGGTTCCTACGAGGCGCGCATCGAACGTGTGGAAGCTGCAAGGGAGAATATTAAAAGCAGATGCTTTGTCTTGGGGTTGGATTGGGTTTGGGACATTAAAAACGTTACTTTTCTTGGGGTTGATTTGGGGTTGGAACATTCAAAACAGGCTACTTCTTGGTGTTGGGTTGGGGTTGGGGTTGGGGCTGAAATATTGAAAACAGGTACTTCTTCTTGGGGTTGGGTTGGGGTTGGAACATTTCCCAAGCTAATGCCAGATGATGTTTATATAATTTTTGTTGCTCAATTAACAGTCTGAGCTCATTTTTTATTAAGTATAGTTTTAAGTAAAGAAGGTACAAATAACTAAGATGTTATTTCTTTTGGAATTCCACTTCATGACGTTGTAAACTTGGACCTGCAACAATAAAAACAGGTTCTCCTATTCTTGCAGGAGTTACAAGAGTGAGGATGCTTAAATGGATGATTCAAATGGCTTTGGGCAGTAGCCACAATTGTAAACTATATTATATCAGCAAACAATTCAACAAGAGATTACATCCTATCATTATACTCTTCAAAAATATATTATATTATATAAATACAGATTAATAGAACAATCAATTCAACAAAATATTAAATATCATTATTATACCCTTCAGAAAGAGATGATATTAGTTTATTAAGACAAACACTCCTAATGTGGTTATCTCACCTGTGATACACTCCCACAACTTCCCAGGTTAAAATGTTATTATAAAACAACTATCTCGGTATTATGCTCAGTATTATAAAACATATATCTCAGTATTATGCTCAGTACTGTAAAACAAATATATCAGTATAATAAAACAAATATATTAGAGATAGTTCATAATCTTTAAAATACAATCTAAATAATTGACTTAAAAAAACATGTGTAAAAAAACATGTGTAAAAAAACATGTGTAAAAAAACATACTCAACTTCCCAGGATGTCAAGTCGGCTGGAACTGGTGGACGGGTATTGCCGCGTGATGAAGATGATTGAGATCGACATTGACTTTACAAATGAATATAAAAGTGATTAACTTGTATACGAACATGCACAACCTCCCAGGATGTCAAGTCGGCTGGAATTGCTAGACGGGTATTGCCGCGTGATGAAGATGATTGAGATCGAGGTTGAGATCGACATCGAGGTGCCTGCTGCCGAGATGGAGGGCATTGAGCAGCAGTTGAATCGGTTGCAAGAGCTTGAGTTGCTACAAGAGGATTGGAAGTACCAGGCTGAAGCTAGGGACGAGGTGAGCAAATAGACGGGCTAGTGTGATTCGTGACGGCGTGCTGAGGGCTGTTAACTTGGTGTTGCTACAAGAGGATCGGAAGTACCAGGCTGAAGCTAGGGACGAGGTAAGGAAATAGAAGGGCTAGTGTGATTCATGACGGCATGCTGAGGGCTGTTACCTTGGTGTTACTACAAGAGGATTGGAAGTACCGTACCAAGCTGAAGCTAGGGATGAGGTAAGGGAATAGATAAATATATAGTACGCCTAATTATGGGTGGGTGGTAGTACACACACAGCAATAGCCAGACTTATGAGTCGCCATGCATGACGACGGAATGGCGACGCGTCGTCAAGAAAAATAGTGATGTGCCTCTCTCCCACCACCAAAACCCGTATCCATTCATCCCCCCACACACTCACACACTCCTGCAAGGATATATGCACAAACACACAGAGTCGTGAATATGCACGCCAACCTATCAACCTCATCCGCCGTTGTGATCTTCCACCCCCTCCACGGCTGCTGCTGCGCGGAGCCCCTGGGGTTTGGGGGACAGCGCGTAGCAATGGGTTACCACGGAGTCACTCAATTTGCCCCCCCCCCCCCCCCCCGCCCTGCCATTGTGAGCTTCCATCCCCTCCACGACTGCTGCTGCTGCTGTCAAGGTAATTTTACTCTTAGTCGCACAAATTACTTGTAATAAAGGGTTCTGCCCCAAAGGGACGCTTGCTCTAGACCGAAGGACTTAGTCGATGTGATACTTGCTGACTGAGTCCTCCTTCTTTGACTTGGCATTGTGAGCTTCCATCCCCTCCACAATTGCTGCTTCCGCTGCCGCTGCTGCTGTCATTTCACACCTAGTCGCCCCAATTAGTTTTCTTGTGATAAAGGGTTTTGCCTGAAAGGGTGGGTCTTTGTACGCTAGCACTAGACTCTGGGTTTTCTATTTTTCAAAACATTAAAGTAAATCCAGGTAAAACATGAAAAACAAATGCTGGTTGAATGACTGCTGCTGTCAGTGTCATTTCACTCATGTCGGGTCGGGTGTTCAAATCCCCCCAAGTACACTTTGGAAAAAGTTCATCTCCTTACATCTCACGGTCACCCACCTCCACCCCCACTGGTAAAATAACCACGACAAGTAGACCCTTGTTTTGGCCTACAAATAACGTCCACGACTGCTGCTTCTGCTGTCAATGTCATTTCACTCATAGCCGCACCAATTACTTTTTGTAATAAAGGGTTTTGCCTCCAAGGGTGGGTCTCCGTGCTGCTGCTGCTGTCAGTGTCATTTCCCTCATTTTTTAGGGTGGGCTGCGCTCAACTGTTGTTCAGGTTAAATCATGGCATGCATTTTTGGTATCAAGAGCACGTTTAATTATTAAAAGTCGCACCTACCTGCACCAATAACTTATCTTGTAATAGAGGGTTTTGCCTCAAAGGGTGGGTCTCCGTACGCTAGCGCTAGACTCTTGGTTTTCTATTTTTCGGAAAATTGAATAAATCATAAAAATCAATTCACAATTTCAATTGTTGGTTTAATGATTAAAACCAAACAAATTGGACAACAAGGACTTAGTCAATGTGATACTTTCTAACTGAGTCCTCCTTCTTTGACTTGACACAGGTTGAGAAGTTGCTGAAGGTGGCATGAGTTGCACCAGAGATTTTCTCTTCGGCTACGCGCAGTAGCTTTTAGGCAGCTCCTTGAGCCAGCCACTGAGATCCACCAAAAGATATCATCAGTTCTGGCAAGCAGATTGTGGCAGCTTCAGGGCGCCAGAGGTTGCTTTCGTTTTCGCTGGATAGCCAGTTAAAGGAGCTGCATAGAAAAGCTGTAAAAGGAACCAAGGAAAAGTTACGAAGTGCGCCTAAGAAGACATATATGAGGTGGAGTGAAGGGAGGTGGGCCTTCGAAGATATTGGAGAGGCGAATTCAAGCAAAGTAGCACCATAATACCATAGGCCCAGAATGAGACCAGCATAGGGCCAGAATGGGATCTGGGCTTCAGAAACTGTATGAGTGGTTGAGTAAAGTGAGGTAGCACCATACTAGCATAGCACCAGAATGAAACCAGCATAGCGCCAGAATAGGACCAGCATATCACCAGAATTGGACCTGGGCCTCAGAAACTGTTTGAGAGGTTGAGAAAAGCCAAGTAGCATCATACTAGCATAGCACCAGAATGAAACCAGCATAGCGCCAGAATAGGACCAGCATATCACCAGAATTGGACCTGGGCCTCAGAAACTGTTTGAGAGGTTGAGAAAAGCCAAGTAGCACCATAATAGCATAGCACCAGAATGAAACCAGCATAGCGCCAGAATAGGACCAGCATATCACCAGAATGGGACCTGGGCCTCAGAAACTGTTAGAGAGGTTGAGTAATCGAGGTAGCACCATAATTGCGCCATAATTGCACCATAACAGCATATCATCAGAAAGAAACCAGCATAGCGCCAGAATAGGGCCAGCATATCACCAGAATGGGACCTGGGCCTCAGAAATGTATGATTGGTTGAGTAAAGCAAAGTAGCACCATAATAGCATAGCACCAGAATGAAACCAGCATATCACCAGAATGGGACATGGGCCTCAGAAACCATAAGAGAGGTTGAGTAAATTGAGGTAGCACCATACCAGCGTAGCACCAGATTAGGACCAGCATATCACCAGAATGGGACCTGGGCCTCAGAAACTGTTAGAGAGGTTGAGAAAAGCGAGGTAGCACCATAATTATACCATAACAGCATATCATCAGAATGAAACCAGCATAGCGCCAGAATAGGACCAGCATATCACCAGAATGGGACCTGGGCCTCAGAAACTGTTAGAGAGGTTGAGAAAAGGGAGGTAGCACCATACTAGCATAGCACCAGAAAAAAACCAGCATATCTCCGGAATGGGACCTGGGCCTCAGAAAACGTATGAGAGGTTGATGAAATCGAGTTGGGCCTCAGTTCTTTATATTATGGCAGGACTTCTGGTGATGATAACGCCTGGTGGGGCGTGTTTTACGGGAGCCTGTCGTACGCGGGCAGAGAATGTTCTTCCACCTCAACTGGACAAGGTACCATCGCGGTTGAGGTGGTAGACTGCTCAGGGCGTAGTGGGAATCAAACCCCCGACCCTGCTTCGTTTTAGCGGTTTGGCGTACCACTAGACCAATGGATTCACTGAAACGGGCTAGGACCTCTGGTGAAGATGTATGAGGTGAGGTAAAGAAGGCATGAAGTGCACCCAGGAAGAGATGCCAGTGCAGTGAAGAACGGCCAGCCACGTAGACTTAATGATGGTGATGATGATGATATTTTCCTGGTGCCCTACTGGACTCCATATGTGCTCGCCGCTTGACAGAGTCAATGGGAACTTATGAACATCAATATTCATTTTGTGGCGGTGCCGCAGGGGATGTGTGAACGTAGTCCTGTCAATTTTGCTAGTGGGTTTGTGGTTGCATGTGTTTGTGCTAGCAGTATCCTCCTATGACATGGTCACTCCACTGTTTCTTCTTGGGGCTACAAGTAGGGATCGGCAATATGATATCATATCATCATATGATATCATATGATGCCGGCAGTCTAACTTAGGCAGGTAACTTTGGCCTGTGGCACCATATCATATGATATTAAATCATGTGATTTGTGTATGATATCATATGATACCATACTCGTCTTTGGTCAACATCATATGATTTGCCGTTCCCTATCTACAAGTGGTAGCTTCCAGCCAGCTATCCCCATTAGCCAGCCACTAGGTCAAGCCCAAAGCTCTCAGCTGCTTAGGAAACAGTGGCTCGCTCTGATGAGGCGTGATTGGAAAGGGATTTTTTTCGTTCGCCAGACACTTGGTAGGCACAGGGGTTGTATAATTTTATTAAGTAGGCGGGGCGGACATGAGCACACAATTTTCTGGGCAACTTTGCTCTTAGCCATTAGTTGTATAGAATGGACACGCCATAGGCAGAGACACGGTAGAATTTTCCAGAACTTACTTTTTGGCTTGCACTTCAACTGATTGCCGCTTGGCTGCCCTCCGACCTCTCGAACTTCATCTAGGCAGATTGTACTTCATGCCTACGCACCTGTGATTGGATTTGTATTGAGTACTGTAAATGGCCTATCAGCCTTCAGGCTACTCACCGTCTGCAGGCGGAGTAAACATGGGTCGATCATACATGACTACACCACACTCACCCACACCTACACTCACCCACACACACACACATAAACTCACCCACACCCATACTCCTAAGTACATGCAGCACATGTGGTTGGTCTAGGCGCCTGAATTTGCATTGTTACATAATTCTTCAGCCAACTCTGGGCTGCTCACCGTCTGCCAATTCCAAGTCCCTCTGTGCGATACCCACGGAAACCAGGGGGGAGCAATAAGCATAGGTGCCTGCCCAGTCAGATGCCAGGGAACAGGACTGCTAGTGCAGCTCAGGTTACTACATTTGGCATTTTGACACTACCATAGCACCGCAAAAAAAAACGAGGTACGAAATGTAGCACTTGTGCTAATTGAGCTTGAAGTTTTCTTGTGCTACACTTAGCACCTTAAAGTAGCCTGGTCCCTATTTTTCTTGGGTGCACAGTACAGCAACCTTATTGGGCCAATTTGGTATGTTAGGAGAAGAAAAAGTTTTGTTACAAGGTTCAATACGCCAGCAACCTGTCTGTAACCTTTTTACCTTGGTGTATCTTGAGTAGGTTTGATAAATTGAAAGTGCATGACCGTCTCGCCCTTCTGGCAAGTAGAAACAAGGCCCGGGACAACTGAATGTCACACCAGGCCCTGAGGGTCAGGGGAGTGCACCGTTGCAGGATACAACTTGGCGATTGCATGCACAGAAACAATGACAAGGATCCCCTCATCCCCTAAAAAACAAAAAAAGAGAAGGCCTTGGCAAGCAGATCATTTCTCCAAGTGGAATAAATGCAAGTTCTGGGTGGCGGCGGGTTAAGCAATGCAATAAGATGCTTAAGACGAAAGAATGAAGCTCGCCCTAAGGGATGACACACAAGTCGTTCAGTGCTCCAGGAATCGAGACACACCTTGTCATCGACAGGCCACTTTTTCTCTTGTCTCAAGACAAGCCTGCTCCACAACCACTCCACAACCTCCGGGAGGGTTTTTCCAACAAATCTTCAGAAAAGGAAAGGCGTTGTAGCAGCAAGCAAGTATGTGCTCGAGTCGGTTTAGGGGCGAATGTCGATCCCTTATACCGTTGCAGATTTTTATCCAGGAAGCTGCTGCCGTTGCCGCCAATCAAAGCAATCAAGTGTTGAAAATGACAGTTGATATAGCCATCAATCAAGTGTCGAATTGTGAGGTAAGCCATCAGATCCGGGTGAAATGGATCGCTATAAAAAGGGAAGCTTGGACCAGATCATCAGAGTCTATCCGCCCATCTTGAGTCTGGTGGGATATCCTCAGTAGACTGCTGCAGTGCTGCCTGTGTACTGATCAGCCTCGCTCTCGGCTGTTGCCTTGCTACCTCCACTATATACCGGTAGCACAGTACGGTACCTTCCTCTTCTTCTTACGCTTACTCGTTGAAATACAATGGCAAAATCTTCGATGATCCTGACGCTGCTGGCTTTGTTATTGAGTTCCTTCGCCGCTGGAGATGCTGGCGACAAGGGTGAGTACTATGGGACGAGTGAGTGCGATGGTGCTGTGGAACAAAGACAATCCAGTGCAAGATACGATAGCAACGTGAAAAATAATAATGATGTGCCGATGTTATGATATGATAGATAGCACAAGATCGCCACAAAATCATGCACGCAAGAAAGGTCCACCCCGAATAGAGATCGAGTTGATTTAGCATTGGGTATGTTTGCAAGAGTACATACGGTAAATACACATACATTTAGCAGTAATGATAATGTCTGGTGGGGTGTGGTATTAAGGGAACCCGTCGTACGCGGGCAGAGTCTACCACCTTGACTGGACACATTTAGCAGTATTTATGCCACCCATGTATACCCGGGCCCCAGAGGGCGAGCATCCTGAAGGCTGATTGGCCATGGACGGTAATGAACGAATAAACAAATAAATAAATAAACGAATGAATACATAATTAATTATATAAATAAATGAATAGCACGCCTTATTACGAGGCGTGGGTATGTACGGCAATCAAAACAAAAATATTTTAGTTCAGTCCAGATCAGCCTGTTCTGCTGAATGATGTCACTGCAGATAGATAATAAAGTGGGTGATAAAACAGTTATGATGAGAAGCTACATGACTAAATATCACCATCATTCACGACATTGTCATAGACAGGCCATTCTTGACCCAAGCCAAGCCCACTCCACAACATCCAGGGGGGTCCTCCATTCTCCCAACCATGATCCAATCCACAATCATGCTTACCATTTGTTGGGAACCAGATCGCCCAGTGTTTTTTTCAATTAGATCCTCCTAAAATTTAAGAGTTGGTCTTTATTGGGCAAGTCCCTTTAGCAAAAGGGGCTACCCCTGGACTGTCACATATAGACAGACGGACAGGCCATTGTCGACCTTTGACGAGGCCGCTCCACAGCAACTGGGGGTGTCCTCCATTCTTCCGACCATTCTCCGATTAACAATCACAGATTCCCAGGGTACAGGCAAGAAAAAAACAAGCAAAGTTGATATTCTAGATGACTGAACATATTTTAAACATCGTCCACAACTTGCTTACTGCTGGACACCGCTCACTCCTGCAATCCGCTACTGCACAATCTGTAGCAGTGGCCGATGGACCCGGCTCTGATGCTAGAGCCTCCTCGGATGCCCTGGCTGTGGGGTCAGGCTCTCGGGCCGACTCCTACTCAGAGGCGCTGGCAGCAGGCCGTGGATCCACAGCTGTGTCTGAGGTGGGTTGTGTGTATGGTATACATGGATGAGTAATGTATGTACGCATGTAACAGCCCAGGGGGTAGTTAATTCGGTTAAGGTGCCTTCCCCATCCTCAAAAGATACACAGTACTGCACACTATTGAAATAAGTGAGAAAGCAACCACTCCTGTTGTCAAGTGATTGCTTTAGTCTTATGTAGACTTTAAGTGATTACTTTAGTCTTAAGTAGACTTGAACATGTAATGTAATGTAATGTAATGTAATGTAATGTAATGTAATGTAATGTAATGTAATGTAATGTAATGTAATGTAATGTAATGTAATGTAATGTAATGTAATGTAATGTAATGTAATGTAAAAATGTAGAGTTAGACTGCATACAAGGGAGATTATAGCTACAGATTGATGTTATAAATTATAGCATTTGATAACTAGATGCCGCAGTAGCGGACTTAATACAGAAGCCGGTGGCAGTACAGTAGTACTGCACGGCGGTACACGTGATCAGATCAGACACAGGCACAGTACAGAGCAAGGCAGGAACTAGACACTAGCTGCTCTAAGCCACTCAGTAGCCGGTATACAATCCGGTCAACAACAATTAATACTCTGCCAAATATAAATACGACTGAAACACACAAAAGATTATAAAACCCAATCACTTATACTGTCCACTGCTTACAGAGTCAGGCGGCTGCTCTACGACAAGACTCATTGGCGGCTTCCGAGGCCCTCTCCAGGGCTATTGGTGATGGATCTACAGCCCGATCCTCTGCAGGTAATTTCATTAAACTGATGAGATGATGTTTTAATTGTATTGTATAATTAAATTACCACTTTAGCACCAACTCAGGGCCCCCACTGGTAGCACTTTAAGTATAACTGTGAGCAAACTATAAGTAAAACTATAAGTAAAATATAAGTAAACTATTGGTAAAGTCACTTCCACTGGAAGCCTTATAGCTCCTATCTGGTTGCCTTCGAATTCCGGGAAACGCTCTGACACAGTTAAAGTTTGCCTCTTGGGCTATCTAGTACCAGTATATGGTTTGTGGGGGTGAATCTCAAATTTGGGCATATCTGTAATACCAATGGCAAACAGCATGCTGGGGATTATCTATATGGGGGTTATATAATTATAATGTTAGGTATCTTTGGTCCCAAATCCCAGGTGTTGAACTTTTGAACGAGACCAAAACCTCCAAACAGATTTTAGTTCAAGGTGTTAGCTTCATGTAGCTACTTTCACTTCGGTCAAATTGGATGTTTTGGTCTAAACCCTAATAACTAATAAGTGCCTTACCCACTTACATATGAGGGGGCAATACTTGAGGAGGCAATATACACATGGAGGGAACCATGGGGGACATGTTGATGCTAGCTGGCCTAATCCAATCCTACCTGCTTTTGATTCCTCCTGCTTTTTGTTTTACAGGGGGAGAGGGGGGGGGGGGGGGGGGGGGGGCAATTATACTATGCAGACGGTTACATGCTTTTAGGCGAATTGAACCATACCACAAGTCATCTTCCTCTTCTTCTAGGAAGGCATTGGCACTTTATCTCTGTTTGCCAATGATTTTACAATATGAAGAGATTGGGCCAAGTTTATATTAATCAGATAAATGTTTTGAATGCCGATGTAACTACCGACAGCGGAGAGCAGCTTTGAAGGCTTGAACCATGCCACCAAGTTCAAGATTAACTTACTCACACCAAATCCAAATCCTCTGCAGGTGCCCTTGCTGAGGGTAGGGGGTCTACTGCCGGAGCAGGTTCTGTTGCCGATGCCATTGGGGCTGGCTCCCTTGCCGATGCCGATTCCCTGGCCTGGGCCCGGGGCCAAGATTCCACCGCCTTGGCTGATGCTAGGGCCCGTGCTGCAGGACACCGTTTACTCCTGCAATCCGCTACTGCACAATCTGTAGCAGTGGCCGATGGACCCGGCTCTGATGCTAGAGCCTCCTCGGATTCCCTGGCTGTGGGGTCAGGCTCTCGGGCCGACTCCTACTCAGAGGCGCTGGCAGCAGGCCGTGGATCCACCGCCTTGGCTGATGCTAGGGCCAGGGCGGGGAATGGTGGACGAAAGATGCACAGGTCACTTCAGCAATCCGAGAATGGAAGCTACTATGGAGGTGAGTTCAACCTCTTACTTTTTCTAGCTTATGGCACAGCAGATGTGTATGTATAGTAGGTGATCAAACAGTTATGTTGAGGTGCTACATGACTGAATCCCGCTGCAAATTTGGAGAGTCTTCAGCACCTTTTCTGAACCCTTGCGTCACCCTTCCCACTCAGAATGCACCCTAAAAAGCCAACTTAAAGGGTGCCGTTGACCCCCCCAAATTTGCAGTGCCATCACCATTTAGCTGTCATTGTTGGTGCAAGACGAGCCCACTCCACCGAAACAAGTTCTATGCAGACGGTGGGGTCTTCCAGCTATCCTCCAATTAACAATCAAAGGGCACAAGTAAAAAAACAAAGAAACGATATCAATACACTTTCAACTGTATCCTTCTTGCAGGACACCAGGCACTACAATTTTATCCTTCTTGAAGGATACCAGGCACTCCTCCAATCAACAACTACAAAAGTTAAAAAATAGTACCCCAGGCCAGTATGCCACAGGCGTGAGATTGAGGGAACCCTCCCGTTTGCATGCTTCTGTACTGGAGAATGGCTACCATGCTGGGTTTATTTGGCTTCCCAGACCCTCTGCGCCTGAGCTTGGACTACGGCGCTACAGCACGGAGGGAAGTTCTCTACCTCTTCCAAGACGGCAAATCTGAGATTTCAACAACTACACAATATATAGCAGTTGCCGTTGGACCCAATTAACAATCAAAGGGTACCAGCAAGAAAGCAAGCAAAGTTGAGATGCTATATGACTGAAATTCTGGACATCAACACATCCTCCACAACTTGTGTACAGGTCACCGGAAGGTGCTGCTGTCTGGTGATGCCTCTGGTGGTGCTGGTGGTGATGTCTCTGGTGGTTATACCTTCGGTGGTGGTGACTAAGACCATGACAACGACTTCGGTGGTGGTGATGCCTGTGGTGGTGAAGGTGAAGGTGTTGATGCCTCTTGAGGTGATGCCTTTGGTAGAGCAGCCTCTAAAGCCTATGCAGCCTGGTCGGCTGGAAGGTCGTGGTGAAGGAAGATGCTGCTGTCTCCAAACTGATGGAGTGATATCTACTGGGGAAGGGGACCCACAGCCAAAGCTGTAGATCCCCGTCCGGGGTCCAGTGTGTCTGCATCAGGCAAAGCCAGTGAGCGAGATCCAAGGGCATCAACTGTGGACCCCCTTTCCCATCCAACAGGTATCATTCCTTCAGTTCTCAGACATCACATTTTCGTTCAGAGTAGTATCCATTGTCTGCCTTGACGGAGAACAGATACTAATCTGGACCAAAGATGCTGAAGTCTGAGAACTATAGGAATGATACCGACAGCACACAGTCAAACCCACTCTGCATGTTCAATCGGGGATTTTCTTTTCAGCTTTGATCAGCAGCTTCTAAGTAGCTCCCTGAGCTAGCAACTGTGCTGCACCCCAACATTTCAGCAGTGGTTTGAAACTTGATCTTGAGCATACTAGTTGACGAACTTCAAACACTGAAACTTGAACTTTGAACCTGAGTGCACTTATTGGCAGACTTTGAACTTCGAACTTTGAATTCGAGCGCACTACTTGGCGAACATAGTCATTACTGGAAACAGATTGTTGGAGTTGATCAATTGTTGTAATCCACATAATGCATCCAAACAATTATAGGGTTACCAGTGCCTCTTAGAACATCTGACCCTTACAAGAGGTTTCATCCCACCTCACCATTCCCACCCAGCCCATATGCCTAGAACTTATTACTCAGGGTGAAAAGCTTAAAAACAATTATAAAAAACAAAAAGCAAAATAACAATCACATGATACTAAGTGCACCACTCACTGAAGTCAAGAGAGAATAGAGGCTACCCTGGTACAATCCGAAAGTCCACTTTACCACGCAGAGCTTTTTTGTTTCAGAAACGGGGTCTTCTGGCAGCGATCAGGGATTTGGTGCCTTTCAAGGTTGGGCTCCTGGTAGCGATTTGGGTAGACGGCCGGAAGGGCTGGCCCGGAGGTTGGGGGGCCAGGTGGGGAGAGTTTCATTGTAGCGGAAGGTTTGGCCAAAACGGGGTCCCAGGTAGCAATCGTTACTGGTAGCAGACAAAAACTCTGGCCCCACCCAGGTGTCGTGTGGTGCAGGTAAATCAACATTAAAATCCCGGCAGAATTGTCTTTGTGTTAATTTGATTATGCTTAACAGATGATATAACTCGCGTAAAAAAATTCGTAAGTGCATCAGATTGGTAGGCTGTGTGTGGAGTGTTTGAATACCTTGATCTTGACTGTTGGGCTGCTGGAGGTTGGAAGGTTGGGAAGCTTGAGTAGGTTGGACATATGGAGGTTGGACTGCTTGAAATTGGGGTAGGTTGGGCAGGTTGGACTTTTGAAGGTTGGGGAGGTTGGACTGTTGGAGTTTGGGAAAGATGGGATACAGTGAGGGGGTATCATCTTGTAGAACGGGTCACACCAACTGAATGACTCCTCCATGCCTTCCCCCCCCCCCCAAACCCACGTACCTGCCCCCCCCCCCCCCCCCCCCCCCCCCAGCCCCCCCCCCCTCCAACCCGCATGAACATACCTGCAGCTCTTGAATGGGCCTTCGATCGCAGGGAATCAGTTTGAGGGGCAAGCTGCTTTTATGCTCCTCGAAAGGCCTTTCAAGCAGCCATCTCAGTCGCTATCACAGGGCGAAAGCGACAGGTTTCTCTTGGCAAGGGCAACAGCGCGCGGAGACGTGGGTAAGCATTTAAGGGTGCGAGCGCGCAGCGAGACGCAATTGCCATGTCCTATACATCCCAGATGATATTTTGACATTTTCCTAGTCAGCTGACGCCACGCCATTCGTCGGTCCTGACGATCTATGCGATGGGAACCAACCCATGTGATGGGAGTTTCCCTGTGGGGACAACAATCCTTGTCGAAAAGAACACATGCGATCGATAACTGGCAATCTATCTACCGGTATCCTGTATAGCGAAGGCGACGTCAGCACTGAATTGTTTGTGATGATTTCATACTGATGTAACCGCCGAAGACGGGAAACAGCCAAATCGCTGGCTGGAGCCATGTAACCAAGTACAAGTATCCACAACCGTTCAACTTCTATGGACCCAGGTATTTTTTTCCTGGTAAAATCTTTGTACCGGTACTGCTAGCAGCAGCCAAATTGCTGGCAGAAGCCATGTAACCAAGTTCATGGACCCAGGCCGGGTACACTACTACACTGATGTACAATGCCCGAGGTCAATGGGGCCAGCCAAGTCCAAGTTCGTCAGGGGCCAACCACCAATCTATTGAATATGCTTACCCGTTTATTTTTTAGTTGTGAATGTTATAGTTTGTTTACTGCTGAAGACAGCGAGCAGCCAAACTGCCGACTGGAGCCATGTCACCAAGTTCAAGTGCACGACTGCTTGCTGACCGCCATTGTTTACAAACCTGTGGCAGCTCAGAGCTCAGGCAATATGATACACTAATGAGAGAGCTGGTGTTGTTTTCCTCTATGGGAAGAACTACATATGCACATAACAACAACAGGAATGGAGATAAGTTTTTTGTGCAAGGAGGATTTTCGCCTCAAAGGGTGGTTCTTGTTGTTCACCGGGTTTCACCGGTTCACCTAGAGTGATTTAGAGTGCACAGGTTTCCCTCCCTGCTGCACTGTACTGCTGTGCCGCTGCCAGCTATGGCACGGACTCTGATGCCGGTACCATGAGGTACCGCGGCATCTCAGTACTTCCTCCTAGCGCATTGATCGAATGCTTTATCTAACTGTAAAGATCTTATCCTTACTGACTTCCCCTCGTCTCTGTGCTCTGCACATAATTCCGGAAATTCACAGGTTACGGTCCCATTCGCTTTAGATTGGCCTTGCTTTAACGGTATCCCGAGCAAAGGACATTTTGATTGTTGTCGTGCGGAACGCTACATTTGAAAGGATCGAGTAAGGCTCTCCAACCCTGCGACAAGAACCTCCCCGTTGGGATACCTTTTCTTGTGCGCAACCATCATCCGCGTTCGGATTGATTATGCTCCACTGAGCCTCAAGCTGTCATCCAGCAAACCCCACTGACAACACATCTCCAAGACCACTGCGCCCCCACCACCCCTCCCCATCTCCCATGCCCCGTTGCGTAAGCAACCTCAGCCGCTCTCAACCATCTCCTGACCTATCAACCCTCCAGATCACTCCCCAGTTGGCCTTCACCTCCAACTATCTACTGCTCCTCCCGCCCCTACGTCCCGTTGCATCAGCAACCTCCGCCGCCCCATTCCTACAACTGTTGCTTCGCCATCGCTATGAGGCATGCTACAACCAACGAGACGGACCGTCGTCAGACCTTCATCTTCCACCAACACTTCTTTCATGAGTGGCTTGCATCTATGCAAGCTGAACTCAAGGTATCCCACTGCTATTTTTCCCCTGGATCTAACAGCCTGCCTAAGTTTCAGATTGGATACATCCTTGCGCTTCTTTCAGAACCTATCAGAAAGGAATACAAGCACTACAAAGATCCAGACGAAATACTAGAAACACTCAGATCCAAATACGACCTCAAATCCAAACCTCGGCAGCAATCACCTGTCGCAGCCGAATCAGCCGCATCCAGTGTCCCAGCATACGACGGACTTGCACCATCTACCCCAATCTAATCCTACATCGTATGCCCTCCATGCCTCCCCACGCACAGATCGCATGGCAGTAAACTGGATCATGGACACAAGAGCTACCTCCCACATGACAGGAAACGAATCACTGTTGTATGACATACATGACATATTCCCTCATATCAAAGTTCAAACTGCATCAGGACATACTCACATTACCATATCTGGAAACGCTCTGATCAGAGGAGACAATGGAGTGATTCACAACCTCAGAAATGTTCACCTCAATGATGACCGAAACACACCAAACCTCATGTCAATGGCTGCAGCCATCAAAGCTAATCCTTTTATGTCAGTTAATTTTGATTCCCAGGCTTGCACCATGACCATCAACAACAAAGTCATCATAACTGGATCAAAGAACAGAAACCTCTACCTCACCCCCATCCTTGTCCCTGACAATACCCTTATCCATGGTACATGTCTGAACATAGCCATGGCCGCCATTTCCAGAACCACACCCCAAACAGCAGAACTTCTTCACAACAGATATGGTAACCTTGCCTACAGCAGTTTAGTTAGACTCATTTCTGAACACATGGTCACAGGCACAGATGTCACTACTGCAGCCTGCAACAAAATGAAAAAGCATACGTGTGAAGTATGTGTCCTCTCAAAAATGGACAAGAATCCCTACCCTACCTCATCCACACGTGCAAAAAGACCAATGGCAATCCTCCACATTGACATGAGTGGAAAGATGAAAGTGCCAAGTCTGAATGGCAGCATATACTTCCAAGGCATTCTAGATGACCACTCAAAGTACTCAATAGTCACATTCCATAAAAACAAATACAGTGTGCCCAAAGATACCATGCATGAACTGGAACGGTATGAAGTCCTGATAGAAAACAAAATAGGCACTATTTTCTGTGACAATGGATCAGAGTACACCTGCACCCGATTCCAAAACTGGTGCAAAAAGAAAGGCATTACCCTCAACTTCACAGTCCCTAACAATCCAGCCACAAATGAAGGAGCAGAGCGTCTCAACCGCACTCTCCATGACAGAAGTGTTGCACTCTCCTCTCATCCAAATTTCCTGAAAGATACTGGGCTGACATGGTGAAAAATGCTAGCATCCTAAGAAACCTCAGCCCCACTTCTGACTCAGACAAAACTCCATATGAAATGTTCCATGGAGTCAAGCCTAAGATTGATCACCTCAGAACCATTGGGTGCACAGCCTACGTCCACATACCACCCAAATCCAGGACATGGAAGTTTGCACCATCAGCCAAAATCACAAGACTCATTGGTTACTCACACATCAGAAAAGCTTACAGAGTTGTAGACTCCAACCATAAGATTTTTGATGCTAGAGACATCACCTTCAATGAGTCTGAGAACCTGGCAGGAAAGAACGGATTCCCAGGTCCAGATGCTGTGATTCTAGGCATGTATGAAGAAGACACTCCTGTTGAACCTGATGAAGACACTCCCTCACCTTCCCACTCTCCCTCAGAAAACAAAGCCATTGAAGTCATACGGGAAAGAAACAAGGCAAACATGGGAGCATGGGGATCACCAGAAGATATAGATGATAGCTACCTGCCCAGTTCAATGCACCAGCAAGGGACCATTGCCCCACAGCAGAGTGCACATCAACCCAACAATACTGTTGAACAAGGAAATGAACACAACCCCACTCAATCTCAGACAAATGACCTCCCCAACCTCATGGCATCACAAGACAATGCACCAGCACATGCACTCACCTCTCCTGCACCAGCACAACAAGCCACTACCCCTCCACCAGAAAACACTCTAACACAACCTCGCCGTAGTGGAAGAGAAAGGCATGCACCAAACCACCTAGCATTCCTAGCTTCAGACCAGATAATCATACCCAAGAATGAAAGAGAAGTACTGGCTGGCCCTCAAGCCAAAGAATGGAAGTCTGCCATGAATGAAGAATTAGCAGCACTAGCAGAAATGAACACCTGGACATTAGCAGAACTCCCACAAGGATCCAAAGCCATTGGAACTAAATGGGTCTTTGATATCAAGCAATCAGTGGATGGCCAGCTAGTCAGATACAAAGCCCGTTTAGTAGCAAAAGGATATGCCCAACGCCCTGGCATGGACTATGATGAAGTCTTTGCACCAGTTGCCAAACATGCTACCATCCGGTACATCCTGTCCATGGCTGCAGACCCCTCAGCACACCTTGCCCAGCTTGATGTCTCCACAGCATTCCTCAATGGAGTAGTGGAAGAGGGACTGTACTGTTCTCAACCCCCAGGGTTTGAACGAGATCACAGGGTTTGCCGCATGTGGAAATGCCTCTATGGTCTGAAGCAAGCATCAAGGCAATGGTATCTAAAAGTCAAGGAGGATATGACAGCCATTGGCTTCAGAGAAGTTGATGTTGACCAGGGCCTCTTCCTGCTCCCTGGACCAACTACAAGACCCCTCATCTGGGTCCTCCTCTGGGTCGATGTCTTTCTCCTGCTGTCCTTTGACAAGAACATCCTGCAGCAGTACAAAGAGAAAATCATGAAGCTCTACAAGACCAGAGACCTTGAAAAACCATCTGTCTTTGTAGGCTATGAGATCACCAGAGATGCAACTGCTGGAACACTCCACATCTGTCAATCCAGGTTCACCCATGACCTACTCAGAGCACATAGCATGCTCCCTGAGCCCAACAGCACCAGGTTCCCCATCCCACTGCAGCCTGATGCCCCCCTCCCTTATCCTGAAAAGGACACCCCAGACACTGGTCTCCCCCTTGCCCAGATTGTAGGATCCCTCAACTACCTGGCAGTCAACACCAGACCTGACATTGCCCAAGCTGTTAACAGATTGGCCAGGCACAGTGCCCACCCCCTCCATGACCACATGGAAGCTGCAACTGGTATTCTCAAGTACCTCTCCAACACCCCTGACCATGGGATCACCTACACCCACTCCAAGAAGCTCCTCACTGGCTATTGTGACTCTGACCATGCTGCCTGCCCTATCACAAGGAAGTCCACAACTGGCTATGTCTTCCTCAACCAGGGGGGTGCCATCTCATGGACATCCAAAATCCAAGTATCTGCCACTGCCCTGTCCACCACAGAAGCTGAATTCATGGCAGCCACCTCTGCAGCCCAAGAAGGAATGTGGTTGAGGAAACTACAATTCTCTGCCACAGGTACCATGCCCCCTGCACTCACCATTAATGGTGACAATCAAGCTGCACTCAGTGCATGGAACCAAGAGAAGCTCTCCTCAAGGCTCAAGCATATGGAAACAAGATTCCAGTTCCTCAAAGAGCAATCCAAGAAAGAAGGCATCAAGCTCAACTGGATCCCCACTACTGCCAACATGGCTGACATGCTCACCAAAGCCCTGCCCAGATCCAAGTTCTGTGCATTCAGAGAGCAGATTGGCTGCACTGGCAAGCTCAAGCTCGACTAATCTTGTCAATATTCCTGAAACCCTCTGAGTCCATTCTAGATTCCTTGACAGATCCAAGATCCAGACTTTTCCTAGATATTGATTGATTGCTCCATGACTAACTGCTTTCTTCTTTTCTAGTTTAGATCTGAACAGAGATCCTGTCCCACAGGATATTCTTGAACCATCTCTTCCTACATCTGAGTCCCCTTCTGCCTGCCCTATTAAGTCAGTCTACCAGTCAGTCAAGTTTTATCTTACATAGCATAGCTGCTTATGAATATCTAGAGTCCCTCTAGTTTTCTTTAGACTCCTCTAATTCCCGGAATTCTCCAACGTGAAGAATGCCAGGAATTGGGGGGGATGTTATTCACCGGGTTTCACCGGTTCACCTAGAGTGATTTAGAGTGCACAGGTTTCCCTCCCTGCTGCACTGTACTGCTGTGCCGCTGCCAGCTATGGCACGGACTCTGATGCCGGTACCATGAGGTACCGCGGCATCTCAGTACTTCCTCCTAGCGCATTGATCGAATGCTTTATATAACTGTAAAGATCTTATCCTTACTGACTTCCCCTCGTCTCTGTGCTCTGCACATAACTCCGGAAATTCACAGTTCTCCCTACACAAACCCGAGACTGGAAGGATTAGATGTGATGTGGCAGAGCCTTTTCTACTCGGAACTAGGGAGTAGACGCCGTTAGGTCGGCAGGAGGTAAACGATGATGCCCACACTGGGGTAGCAGTTATGATTTTCCTGGTAGTTGTTTATACTGCCGAAGACGGCGAGCAGCCACATTGCTGGCTGAAGCTATGTAACCAAGTTCAAGTTTAGTTTTTTTCTGTTTTTTATCGGTCGGAAGAAGAGGAGGAAAAAAGAAGAGAAATAGAAGAGTGTTTTGTTTGCGTTTACATTTTCCTGGTAAAATATAAGACGGCGAGCAGCCAAATCGCTGGCCGAAGCTAAGCAACCAAGTTTAAGTTCAAGGATGATATGCCATGTAGTACAGCAGTACCACAGAGCGGCTGCCACTCATGGTTGCGGCCATTGAATGCAATCATCACACTAGCTATGACAGGCAGCTTAAGGCTCCGCCTGGCGGTTGTGGCCATTCTATGCAATCATCACAGTAGTTAAGACAGGCAGCAGGAATGAATGAAGCTCAAGCGAAGCGCATGCAGGATCCCTCAAAATCTGAAACCTGGACAAGTCTAAAACTGTCAACCGGTTATCCGCTTGGTATGCTTCCTGGCCTCTGTGTGTGTCGCACTGGGGGACTTGGAAGTGGCAGTGTAACCGAGTTCAAGTTCAAGTTAGGAAGTGGAAGACAGTTAGCTGCTCAAAGTTTTGTTTTTTGCAGTTGTGAAAGGTATTTCACCACAGGAGGTGGGTCTCCCGACACAAACCAGTGACACCGAGGATTCAGTTTGGATGGCCTTGCCACTCATACAAAAGAGTAGGCGCACTGAGTTGGATGAAATACACATAACAATCTAATCCATAACCCCCCAAAATCTGGAATCCACTCAGCGCCTCCTAATCCACTCAGCACCGCCCTCTTTCCACTCAGCACTGACAGAAGTTGCCGTGTGTGTGTTTGCAAGTGTGTATGTATGCTGGTGAGTGTGCGGGGTGAAGCTGCCGTCCTGACATGCTTGGCCAGGATGAAGCATAATCTGGACTAACATTCAACACCACTGGATAAAAATAAGGAATAGACACACACTGTGGAAGAAATGGTTAGGGTAACCCAAACCAGCTTCCCCCAACCGACCCACACCCTCCCTTTCCTTTTTTTGTCTGTTTGCCTGTGTGCGTGCATTGCAGTGGGAGTGAACATGCAACCACTGTCAGGTGCACATGCAAGGAAGCAGGTCGTTGTAGCACCAAAGTCCATTGAGCCATATCCAGCTTCCAGCCACGCGGCAGAGAAGTGCCAAAGCATGTCAGAAGCTTGCTGATATCCCCAAATGTGCATAAGAGAAGCAGAACGCAAAAGCTATGAAAATCTAGAGAAGCAGAAGCTTTGAAAGGCTAGAGAAGTTGAAGAAGCAGAAGCTATGAGAAGCCAGAGAAGCAGGAGCTATGAGAAGCTAGAGAAGCAGAAGCTACGAGAGGCTAGAGAAGGAAATCGCTGGCTGAAGCTATGTAACCAAGTTCAAATGTGCATCAGAGAAGCAGAACTCCTACAGTGACTATTGCTAGCTCCGGCTTACGCTATGGTGTCCTTAACTTCACGTCCTGAGAGTGACTTCATTACTGCGATGTAACCATTTCAATTTCAATTTCAGAGAAGCAGAAAGCCCAAGAAGGTAAAATCTGGCCTGATGTGCTGCATCATTCATACTTCCATCCGTCCCCTTTGACTCCATCAGGCCGCAGGCACATTTGGAGTCCAGTAGGGCACCAGGAAAAATGAAATCACTATTCTCATCCTCATAAGAAGCTTCAACAGCCCAATCTTACTTCGACTCATACTCTCCAATTGCGCTCAAATCGAGTGGTTGGTAGTGGACACGTCTTAAAACTGCCTAATTCATCAGAGAAGTAGGATGCCCCAGAAGTTAAACTCTGGCCTGACGTGCTGCCTTAGTACTTCAACGCCATTAAGTACTCTGACTCAGTGGTGCGCCTCCTTGAATCCTGTGGATTGCACAGAGCACAGATGATAGTTAGTTGAAGGTGCAAGCACTGTTTCATTTTTGGGCCACAAAAACTGTATGTAAGTGTATTTGTGGTGGTGGTGGAGGTCAGGGAGTGTTAGTGTGTGTGTTTGTGTGTATGTGTATGAGTGGTGGTGGGGGGGCAGGTATTACACAGAACACGGATGATAGTTAGTTGAAGGTGCAAGCACTGTTTCATTTTTGGGCTACACATAGCAACTTCCAACCAGCTCCATTAGCTAGCAACTAAGTCAAGCCCACAGATTACCACTGCATTGGAAAGCCTGCCATGCCAGCTTTCAGACGCACATGCTTGCTTCAGGTTTGGCCCAAGGGTGAGTGAAAGGATCTGCCTAGAAGCTGCTATGTGTAGCCCCAAGCAAGCAAGCAAGCAAGCAAGCAAGCAAGCAAGCAAGCAAGACCCACCCACCATTCGTTGAAAATCATCGAGCTCAGCTTCAAGCTCATCCTTTGTTTTCTGGCAAGCAGCCAGCTTGTGCGCCAGGTTGAGTGTCTCGTCTTGGCTCATGTTGAGAAGTGTGTTTGCCTCATCCAGACTTGCTTTCGTGGTCTTCTGTGCAGCCTTCGCCACCTCCGCCTCGGACTTGGCCTGCTCAAACTTTCTCTGCATCACCCTCAACTCAGCTGTACGGCTGGCGAGCTGGTTGGTTGCCATATCTTTTGAATTACGTACTGCTGCAGTACGCATAGTCTTCCTCAACTCAGCCTTGAGGCGCTCGATCTCGGCATTGGCAGTCTCCAAGTCATGGCGTGTCTTGTAGGTTGCACGGCTATGCCTATTCGCGCTCTCATCTTTGAACTGTTGGAGATCTGTATTCACGACATGCAGCTCCTCAAGCTTCTCCCTCAAGTCCTCAACCTAGATGATGGGTGGAGTGAGAATTACGTGGTATGAGATCTACTGTTGGTCAAGTGTTAAACAGTGTCTACGAAGAGTAGTAGTATTAATTAATACTTCGTTTTTTGGATTCACCTGACTTCAGGTGAGCGGAAAAAATAACCGGTTTTGTTTTGTGTGACGCATCGCAAATTGAGTGACTCAGTGCAACGCGCTGCCCCCCGAACCCCTCGGGGCTCCACACTTTTCTCTCTGCCCTATACTGTGCTACACCACAATCCTGAAATCAGGCTTGCGTTGCAACTAATGCTTATGCACAACTGGACCCGCAGAAAGCTGAAATAAGTTATATGCAGCGTCGCAAGCGACAATACAAATTGGCAGTTAGCAATGGAGCGACAGGTGGCAACGGAAGCGAGTTAGTTAAGAGACTGTTGGCTGACGTGCCAGGCTTCGTCTCTGGGGGGGCGGGGCGGGGGGGGGCGGACAAAGAGACAACGAGGTAACCCTGGGGGCTCCCGCCCCCTTAAAGAGCCCCAAAGCTGAAAACAAACTGACCTGGGTGTAAAGGTTCTGGACCTCATCCTCCAGCTCCTCTCTACGCCCATCACTGGAAGCAAGGCCCTCACCCGTTTGGGAGACCTTTGACTGGAGCGCTTGATTTTCTGAGTACAGGCGCATGCACTTCTCGTCCCTGAAAATCCGCATTGGAGGTGGGGAGAGGTTCAGTGGAGTCCTTAACTGTGAATGTTGCAGGGTTGCTTTTTCTTTTTAGCCCTTCCTATCATGGTTGGGCAAGTCCCTTTAGCCTATTTGGCCTACCCCTGGACTGTTACATACATACATACAGGTTTGGCAGGCTTTGCATCAGCCTGGAGTTTGAAATAAATATAAGGACTGCGTAAGAACGTACCAAGAACAGTGCAAATTTAGGGGGTCTTTGGCACCCTCTTCTGCACCTCTTCGGCACCCCTTTCACCCAAAATACAAGGGTGCCGATGACCCTAAAAACAGCAGCATAACTTTGGGGTGGTGTGTGTGTGTGGGGGGGGGGGGGGGGGGGGGGGGGGGGGTCTGGATCCCTTGAGGTGTTCATTTTTCATTTTCAGCCTGAAATGTGCATTTTTCAATATAAAATGATGATGCATCATGTATACCCCATGCAAACAACCTCACAATGAAAGCAGCATATTTCCATACAACACTTAGACAGGTAATCCTTGGATACTTCTACCTGTCTGCATGCTGGCATACATGATATGATGATATGATCTAGATACACCACATTGCCTACTATTCCAGCTGATAAATATTGCAGATGCACCGGGGGTTTCTTTGCAGGTGCTACATATAGCAGAAGTGCTGAATTATGTATCTAAGTATTTTGCTATGTTAGGGTCTTCTGAGGTTGTCTTTGGAGGCCAAAGCTGCAAATGGCACCCTAAAAGCTACTGGAGGTACCAGGTTGCTGTGTAAAGACACTGGGTTCTTTCTTAGAAACAATTCCTGGATGAAGAGTATTGGCAGAGGGTGTCGGCTATCGGAATCGAGTGCAGTGGAACAAAGCCAGGGTATATGACAGGGCCTGGGGCAAGTTAGGGCCAGGGTTTCTTGTGGCCGTGTCGGTTGGACGGCCAGACAGACAACAGGGTGACCCTAGTGGCTCCCGCCCCCCAGAAGGGGGGGCTCTGCCAAAAGAACCTTAATCGTACTGGTGTGCATTTTTTCCACTTTTGTTGCTGCCTCTGATAGACCCATCCCCATCATCTGTATGTGTATGTATGCTACGGTCTAGGGGTAGCCACTTTGGCTGAAGGGACTCGCCTAACCGCAAACAATCATACACCAAAAGCATGCAGATCATCATATTGACAGAGTTGTTCAGAGTGATATGATTTGCGCCCGAAACACAGATCTTGAAGGGACCCTCACAATACCAACGAAGATTTTGGCTCATGGAACGTAGATGGCGAAAATAATTTCGTTTCAACATGCAGATTTTGAAGTACCCTTGAAAACCCTGCATCTACGATGCTTATAGTGTTGAAGTATTCAGTGTATTGTACTAATGTATTATCATGGTGAAAAAATGAAAAAATAGTGTGAGATGCCGCAGGCCGTGAGATTGAGGGAGCCCTCCCATTTGCATGCATGTGTACATACTGGAGAATGGCTAACATGTTGGGTTTATTTGATTTCGCAGACCCTCTGCGCCTGAGCTTGAGCTACCGCGCAAAAACACGGAGGAAAGGTCTCTACCTCTTCCAAATCGGTAAGTCTGACATTTTGTGAACCTGGCCTGGGCATAATACTGGTGTATTAAAGTGCGGGTAGTTCCTGTCTGCCCCTCACCTATCAGCCAGCTGTCGCCGGAGGACAGCTATCTCCTCTGCTGAGCGCTGCACCTCCTTGATGCTGCCTGAGAAAGCTGTCTTGATAGGACGGAGCTGATCTTTCAGAGCAGCGGCGGCAAGTGTTGTCCTCTTGGCGTTTTTTGTCACTCCCCAGGGTGACACGCTGTCACCCAACTTCAGGAGGACTTGGAAGATGCTATTGAGGCGCTCCTCCACCTCCTTGTGGCTGCTGCTTAGGGAGGAGATGATAGACCCTGGGTTGAGAGAAGATGAACTGTGTGTTCGGGATTCGGAGAAGCTTCGAGAGGAGTTGGAAAGGCCATGTGAGTAGTATTTTTGTTCTTGAGCTCCTTTTGTCTTTTTGTCCCTTTATATTCAGTTCCACGAGGCACACTATTTATTTATTGATTGATTGATTGATTGATTCTACCCTTGGACATGTCTTCAAACTGTATAAACCTACGTGATTGCATTCTGTATGAAGGTGTGTGGTATAGTAGGGTGCATGCTCTCCTGGTTTACTCCGCCTGCAGACGGTGAGGAGCCAAAGGGCTGACCAACCATGTTTACTCTGCATGCAGACGGTGAGGAGCCAAACTGCTGACCAACTATGTTTACTCCGCCTGCAGACGGTGAGGAGCCAAAGGGCTGACCAACCATGATATCAATCCAATCCAATTAGGATCAGCCTGAAATGGATCTTGATTTAATTTGTGCTCAAGAGGATGAGGGTATCCAGTCTCCCTTCACACCATGTGGTGGTTGCAAGAATTGTTTTTGCGGCGATATACTTGTCTATCCTGATGTCTCGTGTGCGTGGTCGTTTGCTATTGGCTGAATCTGCGGCGACCCGGGGGAATTCGCTCGATGACGCGACAGAGTGGCGGGCGATGTTCAACTCCAAAGAAGGTAACAGCCATCATGGAGCGTGAATGCTTCGAAGGAAGCCAAGATGCATCGTTAAGTGTGAAATCGATCTCACAGGTGCAAAGAATGGATAATTTCGGCGAGTGATTCCAGGGTTGGGAACTGACATGCAAATGTTGTGGCCCAGCGATTGGACTTTCGTTGTGGTGGGCATAGAGACCGAAGTGCTCTATCTTGAGGAGTTGGAGCAAAAATCGTCTGGCTCGTTTGAAAAGCAAGGCACTGCTGGACCACTACAGCGGCAGGCGACAGGCGACATTCGGCATAATCCGAGAAGGAAAAGAAGCGATACCATCTTGCACCTCTCACCTGACTCAGACTGTTTCGAAACCGACATGGTCTTCGCCAGCGCTCGACTCCCTACGGAAATTGCCTTAACGTGGACGCAAGACCCGTCCTCCATCATCATGCTGCACTCTAGTGTTGGGTGTGGGTGTGGGTGGTGGTGGTGGTGGTGGTGGTGGTGGTGGTGGTGGTGATGATGCGAGTTGGGTTCATAGTCGAAGAGAAGGAATGGATGTTCCTTGATAAGGTTTCAAGGAAGCGAATTGCCGTGCGTGGGAGTGGACGAGAAAATGGGCAGGAAACGGGGGCGGGAATGGGGGGCGACGTAGGAATGGATGTTCCTTGATAAGGTTTCAAGGAAGCAAATGGCCGTGCGTGGGAGGGGACGAATAAATAGGCAGAAGATGGGCGTAGGCGTGGGAGGGCGACGTAGGAATGGATGTTCCTTGATAAGGTTTCAAGGACGCAAATGGCCATGCGTGGGGGTAGGCGAACAAATAGGAAGGAGACGGGCAAATGCAAATGGCCAGGCGTGGGCGTGGGGGGCGACCGTTGGGGTTCGCGTCTTAGCCCTAGGTGGCGAGGTGGGTGAGCTACCCTTGCAAGGGGGTGATCGGATCACCAGTACATGTCCGTAGCTGTCTCTTACACGTCTCGGCTCCTTCAAACGCCATTTTTTTGCGGATCCCTCCCTTCTCATCGAGAGCCCTCAGGGCAGGGTTACCCCATTGCCCGTTTGTGCGACCGTCCGCGGACGCGTCCGACCGCCCCGCGCCCCCCGAGACGAAGCCTGAAACGTCAGCCAACGGTCTCGTGACTAACTCGCTTCCATTGCCACTTGTCGGTCCGTTGCGAACACTCTCCGCCAATTGTCATCGTCGCTTGCGACGCTGCATATAACTTGTTCATTCTACGCCACCTCTTATCTCCAGCCCCCACGCGAAGGCCACCCCAAGGTGGGGCCTGAGCCTCTGACTCGCTGAAGGGCTGAAGTTATGGTTGATCGAGAGTCCTTCACAATCTACGTTTCATATGCAAAAATCTGTGTTTCCAAAGTCACAGACCCTCCATAATGTGTGCCAAGGACGTGCAACGTAATGTTTTGATTGCCCCTGGATGATGTCCAAGCAAGAAAGTCTTTGCTCCGCTCCTTCTACTGATTGTGCGGAGTTTCCTACGTTATACCATGAATTTCTTAACATATTGGATCAAGTATTTTTTATCAGAATCGGATTTATGCGGATAATATCAGATCCGATTCAGAATCCGATAAAGAATGCTAAAATATTGATTGCTTTGATACCGTTAACAATTTCTTTGTCTGGCAATTATTTTTACTGTTGAAGGTGGAAACTGATAGATGGAAACGTCCCATTGTTCCTTGGAAGGATTGAGTGTGTCACCTCGTGGTTCTGAAGCCGTTTAAGATGAACACCACGCGGTCTTTGAATATACTGACGAAGTCTGACTGAATTCGAGAAGAAATCATCAGAACCTGATTGAACCTCTCAATCAGTTCAAGTTCAAGTTCTTAATCTGAGAGAAAAATGATTCCTCTACGCCTGGATCGTGGTTCAATTTTTACTGCCCAATACCAGGGGCAGCCAACTTGCTGGCTGAAGCTATGTAACTAAGTTCGAGCTTTGTACCCATTTTTCTTTTTTTTAACCGTTTTCTTGACTCAACCCCCAACCCCAAACTCCACATTTCCCATGCAACCAATGTTAAGTAAAGGTTGAGAACACGTTGGCAACTGCGTATCGAGGCAACGCTTCAGGAACACTTTACATACCAGTGTCCTAGGCTGACTGGCACAAATAATTAAATTAAATTGTTTTGAATAAATGAATTGAATGCCTGAATGTTAGCCTCAAAGTCAGTGTAATGAGGACGAACAAAATGGTGCCCATTAGACACTGCCCAACTGTAGACATGTGTCAACTTGTATGCAGAGATTGGATCAAGTATGTTTTGATAAGATGTTCTGATTTAATTGATTATACAACTGCTGAAATTGGCGAGCAGCCTTCAAGTCTGGAGCTATGTAACCAAGTTTTAGTCAACTACTTAACTGAAGAAGTTCTCTCCTGTCGTCGTGGACTTATGGGTTTTGTACTCATTGGTTGTGGCTGTTGCCCCTTGGCATTGACTCATTGGTTGTGGACCCATGATTCCACAACCCATGACTCAGGTTGTGGACCCAAGAGTCCTGTCGTGTCATGAACTCAAGGGCTGTGGCTGTTGCCCCTTGGCATGGACTTGGTTGTGAACCCAAGAGCCCACAACCCATGAGTAAGGTCGTGGACCCAGGAGTCCTGACGTGTCATGGACTCATGGGTTGTTGAAAAGGCTGTTGCCTGAAAGTCATGGACTCGGTTGTAGACCCAAGAGTCCTGTCGTGTCATGAACTCAAGGGCTGTGGCTGTTGCCCCTTGGCATGGACTTGGTTGTGAACCCAAGAGCCCACAACCCATGACTCAGGTTGTGGACCCAGGAGTCCTGATGTGTTATGGACTCATGGGTTGTTGAAAAGGCTGTTGCCCCTAGGCAAGGTTAGTTGTACATGCAAAAATGAACACATGGTGTTGGCACTTAATGGATAAGTCAATCATGGGTGCGCATGAGACCTCAATGGACCTGGAATGGCCATGTCATGATTGCATGAAGCTGGTTGTTAGAACTGGCAAGTCTATTTAGCCTATTTGGCTGCACCTTTACCGGCTTGGCTGTAAAAACACTCACTGGTCATACGCAGCACAGGAGTGCGCGGGAGTGCATTCCGAAGCCATGTCAACATGGAGCCGAAAGACTAGAAATGTCTTCAATGAATGGTCATGGTCGCTATCCTCTAATACCCCCCCCCCCCCCCCCCCTTCTTTTTGGCGGGAGCCCCCAGGGTCAACCCATTGTCCATCCGACCGACCAACCCCCCGAGACGAAGCCTGACACGTCCACCAACAGTCTCGTAACTAACTGGCTTCTGTGCACTCGATTTTGTTGCGGTCACTAACTGCCAATTTTCCACCCACCCCTACAATGCATTGTTAACATTTTTCGGACCCCCCAACGCAGTGTTTCGCACAGAATGAAAGCAGATACGCAGGATGGTGTGGCTTCCTCTGGTGCGGCTCTTGACCTCTGCTGCATAGCTCTCTACCGAAGACGGCGAGCAGCCAAATTGCTGGCTGAAGCTATGTAACCAAGTTTAAGTTCAATAGCTCTCTACACCATGCGCCGCCCGCTGCCTTCACTGGCCGCAGTAGAGGAGCCTGGTCCCTTACCCAAGGAGGTGTAATTGTACACCCCTCCAGGAGCACGGTTCGTGGTCTGCCACATTGATGGGGTCTGGCCAGCCTTAGTGATTACGTCCAGGCTGGAGCGGTTTCGGTGACGTGTTTTCTCAGCGATATCAGCCAGCCTGGCTTGATTGGCTGCCGAGGAGGGGGCAGCTGACAGACGGGCCAGTTCCTGACTGGGTGGGGGCATTTGAGGACGCATACCTATGGATCCAGGGGGTACGACAAAGCGTGGATCTGGAGCCATAGCTGTGGGGCCATGGGGGACCTGCCCCCCTTGTCTGTTGTTTGCCCAAGCTTCTCCAGGTCTAGTCAAAAGAGTTGACGGGTCTCCTGGCTGACCTTGCTGATAAGCGTTGGAGCCATACTGAGGCATGGCGTACTGCTGACTGTACTGCTGCTGCATTTCCATCTGCTTGGAGTACTGCTCCTTGTCATGCTGCTGCTTGGCGTTCAGAGCATTCTGGAATGTGGGGGATGGATTCACCTCGCTCACGTGCACGCGGAAAGCTAGACCTGGGCGCTGACCAGCAGCTTCGCTAGGTCCCGGACGCCATGCCTGAAAGCTCGCCTCCCTCTGCCTCTCAGCCTCACTATTACTGCCCTCACTGTTGTAGGGCGGGGTGGAGCGGGGAGGCAGGTACCCCTCAGAAGCAGCTTCGCCTGCGGGCTCCTCTGAGTGGCTCCAATCGCTCACCTATGCGGAGATTGGATCATATATAGTTTGACAAGAATGCTTTGATTTGATTATGTTACTGCCGTAGACAGCGAGCAGCCTTGAAGGCTGGAACCATGTCACTAAGTTCAAGTGTGATAAACTTAGTGACAAGTGTGGTGAAGCAGTGTTTAGACTTAATACTGAATACGGGACAGAAGTCCCGGAACCCGATTTCCCAAGCTGACAATGCTTGTTAACTACATAAATAGTACGCACACACACACGCACACATCCACAAACACACCTACCCACTCACACACCCACACATCTCCCCCTCCCCTGACAATGCTCGTTAAATACATAAATAGTATGCCTTTTTACAAGGCGTGAGATTAAGGGGGCCAGCCCGTTTATTCACTGGGGCCAACCGCAACACAATGCTTGTCTTATTGGCGGAGCCCCCTCTTCAAGGGGGCCGGAGCCCCCAGGGTTACCCCGTTGTCCGCCTGTCTGACCGACTGAAAAATTGAATCCTGACACGTAAGCCAACGTTCTTTTAACTAACTCGCTTTCGTTGCCACCTTTCTTTCTGTTGCCAACACACTCCGCAAATTTTAGTGTCGCTTGCGAAAGCTGCATAGGACTTGTTCTATTTATATTTGACTTCAGTTGATAATTTAGCCGTTTTTCGTAGTAACTGAACGTCTTATTTGTTCTCTTATTCACCCTAAATGCTTTCTTTTGATCATTGCCAGTCATTGCAATTATTTAATTCGGATGTTCAAAGAGAGTACTAATTTAAAATATATGCATTTCCCCTCTTGTAGCAAAGTACAATTTAAATTGCTCACCAGCCTGGGTCCCATACCAGGACGTGCGTCCCCGTCACTTTGGCGTTGCTCAACCTCACTTCCCCGGCGCTGACCCCCGACGTAGGACCAGGCATCCTGTAGGGTGGGGTGGGGTGGGTAGATGGGGTAGGGTGATGGGGTACATGGTGTCTCATGAGCGTGGCTCAACCTCACAGACCCGGCGCTGACCCCCGACGTAGGACCAGGCATCCTATAGGGTGGGGTGGGTAGATGGGGTAGGGTGATGGTGTACATGGTGTCTCATGAGCGTGGCTCAACTTCACGGCCCCGGCCCTGACCCCCAACGTAGGACCAGGCATCCACGCGTCCCTGGGTGGGGGAAGTTGAGGATTTAGGGCAGGACAGGTAACGAATGCAACAACTGATGGCGTACAGAGAGAGGATTTGTTACATAAACCCCGCATACACTCAGCCAATCACTGCCGAGACTGGACAGCAGCACAGCCTGCAGACCATCTAATTTTATAACAGGAAACAAGGATGGCGTATATTCAGATAATGAGAGGAACTCACGGGTTATATAAACAGGTAACTTATCAAGTTTCGAGCTCTGGGCTGTATGGTATAGTATTACCCAGTCAACGATCAGACAGGTCTGAGGTTAGAGCCCTGGCCAGGTTCACAAAATCTCAGATTTGCCGCCTTGGAAGAGATAGAGAACTTCCCTCCGTGCTGTAGGGCGGTAGTCCAAGCTCAGACGCAGAGGGTCTGCGAAACCAAATAATCCCAACATGGTAGCTATTCTCCAGTATGTCCACATGCGTGCAAACGGGAGGGTTCCCTCAATCTCACGCCTGTGGCATGGCCTACTAATTTCAATTTATATACAGGTAAAGTTGACTTAGTTTGACTTCCTTTACAATTAATTAGCACACGCTTGTGCGTCTTTATTTTATATATCACAAAGGCACATTTATCTATTCAAAAGGCACATTTATCTATTCTAAAGGCACATTTATCTATCCAAAAGGCACACTTATCTATCCAAAAGGCACATTTATCTATTCTAAAGGCACATTTATCTATCCAAAAGGCACATTTACCTATTAAAAACGCCGCTCAACTAAATAGGGCCTTGCCTCCTTTCGCTTGGAAACTTACATTAGCTGGCAGAGCCTGGCCGAATCCTCCGTCAGAAGATCTCTCAGACACAGCCTCTCCGTTTATCTATTAAAAACGCTGCTCAACTAATTAGGGCCTTGCCCTAAACTTACATTAGGACCTTGCCCTAAACTTACATTAGCTGGCAGAGCCTGGCCGTATCCTCCGTCAGAAGATCTCTCAGACACAGCCTCTCCGTTTATCTATTAAAACGCTGCTCAACTAATTAGGGCCTTGCCCTAAACTTACATTAGGACCTTGCCCTAAACTTACATTAGCTGGCAGAGCCTGACCGTAGCCACCGTCAGAAGATCTCTTGGGCACAGCCTCTCCGTGAGGACCTACTGCCACGGGGGCTCTGAACGTGCGGTTGGCGGCTGGGCCATCCTCAGAGAGCAGACTCCCTTGGTCAGCGAGCGTGCTCCTGTCATCATCAGGGCGGTTCCAGCTGGGGTGCATGCCACGCCCCCTTTGAGCAGTGGGCTCAGGGGGTCCAAAGCCTAGTCCGTAAGCCTGAAGCAAACAAGGAATGAGATGAGATGAAATGTTCTTTTGGGGAATGCATATTGCAGCCAGCCAGCCAGCCAGTATGTACGTAAGTACTTATGTATGTATCTATGTGGGGGTGAGGTGAGGTGAGGGGAGAGACGCACCTTTGCTGCCCTGTTAGCTGTGGGCTTGCCAGCGGCCGGTGGATCTCCCATGTATTGCTGTGTCTGGGGGGCGCTCGATGCCAATGTCGGGCGCCAGTCTGGAGGCAGCTGCCCTGGGTAGTTTGCTTGTGAGTACGGATTCAACCCTTGTTGGTATTGAGACATGGACGCGTTGGGTTGGAGGTGCTGGGGGACGTAAGGCTCTGCGTATGGCATGGCTTGCTGTTGTGTGCTGTAGCTGTTCAGGGTAGAGGGTTCGTTCCCATAGGGCCTGCCCTGCCCCGGCTGCTGGTAGTTGGTTTCGGAGCCATATGGCAAGCCCTGCCCCTGCTGCTGGTAGTTGGTTTCGGAGCCATGCTGTCTCTCCAGCTCCTTCAGCCTGTTCTGATCCTCGTAAGTTTTGAAGTGCCCATACTTGTCAAGGGACGACTGCATCTGTTGCTTGTAGCTACCTGTGAAATCCAGAGGTGGAAGGCCATGAGAAGTCGCCTTTGTTTATCAATAATTGTATGAAGAGATTGAATCATATTAATTTTGATAAGACTGCTTTGATTTGAACTGATTATGTTACTGCCATACTTGTTAAGGGACACTCCCCCCCCCCCTCCCAAACACACCCACCACTCGTACTTGTCAAGGGATGACTGCATCTGCTGCTTGTAGCTACCTGTGAAATCCAGAGGTGGAATCCCAAACTGAGAAAAAAAAGATTCCGCTACATTACTTGATTTGCAGTCCAGAGGTGGATGGTCGTGAGAAGTTGCCTGTGATTATCAATGATTGTTTGAAGAGATTGGATACATAATATTTTAACAAGAATGCTTTGATTTAAATTGATTGTGTTCCTGCCCAAGATGGCGAGCAGCCTTGTAACCAAGTTCAAGTTGTAGATACTGGAGCTGGAGCCATGTAACCAAGTTCAAGTTGTAGATAGCCAAGGCTTGTTAAGGGTGTTTCGTTTTCAAAAGTGGCTGTGCTTAGAGTTTCCTTAAAAGCTGTACCCATGTTACACAGACTACCAGTGTGGCGGAGCAGTGTTTAGACTTTATAGTGAATACAGCTGAATTTGAGACAAAAGTAGCAGACCCTCATTGCCCAATCTGACAATGCTTGCTAAATCAATATAGCAATTCAGGGGATGAACTAGGCAAACCGTTTCCGCGAGAACTCGTACTTTGTACTTCGTCGAGAATTTTGGCCTGGAAATCCGAGAATTCTGGTCAATTTGGCCTGGAATTCTAGACAATTCTCAACGAAGTAAGAAACGTTTGTCCAGTTCATCCCCTGAATTGCTATAAAGAAATAAACAAACAAGTATTATGCAAAATTCAAAAGTACAAAAGTATCAGACCAGGATTGCCTAATCTGATAATGCTTGTCAAATAAATACATAAATAAACAAACCAGTATTACGCCAAGTTCAAGTCCAAGTAGCTACCTGTCTGAGGGTGGCCATAGCTGTCCCTTGCCTCTTCCAGGTATCCTGGCCTGCTGGATCGCTCAGGGTATATAGGCGTTTGCTTCGACCTGGCTTTCAGCTGCTCCAGGTTGGCTTCGGCCTCTGCGGCCTTCTTGTCATACACCCCGTAGGGGGGGACCACCTTATAGGCGGCCACTACAGCGGTTTCCCCATACCCCGGCTGCTGTACCTCTGACCTTTCCGACCCTTGATCTGATGCATAGGGGTCGTAGTCATGTTGCCGAGGTAGGGGCATGCTGCCCTGGTGGTGGCGAACCCCATATCGAGGCACGGGTTTTGCAGGGGGTCCTGCAACGTACTGCTGGCTTTGCCCATTGCCCCATAGGGACTGCTGTTGAGGTACAGCCCTTGGCCTAGGGTCATACATCTGCTGTTGAGGTACAAGTTGCTGCTGAGGTACAGCACTTGGTCTGGGGTCATAGTTCTCTCCCTGTCCTTGCTGCATGGGGGGTTGGTTATATGGGATCTCCTGCCAAGCCCCCCTTGGCTGCCCCCCAGCCCCCCCTAACAACTGGGGGGGTCCTCCTCCTCCAGCACCCATGGCCTGATAGGGGACGCCAGCCCCGCGCTGCTGGGCGCCTGCGTACTGTCCTCCGTTAGGAGCAGCCATGTAAGCCTCGTTGCCCTGGGCGGGGCGGGGAGGGAAGTGTGTGTTTCTATGTTGTTATAACTGTGTGTGTATGTGTGAATTTGTGTTTGTTTGTGTGTGTTTGTGCACGTTTGTGTGAATTTGAAAGAAGGGGAAGGGAGTGAGTTAAGCTTGCTTCAAGCTGAATGGAGGAAGCCCACAATATTTGTGTTGCTCACCTGGTGGTGGTGGTGGGGCAAGGGGAGATTGTGTCTGAGTGTTTATGTGAAGGGCGGGTGGGCGTGGATGTGTGGGGGGTAGTCTAGGATTTCACAGCACAGGTATTGACGATGAGGGAGGTGAGGTTGCTTCAAGCTGACTGGAGGGAGCCCAAAGTGTTTGTACTGTCCACCTTTGGCAAACATTTTTCTTTCCGCTATGAGCAACAGCTTCTAGGCAGCTTCCCTAGCTGGCTTTCAAGCCAAACCTAACGCAAGCTATTGCTTTGAAACCAGCACAATCAGCAGAACTGTTGAAACATTTTGGTGCGGCACAGTGGCTAGCTCAGGGAGCTGCCTAGAAGCTGCTAAGAAAAGCCTAACCTGGGATACCGGCTGGGCTGGCTGCTGCAGACGAGTCCTGTTGGCAGGGTAATAATTCATGATACCTTGTTCGTGTGTCTGGATGTCGAGGAGGAGACGTAGGGGATGGTAGGTGTGTGTGTGTGTAGTGGGCTGAAGGCCAGCTAGGGACTTCCTGCTAAGAAAAGCCCTCACCTGTGAGATTGGCTGGGCTGGCTGCTGCAGACGAGTGCTGTTAGCCGGGTGATAATACATGATATCTTGTTCGTGTGTCTGGATGTCGCGGAGGAGACGTGGGGGATGGTAGGTGTGCGTGTGTGGGGGTGGGGGGGGGGGGGGGGGGAGGGGGGCTGAAGGCCAGCTAGGGACCTCCTGCTAAGAAAAGCTCTCACCTGTGAGACCGGCTGGGCTGACTGCTGCAGACGAGTGCTGTTGGCGGGGTTGCTCATGTAGTCCTCGATGGCATTCACCAGCTGCTCCACCACGACACCCTGGCGGTCAGCGCCTAGCTGGCGGACTAGAGTTGTGGTCTCGTGCAATGTCACCTCAATGCCTGAGTCACACAGAGCTGCCTGCAAAGAAACGGAAGAGAGTTGACGGAGTGAATTTGTCGACGAGTGAATTAACTGACGAGGTCAGGAGTGAAGGTGATGAAATTGATTGATGAGGTGATGAGGTGAGGAGATAAGGAGTGAATTTATTGATGAGGACAGGAGTGAAGGCGGTGAGGAGTGAAATTTATTGACGAGGACAGGAGTGAGTGTGGTGAAATTTATTGATGAGGTGAGAAAGTTAGGAGATGAGGAGTGAATTTATTGATGAAGTCAAACCTCCTCCCAACCATCCCAACACACCCCAACTTGCCCCAACACACCCCAACTCCAGCTCCCTCACCCTCAACCCAATTTATTGATGAGGTGAGAAGGTTCGGAGATGAGGAGTGAATTTATTGATGACGGCAGGAGAGAAGGCATTTGTATTGGGGACTCGCCTCCAGGCGCCCTTAATTAGGACAATATTTTGCATGGGGCGGTTAAAGGGTATGTTTCGGAATTCGGAGAAAATTGGGGGGGGGGGGGGGGGGGGGGGGGGGGGGGGGGGGGCGGAAAGGCCATGTGATGAATTTATTGATGACGGCAGGAGAGAAGGTGGTGAAATTGATTGATGAAGACCTAACTTTGTCTTGTTCAGTGTTGCGTGAGTTCAGCTAATGGAAGAGGGCTGTTGTGAGGATTGAATTGATTAGTGAAGAGCCAGAATGCTTTGTAGCTGGCACTTTAACAATTTCAATGCGAAAGTCACGCAGAGCAGCATGCAAAAGGGTGAAAGGGGGCTGGTTGCATGAATTGGTTGATGAGGAATAAAGTGAAGGCGATAAAATTGATTGATGAAGACCCACAACGCGTTGTCTTGTTCAGTGTTACCTCAATGCGAAAGTACACAGAGCAGAGGCAAAAGGGTTTGAAAGGGGGTGGTTGCATGAATTGGTGATGAAGGAATAAAGGAGGCGATAAAAATTGATGATGAAGACCCACAAGCGTTGTCTTGTCGTGTTACCTCCTCAATGAGAAAGTCACACAGAGCGCATGAAAAAGGGTGGTGTGTTGAAGGGGGGCTCGGTTGCTTGAATTGGTTGATGAGAATAACGTGGAAGGCGCTTTATAATCAATTGAGTGATGAAGACCCACAAGCGTTGTCTTGTTCAGTGTTACCTCAATGCGAAAGTCACACAGAGCAGCATGCAAAAGGGTGAAAGGGGGCTGGTTGCATGAATTGGTTGATGAGGAATAGAGTGAAGGCGATAAAATTGATTGATGAAGACCCACAACGCGTTGTCTTGTTCAGTGTTACCTCAATGCGAAAGTCACACAGAGCAGCATGCAAAAGGGTGAAAGGGGGCTGGTTGCATGAATTGGTTGATGAGGAATAGAATGAAGGCGATGAAATTAATTGATGAAGACCCACAACGCGTTGTCTTGTTCAGTGTTACCTCAATGCGAATGTCACACAGAGCAGCATGCAAAAGGGTGAAAGGGGGCTGGTTGCATGAATTGGTTGATGAGGAATAAAGTGAAGGCGATAAAATTGATTGATGAAGACCCACAACGCGTTGTCTTGTTCAGTGTTACCTCAATGCGAAAGTCACACAGAGCAGCATGCAAAAGGGTGAAAGGGGGCTGGTTGCATGAATTGGTTGATGAGGAATAGAGTGAAGGCGATAAAATTGATTGATGAAGACCCACAACGCGTTGTCTTGTTCAGTGTTACCTCAATGCGAAAGTCATACAGAGCAGCATGCAAAAGGGTGAAAGGGGGCTGGTTGCATGAATTGATAGATGAGGAATAGAATGAAGGCGATGAAATTAATTGATGAAGACCCACAACGCGTTGTCTTGTTCAGTGTTACCTCAATGCGAATGTCACACAGAGCAGCATGCAAAAGGGTGAAAGGGGGCTGGTTGCATGAATTGGTTGATGAGGAATAAAGTGAAGGCGATAAAATTGATTGATGAAGACCCACAACGCGTTGTCTTGTTCAGTGTTACCTCAATGCGAAAGTCACACAGAGCAGCATGCAAAAGGGTGAAAGGGGGCTGGTTGCATGAATTGGTTGATGAGGAATAGAGTGAAGGCGATGAAATTAATTGATGAAGACCCACAACGCGTTGTCTTGTTCAGTGTTACCTCAATGCGAATGTCACACAGAGCAGCATGCAAAAGGGTGAAAGGGGGCTGGTTGCATGAATTGGTTGATGAGGAATAAAGTGAAGGCGATAAAATTGATTGATGAAGACCCACAACGCGTTGTCTTGTTCAGTGTTACCTCAATGCGAATGTCACACAGAGCAGCATGCAAAAGGGTGAAAGGGGGCTGGTTGCATGAATTGGTTGATGAGGAATAAAGTGAAGGCGATAAAATTGATTGATGAAGACCCACAACGCGTTGTCTTGTTCAGTGTTACCTCAATGCGAAAGTCACACACAGAGCAGCATGCAAAAGGGTGAAAGGGGGGCTGGTTGCATAAATTGGTTGATGAGGAATAGAATGAAGGCGATAAATTAATTGATGAAGACCCACAACGCGTTGTCTTGTTCAGTGTTACCTCAATGCGAATGTCACACAGAGCAGCATGCAAAAGGGTGAGAAAGGGGGCTGGTTGCATGAATTGGTTGATGAGGAATAAAGTGAAGGCGATAAATTGATTGATGAAGACCCACAACGCGTTGTCTTGTTCAGTGTTACCTCAATGCGAAAAGTCACCAAGAGCAGCATGCAAAAGGGTGAAAGGGGGGCTGGTGCATGAATTGGTTGATGAGGAATAGAGTGAAGGCGATAAAATTGATTGATGAAGACCCACAACGCGTTGTCTTGTTCAGTGTTACCTCAATGCGAAAGTCACACAGAGCAGCATGCAAAAGGGTGAAAGGGGGCTGGTTTGCATGAATTGGTTGATGAGGAATAGAATGAAGGCGATGAACTTAATGATGAAGACCCACAACGCGTTGTCTTGTTCAGTGTTACCTTCAATGCGAAAGTCACACAGAGCAGCATGCAAAAGGAGGTTGAAAGGGGGCTGGGTTGCATGAATTGGGTTGATGAGGAATAAGGTGCAGGCGATAAATTAATTGATGAAGGACCCACAACGCGTTGTCTTGTTCAGTGTTACCTCAATGCGACAGTCACACAGAGCAGCATGCAAAGGGTGAAGTGAAGGGGGGCTGGTTGGCATGAATTGGTTGATGAGGAATAGAGTGAAGGCGATAAATTAATTGATGAAGACCCACAACGCGTTGTCTTGTTCAGTGTTACCTCAATGCGAAAGTCACTACAGAGCAGCATGCAAAAGGGTGAAAGGGGGCTGGTTGCATGAATTGGTTGATGAGGAATAGAAGTGAAGGCGATAAAATTGATTGATGAAGACCCACAACGCGTTGTCTTGTTCAGTGTTACCTCAATGCGAAAGTCACACAGAGCAGCATGCAAAAGGGTGAAAGGGGGCTGGTTGCATGAATTGGTTGATGAGGAATAGAAGTGAAGGCGATAAAATTGATTGATGAAGACCCACAACGCGTTGTCTTGTTCAGTGTTACCTTCAATGCGAAAGTCACACAGAGCAGCATGCAAAGGGTGAAAGGGGGCTGGTTGCATGAATTGGTTGATGAGGAATAAAGTGAAGGCGATAAAATTGATTGATGAAGACCCACAACGCGTTGTCTTGTTCAGTGTTACCTCAATGCGAATGTCACACAGAGCAGCATGCAAAAGGGTGAAAGGGGGCTGGTTGCATGAATTGGTTGATGAGGAATAAAGTGAAGGCGATAAAATTAATTGATGAAGACCCACAACGCGTTGTCTTGTTCAGTGTTACCTCAATGCGAAAGTCACACAGAGCAGCATGCAAAAGGGTGAAAGGGGGCTGGTTGCATGAATTGGTTGATGAGGAATAGAATGAAGGCGATGAAAATTAATTGATGAAGACCCACAACGCGTTGTCTTGTTCAGTGTTACCTCAATGCGAAAGTCACACAGAGCAGCATGCAAAAGGGTGAAAGGGGGCTGGTTGCATGAATTGGTTGATGAGGAATAAGTGAAGGCGATAAATTATTGATGAAGACCCACAACGCGTTGTCTTGTTCAGTGTTACCTCAATGCGAAAGTCACACAGAGCAGCATGCAAAAGGGTGAAAGGGGGCTGGTTGCATGAATTGGTTGATGAGGAATAGAATGAAGGCGATGAAATTGAATTGATGAAGACCCACAACGCGTTGTCTTGTTCAGTGTTACCTCAATGCGAAAGTCACACAGAGCAGCATGCAAAAGGGTGAAAGGGGGCTGGTTGCATGAATTGGTTGATGAGGAATAAAGTGAAGGCGATGAAATTAATTGATGAAGACCCACAACGCGTTGTCTTGTTCAGTGTTACCTCAATGCGAAGTCACACAGAGCAGCATGCAAAAGGGTGTGAAAGGGGGCTGGTTGCATGAATTGGTTGATGAGGAATAGAAGTGAAGGCGATATAAAATTGATTGATGAAGACCCACAACGCGTTGTCTTGTTCAGTGTTACCTCAATGCGAAAGTCACACAGAGCAGCATGCAAAAGGGTGAAAGGGGGCTGGTTGCATGAATTGGTTGATGAGGAATAGAATGAAGGCGATTAAAATTGATTGATGAAGACCCAAACGAGCTTGTCTTGTTCAGTGTATCAATGCGAAAAAGTCACACAGAGGCCGCCATGCAAAAGGTTGACAGGGGGCTGGTTTGCATGAATTGGATGATGAGAATAGACATGAAGGCGATGAATTTAATTGACTGTGAGACCCACAACGCGTTTGTCTTGTCCAGTGTTGTTACCTCAATGCGAAGTCACCGCGCAGCATGGCAAACGGGTGTTGAAGGGGCTGTTGCATGAATTGCGTTGATGCGCGACATTAGTCAAGTGAAGCGAGAAAATTGATTGATTGACGACACCAAAACGCGTTGTCTTGTTCAGTGTACCTCAATGCAAGTACACAGAGCGCATGATAAGCGGGAAAGGGGGCTGGTTGCATGAATTGGTTGATGAGGAATAGAATGAAGGCGATGAAATTAATTGATGAAGACCCACAACGCGTTGTCTTGTTCAGTGTTACCTCAATGCGAATGTCACACAGAGCAGCATGCAAAAGGGTGAAAGGGGGCTGGTTGCATGAATTGGTTGATGAGGAATAGAGTGAAGGCGATAAAATTGATTGATGAAGACCCACAACGCGTTGTCTTGTTCAGTGTTACCTCAATGCGAAAGTCACACAGAGCAGCATGCAAAAGGGTGAAAGGGGGCTGGTTGCATGAATTGGTTGATGAGGAATAGAATGAAGGCGATGAAATTAATTGATGAAGACCCACAACGCGTTGTCTTGTTCAGTGTTACCTCAATGCGAAAGTCACACAGAGCAGCATGCAAAAGGGTGAAAGGGGGCTGGTTGCATGAATTGGTTGATGAGGAATAAAGTGAAGGCGATAAAATTGATTGATGAAGACCCACAACGCGTTGTCTTGTTCAGTGTTACCTCAATGCGAAAGTCACACAGAGCAGCATGCAAAAGGGTGAAAGGGGGCTGGTTGCATGAATTGGTTGATGAGGAATAGAAGTGAAGGCGATAAATTGAATTGATGAAGACCCACAACGCGTTGTCTTGTTCAGTGTTACCTCAATGCGAAAGTCACACAGAGCAGCATGCAAAAGGGTGAAAGGGGGCTGGTTGCATGAATTGGTTGATGAGGAATAAGATGAAGGCGATAACATTATTGATGAAGACCCACAACGCGTTGTCTTGTTCAGTGTTACCTCAATGCGAAAGTCACACAGAGCAGCATGCAAAAGGGTGAAAGGGGGCTGGTTGCATGAATTGGTTGATGAGGAATAGAAGTGAAGGCGATAAAATTGATTGATGAAGACCCCACAACGCGTTGTCTTGTTCAGTGTTACCTCAATGCGAAAGTCACACAGAGCAGCATGCAAAGGGTGAAAGGGGGCTGGTTGCATGAATTGGTAGATGAGGAATAGAAGTGAAGGCGATATAAATTAATTGATGAAAGACCCACAACGCGTTGTCTTGTTCAGTGTTACCTCAATGCGAAAGTCACACAGAGCAGCATGCAAAAGGGTGAAAGGGGGCTGGTTGCATGAATGGTGATTGAGGAATAAGAGTGAAGGCGATGAAAATTGATTGATGAAGACCCACAACGCGTTGTCTTGTTCAGTGTTACCTCAATGCGAAAGTCACACAGAGCAGCATGCAAAAGGGTGAAAGGGGGCTGGTTGCATGAATTGGTTGACTGAGGAATAGAAGTGAAGGCGATAAAAATTGAATTGATGAAGACCACAACGGGTTGTCTTGTTCAGTGTTACCTCAATGCGAAAGTCACACAGAGCAGCATGCAAAAGGTGAAAGGGGGCTGGTTGCATGAATTGGTTGATGAGGAATAGAAGTGAAGGCGATAGAATTAATTGATGAAGACCCACAACGCGTTGTCTTGTTCAGTGTTACCCTCAATGCGAAAGTCACTAGCAGAGCAGCATGCAAAAGGGTGAAAGGGGGCTGGTTGCATGAATGGGTTGATGAGGAATAGAAGTGAAGGCGATGAAAATAATTGATGAAGACCCACAACGCGTTGTCTTGTTCAGTGTTACCTCAATGCGAAAGTCACACAGAGCAGCATGCAAAAGGGTGAAAGGGGGCTGGTTGCATGAATTGGTTGATGAGGAATAGAATGAAGGCGATAAAATTGATTGATGAAGACCCACAACGCGTTGTCTTGTTCAGTGTTACCTCAATGCGAAAGTCACACAGAGCAGCATGCAAAAGGGTGAAAGGGGGCTGGTTGCATGAATTGGTTGATGAGGAATAGAGTGAAGGCGATAAAATTGATTGATGAAGACCCACAACGCGTTGTCTTGTTCAGTGTTACCTCAATGCGAATGTCACACAGAGCAGCATGCAAAAGGGTGAAAGGGGGCTGGTTGCATGAATTGGTTGATGAGGAATAGAAGTGAAGGCGATAAATTGAATTGATGAAGACCCACAACGCGTTGTCTTGTTCAGTGTTACCTCAATGCGAAAGTCACACAGAGCAGCATGCAAAAGGGTGAAAGGGGGCTGGTTGCATGAATTGGTTGATGAGGAATAGAATGAAGGCGATGAAATTAATTGATGAAGACCCACAACGCGTTGTCTTGTTCAGTGTTACCTCAATGCGAAAGTCACACAGAGCAGCATGCAAAAGGGTGTGAAAGGGGGCTGGTTGCATGAATGGTTGATGAGGAATAGAGTGAAGGCGATAAAATTGATTGATGAAGACCCACACCGCGTTGTCTTGTTCAGTGTTACCTCAATGCGAAAGTCACACAGAGCAGCATGCAAAAGGGTGAAAGGGGGCTGGTTGCATGAATTGGTTGATGAGGACAGGAGTGAAGGTGGTGAAATTGATCTACCTCCAGCGCCTCTTTGCTATGCTAGTATGCTTGCTAGTATGCTTGCTAGTATCGAGGGCTAGTATGCTATACTAGTATTGCTAGTATGCTATGCTAGTATGCTTGCTAGTATCGAGGGCTCAATTGGCTCGATTTGATACCCAATTACTCAATTTGCTACTGAATTTGGCACCAAGCTTGCTCGATTACTAAATTTGCTATAGAATTTTGCACCCAATTTGCTATTCAATTTGCTCAATTACCTGTAGCGCCTCTTTGCTCAAATATCCAGTGCCCGCCCTATCCTGCCTCATGAAGTGACTCTTCATGTTCTCAAGCACCTCGGGCTGGAAGTGGATTGCTGAGACGATACGAGTGAACACCTGTGGAGGGCAAGGACTAGTTACAGTTCGTGTTTTAAGATCCACAGAACATGAGAAAACATCCGTAGACATAAAATGATCATCAATCCATTTTAAAATGATACATTCATTCATTTTTCATTTTCACATTGTACATAAATGGCAACTTTATGTACAACATTGTCTGACATGATCCGATATCATATTGCCTTTCCTTACTCCATAGGCATGAGAATGATAACCAATCCCTTTATAGATATGGTTATACGAACAAACAAACAAACGGACAACGGGGGTGACCCTGGGGTCTCCGCGAAAAAATGAAAACAGACATTCTTGCTGGTAAAATGAGATCAGGACCATGCACTTCATGAGCACATTTCTGTACACGGGGCTCTTTGGGATTCTTACACCACCACCACATCCGATACACCCACACGACCCAAACAGCCAAGCAGCACTACACACACATGCCAGCACTATGCAAACACACAACCCACGCAGCACTACACACACATACCAGCACTCCTCACACACCCAACCAGCACTACACACACACCCAACCAGCACTACACACACACAACCCACACATCCAACCAGCACTACACACACAACCCCCCCACACACACCCAACCAGCACTACACACACACCTGCAATTGACACCCTCACATGCATTGGGGGGCAAGGCACAACCAGCCCCATGATATCTGCCCCCACCACTTACCCCAGCGAAGCTTGCCCACGGGTAGCGGGCCGATGTGATGTTCTTGCCTACAGCAGCGGCAGCCTCCTCCTCCTCTCGAGCCTGAAACATAAGGTGATCAAAAGTGTATCATTTAGTGACTCGGTGCTACCCCAGTGCCACGAGCTGCGACAGCAGCTGCAGCCTCCTCCTCCTCCTGAGCCTGAAACATCAACGTTGATCAACATCAACAGGTGATCAACAGTTTAACACTTTTTGTGTGTGTGCGAAGCATCACAAATTGAGCAATTTGGTGCTACCCCAGTGCCACGGGTGGGTGGGTGTGTGTGTGGGGGGGTAATGTGTGTGGGGGTGGGGGGATAATGATTGCATGTGTGTGAGTGTGTAATGTGTGTGTGTGTAATGTGTAATGTGTGCATGTGTGTAGGGGGTTATGTGTGTGTCTGTGTGGTGGTGGGGTTATGGGGTGGGGTGGGGTGGTGGTGGGGGGGGGCATTTGTGACTCGATCAGGAGGTGGTGTCAGTGCAGAAAAAGGTGCAGTTTAGACTGAATTATCTCAACAAGAGCTAGAGCAGAGGCTTCCGATTAACCCATCCACAAATGGGTTAATCGGGAGCCTCTGCTTATATGTAGTGGACCATGCAACACATCTCCATCCAACTGCATTTGCTCGCTATGCACATGCACACACCCTACACATGCACATGTCCGCTGTACATGTAGCGGACCATGCAACACATCCCCATTCAACTGCATTTGCTCGCTATGCACATGCACACACACACCTTACACATGCAGCGGATCATACCACACATTCTTATTCTCATCCACATGCCCGCTGTACATGTGGTGGACCATGCAACACATCCCCATGCAAATGCATATGGAATGTCCTTCACCCCCCCCTTCGGCTCTGCATGGTATGAACTTCACTATGTACTTCACTGTTCTTCCCACTTGCTTCTCCCCATGCATACTCCCATACCACCACAATATGACGCACACACACTCTCCTCACCTGTTGCTCCATGTACATCATCGTATACTCATCAGCTCCTAACAGGTTGAAGCCTCCGTTGAAGATACTCAGTGCTGCGCCAAGTTTATACGTCTATCCCGCCCCCCCCCCCACACACACACCCTCCACACACACACACAACCAGCACACCGGCACTCTCCCCACCTGCTGCTCCATGTACATCATTGTGTACTCGTCAGCTCTTAATAAGTTGAAGCCTCTGTTGAAGACACTCAGAGCTGCGCCAAGTGTAGACGTTCATCCCCCCCCCACCCACCCACTCCCCACCTGCTGCTCCATGTACATCATCGTATACTCGTCAGCTCCTAACAAGTTAAAGCCTCTGTTGAAGACATTAAGAGTGGAGCCAAGTGTAGACGTTCATCCCCCCCCCCCCCCCCCCCCCCCCCCCCACTCCCAACCTGCTGCTCCATGTACATCATTGTATACTCGTCAGCTCCTAACAAGTTAAAGCCTCTGTTGAAGACATTAAGAGTGGAGCCAAGTGTAGGCGTTCATCTCCCCCCCCCCCCCCGCCTGCCCAAACACACACACCAAGCACACCCGCGCTCTACCCACCTGCTGCTCCATGTATATCATCGTATACTCATCAGCTCCTAACAAGTTGAAGCCTCTGTTGAAGAAATTCAGAGTGGCACCAAGTGTAGACGCCCCCCCCCCCCCCACACACACACACATAACAAGCACACCCGCAGTCTACCCACCTGCTGCTCCATGTACATCATCGTATACTCATCAGCTCCTAACAAGTTGAAGCCTCTGTTGAAAACATTCAGAGTGGCTCCCACGTACAGATCGCTGTCTGAGAAAAAGTCCTCGCTGCGAGGCTTGCGGACCTGAGGGTTGGAGGGTGGGTGGAGGTGGTGCGTGGGCAGGGTAGAGATTTGGGTAGGAAGAGGTGGGTGGGTAGGATAAACAACACAGACACTACTCGCCCACATACAGGTCGCTGTGTGAGAAAAAGTCCTCACTGCGGGGCTTGCGGGCCTGAGGGTTGGTGGGTGGGTGGAGGTGGTGCTTGGGCAGGGTAGATATTTGGGTGGGCAGGGGTGGGTGGGGTGGTGGGTGGGCGGGGTGCAATTTGGGTGGGCAGGGGTGGGTGGGATGGTTGGTGGGCAGGGTAGATATTGGGGTGGGCAGGGGTGGGTGGGGTGGTGGGTGGGCAGGGTAGATATTTGGGTGGGCAGGGGTGGGCAGGGTAGGTTGGGTGGGGGTGGTGCATGGGCAGGATAGATTTTGGGGTGGGAAGGGGTGGGTGGGTGGGTGGAGGTGGTGCGTGGGCAGGGCAGAGATTTGGGTGGGAAGGGGTGGGTGGATAGGATATACAACACCGACAACACTTGCACACACTGGGGGTGGGCAGAGTCGAGATTTAGTTAAGTGTATTTTTACAGCTTCACACGTAGGACAGGGAAAGGGAGCTGCCTAGAAGCTGCTACGCGTAGCCTAAAGAAGAAACCATGGATAGAGAGGGGCAGAGAGAGAAAGAAATAGAGACTGAGAGGGAGTTAGATTGAAAGCCAGATAGAGATTATCGTTGGTGAACGCTGAATAAATAAATCAATAGTACACCTTATTACGACCCCCCCACCCCCACCCCCCCACACACACACGCCCAGTCCCATTTATAAACCTAATAGCAGAATTACTGGTTTGAACGAGAAATGCACATCATACAATCAGATCCCATTTCCAATTTTCCCATTTTTTTCCCATTTCCAAGACATCATACAATCAGATCCCATTTCCACACCTTCGTGCGCTCGAGGAACTTGTTTCTTTCCAGAAACTTCATGCCTGAATTCTGCTGCTGCTGCTCGTAGATGCTGATAGACTGGTCTGACAGGTGATAGAAGAGGATGAAGCTGCAACACATGCAAAAAGGATGATTCAATAAGGCAGGGGTGTGCAAGAGGGTTTATATGGTAAGGGCATTCAGAAGCTATTGACCCGTCACTTTATTGCTGCTTGTCAACTGCCCTTTTGGGAAAGAAACAAGTTCTATGCAGCGTCGCAAGCGACGTTAAAAATTGGCGGAGAGATGTTTGCGACGGAGCGACAGGTGGCAACGGCAGCGAGTTAGTTACAAGACTGTTGGCTGACGTGTCAGGCTTCATCTCGGTCAGACGGTCTGTCGGACAGACAATTGGGTAACCCTAGGGGCTCCCGCCCCCTTGAAGAGGAGGCTCCGCCAAAATTGCCATGTGGTGAAGAGCTAAAAGTATACCAGTACCTACTTGCGAGTTGCATCATGAGGCCCAGGGAGCTCAACTTGATCACCGATGGGGACCATCTGGGCAGTGAATCGGAAGATCTGCACCGCACAGTTTGAAGCAAAGAGTCAAACACATATCATTGAGTTGCACTTTGGGAATTTCACATATTGTGGAGTTGCACTTAGGGAGTTTCACACATCATGCAGTTTCACATATCATTGAGTTGCACTTTGGGAATTTCACATATTGTGGAGTTGCACTTAGGGAGTTTCACACATCATGCAGTTTCACATATCATTGTGTTGCACTTTGGGAATTTCACATCTTGTGGAGTTGCACTTAGGGAGTTTCACACGTCATGCAGTTTCACATATCATTGAGTTGCACTTTGGGAATTTCACATATTGTGGAGTTGCACTTAGTGCTAGTCAAACATGCGTGCTGTCGAACACATTCGCTGATGTGCAGCAGATTGGATTGAGATCCAGAGATTGTAATCCAAGTACACACAATATGGTGAGTAAACAACACAAGCCCCCCCCCCCCCCCCCACCCACCCCCCCACATCCCCCCCCACAGGCGTAGGATACCTACCATCTATCTAAACTATGCTGGATGGAATCCCCTACCCTTCACCCACCCACACCACACACAGAAGAGACCGTTCGTTGACAATATATGATGCATGTTTCCAATAGCACACGGGATTGAGTTCAGACAGCCACATTGATGGTTAGCCCAAGTGCAAGCAAACAGGCTGGCCCCCTCAACCTCACACCTCATAAAAAGGATTACCATTTACCGTAGAAAATGTTAGGTTTCCCGAATAATTGTCGTTTTTGCCCCCCCCCGCGCACCTGCATTCGCGATGCGAAAATAATTTTTTTTACCGCCCCGCGGTACGATTAAAAAATGGGGTCGGCCTCAGATCAGCACCAGCACCCAGGAACTAGAATTGGGGCAGTACTGCCTGATTGCCAATACATATCTCAAGGGGTTCCTCCTCCCGCTTCGCAACTCTTCGCTCCCATCGTCTGAAATTGTTGCTCCTGCTCCGCCTTCAACATGGAGGCCGAAGTTGACACGCCCGATCTTGTAATAGTCGAATCTGACACTCCTGATCTCGAAATAGCCGGTGAGAAAAGCCCCGATGTTCGAGTAGTGAAGATCGTGAATGTGTTGAAGGACTCGGATGGCAATCAGAAGAAGCAGACAAAGCTGGACATGTTTTTCAAGGCGACGCTTACGGCTGAAGAGGTGGAGAAGAAGAAAGCCGAAGAGGCGAAGCGCAAGGAGGAAGCAACAGCGGCTGCCCATGCAAAGCTTGCTCGTGACCAGGCAGCCCTTGCCAGCAAGAGGACACCAGGACGCCCTAGGAAATTGCGTTTCCTAGTCCCTTCTGTCTCGCCCGTCACGTCCCCGGACGGTACCATATGTAAAGGAATACAATGACTTGGCAGTTATTCTGTCATTTAATACATGCCTCCATTATTCCCAATGTGTTGCCCCGGGATGTAGTTTTAAATTCAAAATCCCCCCCCGGGAACGATATAAAAACTCTTGGACCCCCCCGGGAAGTAAAAAATAAATTACAGTCTCCGGACCCCCGGGAACCCTAAGCTCCACTAAGATATTTTATTTATCCCTACTTAGGTGGCTGCCCCCAGTGCAAGCAAACGGGCTGGCCCCCTCAACCTCACGCCTTGTAATAAGGGGTAGTATTTATTTATTCACCCAACTTTCTCCAGGTTGACTGGAAGAGGTTGCAGTCGATGAAACCATGTTTCTAATACACAAACAGACCAATGTAACATTACAAGTCCCCTGTTACTCGGTCAAGCCACGGGCACATTTGGTATCCAGTTGGGCCCCAGGAAAAACGTAACCGTCATCATCATACCCGTAATAACTACGAAAACGACATGAAGTGGAGTTTGATGTAGTTTGAGGGATATATGGGTCAGCATTTTTTTTATTTCAGATTCCTGCAGTCCTGGTTGAGTACCTACTTGGGCTACTCAACCCTGATTTCAGGATAGTTAAGTAGCCATCGCATGGCAGAGCGCAAAGCGCTGAACCTGGGGGGGTCGGGGGGCAGCGCTTCCCAATATCGGGGGGTCCAGGGGGTGAAGTGTTTGACGGAATGGCGACGCGTCGTCGAAAAAGAAACACTGATATGGGTAGGATAAAAGAGGTTCATATACACCCGTGAAAATTGGTTCTCATTTACACCCGCGACAAAGAAAACCTAAACCTCATTCAACCACCCACCTTGCTCCAGGTCGACAGGAAGTGGTTGTAGTCTAGCAGGGGGCGCTTGGGCACCAGATTTTTCACATTCTAGAAGTCACGAAGAGAGGGTTTAGAGATTAGGGTTTGTCTGCAATATCGAGAACCGGTTTTTTTACATTCTGGGAAGAAGCAGGGTTGTTTTGCAGTCTTTGAAATGTCTAGGGAACGGCAATATGATATCAAATGATGCCGGCAGTCGGACTATGCTCAAGTTACCATTTAAGTACAATATCATTCAATGTATTTTGTATAAAATCATATCCGCCTTTGGTCAATATCATATGATATGCCGGTCCCTAGACATGCACCCAAAGAAATTTCAGGGTAGACAAGATTCAATGGTGGGTGAGTTGTAAGTACATGGTCTGATTTGACAGGAATTGGTTGTACTCAAGCATGCTATGACCAATGGGGAAGTCTACATATAATATTTGGGGCCTCCGACCATCTGTTACACAGGGACGCTTGGGCACCAGGTTATATATATATAAACATACATACATACATGCATGGGGGAGGTAGGTAATGGTGTTGCATGTACATGAGTGTTGTGGCCATCGGCCAGTGTCCATGTGATGTGGATGATCATGGCATGAACATTCTGGAAGGCACCAAAAGAGACAGCTTGCATTATGGAAATGTCACCGGGAAAATGTCACGGGGGAATCAGGACAGATAAAATTATATGGTGGGTGAGTTGTGAGAAGATGGTCTGATTCAGAGCACTAGGCTTACCAGCAGAGAATCTTCTTCACTACCAAAGTTTCCATTGGGTGGGACAATCATCTCCGGTCTCTTCACGCTCATGTCAAAGTCCACTGGGATGGGCTTCAGACTTGACTCAGGCAACCCAATATTTTCCTGCAGTTAAGGCGTGTATGTTGTTACGGTCCAGGGGTAGCCAAATAGGCGAAAGGGTTACCAGCCTTGTGCTGTCATCCATCCTGTGAGCTATCCAACCTAGCTGTCGCAATCGGGATGTTTCCCAGAGCATTTTGTCTTGCCCAAGCAAACTGTCCAGGCAAGGGACCTTTCCTTGCACCAAAAGCAATCTACCTTTCTTGCTCTGGTGAAAACTATAGGTGTGTTTGGTACAGCATTTGATCTTGCCCAAGCTAACTGCCCAGGCCAGGGACATTTCCTTGCACCAACAATAATCTACCTTGGTACAACTGGTGATCACAATAGGTGTGTTTGGCGTAGCATTTATCTTGCCCAAGCAAACTGTCCTGGCAAGGGAGCTTTCCTTGCACCAAAAACAGTCTACCTCTGTACAACTGGTCAACACAATGGGTGTGTTTGGCACAGGTTTGGCATAGCATTTATCTTGCCCGAACAAACTGCCCAGGCAAGGGAGCTTTCCTTGCACCAAAAACAGTCTACCTCATTACAACTGGTCAACACAATAGGTGTGTTTGGCACAGGTTTGGCATAGCATTTATCTTGCCCGAGCAAACTGCCCAGGCAAGGGACCTTTCCTTGCACCAACAACAATCTACTTTGGTATCACTGGTTACCACAATAGGTGTGTTTGGCATAGCATTTATCTTGCCCAAAAAACTGCCCAGGCAAGGGACCTTTCCTTGCACCAACAACTATCTACTTTGGTATCACTGGTTATCACAATAGGTGTGTTTGGCATAGCATTTATCTTGCCCGAACAAACTGCCCAGGCAAGGGACCTTTCCTTGCACCAACAACAACCTACCTTAGAATAACTGGTGACCACAATAGGTGTGTTTGGCATAGCACTTTAGTTTGCCCAAGCAAACTGACCAGGTAAGGGGCCCCTGCTTCTTTTTTTATTTACGAGTGGCAGATTCTAGGCAGCTCTTCTCACCCATCCTTGGGCCAACCCTGAAGCTAGCTAGCACATATAAATTGTGTGATGACAGGCTTTGGGCTTGGCAGAGTCACCTACTAATAAAGCTGAATCGAAGCTACTACGCGTAGCCCAAAAATGAAACAGTGCAGGGGGACTTACCTTGTACAAATCCCTTGTAAAGGCATCGCAATCGTAGAGGAAAAGGTCTTGTTTGTGTGTGTGTGTGCTCGGACTTCCATAAATGTGTAAATAAATTGGCTTAAATAAATGAGTTGGGCTTCAAGGTTGTCAAGCTTTCTGGTACTGGTCGAAGCGGAAAGGGCCTTATCTTGAGCTGGATCAAAACTACTACGCGTAGCCCAAAAAGGAAACAGTGTAAGGGGCCTTACCTAGTACCAATCTCTTGAAGGCGACGCAATCGTAGTGGAAGAACGCTTGTGTGTGTGTTTGTGCTCCGACTACCATACATGTGTAAATAAACAAATGGGGCTTCAAGGTTGTCAAGACTTCTGGTACTGGTCGAAGCGCAAGGGGCCTTACCTTGAGCTGGATCGAAGCTACTACGCGTAGCCCGAAAAAGAAACAGTGCAAGGGGCCTTACCTTGTACCAAGCCCTTGTAAAGGCATCGCAATTGTAGAGGAACAGGTCTCGGTTGTAGACACGAACAACTCCGCTGCTAACATCTTTTCAAGTAACAGCCCTATGCCTCTGGGTAAGCTAGTACCGCCCATAGGCTGGTCTTACCTTGTACCAATCTCTTGTAAAGGCATCGCAATCGTAGAGGAACAGGTCTCGGTTGTAGACACGGACAACTCCGCCCAGTCGAAGCTCTTTCCAGTTGTAGTAGGAGATCTGTTGCCTAAGGCGGGATTCTGGCGACATGGGTCGGGCCTCTGCATGCGGTGAGGACAGATATATAACACAAATGTATATAACTAGGGACCGGCATATCATATGAGGTAGACCAAAGGCGAGTATGATATCATATGATGACATGATATCATATGATGTCATATTGCCTATCCCTATGTATAACACAAATGTAAACAAGTACAAGAATAAGGGGGTGGAAGAAAAGAAACATAACACAAATGTGTATGAAACATAGCAGAGCTGCGGCGGTGAGGCCAGAAATGTAATGGCCACGACAAGTAAATGTGAGGCCACAAATGAGGCCAGCAATGAGACCAGATATGAAATGGCCATGACAAGTAAATGAGAGGCCAGAAATGAGGCCAGGAATGCTTGAAATGAGACCAGATATGAAATGGCCACGACAAGTAAATGCGAGGCCGGAAATGAGGCCAGGAATGCCAGAAATGAGGCCAGAAATGTAATGGCCACGACAAGTAAATGTGCGGCCAGAAATGAGGCCAGGGATGCCAGAAATGTAACGGCCCAGAAGACATGACAGAGTATTGACTCCCTCCCCTGGTACCTGTACCAGGGTACTTCCAAGCGCGCGCTTTTGTGCGCTGGCGCACTGCCTTTTTGAGCCCCACTGCGCGTTTCGCGCAGTTTTTTGCACCCCCCTGTGGGCGCAGCAAACAATTTTTGTGCTACAAAGCGCAGTTTTTTGTTTTCAAGTGCGCTAAAGCGCTGGCCAATTTGATCAATGGAAGTACCCTGACCTGTACTACCCGTAGCCCAAAAATGAAACAGTGGCGAAATTCAAATCATGCACCAACGGCGATGATGGGAGTCTTGGGCAGCTTGCAGCGTCACAGCATGATAAATAATAAAACACACAAATCATATCACGCATCAATGGGAGGGACGTTGGGGGTCCTGGGCAGCTTGCAGCTAATAAATAATACAAATAAACATTGACAATAAATAATAATAAAATCATCTCACGCACCAATGGAAGGGACGTAGGGGGTCTTGGGCAGCTAACAGTGGTGCAGCATGATAACTAATAAAACATACAAATCATCTCACACACCAATGGGAGGGACGTTGGGGGTCTTGAGCAGCATGCAGCGACGCAACCAATAAGTAATACAAATAAAGAATACCGTAATAATAAAATCATATTGCACACCAATGGGAGGGACGTTGGGAGTCTTGGGCAGCATGCAGCGACGCAACCAATAAATAATAAAAATAAATAATAATAAAAATCATCTCACGCACCAATGGGAGGGACGTTGGGGGTCTTGGGCAGCATGCAGCGACGCAACCAATAAATAATAATAAAAATCATCTCACACACCAATGGGAGGGACGTTGGGGGTCTTGGGAAGCTTGCAGCGACGCAACATGAGAGGGAAGGGATCCCTCCCGGAGTTCCGGTTGATCACCTCTGCCACCTCAATCGTGTTGTCCTGCAGGAAGTAGTGCAGTACAAAGGGCAACCTCTGTCCAAACACCACAGCCGTGTTGTCCCACATGCAGAAGAAGCGCAGCACCTGTATGTGTGTGGTGTTTGTTTGTCTTTGTCTTTGTGTGTGTATGTGAGTATGTGTGGTGTGTGTATGTGTGAGTTTGTGTGTGTGTATGTGTGTGTCTAAGCGTGTTTGTGAGGGTGGGGAGGGGGGGGGAGATGTTAAACCAATATAAGATTCCCATCCAAAACATTTAAACTAAAATAAAGGGAGGAAATGTAAGCGGCTTTACAAGAAAGGTGACTTGTTTCGCCTGTGGGCATCATAAGACCATTGTCCCACATGCAGAAGATGCGCAGCACTTGTGTATGTGTGCGTATGGAGGGGCGGGGGGGGGGGGGGGGAGAGGAGGGGAGGAAAAGAGGAGGAAAATAATTAAAATTATCAACTACCCCTTTAAACGGTGTTTTGAAACAGACCTGCCCCCCACCCCACCCCACCCAACACAGCAGGGATAAGGACAGCAGGATGCAAACACCAGGACAATATCCATAGGATAGTCATACCAGGACCAGGGTACTACTAAGCGCGCGCAGCAGCGCGGTGCTGCGCTGCCTTTTTGAGCCCCTCTGCACGTTTTGCGCAGTTTTTCAACCCCCTGTGGGCGCAGCGCGCAGTTTTTGCGCTTTTTTCACTAAAAAGCGCTGGCCAATTTGGCGTTTGTGCGCCTTAAGCGCTGACCAACTTAGCAAGAAGTAGTACCCTGACCAAGACTTCAGGATGCAAACAGGATGGCAGCCGGATGCATACACCAGGGCAATGTATGTAGCATAGCCATACCAGGACTGGAGGATGCGCCTACACACCTTTCTGTCCAAGTGTGCGAATTGAGCCCATCGTACGTCGACCTCGTTGTGAAAGACAGAGCCGGGGCCTAGGGGCCATCTGTAGTAGAAGGGGTCATTCTCCCCCTTCTCGCGGGTGGGTAGGGGCAAGCCTGTAGTCGCCTCCTTTACCTGCAGAGTTTGGGTAGGTGGGTGGGTGTGTGGGGGGGTGAGGTTGGTGTTGGTGTTGGTGGTGAGTAGGGGCAAGCCTGTAGTCGCCTCCTTTACCTGCAGAGTTTGGGTAGGTGGGTGGGTGTGTGGGGGGGTGAGGTTGGTGTTGGTGGTGGTGGTGGTGGGTAGGGGCAAGCCTGTAGTCGCCTCCTTTACCTGCAGAGTTTGGGTAGGTGGGTGGGTGTGTGGGGGGGTGAGGTTGGTGGTGGTGGTGGTGGTGAGGGTGAGGAGGGGCAAGCCTGTAGTCGCCTCCTTTACCTGCAGAGTTTGGGTAGGTGGGTGGTGTGTGGGGGGGTGAGGTTGGTGGTGGTGGTGGTGGTGGTGAGGGTGAGTAGGGGCAAGCCTGTAGTCGCCTCCTTTACCTGCAGAGTTTGGGTAGGTGGGTGGGTGTGTGGGGGGGTGAGGTTGGTGGTGGTGGTGGTGGTGAGGGTGAGTAGGGGCAAGCCTGTAGTCGCCTCCTTTACCTGCAGTGTTGGGGGTGGGGGGGGGGGGAGGGGACGATGAGGGTGGTGGTGGTGGTGGTGTGAGGGTGATGAGGGTGGTGGTGGTAAGGGTGGGTAGTGTCTTGCAAGATTGTGTGGGTTGGGGGGCTGTGGGGTTGTTATTTTGTGCTTGTTGGGGGATGAGCTTACATGAGGAGGACATGAGGGAGTTCGGTTTGGACGCCTTACGTGTTTTGTTTTTGTGAAGGGGTGCAGGGTGAGAGGGGCGCAAGGGGTTCATGGTGGGAGGAGTATCGCATACATATACTTAGGCAGCTGCATTATGCCTGGTCCTGACTATATATATTGGGTGGGTGGGTGGGTGGGTGGGTGGGTGGGTGGGGGGGGGGTATTGCATATACATATATGCATTATTTATTACGGCACACCTTGATGTTAAATTACATTGTCGTAGGCAGGTCAGTGTTGACCTTAGACACAGGTCATGGGTTCCATTCCTGCCAGGGACAACCCTGGGCACAACCTCCAGGACCTAACTGGGGCTTTATGTGTTGTTTGCTTGGCCCTGCCTGTGGATAGGGGCCACCTGCTACACCCAGGGACCCACAGATACGCCATATAAAATCACTGTTTTTCACTGTAGCCCCCTCTTGACCCCCCAGGGTCCCGCGGCTTAAGCCTCAAGTTCCACCCGTGTTTCTGACTCTCTCCATCTCTCGAGGAGTTCGAACGATTTCGGCCACCTCCACACCCATGGACCCACAAGTACGCCATGTCAAAGCATTTTTTTCACTTTAGCCCCCTCTCGACCCCCGAGGGACCCGGGGCTTAAGTCCCAAGTTCCACCCCTGTTTCTGACTCTCTCCATCTCTCCAGGAGTTTGAACGATTCCGGCCACCTCCGCACCCATGGACTCATAGGTATGCCACATCAAATCACCTTTTTCTTTTCGGCAAGCACCAGCTTCTAGGTAGCTCCCTCAGACTGCCACTGGGCCGACCTAAACATTCCAGGAGCACTGGAAAGCTGACAATATCAGCTTCCAGGTGCCTAGGTTGCACAATATTTGGATGAAGAGAGAGCTCAGGGAGCTGCCTAGAAGCTGCTGCTCGTAGCTGAAAATAAAAACTGTGTATCACATGTATGTTCATACGTTCCTGGTAGCCATTCTCCAGTATGTACACATGCATGCAAACAGGAGGGTTCCCTTGATCTCACGCCTGTGGCACGATGTACTAATTTTCAATTTTCATACGTTCCCCTTGAATCGGTCAGGCCACGGGCACATTTGGAGTCCAGTAGGGCACCTGGAACTGGTCCTAAGCAGTGCCGCAAGCGATGCGGATATTGGCTGAGAGTGTTGGCAACGGAATCAGGCGGACCAAAACCAGGAAATTACGAGACTGTTGGCTGACAGGCTTCGTCTCGGCCGCACGCTGGTCGCACGAACAAACAATGGAGTGACCCTGGGGGGCCCCGCGCCCCAGAAGGGGGGGCTCCGCCCAAAGGTAAGCAGCAGCAGCACATGCTTGGACCTGATGAGCTCGTCTAGCCTACCTCTCCCTGTCTCCATACTATGCTAGCCCTAGACTGAAAAGGGGTGGGGTGGGGGGGCAAGGCGGCGGGGCAGTGATTATGAGACTGAAATGTTGTCGGACTCTTGGGAAGGAATCGGATGAAATTGTATGTGTGTGTGCTTTTGGTTGTGGTGGTGGTGTGTGTGTGTGTGTGGGGGGGGGGGGGGGGGGGGGGGGGGGGGGGGGGGGGAAGTGATATGGAGACTGATCTACCCCTCCCTGTCTCCAGACAAACAAATATCCCTTCCACACCCTTCCTCCACAGATAGCCTACCTTCAGCAGTGCGCTTTAGTGTCTGTGGTCGCTGACAACCGCCATGGTAGCCCTGTCCAGGTAAAGTAGCAGCCCGTTTTCTATCTATCGCCGTAAGACAGGGCTCCCTTAATACCACGCCCCACCAGGCGTTATCATTACTTTCATTACCTTCAGCAGTGTGTCGTAAGCTCCGTCAGGGAGAGGTCGATCCTCAGGCATGAACACATTTTGCTCCGCTAGGAAGTCTCTGGTGGCCTGCATGAAGAGAAGGGTAGCAGGATATTAGCAAGCTGCATCAGGAAGGGTGGTGGTGTGGTGGGGTTGTGGTGGAAGTAGATGGACGGTAGGGGAAGGTCCAGTGGTGGTGCACTAGGAGGTCTCTGGTGGCCCGCATGAAGAGTGGTGGTGTGGTAGTGGTGGTGGTAGTGTGGTAATGGTGGTGTGGTAGTGGTGGTGTGGTGGTGTAGTAGTGGTGGTGGTGTGTTGGGTTGTGGTGGTGGTGGTGTGGTAATGGTGGTGTGGTAGTGGTGTAGTAGTGGTGGGGTTGTGAGGTTGTGGTGGTGTGGTATTGGTGGTGGTAGTTGTGGTGGTGGTGTGGTAATGGTACTGTGGTAGTGGTGCTGTGGTGGTGTAGTAGTGGTGGTGGTGTGGTGGGGCTGTGGTGGTGTGGTAGTGGTGATGGTGGTGTGGTAATGGTGGTGCAGTAGTGGTGGTGGTGTGGTGGGGTTGTGGTGGTGTGGTAGTGGTGGTGGTGTGGTAATGGTGGTGTGGAAGTGGTGCTGTGGTGGTGTAGTAGTAGTGGTGGTGTGGTGGGGTTGTGGTGGTGTGGCAGTGGTGGTGTGGTAGTGGTGGTGTGGTGGGGTTGTGGTGGTGTGGTAGTGGTGGTGTGGTGGTGTAATAGTGGTGATGGTGTGGTAGTGGTGGTGTGGTAGTGGTGGTGTGGTAGTGGTGGTGTGGTGGTGTGGTAGTGGTGGTGTGGTAGTGGTGGTGTGGTAGTGGTGGTGTGGTAGTGGTGGTGGTGTGGTGGTGGTGGTTTGGTAGTGGTGGTGGTGTGGTGGTGGTGGTGGTGGTGGTGTGGTTGTGGTGCTGTGGTGGTGTAGTAGCAGTGGTTGCCGTGGTGATAGATGGACAGTAGGGTAGGGTGGGGTGGTGGTGCACTTGGAAGTCTCAGGTGATGTGCAAGAAAAGAAGGGGAGCAGCAGAAGGGGTGCAGGATCATTGCAAATCATTGTAAGCGAAAGACGGTGAGCAGCCCAGAGATGGCTACAAAAACATGTAACAAACCAACCAACCAACCCTACCTTGTTGCACCAACATGTAACCAACCAACCCTACCTTGTCGCACCAACATGTAGCCAACCAACCAACCAACCCTACCTTGTCGCACCAACATGTAACCAACCAACCAACCCTACCTTGTCGCACCAACATGTAACCAACCAACCCTATCTTGTCGCACCAACATGTAACCAACCAACCCTACCTTGTCGCACCAACATGTAACCAACCAACCAACCCTACCTTGTCGCACCAACATGTAACCAACCAACCCTATCTTGTCGCACCAACATGTAACCAACCAACCAACCAACCCTACCTTGTCGCACCAAAATGTAACCAACCAACCAACCCTACCTTGTCGCATCCAACAATGTGAAAGGGGCGGGAGTACACAGTCACAGTGTCACCAACTCGCATCATGTCCCACTTCAGGATGGAGCCATCGAGGAGCTTTACCCTGCACACAGGCACATGGAGCCTAAATATCCGTGAAGCACATACAGAAATAAAATCGACCGGTACACTCAGAATATCTCAGTGATACACTGACAGGAATATAATGGACAGGTACATACAGGGTACATATCAGTTATATGTGGCAGCGCCAACTTGCATCATGCCCCACTTCAGGATGGAGCCATCAAGGAGCTTGACCCTGCACACAGGGACATGAAGCACATGTATCAGTGATACATTGACATGTACATGCAGTACATCTCAGAGATGCACTGACAGGAATATAATCGACAGGCACATGGAGCACAAGTATCAGTGATACACTGACATGAATGTAATCGACAGGCACATATAATCGACAGATATAATCGTCAGGTATTATTGACAGGTGTAAAGAATAAATAAATATCGACAGGTAATATCGTCAGGTATAATATAATCGACAGGTTCATATCAGTGGTACACTGGCATGAATAGAATAGAAAAGTACATGGAGTACATATCATTTATATGTGGCAGCGCCAACTCGCATCATGTCCCACTTCCGGATGGGGCCATCAAGGAGCTTGACCCTCCACACAGGCACATGGAGCACAAGTATCAGTCATACACTGACAGGTACATGCAGTACATCTCAGTGATGCACTGACAGGAATATAATCGACAGGCACATGGAGCACAAGTATCAGTGATACACTGACAGGTACATGCAGTACATCTCAGTGATGCACTGACAGGAATATAATCGACAGGCACATGGAGCACAAGTATCAGTGATACACTGACAGGTACATGCAGTACATCTCAGTGATGCACTGACAGGAATATAATCGACAGGCACATGGAGCACAAGTATCAGTGATACACTGACAGGTACATGCAGTACATCTCAGTGATGCACTGACAGGAATATAATCGGCAGGCACATGGAGCACAAGTATCAGTGATACACTGACAGGTACATGCAGTACATCTCAGTGATGCACTGACAGGAATATAATCGACAGGCACATGGAGCACAAGTATCAGTGATACACTGACAGGTACATGCAGTACATCTCAGTGATGCACTGACAGGAATATAATCGACAGGCACATGGAGCACAAGTATCAGTGATACACTGACAGGTACATGCAGTACATCTCAGTGATGCACTGACAGGAATATAATCGACAGGCACATGGAGCACAAGTATCAGTCATACACTGACAGGTACATGCAGTACATCTCAGTGATGCACTGACAGGAATATAATCGACAGGCACATGGTGCACAAGTATCAGTGATACACTGACAGGTACATGCAGTACATCTCAGTGATGCACTGACAGGAATATGATCGACAGGCACATGGAGCACAAGTATCAGTGATACACTGACAGGTACATGCAGTACATCTCAGTGATGCACTGACAGGAATATAATCGACAGGCACATGGAGCACAAGTATCAGTGATACACTGACAGGTACATGCAGTACATCTCAGTGATGCACTGACAGGAATATAATCGACAGGCACATGGAGCACAAGTATCAGTGATACACTGACAGGTACATGCAGTACATCTCAGTGATGCACTGACAGGAATATAATTGACAGGCACATGGAGCACAAGTATCAGTGATACACTGACATTAATGTAATTGCCGGTTTATAGAACCGTGTAAGAATTATTCTTGGGCCATGTGGCCAAGCTCGCACATGGGGAAGTATTGCATTCTGCAGATGGTTAGATGCCGAATTGCCGGCGTATAGAACCTTGCAACAATTATTCGTCTTCCTCTTCTTGTTTAGCTCCTATTTCCTAGCTGGTTTCTGTGGCTATCGCACTGGGGACGTATTGTATTCTGCAGACGATTAGACGCCGAATCGCCGCTGTATTGGACCTTGTAACAATTATTCCAGGGCCGTGTGACCAATTTCACACGGGGGGGGAAGTATTGTATTCTGCAGACGGTCAGACAACGAATCGCTGGTGTATAGGACCTTGCAACAATTATTCTCCTTCTTTTTCTTGTTTAGCTCCTATTTCATAGCTGGTTTCTGTGGCTATCGCACTGGGGGAGTATTGTATTCTGCAGATGATTAGACGCCGAATTGCAGGCGTTTAGAACCTTGTAACAATTATTCTTGGGCCATGTGCCAAACAGTGCTGTGGATAGGCAGTAAGGGGAGGCTAACTTGTGCCTGTTGAGGCATGTGCCCTGTTTAAGCCCACTGTTTAGCTCCTTGGGCTCAATAATGCCCCCCCCCACACACACACACTCACACAAACACACACAAACCCACCCAACTACCAACCCACCCCCACACAAACACACACAACCCCCACCCACTCACACACCAACCCACGCACGCACCTACCCCCGCACTTACTTGTGCCTGTTCAGGTATGTGCCCTGTTTAAGCCCACTGTTTGGCTCCTTTGGCTCAATAATGTCCACACTATCATCTTCAAGGAAGGCCCTGATGTGGCAACGCCTCACTCGACTCTTCTCGGACGGGTTGTTGTCCACCTTCTCAACAAAGTAGGCATAGAAGCGAAGCACCTGTGTGTGTGTGTGTGTGTGTGCGCGCGTTTGTGTGTGTGTGTGTGTGTGTGTGTGTGTGTGTGCGTGCGGAGGGGGGGGGGGGGTCATGCCATCACTTCGTTGTATGCGACCTGCAGATTTTGAAAAAGAGCGATGTCGAGAGGCAAGAGAGTTGAAAGGTGGGCTTTTAGGGTTTAGGGTTAGAGACATGCTCAACGACATTCCTGAAAACTTAAAAACAAAAGCAACATATCTTCACCCGGAGCTACATCTACTTCTTATCTTCCTAACTATACAGCTGCCGCCCCTCAACCATTGACTGTGTCACGCCTTTTCGTCAAGCAGGAACCAGCCAGCTGTCTTGTCCTCAACCACCCCCACACCCTCCTAAACCTCCCCAACCACCGCCACCCAACCCATCCCTGCCACCACCACCCAATCTACCACCTGCTACCCCACCAATTCCTGACTGCATCACACCTTTTTGTCATGCAGCAACCAGCCAGGTGTCTTGACTCCCGTCCACCGTGTGTTATAAACGCCCCATTTTTTGTCCCCAGCCCCCTGGTTGGTCCCCAGGTCCTGCAGGGGTGGCCGCTGTACTGCATTGTACTCCTGCAGCTGTTGCTGGTACTCGGGCTCGTTGAAGTAGTAGTTGCGATCTGAGTTGCGATCTGAAACAGGTTGCTGCAATGAAGGGGTGATTGTGATATTAGTTGCGATCTGAAATAGGTTCCTGCAATGAAGGGGTAGTTGCGATCTGAAACAGGTTGCTGCAATGAAGGGGTAGTTGCGATCTGAAACAGGTTGCTGCAATGAAGGGGTAATTGTGATATTAGTTGCGATCTGAAACAGGTTGCTGCATTAAAGTAGTAGTTGCAATCTGAGTTGCGATCCGAAACAGGTTGCTGCATTGAAGGGGGGGCAAGCAGAGGATGAGCCTAGCAGGGCAAGCAGAGGATGAGCCTAGCAGGGCATGAATGCCTTTTGTGGAATGGAATTTGTTGGGATAACTCTGGGGAGTTGTGTAGAGTATGACGCATGCGACTCCTTACATTCCACCATCGGACACCACGTTTTCATCATGCACCACATTTGTTTTCGGAGCTTAGTCTACTGGGCCTCATGGACTACAAGTAGCTTTTCTTTTTTGTTGCGACCAGCAGCTTCTAGGCAGCTCCCTGGCTGGCCATCCAGCCAAACCTCGTTGAATTTCGGGGGGCCTTTATTATGCCTTTGAGCTGCCTCAAGCAATCTGATTTCATTATGTAATCAGGAGTGTGGTGTGGTAGTGGTGTGGTAGTGGTGTGTAGGTAAACTACTTTTATTGTTGACTGTCTGTAACGCCTTCCAGGCCGTTTGCCTTATTTTCTTTCGACCACTGCTTATGCTAACACCAATTACAGCACAGCATCCTTTAGCTAAATATTCAAATAGAAGCTGGTAATACAAGTTGCCAAGAAAAGCTGCTAAGAAAAGCCCGGCTGTGGGGCTAGTCATGTATTAGCGAGCGCTGACGGTTGCCTGCTTTTTCTTTGACCACTGAGCATGCCAACATTAAACACAGCAGAGCATCTGTAGCCCAAGAAATCAAGTAGAAGCTGGCAATAAAAGATGCCAAGAAAAGCCCAAGAAAAGCCCGAGAGAAGCCCGAGAAAGCCCAAGAAATCAAGTAGAAGCTGGCAATAAAAGATAAAATAGAAGCTGGCAATAAAAGATAAAATGCGAAGAAAAGCCCGAGAAAGCCCAAGAAATCAAGTAGAAGCTGGCAATAAAAGATGCCAAGAAAAGCCCGGCTGTGGGGGTAGTCATGGATTAGAGAGTGCTGATGTTAGCCTTATTTTCCTTCGGCCACTGCACGTGCTAACACCAAATACAGCAAAGCATCTGCAGCCCAAGTTATCAAGTAGAGGAGGCTAAGAAAAGCCCAGCTGTGGGGCTAGTCATGTATTAGAGAGTGCTGGTGTTTGCCTTCTTTTCTTTTGGCCAATGCTCGTGCTAACACCAAACACAGCTCAGCACATGTAGCCCAAGTAATCAAGTAGAAGTTGGTAATGAAAGATGCCAAGAAAAGTTGCTAAGAAAAGCCCAGCTGTGGGGCTAGTCATGTATTATTTCCTTACGTTTGCCTTCTTTTCCTTCGGCCAACGCACGTGCTAACACCAAACACAGCACAGCACCCTTAAGCCAAGTTATCAAGTAGGAGCTGGTTATAAAAACGGCTAAGAAAAGCCCAACTGTGGGGCTAGTCATGTCTTAGCAAGCGCTGACGTTTGCCTTCTTTTCCTTCGACCACTGCGCATGCCAACACCAAACACAGCACAGCATCTGTAGCCCAAGTAATCAAGTAGTGGCGGCTAATAAAAGTCCAGCTGTGGGGCTAGTCATGTATTAGCAAGCGCTGGCGTTTGCCATCTTTTCTTTAGACCAATGCTCATGCTAAGACCAAACACAGCATCTGTAGCTCAAGTAATCGGCTATTCAGCTGCTTTCTTGTTCAGCTTTCCTGTACAGCTGAAATCTTTGGGTGGAGCCTTTGGCTGGATCAGGGTACTGCCTGGCTGCTTCTCCATCCTAGTCAGCTGCAATGAAAGCTCCGTTAAGCCAAGGGCACATTTGAAGTCTAGTAGGGCACCAGGAAAAAGGTAATCATCATCATCAAAGAAACTTAGTGTACCTAGAAGCTGACATGATCAGCTTTCCTGTACAGCTGAAATCTTTGGGCTGAGCCTGGTGGCTGGATCAGGGTACTGCCTGGCTGCTTCTCCATCCTAATCAGCTTCTTCTGTCAGTTGTGTCATGGTGGTTGGCCCCAGTGCTAGCAAACATTCGTGTTATGCACTGTTTTTCTTTTCGACTACAAGCAGCAGCTTCTAGGCAGCTCCCCTGGCTGGCTAATCAGCCAAACCTAAAGCAACCAAGTGCACCTTGAAGCTGATGTAATCAGCTTTCTAGAGCTGCTGATATTTTTAGGCTTAGCTCAGTGGCTGGCTCAGAGAGCTGCCTAGAAGCAGCTGCTAGTAGCCCGAAAGGAAAAACAGTGGTGGCATGCATTTATGGTGGCATTTCTATTCATTTCATGGTGGCATTTATAGATAAGTCCCCCTTGAATCCGTCAAACCGAGAGGGCACATTTGGAGTTCAGTAGGGCACCAGGAAAAATGTAATCATCATCATTATTTGGTGAATCCTATTTCCACTGGACCGGGACAAGTCTTTGAACTGTCTAATCCGCTTAATGTGCTTCCTGGTTCCGGTGGGTATCACACCCTAGCTTATATTTCAGCTACGAGCAGCAGATTCTATGCAGCTCCCCTGACTGGCTAGTCAGCCAAACCTGATGCGACCTAGTGCACCTTTAAGCTGGCACAACCAGCTTTCCTGTTTTGTTGCTATCTTGGGGCTTGGCCCAGTGGCTGGCTCAGGGACCTGCTCAGAAGCTGCTGCTTGTTGCTGGAAAAAAAGCTATGTACCACACGGGGGTACTTGGAATTGGAAGTTGGTGAGCAGCCCAGGGTAGGCTGAAAAAACATGTACCACACACTCTATTACGCACACACTATTATGCACCAATACACACACACCATTACGCACTGTAACACACACTCCATTACGCACACACCATTACACACACAGTCCAATCCTATTTCCAAAGCAGCCTGTAGGTCCTTGCTTACCTCAGCCACTTCTTGCTTGCCATCCACAATCTTCAGAGTTTGACGCTTGCGAGCATCCTGCAGCACAACACATGCTAGTCTGGGTACACTAGCGAGCAAATAATGTCATGTTGCATGTACTAGCCAACGTCAACATCCAGTGCAGCCAGCTGCAACAATTCAATCCTAATTATGGTTCAAAGTCCAGCTGAATCCTCTCAGGAAATGTGCGAGGTCATGAATTCATCCAATGGGGCTACTTATTATGTGTGTAAGGAGGCAGGAGAGGGAGGATGGCCCCTCATAGTTGTCAACAAACTGAATGCCCCACGCTTGCGTGGCCCTCTCACTCTCAAAGCTCGCATAGTATATTTATGCCGAAAACCATTAGTCCCATGCTTGGAGGGCTTCATAGACTTCGCGACCAGAGGGGACCATGACGCAAGCCTCGTCGGACCCCCAGGTATCCCACGACCCCCAACCAACCACCGACAACAACAACCAAAGCTAAAAGTACGCAGTGCTTAATCACTTTTAGATGAACATATGCGTTATGCATTTGCTATTTGCATGGAGCGCGCACCGCAACAGGGAGGTACTGAGAGTGGCCTGGCAAATTCGGTATCGGAGGTCCGGCATAGCCATATTGTTGACTGCTATTGTAGCCTGCGGCCCGCATAATGGGCAACTCTGTGAGCGGGAGCGTGCGCAGCGAACATGGATGGATGTAACTGCCGAGGAGTTCTTTGACTGACGGATTCTGACAGATAGGGCAAATTGAAACCTGTGACCAAGCAACAGCTGGGACCAACAAAAGGAAGGGAAGAGGGATACGGAACTTTCAATAGGCACGTTGAGCGTGTCTATTGCGGTATTGTGTGGCGATGTTCGGACAGTTGGCGGATGGGATAATCGGATATGAACCGAGCAGAACTCGCCCAGAACTTGCCCAGAAATTACAATCGTGATACGATGAATATGACATTACCGCGTGATGCGATGAATAAATCCATACCAACATGAGTGTTCGCATTCACCTCGTGTCCTCACCAGGGTTGTTCAGGACGCTGCGTCCTGCGTCGCAGACGCAATGTCGAAGTGTCCGTTGCGTCCCGAGACGCATCGAGGGGAGGGTCCGTTGCGTCGCTGACGCAGCTTCAGTGGGTTGGTTGCGTCGTAGGACGCGGGCTATAGGTCTGTTATGGGTTGGTTGCGGATCGGTTGCGTCTCAGGACGCAGACTAAGCAATTGGTTGATTTGGGGATCCTTATGAACAACACTGGTACTCAAATATAGACAAATCGTCCTGAGTACATGTATGGTTTTGGCGATAACTGGATTCACTTTCACTTAAACATGCACGTCCGTTGTGGTTCGTTAGATTGCTTTTAGGTGAACAGTAATGTAAGATGTGTCGAGAGAGGGATGATTAGCTTTCCTGCTTGATCTGCAAATGTCTTCTATGCCTCCCGTTTTGCTAGCTTCCTCGTGGATTCATGCTGCGTTACTGATTAGGCCCTGGATTTTATTTGCCTTTCTACTATGGACGCTTTCTTTACCGGTAATTTCTGAGACAGATAGGTGTAAGCGCTCTAAGGTCCTTTGGAAATATTGAGTATCGGTATGTGACATGTATGATCCGGACCAAGTTCAAGATAAACATGATGTGCTTTTTGTACGTAGCGATGAAGTCGTTTTGAATGCAAGATAATTATAAGAACCTGATTTCCCAAACAAAGAACAAATTATTCATCTATATCACTTTATGTGCAATCCAGAGATAGAAGGTCGTGATGTACAATTCAGAGATGGAAGGTCGTGATGTATGTTCTATCCAGAGATGGAAGATCTGGATTGCTGTACAATCCAGAAATGGAAGGTGCGAAGTTGCCATGGTATCTCAATTATAGTATAAGGAGATTGGAATCTTGGATGAAATATATAAGGATAATAATGAGGGGGGGGGGGAGGGGGGGGGCAGGAATAAAGTTTGCAGACCGCATGTTCGGAAATTGTTTTTTTTCATGGTTTAATTTACTCACATTGTATTCTGGAGCCTGAGGGTCTGCTTGGGTGTGGTGGGGGTGGGTGGGGGTGATGGTGTGTGTGTGGTGGGTAGGGAGGAGGTGTGTGTGTGTGGTGGTGGTGGTGGTGGTGGTGGTGGTGGTGGTGGTGGTGGTGGTGGTAGGGGGGGGGGGGCTAGACCCCAGGCTCGACTGCTGTAGGAACCTTGACAGGGACCAGAATTCAGAACGCGCATACGAACGCGCGTTTTCAGCCTTACTGCCGCTCGTGCGACGCTGGGCGCTAAGGTGTAGGTGACGTCCAGCCTGGAAGTGCCTTCAAGGGCACCCACCAATTAAACATTGGGTGTAACCGACTAACGGATGCAGACTTGTACTCGTCTCGTCGATCCCTTCACGATGGTGCACTTAATGCTAAAAAAATCGCATTGGCAAGAAAGTTACACGAAGAACAAATAAAGTTGGGGAAACGGTCGGACCCCTCCCCCCCCCCCCCCCCCCCCCCCCCCCGCCCCTCTATCTCGGCCGCCCGTGGGTGTATCGACATGATTTTTTTTATCGACCATTGCTTGCGGTTCTCTATCCATATCGAACATGAGGTGCGAAATCTTTTTTCTTGCCCCCCCCCCTCGGATACTAACTAAGAATGTTTTAATATTTTGATAATGTCGAAGACGGCGAGCAGCCTTATGTATATATTAGTAGGATAGGGATATCCTCTCTTTCTCGAATCCAGAGATTTCAATTTTTCCTTTTTCAAGGTTTTCTTGATCTCTATTACTTTTACATTTATGAAAACATAAGCTATTTTGTACAACTTTAGCTGGCAATCATAGACTATCGAACCCGATATATATTAGTATGATATCGAAGACGACGAGCAGCCTTAAAACGCCGGAGCCATGTACCTATTATCATATAAAGTAAAAGTTCAAGAAGACGGCGAGCAGCCAAATTGCTGGGTGAAGCCATGTAATCAAGTTCAAGTGTAAACTTCGTGTATGACATCATACAACTGGCGGCGACTTGTCCCAAGGCTCCCAACACATCTTCTTCTTCTTCTTCCTTACATTTCGCAAAAACACTATGGGTACAAAATAATAATGGGAAACAAATACCCAAAATTGGTACATCCAAAGACGGGTACTGCGGAACAAGTTGTCAATTATTGAATTATATTTTGTAGGTAGGGGTCATGTATGCATTTCCGCGTTCTTATGGACATATGCTGGTCCAGCTCATATTTTGACTAATGGGGCAAAATGAATGACATGTGCATGCTGTTGGCTGCACACCAGGGGAGTTCAAGACGTACGTGTTTGCATGACAAAATCCAAAATCACGCACACACAAGAGAAACATGGTAAAAACACACACTGCAACTGGGATGTGCGCGATTTCACCATGTAACAAAGTTTCTGGCTGGAGCCATGTTATCAAATTGCTGGCTAGAGCCATGTAACCTAATTGCTGGTTGGAGCCATGTAACCAAATTGCTGACTGGAGCCATGTAACCTAATTGCTGGTTGGAGCCATGCAACCAAGGTGCTGGCTGGAGCCATGTAACCAAATTGCTGGCTGGAGCCATGCAACCAAGGTGCTGGCTGGAGCCATGTAACCAAGTTCAAGCTCTAGTTCAGTGGCCATGGCCTCCCCCTCTGCACATAGCCATTGCTATTGCACTCTTATCCTGGGTACAAGGTGGTTGGCCCTGGTGCAAGCAAACGGGCTGGTCCCCTCACCCTCACGCCTCATAATAAGACGTACCATTTATTTATTTTATGTATCCTTCCTTTGATGGTTGGCCATAGTGCAAGCAAACAGGCTGCCCCCCTCACCCTCACGCCTCGTTATAAGGTGTAACATTTATTTATTTTTCCTGTATCTCAAGACTCTCCAAGCTATAACCGAACAAATGCATCTGGACAAGTCTTTAAACGGTCTAAATCACTTGGCGTACTCCCTGTTTCCCGCGGGTATCGCACGGGGGGACTTGGCACTGGAAGACGGTGAGCATCCCCGAGGCGGTTGACAATCCAATCCTAAGAAACTGCAGCTAAAGTCACTAATTATTTTTGGGGCTACGCAGATCAGCTTCCAGGGTCCATTAGCCGGCCCCTGGGTCAAGCCTAAAGCTTTCTGCAGCATTAGAATACTCGTTATGGCAGCCTTCAGACACTAACAAGCTTCAGGTTTGGCCCATGGACAGGAACAGGGAGCTGCCTAGAAGCTGCTAAGCGCAGCCCCAAGAAGAAACAGTGAGCCTTACTATGCCTCTCTTCAGAGTGGCTCTTCCTTCGGCCTGCAGTTCTCGCCGAGCTTTGACAATTGCAAATCTTCGAGCATCCGAGCCGCCGAAACTGCGAGCTGCTTCTACTAGCGCCCCCCTTGCTTAACTCCTATTTTCTAGCTGGTTTCCGTGGCTATCGCACGGGGGAAGTATTGTATTCTGCAGACGATTAGACGCCGTGAACCTTGTAACAATTATTCTAGGGCCGTGTGACCAATTTCACACGGGGGGGAAGTATTGTATTCTGCAGACGGTTAGATGCCGAATTGTTTCGTCTAAAACCTTGTACCAAATCTTCATCTTCTTGTGTAGCTTCTAGTAAAAGCAGAAAGCTTGTTTATATCCTATTTAGGGTGGCGCTTGCTTCGGCCTGAGGTTCAACAGCGTGTCCACCCTGATATATCTGAAGCTCTTGGGGAGCTTGGTGTTGGTGGAGTCAGCCTCGACCTGGGTGCAAGAGAAGTTTGATTTTAATTGATTGTGTTAATGCCGAAGACGGCGAGCAGCCTGAATCCATTTAACCAAGTTCAAGCTCAAGTACAATACAAGATTGATTTGAATTGATTGTGTTACTGCCGAGTCCAACCCATATCTGAGTCTTAACCATACCCGAGTCATACCCAGGGATCGGCATATCATATAATTTTGGCCTAAGGTGAGTATGATATCATATGATATCGTATTTAAATGGTATCTTTGGCCTAGTCAGACTGCTGGCATCATAAGATATCATGTTGCCGTTCCCTAGTCATACCTATCCCTGAGACACCCACACCTAAGACGGCAATCAGCCAAAAGGCTGGCTGGAGCCATGCAACTAAGCATTATGGCTATAAGCATGTAAAAATCCAATCCAATACCTTAGTCATAAGCATCTCACGATCCACTTTCATTGCATGTCGCGTATTATGGGCGCCAGCTTGAACGCCACCACCCTCTTGTCCGTCACCTGCTGGACGCTGCTTCTTGCCGTTCTGCCGCCTACTCCCTCGGCCAGGTGTGGGCGCTACAGGAGATGGGGAGTGGAGGGTGAGGACTAAGGACTAAGCTAAGGACTCAGGACTCAAAATAAATTGTAAAAATAATGCAAGATATCCAACATGCTGCCTACTCCCTCGGCCAGGTGTGGGCGCTACAGGAGATGGGGAAGATGGGGAGTGGGGGCTAAAGGACGACGTTTTTTGTGCGATGCATCGCAAATTGTGCGGCTCAGTGTGACCCCAGTACGACACGCTGCCCCTCGAACCCCCAGGGGCTTCACGCTTGGCACTCCGCCTTCCGATGGGTAAGCAACAATCCCGAAGGTTCGACTCCCCCTTATGTCGCTCTTGGCGTTGCAGGTCGTTGTCAACCGCGATGGTAGCTTGTCCAGTTGAGGTAGGAGACCGCTCCCCACCCGCGAACGACGGGCTCCAAGAACACCACGCCCCACCAGGCGTTATCATTACCAACAATCCCGAAAACAGACTTGAGTACTCCAAGTAGCTACTCAACCTGGCCTACAGAAATCTGAAATAAAAGCACTGTAAAGGACGAACGACACGGAACTAATTTGTCAAAATAGCATTACACGACGACTGTTATGTCGCGTAGAACATCGCGCCGACATCCAAAAGCCTCATCCAAAACTAAGGACTAGGAACTAATTTGTCAAAACAACATGTACACGTCAAATGTTCACCGCGTCGACACCCAAAGCCCTCATCCAAGACTTAGGACTCAGAATTAATGCTTGAATGCAAACAATGCTAAATATGATGAATGCAAACAATGATAGATATCTGAAATGGATATATAAGATTTGTGAAGCATTTGGGCACCTTGGTGTGATACCAACTACATTTGTTACATTTTTTAAAATTACATGTTTGTACCAAATCACATCCCGCCAACAGATACAGGTTCATACCTCGCCCCACCCCCAACTCAAGTCCACAGCCTACCGCGATCATCCGAATTGGAATCAGTCAGCACAACGTCATCATCTTCAGCCTCAGCTGCAGCTGCCGTTTTGGTGTGATACCAACTACATTTGGTTTTTGCCTAACTGCATCCGCCAACAAATACACAGCTCACAACCTACCGCTATCATCCGAGTTGGAATCAATCAATCAGCTCAACGTCATTATCTTCATCTAAAGCTGCACTAACATGATTTGGCTTTGGACCTGGCTTGGTTTGATACAAATTACATTTATTTTTTGCCTAACCACACCCGCCAACAGATACAGGTGCATACCTTGTCACACCCCCAACTCAAGTCCGCAACCAACCGCTATCATCGGAGCTGGAATCAATCAGCACAACGTCATCATCTTCAGCCTCAGCTGCCGTTTAGGTGTGATACCAACTACATTTGTTTTTTAGCCTAAGAATCCGCCAACAGATACACAGCTCACAACCTACCGCTATCATCCGAGTTGGAATCAATCAATCAGCTCAACGTCATTATCTTCATCTACAGCTGCACTAACACGATTTGGCTTTGGGCCTGGCTTGGTTTGATACCAATTACATTTATTTTTTGCCTAACCACATTCGCCAACAGATATAGTTCCATACCTCGCCCTACCCCCACCCCCAACTCAAGTTCGCAACCAACCGCTATCATTTAAGCTGGAATCAATCAATCAGCACAACGTCATTATCTTCATCTACAGCTGCACTAACACGATTTGGCTTTGGGCCTGGCTTGGTTCGATACCAATTACATTTATTTGTTGCCTAACCACATCCGCCAACAGATACATGTGCATACCTCGTCACACCCCCAACTCAAGTCCGCAACCAACCGCTATCATCAGAGCTGGAATCAATCAATCAGCACAACGTCATTATGTCCAGCCTGAGCTGCACGATCATGCTTTGGCTTTGGCCCCGGTTTGATGTGACCCCGACTGCATTTGGTTTTTGCCTAACTCTTCACCCGCCAACAGATATAGTTCCATGCCTCGCCCCACCCCCAACTCAAGCTTGCAACCTACCGCTATCATCCGAGTTGGAATCAATCAATCAGCACAACGTCATCATGTTCAGCCTGAGCTACATTAACACGGTTTGGTGAGAAACCAACTACATTTGGTTTTTGCCTAACCACATCCGCCAACAGATACACAGGTTTGTCCCCGCCCCACCCCAAACTCAAGTTTGTTACCTACCGCTATCATCCGAGTTGAAATCAATCAGCACAACGTCATCATCTTCAGCTTCAGCTGCACGGACGCGCTTTGGCTTGGTCCCTGGCTTGGCTCGTTGTCGAGCTCCGGCTCGGATAGTAGCACCAGCAGCTGGCATGTGGTCTGAAGGCATGAAATCGTCGTCATCATCATCCATCGCCATCTCCTCGTGGATTTTTAGCCCACAGGGGCTGTCTAGGGTAGCAAGGTGGCTGGCAGCACCACGAGCTGCCAGGCGCTTGCTCCGAGGTTGGTGTGAGGCAGTTGGGGAGGAAGGTGAGGGCGCAGGAAGCTTGGGGGGTGGGAGTTCTGAAGACAGGGAGCGTGGAGGGACAATTTTTCGCTTGGGTCTTCCGCTAGGAGACATGCTCCCTCCGTCGTTTAACCCATTTAATGGAGATTGGTCCTTGGACCCCCTGGGACCTGCTGATATGGGGTCCGCGACTAACTGCTTTGAGCCAGAGTCAAAAGCCTTGACAGGTGGCTTGGCCTGCTTGGCCATGGGAGAGGGGGCGCCTGTGCTATTGATTCGGCCCCGACGCGTGGCCATAGCCCCCCCTTCAGCCCCGCCTGAAGATTCAGCCGAAAGTCGGTTTGTGAGAACTGGTCTAAGGTTGAATTCAAAGCCTTCCATTCCACTTGACCCTAGAAGGCGACCTGGGTCCCCGGAGTCAGGCATAGAGGCGGGCAAGGGTGTGAGCGGGGGAGGGGGCGGAGGCCCGGGGGTGTCCCCAGGCCGATCGATGGGCTGCAGAGGGGGAGGAGGTGGGGGTCCCCGGGGCGCAGGTAGGGCGCAGGCAGCTGCGTTGGACCCCGCCCCGAGGCAGAAGGTTTGCTGCTGAGGATGCTCAGCTGAGGGTTCCACAGACTGGCCCAGATGGCGCATGGCTGCCAGGGCCCCCGTTGGAGACCTGGGAAGCAGGGATATTTTGAATTATTTGTGGAGGTTTTGTTGGTCATAACTGAGGATGGTCGTTCAGATGTCCGCCGCTACAACTGGCCTGAAGGGATTTGTTTCTGCTATGTATAAGGATCACTACTTTTGACCCTGTTTTGGCCCAAATTGCCGCTATGAACAATATATACATAAGTTCTTTGCGCTTTTTGCACAAAAAGCTATAAAACGCTGTCCCTGGAGGAGGCCTAAAACCATAAAGCTAGCCTTTGGGGTGCTACTCGCAGCTTTTTGCCCCGAAAGCGCCCCCAAAGGCTGAAACATAGCGCCCCAATACACCAACTTACGTAATGTAGCACTATGGTGCTCCTAGTAGCCTTTGGGGTGCTACTAGCAGTTTGTTTGACCTTGCGACCCCAAAAGGCTCTAACATAGCACGCCAATACACCAACTTACGTAATGTAGCAAAATGGTGCTCCTAATAGCCTTTGGGGTGCTACTAGCAGCTTTTTTGCCCCCAAAGCGGCCCCAAAAGGCTCTACCATAGCGCCCAACACATCACGTTACGTAATGTAGCACCATGGTGCTCCTTGCAGCCTTTGGGGTGCTACTAGCAGCTTTTTTGCCCCCAAAGCGGCCCCAAGAGGCTCTAACATAGCGCCCCAATACACCAAGTTACGTAATGTAGCACCATAAACAAAAGCCTGATGGGAAGGGAATATGGCAAGGGAAGGCATTGTGTTCATTCTTCATGGATAGAGAAAATGCAAAAGGGTAGCTATTTGGCGGAGCCCCCCCCTCCTGGGGGGCGGGAGCCCCCAGGGTTACCCCTTTGTCCTTTTGACCGTCCGATCGCTCCCTCGATACGAAGCCTGACACTTCAGCGAACAGTCTCTTAACTAACTCGCTTCCGTTGCCACCTGTCACTACGCTTGAACGCTGCATAAACCTGGTTCAAACTGAAGGCAGCTGTAGGCATCAATTAGACTTTTTATCCATGATCAAGTATCAAGCCTGATAAGCTCAAGCCCTCAATAAGACCTTCTCCACATACATAATTAGGGATATCGATATCGTACTGGTCCTCAAGATGATAGGGCGATATACCGTACGATATTGTAAAAAGACGCAGTGAGAAAAAAGTAAGAGAACCACTAAGGTAGACAGTGACGCACACACAGTCACACAGGCGGTGTCCCAACAGACGCAGTGAGAAACAAGTAGGAGACGGTAAGATAGACAATGACACACACAGTAACATAGGCACATGTCCCCCGTGAGATAACTACTGAAAACAGGGAGCACACCAAGCGGATTAGAGAGTTTAAAGACTTGTACAGGTCACAGTGACTGTTACTTAATATTAGACGAACGAGCCGCCTCGGCACCAGAATTTTGAATTTATTTGATAAGCTAATATCGTTGTGGCACGCGTGTGGCACTAAAATAATATTAGTCAACTTTGGTTTTTCGAACACTTATATTAGTTGCCGTTCCCTACGAATTGAAGCCCACCTTTCACGTAGAGCCAGCACTTCGTCCAGGTTCCTTACCAAGCCCTTCTTCAGCTTCTCTCGGCGCCGCACCTGCAACCATGGACAGTCCAGGACAGCAGGAGGGGTTAGTGGACGTGCACATAACTTGTGTTATTATTGTTGTTGTGTGCAAAGGGTAGAGGTAGCCCAATTCCAAATAAACCTTTACACTTAACCACCCAAAAATTGAACAAACAACGCAGATGGAATGAGAGATGCTAGAGACAGCCAAGACGAGTAGGCTGACGTCCTTCGCCCCTGCCCTTTTCCCCCTGGTAAATTTATTTTTAATTCATAAGACGGTGAGCAGCCAAATTGCTGGCTGAAGCTATGTAACCTGGTTCAAGTTCAGGTGAAAACCTGATGTCCTTTTACCCCTGCTACTTTTTTGTGTGACGCGTCGCCATTCTGTCGCTGCATGGGTTTGGCTGAAGTAGTCAAAAATGCCCCCCCCCCCCCCCCACACACACACACACACCCACACACACACACAAAGCAGCCAAGCAAAGTCAAGTAAAGCAAGGAAGAAAGCAAAGCTAAGCCAAGAAAGCCAAGCCAAGCCAAAAAACAACGCAAAGCCATGAAAGTCAAGCAAGGAACCGAACAGCCCAGCCAAGCTAAGTTAAGCAAAGCAAGGAACAAAACAGCCATGCCGGGCAAAGCAGCCAAGCTATTAACCCACCAACAATTAGGGGACGGCAAGATGCCATCATATGATTCCAGCAGCCCGACCAGGCTAAATTTACCTTAGTATACAATATCACATGATGCAGTTTGTATGATATCATACTCGCCTTTGGTTAACATCATATGATATGCAATACATGTGCCCAACCTGCCTACCAACTATGCAACCCACAAACCTACCAACAATCCAACCAAAAACTTCAACGCTAGGACCACTACCAGACGAGCCTTCTGCAGCTCATATCGAATGACATACATGTTTAGCACAGCCTCTTCCTTCCTACACACGCATCGTAATACCTTACCAACCCACCCACTTTCCTCACCTGGTCCACTATCAGACGAACCCTCTCCAGCTCGTGTCCAATGACGTGCATGTTCAGCTCATCCTCTTCCTTCCTACACACGCTTCCCCCTACCCTACCTACCCAAACACTTTCCTTACCTGGTCCACTATCAGACGAACCCTCTCCAGCTCGTATCGAATGACATACATGTGGATCTCGTCCTCTTCCTTCTTTCCCAAGGCAGCCAAATCAGCAAGACGGTGCGTGTGTTGTGCTATCGCCTCAACCTCCTCATCATCTTCAGTAGCTGATGCTGATACTGATACCTTGGCTGCTGCATTGAGCTTTGCCTGTCGGACGGGCTTCACACCATCCGTACAGCTGCTGCCTCCTTTTTGATCCCCTTTGGGTAAGTCGCCCTTGCGGATGTACTGCCCTAGGACCTCCTCAGCCTTGGGGTGCGAGGCAAGATCGATGTAGCCCTGGAACAGAAGTATGTGCAGAGCGTGGTAAGGCGAAGCAGAAAGTGGGTGGGTAGGTGGGTAGGTAGGGCGGAGCTTGGGTAGGTAGGGTAGGGCGGGGCGTGGGTGAGTAGGGCTAAGCCGAAAGCGGGAGGGTAGGTAGGAAGGGCGGAGCTTGGGTAGGTAGGAGGGACGGAGCGTGGGTGGGCAGGTAGGGTAGGGCGAACAGTTGGCGGGGAGGGTAGGGCTACGCGTGGGTGGGTAGGGCTAGGCGGAAAGTGGGTGGGTAGGGTAGGGCGGAGCGTAAGTGGGTAGGTAGGGTAGGGCGGAGCGAGGATGGGCAGGTAGGGTAGGGCGAACAGTGGGTGGGAAGGGTAGGGCGAAGCATGGGTGGGTGGGTAGGGAGGAGCGTAAGTGGGTAGGTAGGGTAGGGCGAACAGTTGCTGGGCAGGGTAGGGCGAAGCGTGGGTGGGGCTAGGCGAAAAGTGGGTGGGTAGGGTAGGGTGGAGCGCAAGTGGGAAGGTAGGGTAGGGCGGAGCGCAGGTGGGCAGGTAGGGTAGAGCGAACAGTGGATGGGCAGGGTAGGGCTAGGCGGAAAGTGGGTGGGTAGGGTAGGGCGGGGAGTAAGTGGGTAGGTAGGGTAGGGCGGAGCGTGGGTGGGCAGGTAGGGCATAGCGTGGGTGGACAGGTAGGGTAGGGCGAACAGTGGGTGGGCAGGGTAGGGCGAAGTGTGGGTGGGTAGGGCTAGGCGGAAAGTGGGTGGGTAGGGTAGGGCGGGGAGTAAGTGGGTAGGTAGGGTAGGGTAGGGCTAAGCGTGGGTGGGTAGGGCTAAGCGGAAAGTGGGTGGGTAGGGCTAAGCGAATAGTGGGTGGGTAGGTAGGATAGGGCGAAGAGTAGGTGGGTAGGGCTAAGCAGATTGTGGGTGTGGAGCATGGTAGATGTACAGTGTACACTTAGGAGTGTGGTTACCCCACAGAAAGAAAGCTCATCAATGATGATGATGACATTTTTCTTGGCGCCCTACTGGACTCCATATGTGCCCGCGGCTTGACGGAGTCAAGATGAACAATACATAACATGTATGATGAAAATGATTAAGATTTGTATGCACTCTGCAACACCTAACAGCTTATCAATTGGACTTGTTGATGGCTCATACGAGAACGATGTGCTTTCTTTGAAGAACGAGCTAGTGTGATAAGAATGGTCTGATTTGAATTGGTTAAGGTAGCCGAAGAAGTACCCTCACCCTTAGATATACCCTCACCCTTAAATATTCAAATAAGAAAGCTACACAGAACGTGTATGGTTTCATCTAAGAGGACGGAAGGACAGACAGGCAGTCTACAGCTAAACGCTGACAGTGAGCAGCCTTAGACCCCAAGGATGGAGCCATGTAAACAAGTTTGAGTTCAAGTTTACGACCACTGTTTTTTGGGGGGCCTACGTAGGGTCGCTTCCTACCAGCTCCATTAGCTAGGCACTGGGTCAAGCCCATAGCTGTCAGCTGCATTGGAATGCACATCGTCCCAGCTTGAAGACACACTAGCTAACTCCAGTTTAGGCTCAAGGCTGGGGGAAAGGAGCTGCCTAGAAGCTGAGATGATGGGCATGCCAAAGCAGCCGACATCTTTGGGCTTGACCCAGTGTCTAGCTAATGGAGCTGGCTCTTTGCGTAGCCCCCAAAAGAAACAGTGTTTATGTCGCACCCTCGTGTTGCCCGCCAGAAGGTCCTTCTCTCGAAGCTGCTCACTGTGCTGGAGACAGTAGGCTCTGAATATCAATCGGCCGCTGGTATCGATCTTGGCTGGAATGTACTGGGCTTGGCGTCGCCCACAAATTGGGTGGAAAGTAGCCTGGGGGGCAGGGTGGGTGGGTGGGGGATGAACATATTTGGGGTGGGGTGGGGTGGGGTGTGGGATGAATATCATTTGACCGCTGGTATCAATCTTGGCTGGAATGTACTGGGCTTGGCGTCGCCCACAAATTGGGTTGAAAGTAGCCTGGGGGGCAGGGTGGGTGGGTGGGGGATGAACATATTTGGGGTGGGGTGGGGTGGGGTGTGGGATGAATATCATTTGACCGCTGGTATCAATCTTGGCTGGAATGTACTGGGCTTGGCGTCGCCCACAAATTGGGTGGAAAGTAGCCTGGAAGGTAGGGTGGGGGTGGGGGGAATATCTTTGGGGTGGGGTAGGGGAGAATGAAGACCAGACTGAAAGTACATGATTGAGCAAGGTTTAAAAGACTGAGACAGAAACAGACTGAAAGTACAAGGCTGAGCCAGATGAGAAGAAGGAGACAGAACCAGACTGAAAGTACAAGGCTGAGCCAGATGAGAAGAAGGAGACAGAACCAGACTGAAAGTACAAGGCTGAGCCAGATTAGAAGAAGGAGACAGAACCAGACTGAAAGTACAAGGCTGAGCCAGATGAGAAGAAGGAGACAGAACCAGACTGAAAGTACATTGCTGGGCCAGATTAGAAGACTAAGACAACACCAGGCAGAAAGAGCACGACTGCACCAGATTAAAACTCTGAGACAACACCAGACTAAAATATGATGAGACCACAAGATCAAAGATGCTCACAACTGAAGGAAGGAAGTGCTGGGAGATATTACATCTGAATGATTGCGCATCGGAAAAAATTACATCCGGACGATTGCCCATTCGGATGATTGCACATGATAGTACGCTCGGATGATTGCACATGATTGCTCATTCAGATAATTGCACATGATTGTACTTTGGCGTGGTTGCACATAATCGCACATCCGGACGATTGCACGTGGTTGCACATTCGGATGATTGCACATGATCGTACATCGTTGTATCAAGGAGTGCCTATCTGACATTAATGAAGCACAATGAGCTAGCTCATACGCTCGCCCCATCACGCCTCTCACCTGGCAGTGTCCGAAGTTGCACTTGAGCACTGCACCAGCGCCTGTGATGCGGCACACGTTGCAGGTGCCCTTGAGCTTGTGTGACACACGCTCTTCGCGTTCTTTGCCCCCTGACACACACTGCTCCATCACAGATCTCCCCATACGCTCGCCCCATCACGCCTCTCACCTGGCAGTGTCCGAAGTTGCACTTGAGCACAGCGCCTGCACCTGTGATGCGGCCCACGTTGCAGGTGCCCTTGGGCTTGTGTGACACGCGCTCTTCACGTTCTTTGCCCCCTGACACACACAGACCCATCACGCATCTCCCCATACGCTCGCCCCATCACGCCTCTCACCTGACAGTGTCCGAAGTTGCACTTGAGCACAGCGCCTGCACCTGTGATGCGACCCACGTTGCAGGTGCCCTTGGGCTTGTGTGACACACGCTCTTCACGTTCTTTGCCCCCTGACACACACAGACCCATCACACATCTCCCCATACGCTCGCCCCATCACGCCTCTCACCTGACAGTGTCCGAAGTTGCACTTGAGCACTGCACCAGCGCCTGTGATGCGGCACACGTTGCAGGTGCCCTTGGGCTTGTGTTACCCCACGCTCTTCACGTTCTTTGCCCCCTGACACACACAGTCTCATCACACCTGTCCCCATATGCTCGCCCCACCACGCCTCTCACCTGACAGTGTCCGAAGTTGCACTTGAGCACAGCGCCTGCGCCTGTGATGCGGCACACGTTGCAGGTGCCCTTGAACTTGTGCGACCCTACGTTCTTCAAGTTCTCCACCGCCGCACACACATTTCCGCTGCGCACGCTCGTCTCAGGATGCCACAGAGCACAGACCAGGTGGACCCATTGCTTGGTGTCCACCGTCTTTTTGAAAGCCCCAAACTTGACAGGGCACAAGGCACACTCAGCTTCACAGGTACCGCCAGGTAATTGGGCGGGGGTGATACCTTTGGCGGCCATCTCCCAACGCGGGGGGCGGATCTTGTTCTGGGGGATGCCTTCCCTCCGCTGCTGTTCCTCGTACTCTAGGCAAGGCCAACACAGCCACTCTCCTAGAAAAGGAGGATGAGAGTGGAAAACATTGAATCAATAGGGATCGACTTGTCGTAGGGGAGGGGGGCGTGTGCGTGTGTGTTTGGGAGGGGGGGGGGGGGGGGGGGGGGGGGCTGTAATTCTGGAATACGCTGCATCCACCTCTGTTGTAAGCGAAAACAAACTAGGAACGTAATTAAATCATTCTGGCTGTTTGGGTTTAGGGTTTAGGGTTTAATGCAGGGTGTAGTCTGCAAGTAAGTCAGCAAGGGTGCGTGAATGTATCTGCGTGAATGCATGTACATCTACATCTGCGTGGATGCATGATATATACATCTACATCTGCGTGGATGCATGTATATATCTGTCTGGAGTTAATATGGTGGTGGTGATGGTGGTGTGTGTGTTGGGGCTTTGTTGGTGTATATATCTGTTTGGCGTTGGTGGTGGTGATGATGGTGGTGTGTGTGGTGGGGCTTCCGTTGACTTGGCTATTTTAAGTTTGCACTTAAATGGTTGAAGCTTTATTTTAGGGGGGTGAGGGTGAGGGGAGGGGAGGGGAGGACCGTAGCCCTTTGGATGCCCTACATAACGTAGCAATGCTGGCGGACGGCCAAGTCACAGCGCTCACATAACACAATTATGTTGGGGGAAATTGGTGGTTATGGTGGTGGTGGTGGTTGCGTGTGTGCGTGTGTGGGAAGGGGAGGAGGGAGTGGAGTGGAGGACCGTACTTTCTTGGATGTCCTCCATACCGTAGCAATGCTGGCGGACAGCCAAGTCAAAGCGCTCAAAGAACACAATTTCTTTGGGGGAAATTGGTGGTTGTGGTTGTGGTGGTGTTTAGGTGTGTGTGCGTGTGTGGGGGTGGGGGAGGGGGGGCAGGAGTGAAGTGGAGGACCGTATTTTCTGGGATGTCCTTCATACCATAGCAATGTTGGCGGACAGCCAAGTCAAAGCGCTAAAAAAACACAATTTCTGTGTGGGAAATTGGTGGTTGTGGTTGTGGTGGTGTTTGTGTGGTGGTGGGGGAGGGGAGGGTGGAGTGAAATGGAGTGCAGGACCGTATTTTCTGGGATGTTCTTCATACAGTAGCAATGTTTGCGGACGACCAAGTCACAGCGCTCACAAAACACAATTTTGTTGGGGGAAATTGGTGGTTATCTGGTGGTGTGTGGTAGTGGTGTGTGTGTGTGTGTGGGGGGGGGGGGGGGGGGGGGGGGGGGGGGGGGGGAGGGGGGACTGTACCTGCTGGGATGTCCTTCATACCGTAGCAATGCTGGTGGACGGCCAAGTCACAGCGCTCACAGAACACAATTTCATTGGGAGAAATAGATGTGCCGTCACCGCACACAGCGCAGATTGCTTCCTCATCATCTCCCCTGCGGTGACACAGAAGAAGGCAACATATGAGCGGTGGGTCCGGCCAAACAACAAAGGATGTGGGTAGGTCATACAAAATACAAAGGACATGGATAGATCATACTGAGGACAAAGGACATGGACAGATCACACACAGGACGTGGATAGGTCATACAAAATACAAAGGACATGGATAGATCATACTGAGGACAAAGGACATGGACAGATCACACACAGGGCGTGGATAGGTCCTATCAAATACAAAGGGCGTGGATAGGACATACAAAATGCACAACGCCTGCATAAATGTGCTTTAGGACCGAGGACAGCAGCTGTGGTCTCGTGTACACCCTCTTATAGAAGTATAGACCAACTTGCCCAGTTGTAGCAAAGGTGACCCCCCCCCCCCCCCCCCTCACACACACACCCCACCACCCACTCCTCATGGGAAAGGAGACCCCCCCCCCCCCCACACACACACACACCCCACCACCCACTCCTCATGGAAAAGGTGACCCCCCCTACACACAAACACACCACCACCTCACCCACCACTCATGCCTTCCAATAAAAACATGCATCTTCTCCCTCACAACACACATCTTCTGAATGGCACATTCCCCCTACCACCACCACCACCATTCTTCACTCCACCAACACCACCAACACCCTTCAATCCACCACCACCAACAACATCCCCTCCTCCACCACCACCACCCTTCTGCCCACTCTAGCTCCTGTGCACCACTATCATGTGTCTCCCCCACCTGTGTGCAAACGGGTCCAAGGGCTGTTGATCTGCTGAAACCTTAGTCATGGGCATCTCTGACACATTCTCTTCCCCCCCACCACCCTTCAATCCACCACCACCACCAACATCCCCTCCTCCACCAGCACCATCCTTCTGCCTAGTATAGTTCCTGTGCACCACTATCATGTCTCTCCCCCACCTGTGTGCGAACGGGTCCAAGGGCTGTTGTTCTGCTGAAACCTTAGTCATGGGCACCTCTGTAGGGCTGGCTGATTCTGGCTCGGCTAATTGGTCAAGCTCCATGGCATCAGTGTTCAAGTACATATTATCCAGCTTCTTGGGCCTCCCAACAGGCCGACCCCTGGGTGACATCACCAACTCTGCACTAGAGCCGATGAAAGCTTGCCTCCTCTCGGTTTCTCGCTTCTCTCGCTTTATGGCTCGCCTCCTCTCTAGCTTGTACTGCACGTATGACTTCAGCTCTTCCTCCATGCTTCTGATCTGCTTTGCCGATTCCTTCTGGGCTGGTACTGCCTGCACTGCGGTAAGCATCACCTGGGCAGGCAAAAAAAATATTTTTCATGCCGATTCCTTCTGGGCTGGGTATTTCCTGCACTTCCCCAAGCATCACCTGGGCAGGCAAAAAAAAACATGCCGATTCCTTCTGGGCTGGTATTGCCTGCACTTCGCTAAGCATCACCTGGGCAGGCAATAAAACATGTTTCACGCCGATTCCTTCTGGGCTGGTATTGCCTGCACTGCGGTAAGCATCACCTGGGCAGACAAGCAAAACATTTTTCATGTTTACATTTTCCTGGTCAATTTATTTGTTTACTGCCAAGGACGGCGAGAAGGCAATTGCTGGCAGGAGCCATGTAACCAAGTACTGCCTGTACTGTGCTAAACATCACCTGGGCAAACAAAAGTGTTCACATTTACGCTATCCAGGTAAATTTGTTTTCACTGCCGAGGACGGCGAGCGGCCAAATTGCTGGCTGGAGCCATGTAACCAAGTACTGCCTGTACTGCGCTAAAAATCACCTGGGCAAACATAAGTGTTCACGTTTCCGTTATCCTGGTAAATTTGTTTTCACTGCCGAGGACGGCGAGCGGCCAAATTGCTGGCTGGAGCCATGTAACCAAGTACTGCCTGTACTGCCCTAAAAATCACCTGGGAGAACAAAAGTGTTCACGTTTCCGTTATCCTGGTAAATTTGTTTTCACTGCCGAGGACGGCGAGCGGCCAAATTGCTGGCTGGAGCCATGTAACCAAGTACTGCCTGTACTGCGCTAAAAATCACCTGGGCAAACAAGAGTGTTCACGTTTCCGTTATCCTGGTAAATTTGTTTTTACTTCCGAGGACGGCGAGCGGCCAAATTGCTGGCTGGAGCCATGCAACCAAGTACTGCCTGTACTGCGCTAAAAATCACCTGGGCAAACATAAGTGTTCACGTTTCCGTTATCCTGGTAAATTTGTTTTCACTGCCGAGGACGGCGAGCGGCCAAATTGCTGGCTGGAGCCATGTAACCAAGTACTGCCTGTACTGCGCTACAAATCACCTGGGCAAACATAAGTGTTCACGTTTCCGTTATCCTGGTAAATTAGTTTTTACTTCCGAGGACGGCGAGCGGCCAAATTGCTGGCTGGAGCCATGCAACCAAGTACTGCCTGTACTGCGCTAAAAATCACCTGGGCAAACATAAGTGTTCACGTTTCCGTTATCCTGGTAAATTTGTTTTCACTGCCAAGACGGCGAGCGGCCAAATTGCTGGCTGGAGCCATGTAACCAAGTACTGCCTGTACTGTGCTAAAAATCACCTGGGCAAACAAGAGTGTTCACGTTTACGTTATCCTGGTAAAAAAAAATTCACTGCCGAGGACGGCGAGCGGCCAAATTGCTGGCTAGAGCCATGTAACCAAGTACTGCCTGTACTGCCCTAAAAATCACCTGGGAGAACAAAAGTGTTCACGTTTCCGTTATCCTGGTAAATTTGTTTTCACTGCCGAGGACGGCGAGCGGCCAAATTGCTGGCTGGAGCCATGTAACCAAGTACTGCCTGTACTGCGCTAAAAATCACCTGGGCAAACAAAAGTGTTCACGTTTCCGTTATCCTGGTAAATTAGTTTTTACTTCCGAGGACGGCGAGCGGCCAAATTGCTGGCTGGAGCCATGCAACTATGTACTGCCTGTACTGCGCTAAAGATCACCTGGGCAAAAAACAATTTGTTCATGCTTACATTATCCTGGTAAATTTGTTTTTACTGCCCAAGACGGCGAGCAGCCAAATTGCTGGCAAGAGCCATGTAACCAAGTTCAAGTTCAAATCACCTGCACTGTTTTTCGTGCGACGCATCGCAAGTTGAGCGACTCTGTGCGACCCCAGTGCAATGAGCTACCCCCCAGACCACGCGGAGCCAGGGGGTCGGGGGGGCATTATTGACTAGTTTAGCCCGACCCATGTGTTGCCATGCAGCGACAAGATGGCTACAGAATGGAGAGAAGTTGCAAAAAAAGAGTGTCCAAGTTCAAGGGCAAATAAAAAAACAGCGTTCAAGTTTAAGTATTAAAAAACAGTGTTCAAGTTGAAATTCAAATAAAAAAACAGTGTTCAAGTTCAAATCACCTGGGCAGCACGCCTCCGATTGATGGCCACCTGCTGGGCAAGCTCACTCTGCAGTGCTAGCATCTCTGCTAATATTTCATCGTCGGGAGCAATCGCTATGATGTCTGAGCACTTATCCAGAATGGGCCACTGCTCCTCTGTGGAGCCCTCAACAGGGGCTGCGCAAGTGGGGGGGAGAGGGGGGGGGGGGGGGGGGGTTTTGTTGGGTGGATGGGTGGGAGGCGAGGGCGTCAGTCAAAGTAACCACTGGTGATCGCTATCACATCTGAGCATTTATCCAGAATGGGCCACTGCTCCTCTGTAGAGCCCTCAACAGGGGCTGCGCAGGTGTGGGGGGTTTGGGTTGGGTTGGGTTGTTTTAGGTTGGATTAGGGTTTTGGGTTTGATTTGGGTTTTGTTTTGTTTTGGGTTGGGTTGGTTTGGGTGGAAGACAAGAGCATCAGTGATCACTGTTTGTGTGCCAACCTATCAGCGCACCATATGAAAAGCAAATAGATCAACGCATAAATAAGCAATCCCTGAACATATTTTACAGCCTGCCCTGCACTTTGCATTTAATATACCCTGCACACAGGTCTCCCAGCACCCATGTTGTGATACACCCCACCCAGAGCTTTCAACTTACCCCACACCCAGGTCACTCGGCATACCTCACCAAGAGCTTTCAACTTGCCCCGCACCCAGGACACCCTTGGCATACCCCATGCCGTGATCAGAACGCTCCCCACACCAGATCTGCACTTTATGTGAGCCTGTATAGAAGACAAACACACCTGAAGATATGAGGGAAGCAATGGCTGCAGACGTTGGGTTGCTAGCAGCACCATCACCCAGACCTATTTTCAGCGACATGCTGGACTTCGAAGGAGCCAAGCCAGACTTGGAGGTAGATGGTCGGGGCGGCTTAGCCTTAGCCTTGGAGGGAGGAGGCAGTGGAGCTAGTTTTTCTTTTGTATCCTTTACACCCATATTCAACATGGAGTAGTTTATCGACGAGCGTGATCGACCCCTGCCAGTGGAGATGTCAGGCCCAACAGCAGGAAACGCCGCAGCCCCCTCTTCCCCGGCACTAGTACATGGTTGGGGTACAGACGCTGTGTTTCGGAGAGTGCTGGGGCCTGGTGTGGGAGCTACCTTCCCATCAGTTACGTCTGCAGCAGGCAAAACTCCGCCGGAATCGGCTCTAGATATCCGAGGCGTTGCTTGTGGTGTTGAGGCAGTTAGGAGTGATGGAGGGGCTGTCAGGGGAGTTGGGCTTAGGGGCACTCCCAAAGGAGCTGGAAACGCAAAGGGTTCTTTTATGTCAGGGGTCTGCTGCTCAGCTGGTGGTGAGCTTTTCACGGCTTTTACGCTCTTTACGCTTTTCACGCTTTTCTTTTTCTTCCCTGGCTGGCCTTTCCCTGCCGGCTTCGGGGCTGCAGCTGAGGGCGTATCTGATCCATCCATTTCATCGAGGTCCCCTGTAGCTGTGTTGCAACAGTGCCGGGTGTCCATTACGTAGGCTGAGGGGGTTTCGCCGAGCATCAACCGCGTCATAGGGTGGACAAAGTCACCCAATTCCCCATGATCTGCAATTAGCTGACTAGTCGATGGCTCGTCTGCTGATGTCCCAGCACCCTGAGTACAAAGTCCACCAGCTATGCTACCTAGTTGATGCAGGATCTCTTCAATCTGCATTCTGATCGTGAGAGCCTCGTTCGACGCTGTTGCCAAGGGGGGGACTAGTGGTGTGCTTTCTGCGATTCCAGCGGATTCCTTGTGAGGGGCGGGAGGGGCTAAGAAGGAGGTGTTACCCTGGAGCACGCCAAGTTTTGCTAAGAGGTTTCCGAGGGTCGAGAGCTCCACATCAGTACAAGAGCTCAGGCTGAGGGGCCCGGGCTGTCCAAAGGAGTCAGCTGCATTCACCGAACCCATGGGGTCTTCACCTACAAGCTTCGAGCTGCGGGATAGGCGGTTTCTCCTCCTCTGTGATAAGGCAGGCAAAAATAACGGTTTGAGACCCTTGTAAAAGGAGTTGGAAGATGGAGATGAGAAGGAGAGGAAAATATCAACGAATTGTCAAATCGTCAAAAGGAGTTCCCTGATATAAGGCAGGCAAATAACGAGCGGAAATAGAAATGAAAATTGTCCTCTCAGGGACAGACCAGGAGAGGCATAAAGTTGCCATGGGACCCAAGGGAAGTAGGATTGAAGGACTCATTGTTGTGTTATTATAAGTGTTGTGTTATTATAATTGTTGTGTTATTATAAGTGAATATGCTTATGCTCGTGTTGATGGTCCTGCTCAGGCAAAAGCAACATATCTTTCTTCACAGTTGTGCCAAAAGTAAAAATAAATCAGTATAAAAAGGGGTAAAATTATGATGTTGAAATTTGCTGAGAGCATGCTCAATCCCTCAGTGAACAAATCTATACAAAACTCAAGCTTACAAATGTGCTGTTCTTGGATAATTGTACTCTACCATTATCTCTTTACGTTTACACTAAACAGTGCAACAGTTGCTTACCCCGTCCTCTTCCACTTCCTCCTGGGCCACTGAGTGACGCTTGCCCCTCACAGGTTTACTCTTCTCATCTGGCTGGACACCCTCCCGCCCAAGGAATGGAACTGTGAAGTCAGTATCTTGTGCTGGGTCCAAAAAGCAAGGCATAAGCCCCTTGAAGTCTTCACTTGTGAGGTCTCTGAAATAGTCCTGCAAGACCCAAATTGCGAAGCTGGTTAAGTTCGCATCCAATTTCTCGCCTTGTCCGGCGAAAGCACAGCTACAGAGCATTCGCGAACTTTTACGCACCTCCATGAATACCCAGAAAGCCGAAGCGGAATCTTTGGAACCAATATTGCATCCTTTCGGGCATTGGTTGTCGGCATTGTCTGGGGAAAAGGGGGGTACCTTGGAGGATTTCTGTTTGTCTTTCGCCTTGCGCTTCTCCTCGTCGCGGTCATGCACGAATGTCTGGATTTCGCTCCAAGAGGAAGGACCTCTGGGTAGGTTCGTTGAACATTGCTCCTTCGATTGTTCCTGAACATAGGAAAAAACTTCCTCTCCTGCGCAAGAAACAGGTCACTTTCTCAAGCTCTGATTCAAACCGTGATCGATATCCACACCGCATCTGTCTTACCGTACACCAATGCCGCTGCAAGGGACTCCGGCTGATAGGGAGGAAGCTGCATTTCCCTTCCACAAGCGACACAGCAATTTCAACTAATACCGCGCCAGAGAGGCATGGGTTTGACTTGCAGTACCTTCCACCTATCCATCGTCAGTCTGAGACATTCCCATAGCGATCAAGCGAGCGAAGTTAACTGGCTTTTGATCTCTCGCAGTCGGTTTAGGTCAGATTTTTTAGTCTAGCAGTGAAGTTGTATTGCTACACTACATTTTGCCTCCGGTCACTACCAGACGGGTCACTACTCCTACCACACTTCCTGCAAGGCCTCTCGAGTAGTCCTCCTGTCCATTGCGAGTTCTTCCCATAATCGCATCTCTCTCTATCGCGTCCAGTTTATCTCATCTTATTTCTGGTCTTGCGAACTGAAACCCATTATTCCGTCGGAGAAGCTGGCCCTTAGCGTTGTGACTCGGCATACCAGTTGCTTCTCCCTGCCATCAGTCCTTTCCAGTCTACGGATCCCATGTATGAGATATCCACCCCACCCCCTCCCCCCTAAGCACCACAACCCACCACCTCCCATGCACATGCAAAACTCTTCCTCATGAAACCATGGTATCTAGGCAAGGGCAGCAGAGTAGAAAACCCACACCAGGCATTGGCTGCCTGCATGCAACATATTCCGTCTCATCTGCGTCTATGGTGCAATTGTTACTTAGTGCTCATGAAAGATTTGGCTTGGCCTGGATGTGCGCCCTTTAGACGGAGAATGCACACGGTGGGAGCATCTGGGCGAGCTGTGGGGTGACCTAGAGAGACATGCAAAGTTATCTCTTTTCTGGATCACCCCATGTAAGTATCCAGCAGCAGCAGCAGAGGGCTCGATGTTAATCTGTTGTGTTCAAACGAATGCTGTGGTATTTTAGATTTGCTTTCGGAGTTTGGAGCTCCTGTGTCAATATTCTCTTATTTTTGTATTCAACCATAGCACTCGCAGTGCTTGGAGCACCAATATAATTGATTGCTGGTTGCATGCACCGCCTTTCTGAATTACTATTTACTATTGCCATCCTTCTGCAGTCAATGAGTCAGTCATGATTGAATTCGGCGCTGCCAACACTTATGTCTAAAACAGAGGTATGTCCAGCTGTTGAAGACTGAACAAGTCCTATGCAGCGTCGCAAGCGACGCGGAAAATTGGCAGAGTGTGTTGGCAACGGAACGAAAGGTGGCAACGATATAGCTGACCCAAAGCGAGTTAGTTACGCGACCGTTGGCTGGCGTGTCAGGCTTCAAGCAAGTTTTTTCCCGATCGGACGGACAAATGGGTAAACATGGTGGCTCCGCCAAAAATTGGTGTCCGATGTTGTCCAAATGCGCTCACCATAACCCCTGAAGACCCCTCCGGATGTAATGGGGCAGGCTTGTCTTAAGTCAACAATGGCCTGTCGAGGACAACTGAATGTAATAACCGCAGCACAGCATATGTTTTCTTATGAGATTGCCGATCAATCAAGGTAGAGCAGAGCGCAAGGTGGAAGTCCCTAAAAAAAGGTAACGATAACGCCTGGTGGGGCGTGGTATTAGGGAGCCCAGTCATACGGCGGTAGGGAACGGGCTGCTACTTTACCTGGACAAAGCTACCATGGCGGTTGACAGCGACCGCGAACCCTTAAGCGCACCCATGAGGATTCGAACCCGGCACCTACATCGTTCAAGGAGCTCTGCCATTGAGCCATTCGTTGAACGGGGATATGGAGGTCCCTAAAATATACAGCAGGTCCTCCTCTGAATCAATAGGAGGGACAACTGTTAAATGCACTGAACTCTTCACCAGAGGACGATTCACAATCAATTTCATGATTTGTGTTGCAGGTCATTATTTGTGTTTTCACATGTAGGATTTTCACCTCATTATGAATTATACATAAACGGCATTTTTTTTTACAAGTATATGGTTTATATTAAAGGGTGGGTCTCTGCGCTGGCCCTCAGCTCAAGGATTTTGTCGACGTGTTTGTCGGAGTCACTCCCACATAACGAGGGAGCTGACACACGACCAATCACTCCTGCATTGCACACTTTAAAATAATAGATGTCTGCTTGTTGCCCCTGTCCAGGGTATGAGGCTATGAAAAGCCCATTGGACAGGCTATAACTCGCCGTCGTATCGCTGGTGGATTGGCTATTGAGAGCCCACCGGGGGATGTGTTTTCTTCTTATCGTTGTTATTATGTATTGCGTGTGAATGGGACTAGTGGAGTATATATCATAAATAAGTCGAGGTTTCCCCACTGGTTACTACCCGACATTGTATGATAGTATCTCCCTCTCTAGACCCTCTATATTCTGACGTTTTCCTATATCCATTTGCTGGATGTAAACGTATTGTGCTTGTCAATGTGACCAGGGTGTGTGTGTACCCTAACCATATTATTAGGGTTGGGCCGACATATGAATGTATACTCATCCTTGTGTAAGCTCATACATACATATACGCCGTATATTTTTCTCGGAACGTATGAGTATATGTCGTATAGAAACAGTATACGTCATATATATGTCATATATACGTCATATATATGTCATATATACGTCATATATATGTCATGTATACGTCATATATACGTCATATATATGTCGTAACAGAAACGTATGAGTTGCCCTTCGGAAAGTACAGCACGCATCCTGGCACTTCACTGTATTGGTTTTCATTCAATTTATAATTTAGATAGCTCATCCAAAAGCTATTCATCACATTATGCCAAGGGGGGGGCAACTTCTAACCAAAATGACACCATCACCCAACTTAGTAGATATCATTAAGAGGATGAAGAATCCGGTTTTATCTCTTAATTTGGCCCAGTAGAAAAAAAGTGCTGGGCCTCCAAAGTTTGGGGCCGCGGAGGGGGGGGGGGGGGGGGGGGTTGAGGGGAAAATCTGGAATTTTCAAAAAATTAGGTACTTTCCAGGCACTTTTTTTCTAGCCCTCAGAATGACATGGGAGTGGAAGTAGGGTGTTCCTCCAAGTGTTCCTCTACTTAATACCAGTCCATTTATGCTATTGGGGTAGAGATCCACCACATATTATGCTCAGGGCAGAGGAGGGAGGGGGGGGGGGGGGGGGGGGGGGTCCATGGTTTCTCTCTCTCTCTCTCTCTCTGTCTCTCTCTCTCTCTCTCTCTCTCTCTCTCTCTCTCTCTCTCTCTCTCTCTCTCTCTCTCTCTCTACACACACACACAACGCCCTAACCAACATGTGTACAACGACGAACAGAGCGAGACCTCATGGTAGTTCACTGCTTCTTCTTTTTTGACTGACTTTTTTTTTACTGACTGACTGACTGACCCCCAAGCCCCACCCAAACAATGTAACATTGATGATGATGATTGTCTATGTTTCAAACATTCCCAATGGTCTCTAGACCAACCTCAATGGATAGGCCTAAAAGAACCCTGTAAAATGAGCCTAATTAGACACCATAACACTAAGTGGTGGCTGAGATAGTGGCTGTACAGTGGGTTTTGGAGCCAGGGGGGGGGGGGGGGGGTCTGCAGAAGGGTGCCTCAGCACTTTTTTGTGATGGTGTATTTCACTATTTTTTTGCCCCCCCCCCCCCCCCCCTGCAATATGCAATAAAATTAATCTTCAACACGTACCATTTTGTTTAAATATGGCCTAAAATTTGATTTAGATAGCCAGGATGGCACACGTACCAGAGCGCCACCTAGCCTTCCATTCCATAAGCTATGCTCCTATGTGGGCTTGAAGGATTGATGGTGGAAGCCTAGTGCAATGTGAACATGGACAATATTGGAATATAGTTATATGCTTATTATTTTTATATTATAATATTATTGGCATTGAATGGCTCCCTTACATTGGCACCGTGCTTCTTGATCAACACTTTCTGGCCGAGATTTCTTTTTCAGAGAGTTGGACAACCTTAGCTTGCCAGACGATTTTCTGAGAGTTGATATGTGATACCAATGAAATTAGCAACGCGGCAATACCTTTAAACCCATGTATTAGTATTTTTTCCAAAAGTGAAAAAATACATACGTTTATAAGCATATTATTATTTATTATATCCGTACATTTATACGCTAATACAGCTAATAAAAATAAAGATAAACGATTGCTTTCCAACCCTATATATAATTGTATGTGTATCATGTATTCATGTTTGTAGCTGAAATCAGGGGTGGTAGTGCTTCTTTTATATTATATGTTGTGTTTTTAATCTACATGTTTGTCTTTGACTGCCTGCCTATCTATCCCTTTTATGATATAGTTTGGTATAAGGCGAGGGACAGTTTCAAATAGTCTTTGATAGTGGAGAAGGACCACTTGGATGTGCATGCTGTACTTCCTGCTGTTTGTTTACTTACAGGATATTATAGTATATAGTATATCGCTTATGAGTGAGTGTGGTTATTGACACCTACCATAAAGACCCTTCTGCTTTGGTTTTACTCCAAGTCTTGACTCCATAGTCTGGAGTGACCCTAATTGTGCACTTCGAATTTAACTGCTTAGATAGTTAATGTCTAGGCTCTTGCAGTTGTATTGGTTTGGAATTGGGCTAGCACTACTTGCATTGTGCTTGCTTGTCTCCTTGTAGGATCCATAGGTGTAAGGTGGGGTGAGATAAGTTTGTCTCTAGAATGTACAACATACTTAATGCTACTCTGAACCTAGTATTTAGGTACTATGTGTTAAAGTGTTTTCCTACGTTAGTGCTAAGTGCTATATATATATATATATATATATATATATATATATATATATGTGTGTGAGTGTGTGTGTGTGTGTGAGAGAGGTATATGTGACTCCAACTACCTGTGTATTGTGGTTCTGTATGCAGTCTGAGTACCTTACCAGTAGGAGTGGAGTGTTACATGAATGAGTCAGAATATCTTTCCAGGCCAGGGGGTATGGGCCTACTGTTTATGTTGCTATGTCTTCACAGTATGGGGATAGTGATACTCTAATTGTTTCAGTAGGTAGCGTGTGCTCTACTAGGAGGTAGTAGAGGAGCTCTTCACCTTGCCACTAAGATGTATTTAGCAACTACAGTTAACACGATTCTTAGCTATATCGATACCAATAAACAGGGGGGAGTTGTCCCATGTACTGTATTATCACTTATACATTAAGTGACTCACTTATTCTTCATTTTAGTTTTCACTCACTGAGTCACGTATTTCTGTCTCCTAGAGTACCAGTAATTTGGGGAGTCGCTTCAGTGAGTTATGTACTGCTGTGCTGTACTGGTTTCTGCTAGCTACCGTATAGCCAGTGACACCAGACGATATCCTTATCCGATGTAAAGATCAAAACACATAATAATAATAATAATAATATATTTTAAAGGCCATCCTTGAAGTCCGATTTGGTCGCTTGTGTTAACAACATTCGTTTATTGACAAGGTGTTCTGTTATTTCGGGAGAGCCTTTTCTGTGGTCCCTTAACGTTTGGAATACGACAGGACTAAAAACATCCAGCGCTTTGTTTGTTTTTACATCTCCTTTGATTAGGGTGGCTCGACTGGCGAAGCTCTCAGCTGCTCGAAGCTGGAGGAACCATCCTTCCCATCCCATATCACACTGTGAGTGTGTGATAGGACCCCGCCGGGGGAGACGAAAGGTTACCTAAGGTTACCTAAGGTCGAGGACACCCAAATAATTGAGGAATCGAAACCCACCACCCTTTCCTACTCTCGCAATTAGGGTAGCTACAGCTGTCTGCATAGCTTTTATTTTCAGCTACAAGCACCAGCTTCTAGGCAGCTACCCTGGCTTGCTACCCAGCCAGGGGTGTTACCTTCACGGAGTTACTAACTACATGTAATAATAATTCGCATATATTCGATTTCCCTGTGCCTACGGTAGCCCATACGCCCACTTGCTTGCTCTTGAAACTTTACAGAACCTGGATCGAGATCTGTATATCTATTCCAATGTCCTGTCATAAAGGAACCTTCAATGACCTGTCATAAAAGGACAGCGTTGCAATTTGTTTTTCGGGAGCATACGCATACGATATAACGGTGTACAACGGCATCAATAATCTTAGAGAAGCAGGCCCAACCTTGAACACGTGACGATCGGAATTGTGTGCAAAAACTGCAAGGATGCTATTAACAAGAGACATAGCATAATCCCCATTTCCCCCACAGTTTTCCTCTGGACTAGCAACGGCAAATCGAACTTAACTTTCCTTTTATTATAAGTAGTCCCCCCTAATGGTCGCTAGGGAGATGCGGTTGCTGCTTAGGGCAACGCTCCTATTGATCATATTGGAATTTGTTTCTGGATCGTCAGCCGAGGCGGCTTTTCTATCTGGGGAGTTGAGCTTGCAGCCTCTTTTCTCTACCCCTGTGGAATTGTTATCAGTTGATAATTCCACTGTTCTCCTTGGCGGGAACCAAGCATTGACGGTTAGTGGATTTAGTACCTGCTGACCTCTCCGCAATATTCCAATATATCGAATATTGTTTGGCGATTCCCCATCTGTTTAATCCAAACTCGAAACTCGCCTGAAAGCGAGAATACTAATTCCTTGGGCAGATCTGAATATGAGCCGCCATCTTTTAGCATTGGCAGTTGTCGTTGAATGCTAGCGGAGGTGAAGAAGAGAGGCCAACTAAGACCAGCGTGTTCTCAATCCTTCCAGGTGGTGTTCTCAAGGCCAGTCATAGCGCTGGGATCTGACTTCAGGAATGAGTTGGGGCACAAGGTAATGAAATAAATAAATACATTCTTAATGAGTGCAACGAATTCGAGATTGCATGCATGATTCATGTGTCAGCCCTTTACGTCTCGATCTCCTTGACGACGGATTCCCGCCTCATCAAAAATAAAATATGATTTAATACCTCTCTCGTTTTTTACACGTTCGTACAACCATACTGATGCATACTAATCAATCTATCATGGTAGAAAGAACCGGTTGGTTTTGCGAGGGTTTTAATTTTCAGAAGAAAAAACCGATGCCCCAAAATCCCACCATCGGTTTGCCAACAACTTCCTCTTGACTCCCTTGCGGGATGCACATACCATTCCTAATAGAGAATCGTGGGTAGACCGACAGGAATCCGTTGATCTGGATCTAGTTATGTGGTATCTGACTCAGCTGAGTAGGTGAGTAGCTGTGTAGACGATGAAGCTGAAAAATTCCTAGAGGGAGTGTATATGCTACAGCTTATTGAAAGTTGTAGAGATGGGAATAATTTGGTCTTTATAATCCTTAATCTGATCTATGTTCAATTGGAAGTAGGCTACTAGGTTATTAACTGTAAAACAACCTTATGCTTATAGGGTGACTGTCAGATCTTTAGCATCCTTGATCAGCTGCAAGTAGGATAGGTTATCCCCTTCATCGCAGTGTAGCACTCTTGCAATGTGTGGCCCACATGTGTTGACCAAACCAAATGGGCAAGGCAAGTAGCCAACTACTATACTATTATCAAGCAAGCTGACTCTATGCAGGTGACCCAGGTGTTCAGCTAGATTTGAACTTGGGCCACTTTAAGGCACACAATTTCCAGTTTAGCGAGATCTAGATAAGTTGATCAAAGTTGAGTGAAATCAGATGGGGCAAAGCATGTACGACAAGCAAGGGGGCTCCCCAGTGGGATACTGGGGAACAGGCCACCCTCATGGCTGAAACCCCATTACATGGCCCAACCCATCTGGGACAAACTCAGACCAGACCTCCTCTTGACCCCGGATCAACAAACATGCTCCAATCCCATCTTATGTCCCCCCATCCACAGAGTGGAAGTTGTCTACTGCTCTGGCACCAACCACTTCGTCAAATATGTGGAAAAAGGGAATCAGCACGAGACCTTACCACAGTATAAAGTGATATACTCAGTTGTTACATTGGGTACCACAGGGACCATACCCACCAATGCACTTCCCAACCTCACCCGCTTAGGTATCTCCAAAGTAGCCGCCCTCAAGCTCTGCACCAAAATTCACACCCATGCAACTGTCTCCTTCCAGTCTATTGTCACGTGCAGACGACACATGGAAAAGGCCCAAAGCCCTCCCACAGGGGAATGACAGCCTCCCCCCCCCCCCCCCCCCCCCCCCCCTGCCTATTGGTGGTTGGCCCCAGTGCAAGCAAATGGTCTGCCCCCCTCAACCTCACGCTTCATAATAAGGCGTACTATGTATTAATTTATTTTATAAGCAAGGGACTATATAATAATATAAACTGCAACCTATGATGATTTCAATACGCCTTAGGTCTCATATCTATTGTATGTAAGGCCTTCAAACAAGTTGTGGTTGTCACACCCACAACCCCAAAATGCCTCCCGAAGTGCACCACTGGGGCGAAAATAAAATTACAGTTATGTCACAAATACCAGGAAGGCCTTTGTCATACCCTGATCTGGATGATTCTTCCATTTTTTTATCAACTCCCTCTTCAGACCTTTCCTCGTGGAAGCCTGTGTGCACTAGGAGCTGGTACAAATATGCTCATTCAATCATATGCTCAAAAAGTTCATTCAATCACACTTAGGACACCCACATAAATTCCCAACCTCATGCTATCCATATTTCATGCACAACATCCAAATGATGTAGGTTCCGTTCTCATTATCATGCGCACACGTGCTGGGGAGGTACCGATGGGTGACGACAACCATCTTCCGTTTTGATACCAATGAAGAATGGCCAACAGATCTGAAGTGCTATCTGGAGTGGAACAAGACGCTGACCACATACGATGGTATTGATAAATGAAATTAGTGCTGCCACAAATGCTTGCTTGCTGCAAAATTACCTATCTAATTTTGAGGATAAGTTGTAAGGCCCCTCCCGGATGCGGGCAGGCTTGTCTTGGTTCAACAATAGCCTGTTGATGAACTCATACGATGGTATTTTTGGTGGCTTCTTGAACTTGGTTACACGGCTCCATCCAGAATTTTTGGCTGCCCGCCGTCTTCGGCAGTAAACAAAATATTTACCAGGATTTTTTTTTCTCTCTTCTTTTTTGTTGGTGGCTTCTCGGCTTGGATGTGTATGTTTTTTTTGCATGTTTTGTTTTTTGCATGCATGTTTTTTTGCATGCCTTTTTGCATGTTTTCTTTCGCATGCATGTTTTTTGTTTTGCTTCTCAGCTTGGATGTGCATTTGTTCAACAATAACAAAAAATGTCATTGTAGATATCTGCATTGTAGTGGTTGGCCCCAGTGCAGGCAAACAGACTGGCTCCCTCAACCTCACGCCTCGTAATGAGGCGTATTATTCATGTATTTATTTATCTCTGCATTGTTGCTTCCATACATTACATTACATTACATTACATTACATGTTAAAGTCTACTTGACACCGCGAGGGTGTATGAGACTCTGTGCTTTAAACAAAAAGAAAAAGCACCCACAAAGCAAAAAACCCCATTACATCAGGGGTGTGTCGAGGACAAACAAACCAAACTCCCAACCACCGTTTTGGTGGCGTAGGTATTAAACCCCTTAGAGCCGGACCCAGATCTCAACCACTTACAGTGGCGGAGGTAAGAAGCTAACAAATGAGAAGTCACAAGAAGAAGAAAAAAAGGGATGATAAATTACGGTGCCACTAAGCAGTCCAGGGCTTCCTGTCTTGCTCTTCTACAAGTAGAAAGATAGTCGGCTAGGTTGCTCCAAAAAGACTTAGTGCCATTTCCATTCATAAAGGTTCTGAATGTGGAATCGCAGAATTCCACATTCCATACGGTTAAGTTGGTATCCTCATGGACATGCCTATAAATATCTGTAAACAGCTTCTGGTAGCGGAGGCGAATATCATTATAAAAAGGGCACTCAAACATATGCAATTCCATGATACATTCATTCATTTATTTATTTATTCATTCATTTATCTCATATTTTTATTTTTATTTATTTTATTTTTTATTTATCTCTGCATTGTAACTTATATGATCCATTAATTTATTTATTTATCTCTGCATTGTAACTTCCATGATCCATTCATTTATTTATTTATCTCAACATTGTATCTTCCATGATCCGTTCATTTAATTATTTATTTATTTCTCTCTGCATTGTAGCTTCCATTATCAATTTATTTATGTATTTATTTAGTTATCTGTGCATTGCAGCTTACATGATCCATTCATTTATGTATTTATCTCTGCATTGTAGCTTCAATAATTCTTTCATTTATCTATGTATCTCTGCAATGTAGCTGCCATGATCCATTTAAAGTGTAGACCTAGGACATCTGATTCCCATTCACCACCGATTAGACAGGGGGATGCACCCAGGAATATAGTGGTCATTCGTACCTCAGCAACTGCTTTGGGGAGGATTTATGTGGAATAATTCGAGGTGTATTCACACACCAGAAGGGAACGGCAACATGATATCATATGATATCATGTCATCGTATGACTCAGTCTGACTAGGCTAAATTTACCATTTAAATAAATGATCATATGATGCAATTTGTATGATATCATATTATATCATACTCGCCTTTGGCCTCAACATCATGTGATATGCCGCTCCCTGCACACTGCTACTAACTAAAGGGCAACTTGCACTTCCTCAGGTGTGCCGATTGACCTTGGGAATATTCCTGAGCGGCGCCAGCTGGGTAGCGATGCACTTACTATGACTGTATCCTCAGTGCTTTCTGAGATGGCTGATAATGCGACTGATGGAATGTGGTCTGGAACCACCGGGCCAAGATCTCATGCACTGCCTGAAATCCCACCAGACGGTGAGAAGCACTTTTTAATCTTGTGTGTACATGCCGTGAATTCTAATGCGTTCTGTAATGATAATGCCTGGTGGGGCGTGGTATTAAGGGAGCCCCGCCTTACGGCGGTAGGGAATGGGCTGCTACTTTACCTGGACAAAGCTACCATGGCGGTTGACAGCGACCGCAAACACCTTAGCGCATCCGTAGGGATTCAAACCCGGCGCCTACGTTGTTCTAGGAGCTCTGCCACTGAGCCATTCGTCAAACGGGGAGACAACGGCTCTGTAATGCATTGCATGAATGTAGGGAACGGCAACTAATATAAGTGTTCGAAAAACTAATATTAACTAATATTATTATAGTGTCACAATCATATTAGTTTTTCAAATAAATTAAAAATTCTGGTGAGGCGGCTCGTTTGTCTAATATTAACTAACATTCACTCATATTGTGAATTTACTCATATTATTAATTCACTAATATTAACTATCTTAGCCTTTCCCTACATTTATGTCACCTTATCTTCTCATACTAGAGAGGGCCCTTTCATACATCTTTTGTTCGCGACTGGTCTTCTACTCTTCTCGCACTAGAGAGGGCCCTTTCGTAAATCTTTTGTCCTCGACTGGTCGTCTCATACTAGAGAAGGCCCTTTCATAAATATTTTGTTTGCGACTGGTCTTCTCATACTAGAGAGGGCCTTTTCATAATTTTTTTGTTCGCGACTGGTCTTCTCATACTAGCGAGGTCCCTTACATCAATATTTTGTTAGCACGGAACAAAATGTGCAAGAAAGGGCCCGCTCTAGTGTGGGAAGTACGGATCTCCAGAACTTTCTTGCTGGGACCTTCTGACTGCAATCATGTGATAGGATGAAAGGGGTGAGAATTCCTGGTCTTTTTGTACTGCCCTAGTGGCTAATCTCTGCATTCCTTCTCTTCCTCATTTTGAGTTGCTTGCATACCTTGGTGTGGAAGAGCCTGGGCAGGAGGAAGTGAGGGGAATCCAGGGATGAACCACTACAGGGCAGTACAAACAGACCAGGACTTCTCACCCCTTTTATCCTGCTACTGCCAATCCTGTTACTGAGTTTAGGATGATTAATTATGAGGATTTTTTTATTATTTGCTGCGAGAATAGAACCACATCAATGCTTAACTGCCCAACAGTGTCACAGACTTAGTTCAACTTATGACTGATCAAAAATTACGTACTGATCTAACATTTTCCATCCCACACAAAATTTCTATGTCTCCTTCATAGGACGTATCATTCTATCCTTCAGCTACAGAGTAAATGTGTCAATGCTACAGACAAATCTGTCCCTTTTCCTGGCCAGCGATAACTCCATTGAAGTTCCCATAACCGTCTCAGCAACGACATGCTATTCCCCTGTACCATGGCTGGCTCGTTCTTCTGGGCCACCGGTAAGTAAAATATCTGTCCCATTTATTCAATCTGTTTTCTCAGGCTTGAAGAGTTTTTTCTGAACCAGGATTCTACAATTCTGCAGGTTTACCCGCCTCGGGCTTCTAATGCATGGGATGGGGTGGCTGAAGTGGGGTGGGCTGTGAGGAAGCATACAAGGCCGCTTGATCGGGGCTGCTTGATCTGGCGTGGGGGTGGCTGGGGTGGGGTGGGCTGTGAGGAAGAATACAAGGGCTGCTTGATTGGGGGAGATATAACTGCTTGATTGGGGCTGCTTGATCTTGGGTGGGAGTGGCTGGGGTGGGGTGGTCGGTGAGGGAGCATACTAGGGCTGCATCATCGGGTGTGGGGGTGGCTGAAGTGGGGTGGGCTGTGAGGTAGCATACAAGGGCTGCTTTATCGGGGGAAATTGATCTGATTTATTGGAGCTGCTTGATCTGGGGTGGGAGTGGCTGGGGTGGGGTGGTCTGTGAGGGAGCTTACTAGGGCTGCTTGTTCAGGTTCTTGATCTGCATGATTGGGGCTGCTTGATCTGGGGTGGGTTTGACTGGGGTGGGGTGGGCTGTGAGGGAGCATACTAGGGCTGCTTGATCTGCTTGATTGGGGCTGATTGATTGGGGGTGGGGGTGGCTGGGGTGGGGTGGGCTGTGAGGGAGCTTACGAGGGCCCCTTGATCGGTTGTAGCTACATATCATAATTGGGACAGATAGGGTGGGTTTAAAGAGCATGGAAGCTTTCTAGGGCCGCTTGATCGGGGGTGACTGGTCTGCTTGATCGGGGCTGCTTGATCTGGGGTTGAATTGGGTGGGGTGGTCTGTGAGGGAGCATACTAGGGCTGCTTGATCGGGGCTGCTTGATCTGGGCTGGGGTGGGTTGGGCTGTGAGGGAGCATACTAGGGCTCCTTGATTGGCTGTAGCTACATATCATAACATAATTGGGACAGATAGGGTGATTGTAAAGAGCACGGAAGCATTTTATTTATGCAAGAATTTGTTAGGGTCCCAAAGACCCAAGCCAACACAGTTTTAAAAATGGCCATCAATGGACTGCTCTTCAGCATAGTAGTTCAGTTCTCGTCTTTTCTCAAGTTGACAAAAATACACCAATGACTGATTATGGTGTATGTCTGTTACAGTCCAGGGGCAGGCCAAATAGGCTATAGGGACTTGCCCAACCGTGGCAGGAAGGGCTAAAAAGAAAAAGCATTGATGAACTGAACCCCAAACATTACATTACATCGCATCACAATGACTTATTATGGTGTTTCTAAACACATGTATACAACTCCCTTGCGTACATCAGGGTCCAAAGGCACCAGCAGTCAACATGTGTGTCGAGGTAACACTTCTACAACCCTTAGAGGTTGCGACAGGGTGAGCACATGAGTTTGGGATATAATTTTTTCACCTTTGTCAAAAATAAAAAACAAGAATTTCAGACAGCTTTTTCTATTTTCTATTTCCTGTTTTGGACCCTGATGGATGCCATGCCATACCGGTACACTCATTTCTGTCCATCGCCCCTGTCCATCGCCCTCTCGCAACATTTATTTCGCCCCTGTCCATCGCCCCTGTAACATTTGTTTTCTGTCCATTTCCTATTTCCTATTTTGGACCCCGGTGGATGCCATGCCATTCACTTATTTCTGTCCATCGCCCCTGTCGCAAAATGTATTTCACCCCTGTCTATCGCCCTAATGCAAAATTTATTTCGCCCCAGTCCATCACCCCTGTAGCATTTGTTTTCTGTCCATTTCCTATTTCCTATTTTTGACCCCGGTGGATGCCATGCCATACACTTGTTTCTGTCCATCGCCCCTGTCGCAATTGTTTTTTCACCCCTGCCTATAGCCCCTTAGAGGTTGCAGCAGGATGAGCACATGACAGACAGGAATCAATTTCCTGTTTTCTATATTTTGTTTGTTTTTGTTGGGTGTGGATCCAAAGCTTCGCTTGAGCGTGAGGTGAGAAAGGTCGTTTGCTATATTTAATTTTAATGGATATTTGTGTGCTTATAAAAGTTCCAAAAGTTGGCTGTATATAACTTCCGGTGCATCAGTTGATGACACACTGAAAGGTATAGACACACATAATGAAAGGAAATTAAATATTACCTCTCAGCATTTGCCTTTATACACCTCGATTACTTGATACCCTTTATTTGGATCGCCAGGTCGTGTGCCAACCTATTGGTTTGTGTTTGTGTTTGTGTTTGTGTTTGTGTTTGTTGTTGTTGCTGTTGTTGTTGTTGTTTTGAATTGCTTTGCTTTGTTTTGTTTTGTTTTGTTTTGTTTTGTTTTGTTTTGTTTTGTTTTGTTTTGTTTTGTTTTGTTTTGTTTTGTTTTGTTTTGTTTTGTTTTGTTTTGCTTTATTTTTTTTGTTTTGTTTTGCTTTGCTTTGCTTTTTTTTTTTTTTTTTGGTGGGTGGTGGGAGGAGACGAGGGCGTCAGTCAAGTTGACCACTGGTCATGTGCCAATCTCTCAGCGCACCACATGACAAGCAAATAAATAAACACATAAATAACCAAATAACTAAATAAGCAATCCCTGAATCAATTGTTCAGCCTGCCTTACACTTAGCTTTTGATACACCCTGCAAACAAGCATGTGCTACAGTTAAAACCCTGAATCCTAAACCCCAAACCCTGAGCCCTAAACCTTAAACCTTAAACCTTAAACCCTACACCCTAAACCCTAAGCACTTAGCTTTTCATACACCCTGCACACAGGTATGTGCTCAAGTTACCAAAGGGTGCAAAATACAATCATGTGTCTGGCCCATTGCAAGAGGATCTCACTCTTCGAGTCTTCGGGTTGCGACCCTTTGTGATACCCTTCAAGACTGACTACAGAGGACCCACAGACGAGAATGATGCCGTTTACGGACCCAGGTGTGCAAATCTGCTCTTTCTTTGCAAATCTCGATTACTAGAGCGAGCCATTGCTGTACTGGTTATAGGTACATTATTATTTAAACAAAACTGGAGTTCTCTCCAAGACTGACTACAGGGGACCCAAAACCGAGAGTGATGCCGTGTACTGACCCAGGTGGCCAGGTTTGCATGTCTGCTCTTTCTCTGCAAATCTGCTCTATGCAAATCTGATTTATGCAAAATTTCTATGCAAATCTGCTCTATGCAAGTCTCATATGCTGCTTTATGCTCTTTCTACGCAAATCTGCTCTTGCTATGCAAAATTTGCATGTCTGCAAATTTTCTGTGCAGAAAAAGCCTGTTGGGGCGTGGTGTTCAGGGGACCGTCCCGTACGCCGAAGCTGGGGACTGCCACCATGGCAGACTAATTGATGTCCTGAAAACTCCATGATCTCTCCATTTGTTCCTATTACCCTGAAAATTAATCTGGTGGTGTAATCCAGCACAAATTGGTTGCGCTGAAATCCTTGAAATCAGAATATCATTCAAGCTGCATTAAAGAATTATGCCTGCAAGCTGCTCCGGCATATGTCAGTCTTAAAGGGAATCTCAAAGGGTCGCAAGCCAACCTTTTTCTTGTTAAGCCCTTCCTATCATGGTTGGGCAAGTCCCATTTGCCTATTTGGCCTAACCCTGGACTGTAACATACATACAAACCGAGTAGAAAACGGACATGCTTGATTTGCTCAGGTACCGCCGCTTGGATCTGTGGCTGCCTCATGGCCTGACGTCACATGTTGACGAGCTAGGAGCCCAGATACGCGTATCCCTATTTGAGGGTGATGGTGCTAGTGGAGAGGTTTTGACATCTGTTGAAGTGAGTCACCTAGTGCTCTGGCATTGGTTCTATCTAGAACTGCCTATACCTAAGATCCAAACAGTTTCAGGACATTGTTTGCGTATGTATGACACACACCTTTTGACCTCTGCGGAAGTAAGTCACCTAGTGCTTTGGCATTGGTTCCATCTAGAACTGCCTAGACCTAAGATCCAAACTGTTTCAGGACATTGTTTGTGTATGTATGAGTGTATGACACACACCTTTTGACATCTGCAGAAGTAAGTCACCTAGTGCTCTGGCATCGAATCCATCTAGAACTGCCTAGACCTAAGATCCAAACTGTTTCAGGACATTGTGTGTGTATGTATGAGTGTATGACACACACCTTTTGACATCTGCTGAAGTAAGTCACCTAGTGCTCTGGCATCGAATCCATCTAGAACTGCCTAGACCTAAGATCCAAACAGTTTCAGGACATTGTGTGTGTATGTATGAGTGTATGACACACACCTTTTGACATCTGCAGAAGTAAGTCACCTAGTGCTCTGGCATCGAATCCATCTAGAACTGCCTAGACCTAAGCTCCAAAATGTTTCAGGACATTGTTTGTGTATGTATGAGTGTATGACACACACCTTTTGACATCTGCAGAAGTAAGTCACCTAGTGCTTTGGCATCGAATCCATCTAGAACTGCCTAGACCTAAGATCCATACTGTTTCAGGACATTGTGTGTGTATGTATGAGTGTATGACACACACCTTTTGACATCTGCAGAAGTAAGTCACCTAGTGCTCTGGCATCGAATCCATCTAGAACTGCCTAGACCTAAGATCCAAACTGTTTCAGGACATTGTGTGTGTATGATTGAGTGTATGGCACACACCTTTTGACATCTGCAGAAGTAAGTCACCTAGTGCTCTGGCATCGAATCCATCTAGAACTGCCTAGACCTAAGCTCCAAAATGTTTCAGGACATTGTTTGTGTATGTATGAGTGTATGACACACACCTTTTGACATCTGCAGAAGTAAGTCACCTAGTGCTTTGGCATCGAATCCATCTAGAACTGCCTAGACCTAAGGTCCATACTGTTTCAGGACATTGTGTGTGTATGATTGAGTGTATGGCACACACCTTTTGACATCTGCAGAAGTAAGTCACCTAGTGCTCTGGCATCGAATCCATCTAGAACTGCCTAGACCTAAGATCCAAACTGTTTCAGGACATTGTGTGTGTATGTATGAGTGTATAGCACACACCTTTTGACATCTGCAGAAGTAAGTCACCTAGTGCTCTGGCATCGGTTCCATCTAGAACTGCTTGCTGTTTCGGGACATTGTTTGTGTATGTATCTAGAACTGCCTACTGTTTCAGGACATTGTTCGTGTATGTATCTAGAGCTGCCTACTGCTTCAGGACATTGTTTGTGTATGTATCTAGAAATGCCTACTGTTTCAGGACATTGTTCGTGTATGTATCTAGAGCTGCCTACTGCTTCAGGACATAGTTTGTGCATGTATCTAGAACTGCCTACTGTTTCAGGACATTGTTTGTGTATGTATCTAGAGCTGCCTACTGCTTCAGGACATTGTTTGTGTATGTATCTAGAACTGCCTACTGTTTCAGGACATTGTTTGTGTATGTATCTAGAGCTGCCTACTGCTTCAGGACATTGTTTGTGTATGTATCTAGAACTGCCTACTGTTTCAGGACATTGTTTGTGTATGTATCTAGAGCTGCCTACTGCTTCAGGACATAGTTTGTGCATGTATCTAGAACTGCCTACTGTTTCAGGACATTGTTTGTGTATGTATCTAGAGCTGCCTACTGATTCAGGACATTGTTTGTGTATGTATCTAGAGCTGCCTACTGCTTCAGGACATAGTTTGTGTATGTATCTAGAGCTGCCTACTGCTTCAGGACATTGTTTGTGTATGTATCTAGAACTGCCTGCTGTTTCAGGACATTGTTTTTGTATGTATGACACACACCTTTTGAGATCTTGTACAGCGGTCACCTAGAGGTTGGTTCTGTTTGCATTTGCACGTGCGTTGACATTTGCATGGCAGGATGCGTGTGGCATTATCCTTAAGGCTGTTGTCTGCTGATGAACCTGTACCCTATGTCTGCAGACAACACTCCAGGCCTTTTTGATGTGAGCACCTTGGGCGACTACCTGCTTTGTTCATCCTGCTGGTTGCACTGCCTTATCTTGCTTGCAACCTGCGATCTTAATGTATGACACATAATTCTCCTTGCATTTGCATGGCTTTTACATGGTGCTTCGGCATCAACCCGAGGACTCGTAGGGCACTATCTGTAAGGCCATTGTCTGCTGGTGAACTGGTACCCTACGCATGCAGACAGCACTACCAGGCCTTCCTGATACGAGCACCGTGGGCACATACCTGCTTTGTTCATTCTGCTTGGCGCACTGCCTTCTCTGTTCATTTTTGCCCTTCCTGTCACGGTTGGGCAAGTCCCTGTAGCCTATTTGGCCTACCCCTGGACTGGAACATACACACAACCCTTCCTGTCACGGTTGGGCAAGTCCCTTCAGCCTATTTGGCTAACCCTGGACTGTATCAGCAACACAATGAAGATCAACTCTAGATGCCCATAACCAGGATCCTGGCGCCTGAGTCAAAACATTTGCCTTGGAACATACACACACTGCCTTCTCTTGCGTGCAACCTGACATCTAAATGTATGACACATCGTTCGTAAGGCTCTAACTTCTGGTCACTTGGTGCAGTATTTTCCTAGCTATGGACTTTTCATGTCCCTCTCGATACATCTATATACGAATAAAACTGAGCTCAATAAAAAAATGCGTTGATGGTCTACGATGGTCTGGGACCTCATACCTCATACGGCCATACCCCATTCCTAAGCTCTCCACTCAGCCTAGCACCATCACCACTGCAGATTCCCTTTGACATCAGCTTACAAGGCAAAGCAATTGCTCGTTTGGTTTTACCCACCCTGGAGCCACGCCAGTCTATCATGGTTCAAGTGGAGGCATCAGATAACGTGACAGATGGATTTGGGCTGCCCTTGGGGGGGAGTTCCACCACATTCTGGATGTCAGACAACCAAGCCTTGTTTCAAGGTCCAGAGACACAGTAAGTTGGTAAATAGGTTTATATGTTTTATTTTGTAGAATTAAATGATCACTGTAGCACGAACTCAGGGCCCCCGTCGGTGAAATGATTGTTTGGGGCTCAGTTCATCAGTGTGTTTTCTTGTTTCAAGGTCCAGAGACACAGTGAGTTGGTAAATAGGTTTAGCCTGGATCAGCCCCACATTCCTTTTCCCACCATAGCTGGCCATAAGAACAACAATGTGATTTATGTAACAAAGTGAATGAGCAAGTCACATTCATGTCTCATGTCTGTTTCAAGGTCCAGAGACACAGTAAGTTGGTAAATAGGCTTATATGTTTTATATTGTAGAATGAAATGATCACTGAAGCACGAACTCAGCCCCCCCGTCGGTAAAACAATTATTTGGGGTTCAGTTAATCAGTATTTTTTCTTGTTTCAAGGTCCCGAGACACAGTGTGTTGTTAAATAGGTTTAGCCTGGCTCAGCCCCACATTCCTTTTCCCACCATAGCTGGCCATAAGAACAACAATGTGATTTATGTAACAAAGTGAATGAGCAAGTCACATTCATGTCTCATGTCTGTTTCAAGGTCCAGAGACACAGTAAGTTGGTACATAGGTTTATCTTTTTTATATTGTAGAATGAAATGATCACCGTAGCACGTACTCAGCCCCCCCGTCGGTAAAACGATTGTTTGGGGTTCAGTTCTTCAGTGGGTTCTCTTGTTTCAATGTCCAGAGACACAGTGAGTTGGTAAATAGGTTTAGCCTGGATCAGCCCCACATTCCTTTTCCCACCATAGCTGGCCATAAGAACAACAATGTGATTTATGTAACAAAGTGAATGAGCAAGTCACATTCATGTCTCATGTCTGTTTCAAGGTCCAGAGACACAGTAAGTTGGTAAATAGGCTTATATGTTTTATATTGTAGAATCAAATGATCTCTGTAGCACGAACTCAGGGCCCCCGTCGGTAATTGGGGTTCAGTTAATCAGTGGTTTCTCTTGTTTCAAGGTCCCGAGACACAGTGTGTTGTTAAATAGGTTTAGCCTGGCTCAGCCCCACATTCCTTTTCCCACCATAGCTGGCCATAAGAACAACAATGTGATTTATGTAACAAAGTGAATGAGCAAGTCACATTCATGTCTCATGTCTGTTTCAAGGTCCAGAGACACAGTAAGTTGGTACATAGGTTTATCTTTTGCATATTGTAGAATGAAATGATCACTGTAGCACGAACTCAGGGCCCCCGTTGGTAAAACAATTGTTTGGGGTTCAGTTCTTCAGTGGTTTCTCTTGTTTCAATGTCCCGAGACACAGTGCGTTGTAAACAGGTTTACCTGGCGGGGCCCAGCTTGCCCTTTTCACAAAACCATAGATGGCCATCAGAATAACAACAATGGGATGATGTGAACCCAAGTGAAATAACACAAGGTGAGGAGGGGAGGGGCCCAGGCATAGAAGCCTACAAAAGAGGAGAAAGACACAAACAAAAGAAAAGAAAAAAAACAGAAAAACAAAAAACACGATAAAAAAGACACGGAAGACGACGAAAACAAAAACAAAAAGAAAAAAGAACGAACAAACAAACACAGCCAGAAACGCACCACAAAAAAACAAAAAAAAGGAAAAAAAAACACAAAACAAAGAAAAACAAAAAAATAAAAAAATAAACCACAACCCATGAAACAACAAAGAACAGAAGGAGAAAAAAAAATGGAAAGAAAACGACAAAACACAAAAAGAAGAAAAAAAAAAAAAAAAATAAGCCAAAAAAAACAAAAGAACAAAGACACCACACATAAAAAACAATACAAAAAAAGAAAGAAAAAAGAAAGATTAAAACCAACCTTCACAAGTAAGGACGAACCAAAAAAAAAAAAGAAAAACAAAGAAGACAAAAAAAAATAAAAAAAGACATAAAAAACAAACTCAAAAAAAATAAACAAAAAAAAAAGAAAAAGACAAAAATTCAAAAAACCAAAAACAAAAAAAAAGTTAAGACAAAAAAAAAAACAACAAAAAAGCAAAACAAAACAACAAAAAAATAAAAAGAAAAACACAGAAGAAGAAAAGAAAGAAAAAAACAAAAATAAAAGAAAAAAAAAAAAAAAAAAATAAGAAAAAAAAAGAGAAAAAGACAACACCCGACCCCCCACCCCCACACACCCCCCCCCTCTCCCCCTGCCCAGAAATATCGAGCATACCCCACAAAGATGAGCTACTCCCCCCTCCCTCCCCCCTGCCACAGAAATATGAGCAATACTACCCCCAAATATGAGCATACTCCCCCCCCCCCTCCCCCCTGCCCAGAAATATGAGCATACTCCCCCAAATATGAGCATCTACCCCCCCCCCCCCTCCCCCCTGCCCAGAAATATGAGCATACTACCCCCCAACCAAATATGAGCCATACTCCCCCCCCCCCCCCTCCCCCTGCCCAGGGGAAAACTATGAGCATTTACTCCCCCAAAAACCAAATATGAGCATACTCCCCCCCCCCCCTCCCCCCCTATGCCAGAAATATGAGCATACTTCCCCAAAATATGAAGCATACTCCCCCCCCCCCCCTGCCTCCCCACTGCCCGAAAAAGAAACCAGGAAATATGAGCATACTCCCCCAAAGATGAGCCATACTCCCCCCACCCTCAACCCTGCCCAGAAATATGAGCATCTCCCCCAAACAATATGAGCTTAACTCCCCCCCCCACCTCCCCCCTCCTGCCCAGAAATAGAGCAGACTCCCCCAAATATGAGCATTACTCACCCCCCCCACTTTTTTCCCCCCGCCCAGAAATATGAGCAACTCCCCCAAATAGAGCAGACTCCCCCCCCCCCCTCCCCATGCCCAGAAATAGAGCATTATCCCCCAAATATGAGATACTCCCCCCCCCCCCTCCCCCATGCCAGAAAATATGAGCATACTTCCCCCAATATGAGCATTTACTCCCCCCCACCTCCCCCTGCCAGAAAAAGAAAATATGAGCCATACTCCCCCAACTATGGCCATACTCCCCCCACCCCCCTAACCCAGTGCCCAGAGGAAATATGAGCATACTTCCCCCCCAAATATCGGAGCATATCCCCCCCCCCCCTCCCCCTGCCCAGAAATAGGGAGCATTACTCCCCCAATAGAGCAATACTTCCCCCCAACCCATTTCCAAAAGGAAAAGAAAGAGAGAAGGAAGACCAACCAAACGAGGAGAGAAGAAAAAAAGAACAACAAAAGCCCCACTCCCCCCCCGGGCCCAGAATATGAGCATACTCCCCCAATATGAGCATCACTCCCCCCCCCCCCTCCCCCCCCTGCCCAGGAAATATGAAGCATACTCCCCACCCCCCTCCCCCCCTGCCAGAGAGACAGAAATAGAGCCTACTCCCCCAAAAATGCGGCATACTCCCCCAAATATGAGCAATACTCCCCAAATATGAGCCAACTCCCCAACCCCCCCTCCCCCCTCTGAACAGAAATATGAAGCATACGCCCCCAAATATGGAGCATTACTCCCCCCCCCCCCCTCCCCACTGCCCAAATATGAGCATACTCCCCCCAAATATGAGCATACTTCCCCCCCCACTCCCCCCACCCCCCTCACCCCAATCTCCCCGGCCCAGAAAGAGAAATGATGAGCATACTCCCCCAAATATGAGCAATGACTCCCCCCCCCCCCCCCCTGCCCAGAAATATGAGCCTACTCCCCCAAATATGCGCATTACTCACCCCCCCCTCCCCCTGCCCAGAAATATGAGGCATACTCCCCCAAAATATGAGCAAACTCCCCCCCCCCCTAACCGGGCCCAGAAATATGAGCATACTCCCCCAACATGATGCGCATACTCCCCAAATATGGATACTCCCCCAAATAGAGAATACTCCCCCCCCCCCTCCCCCCTGCCCAGAAATATGAGCATACTCCCCCAAATATGAGCATACTCCCCCAAATATGAGCATACTCCCCCAAATATGAGCATACTCCCCCAAATATGAGCATAACTCCCCCACAAATATGAAGCAACTCCCCCAATATGAGATACTCCCCCAAAATATGAGCATTACCCCCCAAAAGCTGAGCATACTCCACCAAATATGAGCATACTCCCGCAAATATGAGCCAATACTCCCCCAAAATGAGGCATACTCCCCCAAATATGAGCCATACCACCCCCCAAATATGAGCTACTCCCCCAAAATAGAGCATACTCCCCCAAAAATATGAGCATACCACCCCAAATTATGAGAATACTCCCCCAAATATGCGCATACCCCCAAATATGAGCATACTCCACCAAAATATGAGCAATAATCCCCAATATGAGGCATTACTCCCCCAAATAGAGCATTACTCCCCAATATGAGCATACTCCCCCAAATATGAGCATACTCCCCCAAATATGAGCATACTCCCCCAAATATGAGCATACTCCCCCAAATATGAGCATACTCCGACAAAAATATGAGCATACTCCCCCAACATATGAGACATACTCCGCAAATATGAGATACTCCCCCAAATGAGCATTCTCCCCCAAATATGAGAATACTCCCCTCTCAAATATGGAATACTCCCCCAAATATGAGCATACTCCCCCAAATATGAGCATACTCCCCCAAATATGAGCATACTCCCCCAAATATGAGCATACTCCCCCAAATATGAGCATACTCCCCCAAATATGAGCATACTCCCCCAAATATGAGCATACTCCCCCAAATATGAGCATACTCCCCCAACTATGAGCTACTCCCCCAAAGAGGAGCAGAAGCCCCCAAAATGCGGAGCAGACGCCCCCAAAAAAGATGAGCATACTCCCAAAATATGAGCAGACTCCCCCACCAAATATGAGACATACTCCCCCAAATATGCAGCATTTACTCCCCCCAATATGGGCACTACTCCCCAAAATATGGCATATCCCACAAATATTTGAGCATTACTCCCCCCCAAAATATGAGCATTACTCCCAGCCACCAAAGAGGAGCAGAAGAGCAAAAAAGAGGAGCAGACGCGAACAAAAGAGGAGCAAGAAGCCACCAAAGACATGAGGAAGAAGACTCCCCCACAAAGAGGAGCAGCGAGGGACAAAACACAAAAGAAGAGAAAACCTGCCCAGAAATATGAGCATACTCCCCCAAATATGAGCATACTCCCCCCCCCCCTCCCCCCCGGCCCAGAGAAAATATGGAGCATTACTCCCCAAATATGAGCATACTCCCCAAATATGAGCATACGCTGCCCCACATATGAGATACTCCCCCAAATATGAGCATCCTCCCTACCAAATATGAGCCATACTCCCGCAAAATTATGAGCATCCTCCCAAATATGAGCATACTCCCCCAAATATGAGCATACTCCCACCAATAGGAGCATACTCCCCCCAAAATATGAGTGCATACTGCCTCCCCCAAATTGAGCATACTCCCCCCCCCCCCCTCCATCCCTCCTCCCCCCCCTTCCCAGAAAATATGACATACCTCCCCCCCAAATTATGATCCATACTCCCTTCCCCAAATATGAGCATTTGCTGCTCCCTATTAACCTCCCCCCAAATATAGCATACTCCCCCCCCCCTCCCCCCTGCCCCACGAAAAACGATGAGCAATCACTATCCCCCAAATATGAGCATACTCCCGCAAAATACGAGCATACCCCCCTATTGACCTCACTCCCCCAAAATTATGAGCATACTCACTCTCCTAGCTGCCGTTACCCCCCCCCCCCTCCCCCCTGCCCAGAAATATGAGCATACTCCCCCAAATATGAGCATACTCCCCCCAAATAATGAGCAATACCTCCCCATCAATACTAGCATACTCCCCCCAAAATATAGCATAAAATAAAACCAAAACTCAGGTTTCCAACTCTCCCACAAAGAATGACAATACTCCCCCAATATGAGCATACCTCCCCAATATAGCATACTCCCCGTCAAATATGCGCATACTCCCCCAAAAAATCATATAGAGCACTAACTTCCCTTCAAACTCCCACCAACATAGGAAGCCATACTCCCCAATATGACCATTACTGTCTATTACTAATCCTTCCCTCAAATACTGATCATTACTACTCCCCCCAAATAAGGAAGCATACTCCCCAAATATGACATACTCTCCCCAAATATGAGCATTACTCCCCTCCAAAGCTGACATACTCCCTACCCCTCTACTCCTCACTGACTTCCCCCCCCCCCCCTCCCTTCCCCCACCCTGCCCAGACTATGAGATATCCCCCAAAATACTGAGCCATATGACTTACTTCCTCCCCCAAATATGAGCATATCTCCCTTCAAATATGAGTCATATCTCCCCAATATGAGCCATACTCCCCCGAAATATATGAGCATACCTCCCCCCCAAATTATAGCAATATTACGTCTCCCTCCCAAATATGAGCCATACTTTCTCCCCCTTTACTCCCCCAAATATGAGCATAACTTCCCCCCAAAATATATGAAGCCATACTCCCCCCCAAAGATAATGGCATACTCCCCCAAATATGACATACTCTTCCCCCAAATTAAGGAGCATAACTCCCACCCTCCCCCTCCCCCCGCCAGAAATCAAAATATGAGCATTGCCACCCCCACCCCGCAACCCCCTGGCCCGGCAAATTCGAATATGACACTTGCCAACCCCCCCCCTCCACCCCCTGAACGAATACGACCCCAAACCCCCCCCGCCACTCCCCCCCCCTCCCCAGAATTCCAAATATGACCATATAAACCCCCCCCCCCCCCCCCCCCCCCCCCCCTCCGCCCCCTGCCCAGAAAATCCCAACATATGGACGACATGCCAGGCCACCCCCCCCCCCACCTACTGACTAACACCCCCCCCACCCCCTGCCCGGATTCCCAATATGCGCATACCTTTTACCCTATTTCCTAAAGCTACCAGTAACACATGTGTGGGTCTCCACCTTCCAATTGCAGGAACCAAACTCTTATGTTTGAGGTCATGGATCTAGGATGCAGCCTACACTGGCCATACATTGCAGCTGGATCATCATGGAATCATAACTCTGTCAACAACCCTGGAGTCACATCAGCCTCTTTCTTTTCCAATTACAGGTCCCAAACTCTTTTGTTTGAGGTCATGGATCAAGGAAGCATTCTACACTGGCCACACATTGCAGCTGGATCGTCATGGAATCAGAACTCTGAGAACAACCCTGGGGTCACATCAGCCTCGTCTTGGACCCTCAAACTGGACACCAATGCAGACATGATTCAACTCATATCGTTGACAAGAAGCCTGTACAGAGGAGCATATGTTCCAGATGTGTTGGGACCACCGGGTAGGTTTGGCTGGGGTGGGGTGGGTTTGGCTAGGGTGGGGTTGTCCGTGAGGGAGCTAACTAGGCCTGCCTGATTGGGGCTGCTTGATGTGGGGTGGGGTTGGACGGGGTGGGGTGGGCTGTGAGGGAGCTTACAAGGGCTCTTTGATTGGCTTATCATTGACAAGAAGCCTGTACAGAGGAGTATATGTTCCAGATGTGCTGGGACCACCGGGTAGAGATAGAGAAGTGAAAGCAAGTGTTTATGAATACCGGTATTGATGGTGATCAGAACCCATGGATTTACGATAAATTACATTACATTACATTGGCATTGAAAGGGAATTGGAAATCTCTGGCCATTGTTGGCACAAGCCGCTCCACAACATCGTCATCTAACCCCCCCACCCACCCACCCACCCACCCCCAAAAGAAAGGCAATATTATAACGATTTATCTTCGTGTTTGATATTCCCTTCACCTGTTTGAGTGTAGACTCAATCGACATCCTCTCATCTCCATCACAAGCAGTTTTGTTTTCAAATATGAAAGTGTTTTTTTTAGCTTAATGGTTTTAGACCTCCTCCAGGGACAGCGTTTCAGTGATTTCATAACTTTTTATAGCATTTAAAGCCCTTTATTGCTATTTTGGGCCATTTAGGGAGGGGGGGGGGGGGGGGGGACTTTTTTGTTTACATTTTATAGGGATAATTTCACCAAAACGGGGTCGAAACTAGCGATCGCTGTATGTAATGGGAAAAAAGCCCTGATCTTACTATCTTGCTCTAGATGACCAGAACCTTTTTGCCTTTCGATCCTTTGGCAGTTTTGAAAGATGGATAGCTACGATTGCCTTTCATTGTTGTGGCAACATTTGATGACAGACGATCTCAGCTAGCCATCTTTAAAGTGACATGCAGGCAGGTCCCATGTAGGTATGCGCTGCCACACTACAGGGCTTAGAAACAGCATCCTTACATTTCTTCTTCTTATTATCTCGCAGAGCAGGTCCCATGTAGGTATGCGCTGCCACATGGCTTCTCCTGTGATGGTCCTTTTAGCCTATTTGGTCTACCCCTGGACTGTAAAAACACACATGGCTTATCAACAACACCCTTACATTTCTTATTATTATTATCTTGCAGAGTTGTCAGTTGACGTGTAAGCAGGCCCCATGTACGTATGTGCTGACACACTACAGGGCTAAGCAATAGCATCCTTACATTGCTTCTTATGATTATCTTGCAGAGTTGACAGCTGACGTGCAAGCAGGTCCCATGTAGGTATGCGCTGCCACAGGGCATAGCAACAACATCCTTACATTGCTTATTCTTCTTATCTTGCAGATTCGGCAGTTGACGTGCAAGCAGGTCCAATGTAGCTATGCCCTGCCACACTACAGGGCTTACAAACAGCATCCTTACATTTTTGTCTTATTTTTATCTTGCAGAGTTGGCAGTTAACGTACAAGCAGGTCCCATGTAGGTATACCCTGCCACATGGCTTAGTGACAAAATCCTTACATTGCTTCTTCTTCTTATCTTGCAGAGTTGACGGTTGACGTGCAAGTAGGTCCCATGTACGTATGCCCTGCCACACTATAGGGCTTAGAAACAGTATCCTCACATTGGTTCTTCTTCTTATCTTGCAGAGTTGGGAGTTGACGTACAAGCAGGTCCCATGTAGGTATACCCTGCCACATGGATTAGTGACAACATCCTTACAGTGCTTCTTCTTCTTATCTTGCAGAGTTGACGGTTGATGTTCAAGCAGGTCCCATGTACGTATGCCCTGCCACACTATAGGGCTTAGAAACAGTATCCTTACATTGCTTCTTCTTCTTATCTTGCAGAGTTGGCAGTTGATGTGCAAGCAGGTTCCATGTAGGTATGCGCTGCCACATGGCTTCTCTTGTGATGGTCCCTTTAGCCCATTTGGTCTACCCCTGGACTGTAACAACATATATGGCTCATAAACAACATTCTTACATTGATTCTTCTTCTTATCTTGCAGGGTCAACAGTTGCTCGCCCCTTCAACATATATTGTAGAGTTGACAGGTGCTTGCCACCCAAACTTCTTTTGCAGAGTTGAGAATTGCTCACCCCCCAAACGTAATTTGCAGAGTCAACAGCTGCTCACCCCCTAAACGTATCTTGCAGAGTTAACAGGTGCTCGCCCCTTCAACATGTATTGTAGAGTTGGAAGTTGCTGGCCCCCCAAACTTATATTGCAGAGTTGGCGATTGCTCACCCCCCAAACTTCTTTTGCAGAGCTGACAGTTGCTCGCCCCTTGAACGTAACTTGCAGAGTGAACAGTCCCCCTCCCCCCAAATGTAGTTTGCAGAGTTGACAGTTCCCCTCCCCCCAAATGTAGTTTGCAGAGTTGACAGTTCCCCTCCCCCAAACGGATTTTGCAAAGTTGACAGTTACTCTGTTGCTCATCCCCTAAACATATTTTGCAGAGATGACAGTTGCTCCGTTGCTCACCCCCTAAACGTATTTTGCAGGGATGACAGTTGCTCCGTTGCTCATCCCCTAAACGTATTTTGCAGGGATGACAGTTGCTCCGTTGCTCACCCCCTAAACGTATTTTGCAGGGATGACAGTTGCTCCGTTGCTCACCCCCCAAACGTATTTTGCAGGGTTGACAGTTGCTCGCCTCCTAAACGTATCTTGCGGAGCTGACAGTTGCTCGCCTCCCAACATATATTGCAGACTTGACATTTGTTCGTCCCCAAACCTATTTTGCAGAGTTGACAGTTACTCGCCCCCCAAACTCTCTGCCTGGTGATGGAGTCAACCTCTCGCTCCCATTGGGGCCCATCACCTCTCCATCAGTCCACTTGGTGCACACATGCTGCAGCTCGTATGGATGGCCCCCCCAAATCGGGTCTGCTGATGTCAAGATAGTCATGAAAAGCTCCATCTCAGCAGCTATTGCATCTTCAAGTGCGAGCTTACTAGCATGGGTTACAGATGCAACCATTGGAGGAGGGGGATGGCCTATCCAGGGGGCTGTAGTGTCTGCCTTTGTCATCAAAAGGGATCCGGTGAGCCTAATAGCATGGGTTACTTATGCATGTCTTTTAGGAGGAGGAGGGCCTGCCCAGGGGACTGTAGTGTCTGCCTTTGTCATCAACAGGGATCAGGTGAGCTTAGTAGCAAGAGTCACAGATTTACTTCTTGGAGGAGGGCCTGTCTCTATTTTCTGCCTTTGTCATCAACAGAGATCCGGTGAGCTTCCTAACATGGGTGACAGATGTGTCTCTTGGAGGAGAGCCTGTCCAGGGGGCTGTTGTGTCTGACTTTGTCATCAACAGGGATCAGGTGAGCTTAGTAGCATGAGTCATAGATTTATCTCTTGGAGGAGGGCCTGTCCAGGGGGCTGTTGTGTCTGCCTTTGTTATCAACAGGGATCAGGTACTTGAGTTTTGTTCAGCAGATAGATTACAATATATTGCATGGTTGTGTATGATGGATGTCACCCGATGTCACCTGATGTTAAAATATTGATGAAAAGATCCATCACAGCAGCTGTTGCATCTTCAAGTGCGAGCTTAATAGCATTGGTCACAGATGAAAATATTGGAGGAGGAAGATGGCCTATCCAGGGGGCTTTAGGGTCTGCCTTTGTCATCAACAGGGACCAAGTGAGCTTAGTAGAACGAGTCACAGATTTATATATTGGAGGAGGGCCTGTCCAGGAGGTCGTTGTGTCTACCTTTGTTATCAGCAGGGACCAGGCGAGCCTACTAGCATGGTCACATATGCATATCTTGCAGGAAGAGGAGGGCCTGCCCAGGGGACTGTACTGTCATCCTTTTTTATCAACAGGGACCAGGTGAGCCTACTAGCATGAGTCGCAGATTTACCTCTTGGAGGAGGGCCTGTCCAGGGGGCTGTAATGTCTGCCTTTATCATCAACAAGGATGTGGTGAGCTTAGTAGCACGATTCACAGAGTTATCTCTTGGATGAGGGCCTGTCCAGGGGGCTGTAGTGTCTGCCTTTGTCATCAACAGGGATCCGGTGAGCCTAATAGCATGGGTCACATATGCATATCTTAGAGGAGGGCCTGTCCAGGGGGCTGTTGTGTCTGCCTTTGTTATCAACAGGGACCAGGTATTTGAGTCTTGTTCAGCAGATAGCTTACAGATGTTGACCGGGACACAGATGCATATCTTGCAAGAGGGCCTGTCCAGGGGGCTGTAGTGTCTGCCTTTGTTATCAACAGGGATCAGGTACTTTTGTCTTGTTCAGTAGATAGCTTACAGATGTTGACCGGGGCACAGAGACATTTCTTGGAGGATTGGCTGTCCAGAGGGCTGTAGTGTCTGCTTTTGTCACCAACAGGGACCAGTTACTAATGTCTTGTTCAATATGTATAGCTTGCAATATACAGGGAATTTGTATTGGACGACTTGACTTGAGTTTGCGCCCTTAATGCGCTTATAGTACAAGAGTTCACGCTTGTAGTGTGCTTTTAGTACAAGAATCCACTTCAAAGTCACATTTTTATTGGACTCAACTTCAGTTATTTTGCGAACACCGGAACAGCTTACAGTACATTGCATGGTTCTACATGATGGTACAATACAATTGCATGGTTCTACAATTGCAATACATTTGCAATTAAATTACAATGGTTCTACAATTACAATACAATAACAATGCAATTGCAGTGGTTCTACAATTACAATACAATTGCAATGGTTCTACATGATGGTACAATACAATTGCAGGGTTCTACATGATGGACGTCACCCGGTCGTCTCTTGAATGAAATTATAAGCGGATCATTCTGGATCATGATTCACTTAAAAATCAGAATGGGGACTGATAAGAGGAGAAATCAGGTCTGATAGGAGGTGAAATTAGACAAATCAGGTGAAATGAGGTCTGATAGGAGGTGAAATCAGACAAATCAGGTGAAATCAGGCTGAAAGGAGAAGACATCAGGTCTGATAGAAGAAATCAGAGAACTCAGGTGAAATGAGGTCTGATAGTAGGAGAAATCAGGTCTGGTAGGAGGTGAAATCAGACACATCAGGTGAAATCAGGTCTGATAGGAGAAATCAGAGAAATCAGGTGAAATCAGGTCTGATAGAAGGAGAAATCAGACAGAGCAGGTGAAATCAGGTCTGATAGGAGAATTCAGAATAATGAGGTGAAATCAGACACATCAGGTGAAATCACGTCTGATATGTGGTGAAATCAGACTGAAAGGAGAAGAAATCAGGTCTGATAGGAGGTGAAATTAGACTGATATAAGGAGAAATCAGGTCTGATAGGAGATGAAATCAGACAAACTATTTTGCTCTCCCCCCAATCACCATTCTGAAAGACCTTCCACGTGTCAAATGATTGTATTGTAATAGCTTGGTATGCGAATCGTGGAGTGCTGCAAGAAATAATAGGAGCATAGAACAGGCCATTGAGCTTTTATAGCCAGGAATAACACGCTAGACTGAAGTTTGGACCTCTATCACCTAATCCCTAGGGCGGCAAGGACCAGGGAAAGATGGCTAAGACCCACCCCACCCCACCCCACCACACCCTACACCACACCACACCACACCAACCCACCCCACACCACACCACCCAACCGCACCTCACCCCACCTCACCCACCACAGCCTACCCACCCCAAGTTCTCAGACATCCAATGCGAACGCACCTGGGGAGCTGTCACTGACATTGGCTGCGCCCACGTCACCGGATCCCTTGGCCAGCAAGGACTAGGGGGAAATGGCGAAGACCCTCCCACCCCACCCTACCCCACTACACCTCACCCAGCACATTCTGACCATCCCAAATTGTCCAAAGCACCCAATGCAAACAGTGTCAGTGACAGTGGCAAGAAACAGTGAGCAGCGCAAAATCACCAAATACCTTTGACGTATATCACCGTGCTTCTATATTTTGCAAGAAGGGACCAAGGACAGAAGTTCAGCGATCTAAAAAACAAAATGGTTGGGCAAGTCCCTTAAGCCTGTTTGGCCTACCCCTGGACTGTAACATACATCCATACATACAAAAAGGAAATAATAACATTTGTTGGCTGATACGTTCTATTTTGCAGGATTTTATGGCAAACGCCTTGTTCATCGGAAAGTGCGTGACTTCACTCGATGGAACATGCTGCATAGATCCAGTGAACAAGTGACAGTGGCAAAAAACATTGGCTGCGCCCAAGTCACCGAATCCCTTGGGCCTCTATCACTGCGCTTCTGTGTTTTGAAAGAAGGGACCAAGGACAAAAGTAAACCAATCTTAAAAAGGAAATATTAACATTTGTTTGCTGATACCTTCTATTTTTCTAACAGGCAAACGCCTCATTCATCGGAAAGTGCGTGACTTCGGTCATTGGATCATGCCGCATAGATCCACGGCCTTCAGTTGGCTGACACCTGCTGATACGTTCTATTTTGCTTACAGGATTTTATGGCGAACGCCTCTTTCATCGGAAAATGCGTGACTTCAGTCCATGGAACATGCCGCATAGACCCACCGCCTTCAGTTGGCGACAATATTGTTGCTGTGGTGACATGGAGGGACAATGTAGTGTTCCTGGAAAACCTTGTGTTGAACCGTAACAGTGATGCGTCGCCATATGTTGGGACCATTGTGCTTGACAGGAAGTTGGTCAAGCCAGGCGACAGTCTGCATGTAACAGGTGCGGCAGAGTTAAAGAAGGGAGGGAGAGGAGGGAGGCTGGGAGTTTTGAAAGTAATGGAGTAAGTATCTACTCGTAGCAGAATAAGCTACAAAACATGGAAAAGCCAGGCGGCAGTCTGCATGTAACAGGTGCGGCAGAGTTTAAGAAGGGAGGGAGAGGAGGGAGGCTGGGAGTTTTGAAAGTAGTGGAGTAAGTATCTAGTCATAGTGGAATACGCTACAAAACACGGAACAAGCCAGGCGACAGTCAACCGGTATGCTATTTTCATATCTAAATGTAGGGAACGGCAACATGGCATCATATGATATCACGTCATCATTTTATATCATATGATATCATATATATGATGCCAGCAGTCTGACTTGGCTAAAGTTATCATTTAAATAATATATCATATGATGCAATTTGTATGATATCATATGATATCATACTCCCTTTTGGTCAGTTTCATATGATTTTCCTGTCCCAACCCATACATAGGGAGCGCTAACTAATATTAGTGTTTGAAAAACTAATATTTACTCTGATTTATTAATATTATTATAGGGTCACACTGTGTCACAAATAATATTAGTTTCTCAAATAAATTCAAATTCTGGTGAGATGGCTCGTCCGACTAACATTATATAATACTATGTAATATTATTTATTCACTCATATTATATAACATAGCCAACCCCTACCCCTATGTACTTGTATCTCTGTTCAACAAATGGCTCAATGGCTGAGATCCTTGAACGACGAAGGTACCGTGTTCGAATCCTCACGGGTGCGCCTAGTTGTTCTCGGTTGCTGTCAACCGCCATGGTAGCTTTGTCCAGGTAGAGTAGCAGCTCATTCCCTACCGCCGTAAGACGGGGCTCCCTTAATACCACGCCCCACCACGCGTTTTCATACCCATATGTACTTGCCCAACATGTTTGAGGCTGATCTTGAGGCACTTTCCGAAACCAAAGGCGGGCGTAGGCTCCTTATAAACTATGACAATGTCATCCTATTGTCCTTCCTAGACTACATTGAACAGTTTTACTTTGTAGGCCTCACTGCTACGCCCCCCGAACCCCACACTGGTTTTCGAAGCCGTGAGCGTTGAAAATCCCACGCAAACTGTTGCGCTCACTTCGGGAGTAGGTCCAGAGTTGCGAAAGCAAGCGAAGGACAAGGAGAATGGGTCGTAGAAGAGGGCACCTGCCTAAAGGGCTGACGAAAGATGATTCAAGAGTTACGGAAGAATAGTTTGGAACCTGTCCGAGTTCAAACCGTTCTAGTTCGCTGCGAGATTCGAGGCAAAGGGCCGAAACCTGTAAGTCAATTACGAGGACAGAACTGCTTGAACAAAGTTCTTTACGCCGGTTGAGGCCTTACGGCGCGATGCGGAAGGGCAAAATCAGAGAATCTCTAGGCAAAATACACCCACCAGATACCGAACGATAATGGACATGCCATCAGGCACAAACCCATCTGTACGAATGAACGAGGACGAGTTTTAACCTCTACAACCTCGTTCAGAACTTAACTCAAGGTCACGTGCATGCACAGATCTCGAGACGTCCAAGGGACACCCTGAAGGAACGAGAGGGAACTCTGCCCTGGCCAACCAACAGGCTGAGGTTCAGTAGGGACAGACGGAGCATTCTCTTAATGCGGGCAGAAGGGCCGTTCTGAACGGCAGAAATGGAGGACAACTGGCGCCAGAAAACCCAGAGGCCATGGTAGAGAATTTGACATTCCACATGATTGACACACTGCAGAACCACATGTGACGTCACATTGCATTGTGTCAGTCATGTGGATTGTCAAATTCCCTACAAGGGCCTCCGGAATCCCCGGTGCCAGTTCCGCCATTGAGAACGGCGCTTCCGCCGGCATTCGGTATTTCGTGGGTGTATTTTGCCCTTCCGTATCGCGCCCTAAAGCTTCAACCGGCGTAAAGAACTCTGTTCAAGGAGTTCTGTCCTCTTTACTGACTTAGGGGTTTCAACCCTTTGCCTCCGATCTCGCAGCGAACTGGGACGGTTTGAACTCGGATAGGTTCCAAACTATTCAGCATTTTTTCTTCCGCAACTCTTGCAGGCGTACTTGAATCATCGTTCGTCAGCCCTTTAGGCAGGTGCCCTCTTCTACGACCTATCCTCCTTTTCTTTTGCTTGCTTTCGCAACTCTGGATCTACTCCCGAAGTGAGCGCAACAATTAGCGTGGGATTTTCAACGCTCACGGCTCCGAAAACCAGTGTAAAGTGGAAGTTAGTCTACGAGAGCTAGATAGCGAAGTCAATACTAGTTATGTTGATGGGGATGTTGGATCTGACGAGGTATTGAATAGAAGCATGAAAGGCCTCAATTAAGGAGCTGCATAACCTTTAGTCTATGCAGAGTGTGACCTAGCTTGACAGAGTAGTAGTAGTACTATGAGGAAGGCCTAGTTAGTTACAGGGGCATACACTTGTGAGAACTCAAGTCCCGGTCGATGCATAAACCCTTTCAAAACTAACGTGCCTTGAATCTTACCACCTGTCCTGTGGAATCCATCTTCTTAGTGAAGATCCAGCGTGTTGACAAGATCTTCTGATCATCACAGGGAGTAAGTAACTAGGTGCCGTGAGCCTCCAGGGAAGTAATTTCTTCCTTCATGGCTAGCAGCCACTTATGCCTCCCAGGGTTGGAAGCTGCCGTGGCAGTCTCGTATGTAAGTACAGTGGTTTGCAAAATAAATGGATCAACCATTGGACCCCTAGACCCAGAACTAGTACCAACGACACAAGAAATTGTATCAGCTAGTAAAGCAGTAAGTCCTCCACCTGATGCAATCGGGTGGAGGACTTACTGCTTTACTAGCTGATACAATTTCTTGTGTTGTTGGTACTAGTTCTGGGTCTAGGGGTCCAATGGTTGATCCATTTGTTTCGCAAACCACCGTACTAACATACAAGACTGCCATTGCAACTTCCAACCTGGCAGGCATGAGGTCTAGTGCACAAGCCCAGGTTCTTGTTGTCTCTCAAGTAACATAATTACTATCATGAGGACATTCCATTGGCAAACAGTTGGTTTGGCAAAGAACCCGGAAACAGTGCTAACAACATAGGCAATATCAGGGCGTGTACAAGTGGAAAGGTATATCAAACTGCCCATGAGTGAGATATACTTGGAGTTGTTGGGAAGTTGTCTACTGTCATCATCTTCCCCAAATATTGCATTGGCGATCATGGGAGTGGAGAAGGATTTCTTCTTGTCAATAGCAAAAGGAAACCTGTAAACCAAGTCAGAGATAGCATTGTGCTTGGATAGGATGATCTTAGTGCACTTACCATGTGAATACAGACTGTTCTGAATATCCAGTGATAGTAACTGCTCAGGTAATCCAAGTTCCTTCACTTCCCATTTATAATGAATTCGAGCACCTAGGCATGAGGTCTAGTGGTCAGGCAGCCTAAGGGGCTACTCGTCCCCAAAGGTACAATGCAATAGGGTTAAACTACCAAAAACTTTAACAGATTACCAATGTTCAGAATAAAAGAAAATATAATTATTAGAACGAGAGCGAGGAGCTAGTTTGAAGCTAGTCATTCCATGGAGATTGAGATGCTCCCAGAATGGTACTGGAGCAAGAGCCTTGATGAAGGGATCAGCCCTATTTTCCTTGGTGTTGACATAGATCACCTGGAGGGCCGTTGTGTAAGCCCTAACCGGGTCTAACTCACCTTCACCAACTAAATTGTAACAAATTAATCCGTAGGAGTGCCGTGACTTATAGTACCGGGCTCTTCACTGGAACTTCTCGGGTGCTCAGTTCCTTGTTACCAGAACGGAAGGGTCCCGTTCCGTCATCAAGGTTCCCGTCCGCCATTGGATCTAAAAGGAGTTCTCCCGTTACACCTTACCACCCACCAACACCACCAACACCACCCACTAACACCACCACCAACACCAACACCACCATCACCCACCAACACCACCAACACCACCCACCACCCCACCAACATCACTAACACCACCCACCACCACCAACACCACCCGACCACCCACCAACACCACCAACACCACCAACACCCAACCACCCACCCACCAACACCACCCAACCACCCACCAACACCACCATCACCACCCCCTCACCACCACCACCACACCAGCCCAACACCCCCAACAAACACACCACACCACTCCACCAAAAACAACACACCCAACACGCATCACCCACCACACACCAACCACCACCCATACACACCCACCAACACCACCAACCCCACCCACCACACCACCAGCACCACCAGCCACCCCCACACCACCAACACCACCAAAACCACCCACCCACACCACCAACACACCCACCACGAAACCCCACCAACAAGCCACCCACCCACCACCACACCACACAACCACCCAAAAACAACGCAAACACCAACCCAACACCCAACAACACCACCAACAACCAACCCACACACCACCCAACCCACCAACACACCAACACCACCAGCACCCACCACCCAACCCCACCCACACACCACCACAACACCCAACACGCCAATCAACCCCACCAAAAACCACCAACAACACAACCACCCACCACCCCCAACCCACCCACACCAACCAACCACCACCAAAACCACGCCCACCACCAACCCACCACCCACCAACACCACCACACACCCAACCACCCACAAATTCCTCCAACACCACCACCACGAACCTCCACCCACCAACACCACCAACTCCACCCAACAGCCCACCAGCACAACCAACACCACCCCAACCACACACCAACACCACCAACACCACCCAACCACCCAATCACCCACCAAAACCACCACCACCACCACCCAACCACCCACCAACACCACCAACACCACCCAACCACCCAACCAAAAAACACCAAAAACCACACCCAACCACCACCACACCAACCAGCACTACCAACCACCCACAATTCCCCACACCACCCACCCGACCACCCACCAACACCACCAACTCCACCCAACCGCCCACCAACACAACCAACACCACCCCAACCACACACCAACACCACCAACACCACACACCAACACCACCATCACCACCAACACCACCCACCAACACCACCAACACCACCCACCGCAACACCAGGCCACCACGCAACAAACAACACACATACCACCCACCAACACAACCAACACAACCCAACCACCCGCCAAGACAACCAACATCACCCACCAACACCACCAACACCGCCAACCCGCTCACCAACACCACAAACACCACCCACTAACACAACCAGCACCACCCAACCACCCACCACCACCACCACCACCACCCAACCAACCACCCAAACCACCACAATCACCCAACCACCCACCACCACCATCACCACCACCTATCAACACCAACCACCCACCCACCAGCACCACCAAAACCACACAACCAACACACACAAAGCAACCATCCCATCACTACCAACAACACCACACCCAACTCGATCCACAAACACCACCCCAAACAACACCAACAAACCGACCCAACCACCCCCAACACCATCAACAACCACCCAAACACACCCACCACAAACCACAACCACCACCCACACACCCACCAACACAACCGAACAACAACCCACCACCACCAACGACCACCACCATCACCATCCCAACCAACCACCAACACCGACACCAGCCAACACCACACAACCACACAGCAACACCGACCAACACAACCCACACATCCCACCACAACAAAACACCAAACCACACCACCAACACCACACCACCAACACCACCAACACCGACCCCCCCACCCACCAAAAACAACCTCCAAGCAAACCACCCCCACCCAACAACACACCACCGCAACACCACCCAACCACCCACCAACACCACCAACACCACCCAACCAACCCAACAACAGCCACACCAACCACCCACAACACCACCATCGACACCAACACACCACCAACACACTAACACCACCAACCACCACCCACCCACCCACCCACCAGCTGCACAAACACCACCATACCACCCACCAACACAACCACCACAAACAAACCGTCCACCAACACCACCAACACACCCAACCACACCACCCAACACCACAACACCACACACAACACCACCAGCACCACCAACATTACCCACCCACCCATCCAAAACCTGCACAAACACCACCAGACCACCACAAACACAACCAGCACCACTCAACCACCCGCCAAGAAAACCAACATCACCCACCAACACCACCAACACCGCCAACCCACTCACCAACACCACTAACACCACCCACTAACACAACCATCACCACCCAACCACCCACCACCACCACCACCACCACCCAACCACCCACCCAAACCACCACCACCACCCAACCATCAACCACCACCACCACCACCACCACCACCACCCACTCACCCACCACCACCACCGCGCATGCAGGGTATCTTCAGGAGCGCAATGGAAGGAGATATGCTAGGAGATAATCTGACCTGGTCTTCAAAGGGTGTGTATCCTACTGTCTGACCTTCATTCAACTTCCATACCTTCCAAGACTTGACCCTTGAGCTTGCCCCCCACCCCACCCCCACCCCACCCACGCCCACGCCCGCACCCGCACCCCACACCCACACCCAAACCCAAACCACACCCAACCCCACACCCAACCCCACACCCAACCCCACACACACAGGGTATGTGCAACAGCGCAACGGAACATCCTTATCACTCCCAGCTGACTTAAAGGAAGTCATTCTTGCCATTTACCCAAGCTGGTGGGAAGATGGTCGGGAGACTACTCTAACTGTGCCCGTGAACAGCTCATTTGGTAGCTTCCATTCAACACTCGAGATCCCGATCAATGCAACAATGGGAGAGGGATCTTTGTATGTGGAGGTGAGTCCTATGGTCGTCGTTTATTTGCATGTGGAGGTGATGTAACGGTATGGTATGGTATACGTACTAGGGAATGAGTGTTCGGACATCATATGACTCCCTTTGGCAGAATGGACTATTGCAATGGCTAGTGTCGGATCCTGTGCTGTCACAGATGAGTCCTATGGTCTTCATTTGTATGTGGATGTGAGTCCTATGGTCTTCATTTGTATGTGGATGTGAGTCCGATGGTCTTCATTTGTTTGTGGATGTGAGTCCGATGGTCTTCATTTGTTTGTGGATGTGAGTCCTATGGTCTTCATTTGTATGTGGATGTGAGTCCTATGGTCTTCATTTGTATGTGGATGTGAGTCCTATGGTCTTCACGGCAACAAATTAGATATCAAATATTGAAATATACGATAGCAAGGGTTTTCGGTCTGCTTGTGTGGATTATGTCTGTACGTGTGTTTGGAATGGTGAGTATATGGACTCGGCTGGCCTGGGTAAATGAGCAGAGCTGACCTGGCCTTGGTGTATGGGCTTTGATTCGGGAACAAATTAGATATCAAATGTAGGATAGCAGGCATAAAAGCATAACATTAGAGGAGCAAAGAAGAGAAGAACCCGCCTGTCATTGAAATCAAGATGGATCCCTCAGGTGCGAAGGTGGGGGTGGGTAGGGGTGGGGGTGGGACAAGGGTAAGGGAGGAGGTGGATCGATGGATGTGGGGGTGGGGGTGGGTGGGTGGGTGGGAGTTGGGAGTTTAGTTGGTAATATGTAACAATATTTTTCCTTCGACCGTACTTAAGAGCTGAAGGAGGTTCTGAGGTATATTTTGCGTAAACCTTCACGTCATAAACTGTCCAGCTACTCCGGTTCTGCACGATCTCCCATTGAATTTTAAAATATGTATAACAATGTCCTTATATATATAACAATGTCCTTCCTTCAGCTGTACTTCAGAGCTAAACAATAAAAAAATAAAAAATTGTCTCTCTGGCCAGATGTCTTCATGGAGTCTGAGATTCAGTTTTTTGCTCAATTGTCCAAAATAAAAACAAGATTTTTAGACATGATTTCATATTTCCTATTTTACACCCCAGTGGATGCCATGCCATTCACTTCTTTCTGTCCACCACCCCTGTCGCAATATTTATTTGCCCCTTTCAATCGCCCCTGTAGCATTTTGTCTTCTGTCCATCGCCCCTGCCCATCGCCCCTGTAGCATTTTGTCTTCTGTCCATCGCCCCTGCCCATCACCCCTGTCGCAACATTTATTTCACCCCTGTCCGTATCCCCTGTAGCATTTTGTCTTCTATCCATTGCCCACGTCCATTGCCCCTGTTGCAACGTTTCAGGTCCCTGGAGACAATGCAAGCTCATACCGACAGAGCCTGGGCTATGAGTCTTACACAATTGCGGACCCACGAGAGGCAACAGCAGAGCTAGATCTTGCAATCCCGTCTTGGGTAAGTTAGATTGTTCACGACTTGTTCCTCAGTTCCGGGGGTCTAGTAAGTCATTACTAATGATATTGCCTGGTATTGAGGGAGGTAGTAAGGGAGCCCTGTGGTGATAACGCCTGGCATTAATGGTGGTATTAAGGGAGGTAGTAAGGGAGCCCCGTGGTGATAACGCCTGGCATTAATGGTGGTATTAAGGGAGGTAGTAAGGGAGCCCTGTCTTACTGCGGTAGAGAACGGGCTGCTACTTTTACCTCGGTTTAATAAGTCATTAGTAAGACATCAAGACTGACAAGACAACAAGATTGGATAAACTATATCTTGCAATCCCGTCTTAAGTAAGTTGGGATTGTTCACAACTTTTCAGTCCTGGGGGTTTAGTAAGTCATTATTAATGATAACGCCTGCTGGTGAGTGGTATTAAGGGAGCCCCGTCTTACGGCGGGAGAGAACGGGCTGCTACTTTCCCTGGGTTTAATAAGTCATTAATAACTTAATAAGACATCAAGACTGACAAGACAAAAATATTGGATACGCTGGATTTTGCAATCCCATCTTGGGTAAGTTGGGATTGTTCACAACTTTTCAGTCCCGGGTTTTTTAGTAATGACATCGCCTGGTGGGTCGTGGTATTAAGGGAACCCCGTCTTACGGTGGTAGAAAAGGGGATTAGTAATTTGTTAGTAAGACATCAAGACTGAGAAGACTAAAAGATTGGATAAGCTAGATCTTGCAATCCCATCTTGGGTAAGTTGGGATTACATTACCTTATGCATGTTATTTAAAAATGCGATAATAATCGCACAATTAAATTATCATCCCATATGGACTGGAAGATACATCACATCACATTGCATTGCATATTTGCATTGTCATCGACAGGCCATTGTTGGCCCAATACAAGCCTACTCCGCAACTTCTGGGAGTGGATTGTTCAAGATTTTCCATCCATGCCATCATCATGTGATTTGTCGTTGATCTGTGTGATTTGTAGTTCATGTGTGTGGTTTGTTGACGATAAGTACGATTTGTTGTTGATGTGTGTGATTTGTTGATGATGTGTATGATTTTTTGATGCTGTGTATTATTTGCTGTTGATGTGTATGATTTGTTGTTGATGTGTGTGATTTCACCCATCTATGCCATCTTCATGTGATTAGTCGATAATGTATACGATTTGTTGTTGATGTGTATGATTTGTTGTTGATGTGTATGATTTCACCCATCTATGCCATCTTCATGTGATTAGTCGTTAATGTGTATGATTTGTTGTTGATGTGGGTGATTTGTTGATGATGTGTATGATTTGTTAATGCTGTGTATGATTTTTTGTTGATGTGTATGATTTGTTGCTGATGTGCATGCTTTGTTGTTATGTGTATGATTTCACCCATCGATGTCACCATCATGTGATTTGTTGTTTTTTTGTTCATCATGCGATTTGACCCATCAATCTTTCCTCTTGTCCAGACCAAACCAAATTACAAAGTTGAAGTTATAGTCCAAGCTGTCAGCTACATTGGATCTGATGTTTCTGGAGCAAGTATGACCATGACATGGCGGACTGCAAATGCCAGTGGCAAGGAGGTTGGTGTCTAATGTTTTTTTACTGTTTTTACTGGGTTTTTAAACTGTTGGTCGACCAGTAGACAGCCATACCTGTGCAGCGACACCATAATACGGTTGGTCGAAATCGCCGGTTTTTTACGAATTCGCCGGTCAGCTGCATTGGATCAGATGTTTCTGGAGCAAGTATGACCATGACATGGCGGACTGCAAATGCCAGTGGCAAGGAGGTTGGTGTCAATTTGTTTACTGTTTTTACTGGGTTTTAAAACCGTGTTGTAAACCGAAAACAGTACTTTTTGTACTGTTTTCGCTGTTTTTTTTTTGTGCGAAGCGTCGCCATTCCGTCGCTGAATGGCGACGCATGGGTCCTATACGCATGGGGCTAAACTAGTCAGAAATGCCTTTGCCTTTGCCTATGCCTTGCCTTCAACTAAGCGGTCGTTTCTGCAGGGCTGCTGGGGCAGACATATAGCTTGATCATAATGGGGGAATTATCATATGATGTCAGAAGCAGTAGTATGTATTACAGTGTCGGTACAGTAGTATATGCTTCAGTGTGGGTGTTTCCTGTTAGTTCAAAATGTAAGAAACATCATCTCACATTTCACTCAATATGATCGATCTATATGCGATCATTGTGAGAGCTGAAAATTGGGGATAACGTCTGATCAAAGAAGGCCAAGCCAGCTAGCACCTATGGGGATCAATCTATATGCGATCATCGTGAGTGCTGACAATAAGTGGTTTCGAGATGCACAAGGACGATATTGTGGTTACTCTGGTTACTTGAGCTTAGGACTTAGTGCGGTGCAACTAATATGAAGCATCCTGTGATACAAGCACCAGGAAATGTAACTACACAAAACAAATTGATGAAATCTGCCATTCCATGTTTCATTCCAATAGTTACTCGCATTTGCTGCAAAACAGAACCACACCAAACCACACCACACCAGAATCCACCCACCCAACCCAACCCCACCACACTCACTCGACGCTACCCTATCCCACCACATCACACCCCACCACCAACCATTCCATGTTTCATTCCAGTAGTTCCTCGCATTTGCTGCAAAACAGAACAAGGTGGCAACAACAACAACAACAGCAGCAGCAGCAGTACAAGAAGCAGTACAAGCAGAAGTACAAGCAGCAACAATAACAACAACCACAATGTCTTTGCAACTCTTACCCTTCAATGTATTGTCCTGCCCTGGCTATCTTACGCCAAGATGACTGATTCTGGATACATATAACAATCAAAACTCTGCGGCGTATGGGAGGGTCCCCTTAACACCACACCCCTCAAGGCATTTGTCTTATGAGCAAAACATATGCAGCTTATATGCCCTTCTACGTATTGTCCTGCTCTGGCTATCTTACGCCGAGATGACTGATTCTGGATACATATAACAATCAAAGCCCTTCCTATACGGTTGAGCAAGTCCCTGTAGCCTATTGGGCCTATTTGGCCTACCCCTGGACTGTAACATAACATTACATAACATACATTCGTATTAGAATCAAATTGCTGCGGCGTACGGGACGGTCCCCATAACATCAAGCCCCTCCAGGTGTCATTTGTTTTTAAACAATCAAAATATATGCACTGTTCTTATCTGGATACGTGTAACAATAAAAACATATTCAGTTTATATGCCCTTCTATGTATTGTCCTGCCCTGGCTATCTTACGCCGAGATAACTGATTCTGGATACATTGCACAATCAAAACGCTCCCGACGTTATCTGCTTTTAACAATCAAAACGTATGCAGGACATCGTAACAGGCGCAGATGGATCCGGCAGTGCTTTCATTAATATGACGGATCTTCCAGAAATCAACAGAAGCTCCGTGGGAGATGCTATAAACATCAATGTGGTGTGGATCGGCCCTACCAGAGAGCGTCTTGAACAGAGTGGTTCGGTCAGGTAACCTCCATGTCTCCTTTATGTATGTATTGTACAGTCCAGGGGTAGCCAAATAGGCTGAAGGGACTTGCCCAACCGTAAAAAAAGGGAAGGCAGTTAAAAAAAATAAGCACTAGTGAAAATCAATGTGGTGTGGATCGGCCCTACTAGAGAGCGTCTTGAGCAGAGTGGTTCAGTTAGGTACCCTCCCTGCCTCCTGAATTTATGTATTTTACAGTCCAGGGGTAGCCAAATAGGCTGAAGGGACTTGACCAACCTTAACAGGGAAGGCAGTTAAAAAAACAAGTACTAATGAACTTAACCTGGATGGTGGTGTGGATCGACCCTACAGCCCCCACCAGAGAGCGTCTTTAACATAGTGGTTCAGTCAGGGAACCTCTCTGTCTTCTGTATGTATGTATTGTACAGTCCAGGGGTAGCCAAATAGGCTGACGGGACTTGCCCAACCTTAAACAGGGAAGGCAGCTAAAGAAACAAGCACTTGTGAACTTAACCTGGATGGTGGTGTGGATCGGCCCTACCAGAGAGCGTCTTGAACAGAGTGGTTCAGTCATGTAAATAAATAAATAAATAAATAAATAAACAAATAAATAAATAAATAAATAGATAAATAAATAAATGCTGCCAAAATCCCAGGTTAATATTACCAGTTAAGTCAGCACACGCCATGTTTCCTTGCAGTATCCAAGAATCTGACCGAGTCGTCAGCCTCCAGCAGTTTCCAGACAGTGTCCATCTTCCTGGCCACCCTTTTGCCATTGCTGCCACAATTCATAATAGTGACTCCGGGGGGGCTGAGGTGGGAGTCCCTATCCGCGTGAGTGTCATCCTCAACACCAGTGGTCTCTCTGAAGAGTGCGACACCAACCAGACTTGCGACATTGAATCTGGTGAGAAATGATATGGCAAGAGGTTGGGGGTGGGGGTGGGGGTGAGGTGGGGGTGGTGGGGAGTTGCGAATATCACATGTTATATTTCCAATGAAGGACCACCTGTCCGCGTGAGTGTCATCCTCAACACCAGCGGTCTCTCTCTGAAGAGTGTGACACCAACCAGACTTGCGACATTGAATCTGTTGCGAAATGATGGTAATCACGAGGTAATCACTACATATTTCATGTTCCATGAGAAATGATATAGTAATCATGACAACGGATGCGTGTGGCAAAAAAATGGATATTCTCGTTAACAAATGCAATCTGTGGGTATTAAGTATTACTTCACTGATAGCACCCAACTTTGACTTCAATATTTAGACTGGTAAGGACCTGTTTGTAAAATAGAGTGTCTTGGTGCTATCTAGGAGAGACCATTATGAGGAAACGTGTACTCTTACAAGATATATAGGCGGTGGTGGGGGGTGGGGTGGGTGTGTGGGGGGGGAGTTCTAACTGACACTTGCAAAGTGCTGTCTGAAAATTATATTTTGCACGTGTTGGATGCCGTACAAAGCGTTTCAGCGTTTGGCTATACGGATCTGTCTTGGAAACATATTTGAAATGCAGCGGTGTGTCTGTCTGTCTGTCTGTCTGTCTGTCTGTCTGTCTGTCTGTCTGTCTGTCTGTCTGTCTGTCTGTCTGTCTGTCTGTCTGTCTGTCTGTCTGTCTGTCTGTCTGTCTGTCTGTCTGTCTGTCTGTCTGTCTGTCTGTCTGTCTGTCTGTCTGTCTGTCTGTCTGTCTGTCTGTCTGTCTGTCTGTCTGTCTGTCTGTCTGTCTGTCTGTCTGTCTGTCTGTCTGTGCGTACAGACAAACGTATGCATGCATGCCCCCAGTTCTTCTTGCAACCCTGTCGACCCTGTAGTACAGTACAGTGCCCACAACACTTACACAAAAACGACCATTGTAATACGACACTGACATATATAGACAATGTTCTGATGGAGCTCCTAATACTCTTCATTGCCAACTGGACCTCCCCTGTATATCTTGATCATGTTCCACAGTAGCTCCAAACACTCATGATTTTCAACTGGTCCTCCCCTGTGTTTCTTGATCATGTTCCATAGGGTCCCCCAATACCCTTGCTTGCCAACTGGTTCTTCCCTCAGCAATTTTGGCACAAAAATCACTGCAAAAATAAACGTGGGTAAAAAAAAGGAAAACGAGAATGTTTTCACAAAATGGTATTTTATCTCAATTATCATTCATAATTAATTTGGATCCAATCGGAGAAAGTCGATTTTGCCTCTGAACCGCACTCCCCTGTGTATCTTGATCATGTTCCATAGGGGCCCCCAATCCTCTTGCTTGCCAACTGGTCCTCCCCTGTATGGGTCACTACTTTCTGGAGGGCTGCACCAATGACGGAAAAGAGGAGGCATGCACCCAGGTGAAATCTTACGTAGATTGTTTGGGGTTCAGTTCACGATTGTTTGGGGTTCAGTTCACGATTGTTTGGGGTTCAGTTAATGATTGTTTGGGGTTCCGATGATGATTGCTTGGGGTTCAGTTCACGATTGTTTGGGGTTCAGTTCACGATTGTTTGGGGTTCAGTTAATGATTGTTTGGGGTTCAGTTCACGATTGTTTGGGGTTCAGTTCACGATTGTTTGGGGCTCAGTTAATGATTGTTTGGAGTTCAGTTCACGATTGTTTGGGGTTCAGTTAATGATTGTTTGGGGTTCCGATGATGATTGCTTGGGGTTCACTTCAATATTGTTTGGGTTTATGCTGACCTTAATTGGTTTCTTATGCTCTCCTGCATTGCCTTCTTATGCTGACCTGACTTGGCTTCTTATGCTGACCTGGATTGGCCTCTTATGCTGACCTGGATTGGCTTCTTATGCTGACCTGGATTGGCTTCTTATGCTGACCTGAATTGGTTTCTTATGCTCAACTTAATTGGCTTTTTCTGCTGACCTGAATTGCCTTCTTATGTTGACCTGAATTGATTTCTTATGCTCAACTTAATTGCCTTCTTATGTTGACCTGAATTGGCTTCTTATGTTTACCTGAATTACTTTCTGCTGACCTGAATTTCGTTCCTCTGTCGACCTGAATTGCCTTCTCCCCTGACCTTTCCTCTGTTCTCCAGATTTCCTACGGAAGGAATGAAAGTGAGTGGGCAGCAGATCCCTGGCATCAGCATGTTGCATTCTCTCTTGAACCCGAGAAAGGAAGCTACACTGTGGGAGATGACGTTGTTCTCCACTTCCAGAACATTTGGCCCAATGCAAGCTTGTTGCTCATCTGGGGGAACGATCCAGAGCTCCAAAATATGACTAAATACGAGGTATGACCAAATATCTAGAAATCCAAAATATGACCAAACATCCAGAGACCCAAAATATGACTATGTGAACAAATTAGAGGAATGCTCAGTGTGGTGTATGGATACTCTCTGTGTTACTAGCCAAACAACAATTATTTGCTTATCTGGGGGGAAAATACAGAGTTCCAAAATATGAAAAATATGAGGTATGCGCTGTTTGGTGTATGTATACTGTCTATGTTAGTTGCCATTATTGTTGCTGGCCTTGGGGAACAATCCAGAGCTGAAAAATATGATCAAATATGGCAAACATATTTAAAACCTGTTAGGCCAGACAATAATCCTCGTTTTTGCAGATACTGGACATGTCTTTAAACCGTATATATAATCCGCTTAGCATGCCACCTGGATTCCGTGGGTGTCGCACAGGGGGACTTGTAATTGGCAGACGGTGAGCAGCTCAGATTTTGCCACAACAGCCTATGATGTTACTCTCAGCGCGCGCGCACACACACACACACACACACACACACACACAAAACAACACACACCAACACAGGAAGATTCTCACACACAATGCAACGACATCGCACCGCTTCAAAAGTCCTCTGCCAGCTGACAGTAGTATCCTTGGCGAGTTTGATTTTTGCGATGCAGTCTTTAATCAGATTTTGCTCAGCTCAGAAGAATCATGTAATTTTTCAAATTCAAAATTTGCAGATTTCATCAGGCTCTAGCAACGTCAGCATATCCGTGGGATCCAAGTGTCCAGAGGACTGCAAACTTCTTGCAATGCTCTGACATTTACAGGCAAACATACTTCAAACCTCGTTTTTGCAGGTTCTACCAGGCCCCAGCAACGTCAGCATATCCGTGGGATCCGAGTGTCAAGGTTACTGCAACCTCCTCGGTATGCTATCTGCATCATTTCCAGGCAAACATACTTGAATTTTTGTTTTTGCAGGTTCAACCAGGCCCTAGCAACATCAGCATATCCGTGGGATCCGAGTGTCAAGGTGACTGCAACCTCCTCAGTATGCTATCTGCATCATTTCCAGGCAAACATACTTGAATTTTTGTTTTTGCAGGTTCAACCAGGCTCTAGCAACATCAGCACATCCGTGGGATCCGAGTGTCAAGGTGACTGCAAACTTCTTGATACGCCCTCTGCATCATTTCCAGGAAAACATACTCATATCCTCGTTTTTGTAGATTCAACCAGGGCCCAGCAACGTCAGCATATCCGGGAACAGAGCGTGAAGGAGACAGCAACCTTCTTGATATTCTTTCTGCATCATTTCCAGGCAAAAATACTTAAATCCTTGTTGTTGCAGATTCAACCAGGGCCCAGCAACGTCAGCATATCCGTGGGATCCGAGTGTCAAGGTGACTGCAACCTCCTTGCTATGCTCCAAGTGCCAAGAACCAGCCTGTCCAAATCTGCAGAGATAGACTCGGTACCTGTTTCCAAGCTTTTTGATCCTGAAGCTCCTCATCAGCAGTCGTATTCCTTGGATCTTAACATCGCTGAGGTGCGAGCTGTTTGTAAACCCAATGGGTGTTTCTTGGAAGTCTTATTCCTTGGATCTTAACATTGCTGCGTCGCGAGCTGTTTGTTTAATTCCAATGAGTGCTTCTCAGCAGTCGTATTCCTTGGATCTTAACATTGCTGCGTCGCGAGCTGTTTGTTTAATTCCAATGAGTGCTTCTCAGCAGTCGTATTCCTTGGATCTTAACATTGCTGCGTCGCGAGCTGTTTGTTTAATTCCAATGAGTGCTTCTCAGCAGTCGTATTCCTTTGATCTTAACATTGCTGCGTCACGAGCTGTTTGTTTAATTCCAATGAGTGCTTCTAAGCAGTCGTATTCCTTGGATCTTAACATTGCTGCGTCGCGAGCTGTTTGTTTAATTCCAATGAGTGCTTCTCAGCAGTCTTATTCCTTGGATCTTAACAATGCTGTGTTGCGAGCTGTTTGTTTAATTCCAATGAGTGCTTCTCAGCAGTCGTATTCCTTGGATCTTAACATTGCTGTGTTGCGAGCTGTTTGTTTAATTCCAATGAGTGCTTCTCAGCAGTCGTATTCCTTGGATCTTAACATTGCTGCGTCGCGAGCTGTTTGTTTAATTCCAATGAGTGCTTCTCAGCAGTCGTATTCCTTGGATCTTAACATTGCTGTGTTGCGAGCTGTTTGTTTAATTCCAATGAGTGCTTCTCAGCAGTCGTATTCCTTGGATCTTAACATTGCTGTGTTGCGAGCTGTTTGTTTATTTCCAATGAGTGCTTCTCAGCAGTTGTATTCCTTGGATCTTAACAATGCTGTGTTGCGAGCTGTTTGTTTGATCCCAATGAGTGTTTGTACTGTTGTATTACACACACGTGTCTGTTCAGTTGTACCACAAAATCTAGGCATGCAGTGTTTGTCTTTTCAGCTAAAAGCAGAAGTTTCTAGGCAGGTCCTCTGCCTGCTAGTCAGTCAAAAATAAAGCAACCCAGTGCGTCTGGAAGCTGAGAGACTCCGCTGTCCAGAACTGTCAAGATAGGGCTTAGCGCAGTGGCTGGCTCACGGAGCTATCTAGAAGCTGTTGCTTGTAGCTGAAAAGAAAAACAATGTGGGAATGTTTCAAGGCTCAGAACATATAATATCCCCCGTTTCTGCCTCTGCCTCTCTACCTCTCTGCCTCTCTGCCTCTCTGCCTCTCTGCCTCTCCGCCTCTCTGCCTCTGCCTGTACGCCTGTCCGCCTCCGCTATATATTTCACAGACATACGTGTAGTACACAACTTAATGCTATCAATGGAACTCGGGCTGACACTTACATTCCAGTCCTTTGCACGCCTTGGCCTACATTGTTTTCAGGACCGCTTGTTGGACGTTGTGGTTTAGGTAAATGGACTGAGAAGTACCAACAATGAAAGTACCAACAATGAAAGTACCAACAATGAAAGTACCAACAATGAAAGTACCAACAATAACAGCCCAGCTGTGGCATCACCTAGGGATGAGCTCAAATTCATCAGTAAGGTCAACTTAGGTTACTTGGTGCCTTTTTTTAGCCTCTCCTAATTCCAAGGTTGGACAAGTCCCTGTCGCCTATTTGGCTACCCCCTAGACTGTAACAAACAAAACAGGTCAACCTAGGCTGACATTCATATTCCAGTCCTCTTCACGCCTTCTCCTACATTTGTGTTCAGGACTGCTTGCTGGACGTCGTGGTTGAGCTTAATGGACTTAACTCAAGTACAGACAATGGCATCCCAGTAGTGGCATATCTCATATTCCAGTCCTCTTCACGCTTTGTCCTACATTTATGTTCAGGACCGATCGCTGGACGTAGTGGTTGAGCTTAATGGACTTAACTCAAGTACAGACAATGACACCCCAGTAGTAGCGTCCCCTGGTGACGAGGTCAACATCACAATCCAAGTTGCTTTCCATGATGAAGCAATCCCTGATGCTGAAGTCACAGTTATTGCAGGTATGAATGTATGTTTGTATGTTGTAGTTCAGGGGTAGGAAAATTAGGCTAAAGGGACTTCCCCAGCCGTGATAGGAAAAGCTAAAAAGAAAAGGCATCGATGAACTGAACCCCAAACAATCGTGTTACCGACAGGGACCCTGAGTTCGCGCTACAGTGATCATTTAATTCTACAATCTATATTCTGCAGGTATGACTGTATGAATGAAACAGTTATTGCAGGTACAAATGAAACGTTCCAGGATTTTATCTTTGCCAGTCTCAGGCATAGGGTGCTTGTTCAACATCATTATCACTGTAGCACAAACTCAGGGCCCCCGTCGGTAAAAAAATTGTTTGGGGTTCAGTTCATCGATGTTTTTTCTTTTGATCCCTTCCTGTCACGGACGGGCAAGTACATTGAGCCTACTTGGCCTAACCCTGGAATGTAACATACATACTCATACATACAGTAGATCTTATCAATATACATTTGAGGAATATTCCAGTGTTTAACTATACAAAAATAAATAGTGCGCCTTATTACGAGGCGTGAGGTTGAGGAGGCCAGCCCGTTTGCTTGCACTAGGGCCAACCACCTATTGGCCAGTGCATAAGCTATAAAATAAGGTAATTATAACGCCTGGTGGGGCGTGGTGTTAAGGGAGCCCGTCGTACGCGGGTGGGGAGCGGTCTCCTACCTCAACTGGACAAGCTACCATCGCGGTTGACAACGACCTGCAACGCCAAGAGCGACCGAAGGGGGAGTCGAACCCCCGACTCTTCATCCTCAAGCGATCTGGTCTACCACTAGACCATTGTATACCACTGAAAGGGGCTGCATGACCTATACTTCACTTACCTCTCTTGTCAATAAATCTTGTCTGTTTTAACTCTTGTCCAAGTGAAAGAATTGTATCTTTTATTTTGGACACGCTTATGCATCCAGTCTTATTTGCGTTGCAATTTTGGGGGATTGGCTCATAGCTTTTCTTTTCGGCTACGAGCAGCAGCTTCTTGGCAGCTACTTGAGTAAGTTAACACACACACACACACAAATGACACACTTTCTCCTTTGCTCTTCTTTTCAGTCAACAAGGCCATTCTGGACATGTTGCCATACCCGCTGCAATCCGACATAGCTCAAGACCTCAGCCTGAACTTGGCTACGTACTTTGGCTATGTCGATGTAGACGGCCAGCGAGTGGCCCCCCAAGCTCTGGATGAGATGTTCAGTGCAGTGATGCGCAGGTACACAATCGACCCTTGGGTTCCTCCAAGCACACAGGTATTTTATTTTACCCTATTTCAACCCCCCCCCCCCACCCCCCCACCACGCGCCACCCCACTACCCCCCACCTAGCTACCTAACAACCTGGCCTATGTATCAAACTGGCCTACAGAAGTCTGAAATGAAAATCACTGATATCTTTATATGTGAAATATATAAAGGCGCATAACTACTGTTCCAAACTCTCCAAGAGCTCAACCAGTGGATATGAATGACACTGCATATTTCCAGTGATACATAGAAACGTATGTTTACATGTGATACAGATCCAGGCGCATATATATACACAAACATTTATTTACATGTGATACAGATCCAGGCGCATATATGAACACACATTTATTTACATGTGATACAGATCCAGGCGCATATATGAACAAACATTTATTTACATGTGATACAGATCCAGGCGCATATATGAACAAACTTTTATTTACATGTGATACAGATCCAGGCGCATATACATACAAACATTTATTTACATGTGATACAGATCCAGGCGCATGTATATACAAACATTTATTTACATGTGATACAGATACAGGCACAGATATATAAACACGTATATTAACATGTGATGCAGATCTAGGCACATATATATATATAAAACATATGTTAAATGTGATAAAGCTCCAGGCGCAGAACTACTATTACAAGCGAGCAATTCCACTGGATATGAACGGCACGGCATTCTTTCAGCAATCCCCCACCTACAATCCCCCCTCCTCCCACACACACACACACACATGCACATGAACACCCATTCAAGTTCACAACTGATATTCCAACCGGGCATTTCCAGTGGCTATGAACGATACTACAATCTTTCAGCAATCCCCCACCTACAATCCCCCCTACACACCCCACACACACACATGAATACAGATCCAGGTTCACAACTACTAATCCGACCGGTCATTTCCAGTGGATAAGAACGACACTGCATTCTTTCAGCATTACTCCACCTACAATACCCCCCCCCCACCCACCCACCCACCTCCACCCCCACCCCACCCCCCCACACACAAACACAAATACACACACACGCACACACACACACGCACATGAATACAGATCCAGGTTCGCTACACCTATTCCGACCGGGGCTTTCCAATGGATATGAACAACACGGCTTTCTTTCAGCAATATCCCACCTACAATCCCCCCACCCCACCCCTCCCATACACACATGAATACAGATCCAGGTTCACAACTACTATGCCGACCGGGCATTTCCAGTGGATATGAACGACCCTGCAATCTTTCAGAAATACCCCACCTACAATCCCCCCACCCATACCCACCCATGCACACACACACACATGAAGGCAGATCCAGGTCCACAACTGCTATTCCAACCGGGCATTTCCAGTAGATATTACATAACATTACATTACATTACATTACATTACATTACATTACATTACATTACATTACATTACATTACATTACATTACATTACATTACATTACATTACATTACATTACATTACATTACATTACATTACATTACATTACATTACATTACATTACATTACATTACATTACATTACATTACATTACATTACATTACATTACATTACATTACATTACATTACATTACATTACATTACATTACATTACATTACATTACATTACATTACATTACATGTTCAAGTCTACTTGACACCGCGAGGGTGTATGAGAATCTGTGCTTTAAACAAAAATAAAAAGCACCCACAAAGCAAAAAGCAGATATGAACGACACAGCATTCTTTCAACAATACTCCACCTACCATTCCCACACCCATACCCACCCGCACCCACACCCACACCCACACCCACGCACACAAACATGAATACAGATCTAGGTTCACAACTACTATTCTGACCGGTCATTTCCAGTAGATATGAACTACACTGTATTCTTCCAGCAATACCCCACCTACAGTCCCCCCCCCACCCACCCACCCACCCCCCCACCCACCCACACCACCACCCACACAAATGGATGCAGATCCAGGTCCACAACTACTATTCCAACCGGGCATTTCCAGTAGATATAGCCAACACAGCATTATTTCAGCAATACCCCCCCCCCCCCCCCCCCCCCCCCCCTCTCTCTCTCTCACACACACACACACACACACACACACACTCAGAATCACACAAACACACACACACACATAAACGCAGATACCGGTCCATAACTACTATTCCAACCGGGCATCCCCAGTAGATATGAACGGCACTGCATTCTTTCAGCAATACTCCACCTACAATCCCCCCCCCCACCACCACCACACACACACATGAATACAGATACAGATCCACAACTTTTATTCCAACTAGGCACTTCCACTGGATATGAACGGCACTGCATTCATTCAGCAATACCCCACCTACAACCCCACCACCCCCCCCCCCCACCCCCCCCCCCCCCCCCCCCACCCACACACACACACACACACACACACACACACACACACATGAATACAGATCCAGGCTTACAACTACTTTTCCAACCGGGCATTTCCAGTAGATATGAACGACACAGCATTCTTTAAACAATACTCCACCTACAATTCCTCCACCCATACCCACACGCACCCACACGCACAAACATGAATACAGATACAGGTACACAACTACTATTCCGACCGGTCATTTCCAGTAGATATGAACTACACTGTATTCTTCCAGCAATACCCCACCTACAGTCCCCCCCACACCCACACCCACACCCACACACATGAACGCAGATCCAAGTTCACAACTACTATTCCGACCAGTCATGTCTAGTAGATATGAACAACACTGCATTCTTTCAGCAATACCCCACCTACAATCCCCCCCACCCCACCCCAAACGCACACACGCACACACACACATGAACGCAGATCCAGGTTCACAACTACTATTCCGACATGACATTCCAGTGAATTTGAATGACACGGCATTCTTTCAGCCATACTCCACCTCCAATCCCACCCCCACCCCCACCCGCATACACCCACACACACATGACCGCAGATCCAAGTTCACAACTACTATTCCGACCCGGCATTTCCAGTAGATACAAACGACACTGCATTCTTTCAGCAACACTCCCCCCCCCCCCCCCCCCCCCCCCCCCCCCCCCCCACACACACACACACACACACACACACACACACACACTCAGATTCAGGTCCTCAACTACTATTCCAACGGGGCAATACCAACATATATGAACAACACTGCCTTCTTTCAGCAATACTCCCCCCCCCCCCCCCCCCCCCTCACCCCTCACCCACCTACCACCACCACACACACATCCACACATGATCGCAGATCCAGGTTCACAACTACTATTCCGACCGAGCATTTCCAGTGGACATGAACGACACTGCATTCTTTCAGCAATACTCCACCTACATAACTCAAGAGGCTTCCGGGAGGTAAGATATATTTGTCAGCTGATTATTTAGTTATTTGACATCTTCCTATTTAAAAACACGTACAAATAAACAACAACATATCATTTGTATATATTAAATGACACATACACCTTCACAAACAGGACATAACTGCCCATACCTTACAACCTTATATACCCAGCCAGTTTTTTGTGTTGCCCTAAATGGCCCTAAAATGCTAAAAAGGCTAAAAAAGCTGTAACAACACAAAAACGCTGTCCCCTGGAGGAGGCCTAAAACCATACAGCTTTAAAAAACCCACTTTCAGATTTGGAAAAAATCCCTCACCCAGCCACCCCGATTTTTTGTGTGCAAAGCGTTGCAAATTGAGAGACTCGGTGTGACCTCAGAGCTGAATGAATGATGAGCCTAAACGATCAAGCTAGAAAAACCCACTTTCAGGTTTGAAAAAACATCCCTGGCCCAGCCACCCTGTTTTTTGTGTGCGGAGCGTCGCAAATTGAGCGACTTGGTGGGACCCCCGTGCTGAATGAATGATGAAACTGAATACCAAAAGTGCAGCATCCTTGAATATAGTATATACAATTGCAATTCAAGACCATTTGAGGTCAAATGCTGTGCATGAGGAAATGTGACTAAGGGGTTAGTGGGGCAGTGGGTGGTGGGGTACCATCATCCATGTATGTTATATTGAAACTCAAGACATTTTGAGGTCAACTGTTGTGCATGAGACAATTTGGTGAAGGAGTTGGTGGGGTGGTGGGTGGTGGGGTATCATCATTCATGTATATATAATAATGCAATTCGAGACATTTTGAGTTCAACTTTTGTGCATGAGAAAATGTGGCAAAGGGGTTGGTGGGTGGTGGGTTAGTTGGTGATGGGTGGTGGGTTACCATCATCTATGTATGTAATATTGCAATTCAAGACCACTTGAGGTCAACTGATATGCATGAGGAAATGTGGCAAAAGGGGTCGGTGGGGTGGTGGGTGGTGGGGTACCATCATCTATGTATGTTATATTGCAATTCAAGACCATTTGAGGTCAACTGCTATGCATGGGGAAATGTGGCACAAGGGGTCGGTGGGGTGGTGGGTGGTGGGGTACCATCATCTATGTATGTTATATTGCAATTCAAGACCATTTTGAGGTCAACTGTCGTGCATGAGAAAATGTGGTGACGGGGTTGGTGAGGTGATGGGGTAGTAGGTGGTGGGGTACCATCATCCATGTATGTTATATTGAAACTCAAGACATTTTGAGGTCAACTGTTGTGCATGAGACAATTTGGTGAAGGAGTTGGTGGGGTGGTGGGTGGTGGGGTATCATCATTCATGTATATATAATAATGCAATTCGAGACATTTTGAGTTCAACTTTTGTGCATGAGAAAATGTGGCAAAGGGGTTGGTGGGTGGTGGGTTAGTTGGTGATGGGTGGTGGGTTACCATCATCTATGTATGTAATATTGCAATTCAAGACCACTTGAGGTCAACTGATATGCATGAGGAAATGTGGCAAAAGGGGTCGGTGGGGTGGTGGGTGGTGGGGTACCATCATCTATGTATGTTTTATTGCAATTCAAGACCATTTGAGGTCAACTGCTATGCATGAGGAAATGTGGCACAAGGGGTCGGTGGGGTGGTGGGTGGTGGGGTACCATCATCTATGTATGTTATATTGCAATTCAAGACCATTTTGAGGTCAACTGTCGTGCATGAGAAAATGTGGTGACGGGGTTGGTGAGGTGATGGGGTAATAGGTGGTGGGGTACCATCATCCATGTATGTTATATTGAAACTCAAGACATTTTGAGGTCAACTGTTGTGCATGAGACAATTTGGTGAAGGAGTTGGTGGGGTGGTGGGTGGTGGGGTATCATCATTCATGTATATATAATAATGCAATTCGAGACATTTTGAGTTCAACTTTTGTGCATGAGAAAATGTGGCAAAGGGGTTGGTGGGTGGTGGGTTAGTTGGTGATGGGTGGTGGGTTACCATCATCTATGTATGTAATATTGCAATTCAAGACCACTTGAGGTCAACTGCTATGCATGAGGAAATGTGGCAAAAGGGGTCGGTGGGGTGGTGGGTGGTGGGGTACCATCATCTATGTATGTTGTATTGCAATTCAAGACCATTTGAGGTCAACTGCTATGCATGAGGAAATGTGGCACAAGGGGTCGGTGGGGTGGTGGGTGGTGGGGTACCATCATCTATGTATGTTATATTGCAATTCAAGACCATTTTGAGGTCAACTGTCGTGCATGAGAAAATGTGGTGACGGGGTTGGTGAGGTGATGGGGTAATAGGTGGTGGGGTACCATCATCCATGTATGTTATATTGAAACTCAAGACATTTTGAGGTCAACTGTTGTGCATGAGAAAATTTGGTGAAGGAGTTGGTGGGGTGGTGGGTGGTGGGGTATCATCATTCTTGTATATATAATAATGCAATTCGAGACATTTTGAGTTCAACTTTTGTGCATGAGAAAATGTGGCAAAGGGGTTGGTGGGTGGTGGGTTAGTTGGTGATGGGTGGTGGGTTACCATCATCTATGTATGTAATATTGCAATTCAAGACCACTTGAGGTCAACTGCTATGCATGAGGAAATGTGGCAAAAGGGGTCGGTGGGGTGGTGGGTGGTGGGGTACCATCATCTATGTATGTTATATTGCAATTCAAGACCATTTGAGGTCAACTGCTATGCATGAGGAAATGTGGCACAAGGGGTCGGTGGGGTGGTGGGTGGTGGGGTACCATCATCTATGTATGTTATATTGCAATTCAAGACCATTTTGAGGTCAACTGTCGTGCATGAGAAAATGTGGTGACGGGGTTGGTGAGGTGATGGGGTAATAGGTGGTGGGGTACCATCATCTATGTATGTTATATTGAAACTCAAGACATTTTGAGGTCAACTGTTGTGCATGAGACAATTTTGTGAAGGGGTTGGTGGGGTGGTGGGTGGTGGGGTATCATCATTCATGTATATGTAATAATGCAATTCGAGACATTTTGAGTTCAACTGTTGTGCATGAGAAAATGTGGCGAAGGGGTTGGTGGGTGGTGGGTTACCATCATCTATGTATGCAATATTGCAATTCAAGACCACTTGAGTTCAACTGTTGTGCATAAGAAAATGTGGCGAAGGGGTTGGTGGGTACGTGGATGGTGGGGTACCATCATCCATGTATGTGATATTGCAATTCAAGAGTATTTTGGGGTCAAATGATATGCATGAGAAATGTGGCGGAGGGATTGGTGGTACGTGGATGGTGGGGTACCATCATCCATGTATATTGTATTGCAATTCAAGGCATTTTGAGGTAAAATGGTGTTCATGAGAAAGTGTGTCAAAAGAGTTGGTGCGGTGGTGGGGTACCATCATCTATGTAATATTTCAATTCAAGACATTTTGAGGTCAACTGCAATGCATGAGAAAATGTGGCCAAGGGGTTGAGGTGCACCTTTTCATTTTTCTCACCACATGACCACCCACCAACCCACCAAACACCCAACTCCCACATAAGTGGTTGACGCGCATCTTTTCACTTCTCGAACCATGTCCTAAATGAAGCATTTTGTGAAAAGTGACCATCATACAACCAGTCAGGATATCATTCAATAAATAATTTGAAGGTCCAGTCCTCGTTCCGCCCCTGTTCTCGTCATATTATAGCAATTTAGCAGATTATTTATTTTGCAATCCACTGTTATGTTGTATGTATAGCATGTAGGTATGTAGGTGTGTGTCTTTGTGTGTGTCTGTCTGTCTGCCTGCCTGCCTGCCTGCATGTATGTCTGTATGTCTGCATGTATGTATGTGTTACAGTCCAGGGGTGGGCCAAATATGCTAAATGGACTTACCCAACCGTGACAGGAAGGTTTGCGAAGAAAAACATTAATCATAACATATTGTTGCGTTTCAACATTCAGAAATAATAATCTGGTGGTGTTTGGAGCGCCAGGAGGTGGAGAGTCGGCATCAGGAGGGTTTGACTCTGGAAGACTTGAAAGAAGTCCATTTCCCTTGGAACGTGGAGGTGGCCGTGAGTTTTGTTGTTTCTAACCTTTGACCATAACATATTGTTGTGCTTCAATATTCAGGACGTCGTTTCCAGTGATGTTTGGAATGCCACCGGGCGATGGAGGGTTTGGCGGCCCATTTCTTGCATTTTCCATGGAATCTGGAGACGCATATGGAGGTGGGTCTTTTTTCTCCTAGCACAGCTTTTCCACTGCTACATTCAGGATTGTAACATCACGTATAATTAGGTAACGGCAACATGGCATTATATGATATCATGTCGTCTTATGACATCGTATGATATCATATGATGCCAGCAGTCTGACTAGGCCAAAGTTACCATTTAAATACAATATCATATGATGCAATTTGTATGATATCATAAGATATCATACTTCCATTTGGCCAACATCATATGATATGCCGATCCCTACCTATAACATCACTTATAACATTACTTATAACATCAGCTAGAGTTGCTCTGGTATAGCATAGCTTTTGTATTTCAACATCTACGAGAACTGCCAATTTAGAGCCTCCAACAGCCTTTTAAGGGGGGAGGGGGACGAATGGAGGGGCAGGAAGGGGAGGCCGGGATGGAGGAATGAGGGATGTGTGTTTGTGTGTCGTTTTTAATCTGTGTATGGTCCAATTTACAGTCCAATTTACAGTGAAATTGACAGTCACAAATTTGCAGTTTTTGTCATCCTAGGATCTATGTGTGTCTTTACAGTCCAATTTACAGTTCAATCTACAGTCAAATTTACAATCAGATTTACAGTCAAATTGTTACAGTATTTGGATACCCCCGGATCTATGTTTACCGTTACTCTTCAATTTACAGTTCAACTTACAGTCAAAATTACAGTAAAATCCTGGTTAAATTTACAAAATAAATTTACTGTCAAATTTACAATCAGATTAACAGTCAAATTTGTACTGTCTTTGGCTACTCCAGGGTCTGCGTCGGCTGCGCGTACATTTACAGTCCACTTTACAATCAATGCCCCAAGATCTATATCAAGCAAACAACAAACTGGTGGTGGATCCTTGACACCTTTCAGGGAGAAATAAATAAACAAATAGATAAATAGTGCACTTTTACGGTGCATAAGGTTGAGGGGGCCAGCTCGTTTGCTTGCACTGGTAACCTTTCTAGGATGAAGCATTTGAGACTCAGGGAGCCATGATGGTGGGTGATGGTATGCCTATGGCATCAATATCAGGTCAAGACACACACTCATACACATGCACACACACACAAACATACACACACACATTAACGCACACACACACACATACATACACATATTCACGCAAAAACACACGCGTACTCACACATACACACGCATACACATACACAAACATGCACACATGCATACACTCACGCTGTGGTGGCTCTCTGACATCTTCCAGGGATGATGAAGGAATTTGGGGGAGAGAATGCCAGGTTTGTTGGGGGGCCCTGTGGCAGCAATATCCGTTGCTGACGCTGCAGCCGATGGTGGCAGCCAAGCACACACCCACATACACACACAGACATACACATACACATATGCACACACACTCACACATACACACACATACACTCATGCTGTGGTGGCTCCTTGACACCTTCCAGGGATGAGAAATGCTGAAGCATTTGGGGGAGAGAATGCCATGAAGGTGAAGGACTCTGTGGCAGCAATACCGGTTGCTGACGCCGCAGCCAAGCTCACAGACACAGACACAGACATATTCACATACATCCACTCACGCTGTGGTGGCACCTTGGAACCTTCCAGGGATGAAAATGCTGAAGCATTTTGGGGAAATAATGCCATGATGGTGGCAGCCAAGAACACACACACATATAAACACACATACGTATACACACACCTTTGCAATTTGATACCTTCCAGGGATTCTAAACGCTGAAGCATTTGAGGGAGAGAATGCCAAGATGGTGGAGGAAGCTGTGGCAGCAATACCGGTTGCTGACGCCGCAGCCAAGCACACACACATACACACACAGACATACACATACACTCACACATACACACATGCATACACTCACGCTATGGTGGCACCTTGACACCTTACAGGGACGATGAATGCTGAAACATTTGGGGGAGACATTCCCATAAAGTCAAAGGAATCTGTGGCAGCAGTACCTGTTGCTGACGCCGCAGCCAATGGTGGCAGCCAAGGCAGCTCATCCCCTCGCCTGGCAGCTGACTTTGAGGTCACACCTCTCTTCACTGTTCTCCAAACCACCATGGGGGGAGCAGCATCAGTGTCATTTACAGCACCTCAAAGTTTGGGATCTTTCTTGATCAGGTGATGATAAGCCTGAAGTTGAATTCTAGCCTGAGACTTATTTTGTTGTAGTTCAGAAGTGCTTTCATTTTATTCTAGAGATGCCTTTTATATCTTGGTGATCTTGGTCGGTTGATTCGGTTGGTTGGATTATATTGTGGTGATCCTGGTTGGTTGATTCAGTTGGTTGGATTATATTGTGGTGATCCTGGTTGGTTGATTTGGTTGGTTGGATTATATCGTGGTGATCCTGGTTGGTTGATTCGGTTGGTTGGATTATATCGTGGTGATCCTGGTTGGTTGATTCGGTCGGTTGGATTATATCATGGTGATCCTGGTTGGTTGATTCGGTTGGTTGGATTGTATCATAGTGATCTTGGTTTCGTTGATTCGGTCGGTTGGATTATATCATGGTGATCTTGGTCGGTTGATTCGGTTGGTTAGATTATATTGTGGTGATCCTGGTTGGTTGATTCGGTTGGTTGGATTATATCATAGTGATCTTGGTCGGTTGATTCGAACCAGTACCAGGCTCCTGCCTTCCTTGAAGGTATCTTTAAAGGTATTTCTGATGTTACAGCAAAGTGCTAACCCATCAGATGTGTGTGTTTTACAGCCTAGCTGGATAAGGTGTAGTAAATAGGGCTGATATGCTCAAATGGAAAAACTGTCGTTTACGGTATTCCGAGGTTGCAGCTAGCAAGATAATTAATTATTATCCAGGTTGGCTTCACTAAATACATGAATATAGCCCCTTTCAGTGATACACATTGGTCTAGTGGTAGACCGAATCACTCTGAGGACGAAGGGTCGGGGGTTTGATTCCCCCTACGGTCGCTCTTAGCTTTGCAGGTCGTTGTCAACTGCGATGGTAGCTTGTCCAGTTGAGGTAGAAGACCGCTCTCTACCCGCATACGACGGTTTCCATTAACACCACGCCCCACCGTGCGTTATCATTACATGCATATGCTATGTGCATTTATTCATTGAAAAGGGTCAGACTCACTAAATACAAAATGAATATGCTACGTGCATGTATTCATTGAGCATGGTCAGAACTTGAGGTCCCTTTAAGCAACAACCAACAGACCAACGGATAGGACCGACCAACCAACCAACCAACCAACCAACCAACGGACCAACGTTAGGACTGGAAATGTGTGGTACCTATATATATACGCACACTTACACAGACACACATACACACACACGCACACATGCACATTTTGACTTTGGCTTGCAGGGCATATGCAGCGAACGGACAACGCGCTCTCTACATGTATCTGATTTCTTGTTAGTTGGGGTTTACCCTAAAACCACCACACACACATACACACACACACTAACTCACAAACATACACACTCACACTCACGCACGCACATTTTGACTTTGGCTTGCAGGGCATACGCCGCAAACGGACAACGTGCTCTCTACGGTGCATCTGAGAGCTTATTAGTTGTACGCCGCTCACTGTCCCTGGTTCCCTCCATCCCACGCTTTGTCCGTGTTGGTGATGAGTTTGAAGCAGGGGTCATCATGACAATTTCTCCCAACTCCCCACCGCTGCAACCCGTCGTTATCAAGGTGAGCTCACTAATGAATGCATAAATAAATATATAAATGAATATACATATATACATAAAATATAACATGAATAATCGAGCATGCCGATGCTGCAGCCAGCGTTTGGGTTGAGCAGCAATATTAATAATCGGTCGTGACGGATGACCGATGCTCAGGCCTATGTTTTGCAAGCTCGAAAACATTACCCAGACCTGAGATGCAGATGGGCCATTTCCCGAATCATTATTCATAATCGCGTTCTGCACAATTAGTCGTTCTTAGAAAAAACACAGCATATATCTACCATCCACAATCTACCGTCGACCAATAATCATCGACCAACTACCAACTATCAATTACTATCTACAAGATGTCATCTACCAAGTACCAAATACCAATCACCATCGACCAACTACCAACTACCAACTACAACTAACCTCTACTAACTACCAATTACCAACTACCATCTACCCTCTACCAACTACCATCAACCAACAACCATCAACCAACTACCATCAACCATCAACCATCAACCAACAACAATCAACCAACTCTCAACTACCATCTTCCAACTACCAAATACCGATTACCAACTACCAATAACCATCTACCATCAACCAACTACCATCAACCAACAACCATCAACCAACTCTCAACCACCATCTTCCAACTACCAAATACTGATTACCAACTACCAACTGCCAACCTGTGATATGTGTCTTGCTTCCCTAACCAGGTGCTGGTAGCTCTCACAGGGGGCGACCTAAATTCATCTGAACCTTTGAAGGTGACATCATTTATGTCCCAGGACGTTGAGATTGGCATAAATGAAACCCAGAAGGAGGTACGCATCAAGCTTTTTTATTATCATAGTTTAGTGGTCTATAGTGCCAGACCTGGCTCATAATTTTCATCTATTCCAATAGATCTTGTATATTTTTATAAATATCGCCAATTCAGTCAAAAATTCATCAAGATAACATCAGGACATTGAGATTATTATAAGTACTAGTATTAGTACAAGAATTAGTGTTTATTCTTATGAGTATTAGCATTAGTATTAGTATTAGTATTAGTATAAGTATTAGTATTAGTACAAGAATTAGTGTTTATTCTTATGAGTATTAGCATTAGTATTAGTATTAGTATTAGTATAAGTATTAGTATTAGTATTAGTACAAGAATTGGTGTTTATTCTTATGAGTATTAGCATTGGTATTAGTATTAGTATTAGTATTAGTATTAGTATTAGTATTAGTATTAGTATTAGTATTAGTATTAGTATTAGTATTAGTATTAGTATTAGTATTAGTATTAGAATTAGAATTAGTATTAGCCCAGGTGAAGTAGGTGAGCATGAAGCCGAGTAGCAGGACATGGTATGGTTTAGAGTGTCTGGCTGTGAGTTTGGAGTGTATGGGCTGTGATTCAGCACCAAATTAGATATCAAATATAGGATAGCAAGGGTTGTTGGTCTGCCTGTGTAGATTATGTCTGAATGTGTGTTTGGCATGGTCAGTGTATGGAATTGTTTAGTCTGGATGAATGAGCTGGCCTGGCCTGGGTGTATGGGCTGTGATTCGGCACCAAATTAGATACCAGATTTAGGATAGCCAGGTTTGTTGGTCTCTCTGTACGGATTATTGACAGAATGTATCACACTACTCTACCAATGCACATATTAGACCATCAGTGGTAAAAAAACAGGAGGA